>OX578280.1:6861270-8061270 GCA_951217055.1 Gerris lacustris | reverse complement strand
AAAACTTCCAAAAAAAATAATCATCCACGCATTCCTTATAATTTTCAAAATTCTTCATTTTAAAAAAAAAAAAAAAAACAGGATCCCCTTTCGTGGTAACTATAATTTACTAGATTTTTTTTTTATTTATCACCTTTTTTTTCACTCTTAAAAGAAATTAAAAGAAAAAAAAGTAAAATCCAATAGCAGCTCTATGAAAATCCCGATATGAAAATTGGGGTAAGGGGGGGGGGGAGAAAGAATTTCGACTAATAATGTCCAACAAAGAAATCACCGAAGAGAAACTTAAAACCAAACTTGCTTACGTGTAATATGCAATTACTTGGAGGTCGCTGTGGACGCTGGAGTTGGCATACCTATAGGCTAATTACACAGGTAAAGGCTACGTCTCGAGGAGAACCCTGGACTTACTACCAACCCGGGGGGGGGGGGGGATAAGAAGAAGAAGAGAATGCCTCCATCCAGGACCCCGATGGTTTATAGGCTATCGCTTCATTCCAAGCCGAGAACCAGTTTCCAACGCATTCCTTGCGTTCCAAACTATCTTCATCCAGTACGCCCGAGCTTTAGCTACCGAGTCTCATATACACACACACTAATTCTTTCTTTAAACCCCATCTCACCCCCCCCTCCATACACACACAAAATTAAGAGATAAAATTTAAAAAAAAAAAAAAAAAAAGCGATGAAACCAATTGTTACCTTGATAATAAATTCCGACTATATTTCAATTGCGTTCCCTCCTACTTAAAAGGAACATAATACGGTACTTCTTAAGATTGTTACTCCCCTACGTTGATTTATAATAAAAATTACTTTGTCTAAATAACTATTAAGACAAAGGGATGTTTAGTCCAATGCACTTTGGGACAAAGGAATATCCTTCTTTTGTTATGATAAGGGGAGTAACAGTCTAAAGAAGAAAATTCCGTACACCTTCTTTAGATTGTTACACCCCTCTTTTTTTTATAAGGGGAGTAACAATCTAAAGAAATGCCCACAATTCACAATACACAAGAACCAAACAATCTAATTCGGTAAAATTATTGTACACTACAGCACTAAAACATACTAATTAAACAGGTCAAGTGTGTGCTATTCAGTCCTTAGGCCACACTATATATAGTGTTTAGCTGTAAAGTGTATAAACAGTGTTTTTTTAAAATGCGAAAAAGCTTACTTTGAACCATTCTAAGGGTCTGATATTCTCAAAACACACTCTGATAAAGTATTTTTTTGCCACTGAACCGTAGCACAACCATATAAATACATCGAAAAGACCATAGTTATAAAAAAACGTATTTTGTCAATAAAAATTAAAATAATATTTTTTCGAAATTTCCAAAAAGTGGTATCTTTACTTTTGGTCGAAGAATGTTCAGGAATTTTTTCAGATTTTTTGCACTTCACATAAGCGAGATAGAGGGGGGGGGGACACGTTTCACACCCACTTCAAACTTGCCTACGCTCGCCCTATCAAAGTTATAACCAAAGAATTAAATATTTTTGTAATCAGCTCCACGTACCCTTTCATATGATAGGGTACACTTTGTCGAAAAAAAAATAAAAAAAATTTTAACCCTTAAGTTTTTTTACCCTAATTTTTTTGAAAAATATTTTTTTTAAGTCCCTATATTTTTAAAATATGTAGGTAGGTACAAGACACATACATGCCAAATTTCAAAGCGATCGGACGAAAGGTGTAGCCGTGAGAGCACGCGAGAGGACGGACGGACAGACACACGCAGGAAAATATAAGGGTCCTTGGTTTTGCCTACGGACCCTAATAAAATCATTAGGTCACTGATAATGACTAACTTAAGAGATCAGAAAATCTTTAGTACAAAAACAAATCAATTTTGACTACGTTATAGTCCAGTAGACAGAACTAAAATATTGTGTACAAGTGAATCATTTACTGCCTTATAAGAATATGTGGTCGGCTAAGTTCGTCTGCGGGACATAGCTTTGGCAACATGCATTTAAAAAAAAAACCCGGCCATATCCCGCCCATTTTTGCGGACAATGTGATTTTCATGATCCAGAGTACAAAATTAGTTAGATTAAAAATCAAGATGATGCTAGTTTGTCACTTGATAGGTTAGTTATTCAAATTTTACTCCAAATCAAAGTCGTCACCCAACAAGTGACATATTCAAATGCTTATTGCCAAACTATATCCCGCAGATGAACTTAGCCGACCACATATTCTTATAAGGCACCCATAAAGATTAACTGATCACAAACTTCTAGCTTGATGTTAGTTAGACAATGTTATTTCCTGTATAATTCTATATCAATATAATTTTAATAAATTATCTAATTGTGTCAGATTACAAAAATATAAAACACTTATGGACAGTGGTTAATTTTTCATGCTATTTTGTCAAAATAATGAACATTTACGAGCCTTCCCCCCCCCCCCCCCCCATTCTTATACTCACTAATTTCATGTTCACAGTACTAACAAAACCCTTTTTATCTACGATTGTGTCGAAATATAAACATTGTATCTCTGTTTAGATGCGTAGAAAGTTCTTACCGTAGAAGTTCTTTACCGCCCTAGGGCGGTAAAGAAGAGGAATTCTTCAGCTTTACGCACGATTAGTGAGTTTGTTTACATTTAACAAAACTAATTTGGTGTTCTTTTATTAAAGTAACTGTTTATATCGAGTTTTTAGTGAAAAACAATGAGTGAATCAAGTGACTTTGACGAAAATGTGGATAATAATAATCCTCCAGAAATAATTAATTCGGCACAAAATACAACTAATGAATTAATGTTATCTTTATCAAGAGAGAGATACGAACTTACATACAGCAAGTTTATTTGTTTCTGTATTTATTATTAAAATCTAACAATCGTAGATAAAGTTCGGTACGCAACTCGTGCGAAAACGGCATTTTGCATTGCTCGTGTGGTTTTACTACCCTCGCTATCGCTCGGGTTCAAACTCCACACTCGCAGGTAAAATGCTACTTTCCGCACTCGAAGCGTAATGTACTTATTACGTGACACTTCACGCACAACCATTTTTAAAAAAATCAAGCTTAGTATATATTATTATGAAGTTAATAGTACCGGGTATGGGCCGGATAATAGTAGGGCGGTACATGGTATTGACCGGCAAAAGAGGAACCTTAAAGTTGAGGAACAAATGAGCATAGGATTAAAATAGGTGCTATATCTATGTAAAAGGAAATCGGTTTTACCTCCAGCGGGGAGAAAAAGTGAACTTTCCTCCCTAGTTTACAGGGAGGCAAGTTACTCATTGCCCCCGGTCGGGTTAAACAGGGAGTAATGAAAAATAAGGGAATCATGAACTCTCATGATTCCCTCCAGTGTTGCCCTAGATAAAGCACAATTAAATAAGGTTGGTGCTAATACACATTTCATTTACTAACTTTTGTTTAATGTCGAAATCTATAATGTCATCTTCACACATGTCATGTAACCTCCACAACGGTTGCCATAGTAATTCATCAGTAAAAGAAACAAACAAGTTAAAAGTGGAAACATAATTTCTAAATGAAGATTAACTAATCCATATTTAAATACATCAGTTGTCAACACCCATTCAATACACGACTTAGCTTTCAGCTGATTCTCCCATTTAATTTTAGCATTGAAATTCAAATATTATTATTATCTATAATTTAATTTTAACGTGATTAAACTTATTTAGAGAATTGCTAAAATTATATACTGTTTGGTTAAGTCAATCTAGGGTGTTTAATAAAAACTTCACTTCACTATCCCAATTCGGCTATATTTCGACCATACCTGGTCATCATCAGGCCTATAACATCGAAAACATTTTTCCATATAATGGTAATTTATCTTACACACAAATTCATAAAAATTAACAATATAGCTTAAAAGAAAAATAAATTCAAAAAAATAAAATTATATCTAACTATATTTTTTTTTTAAATAAATAAAAACCTATGTATTTTTTGTTGAATAACATCATTTAAAATTGAAATCTTTACATATTTTTTTTTTCTCCCTTCTGGAGGTAAAATATTATACGTACCTTGGGAGTAAAAATCACTTGCACCCTCGCGATAATTAACTCCCTCGGCTCCGCCTCGGGGTGAACGTTATGGTTGCCTCGGCTTCGCCTCAGGAACCAACTCCATCGCTCAGGGTGCAATCACTTACTTTCCTCCCTTGATGCGTAAATAGCTATTTATCATTATCACATAGCCAAGGTTATTCCTTTGAAAAGTGAGAAATGAAACGAGAAAATAAGAGAAATAAAATTAAAACGATAAGCGAGATAAAAGGTACAAAAGCAGATAACATACATGTACGCAGTATCTGTAAAATATTAAAGGAATTACAATAGAACATCATAATATTATGTAGATGAATACAGAAATATGTAGAGAATAATAGAAATTTAGATAAACTTTAAATTAAAAAAGATATATATGAATGGCAGGTAGGAACTAGTACGATAAGAATTATATACATAAAAAAACATATAATGTGATAAGAGCCGGCACCCCATGCAACCTAGCTGATCTCTTAAACCCTGAAATTCTAAAAAATAAAATCCCGATTCTTTTAAACCAATACAAAGGAAAATTAAGGAGTGATGATCTCGAAAGAGCGAACCAATCAATGTATAACCCTTTATTTCGAGAGATGTCTTGGATGGAGGGAGCAAACAATTATCTCAAGCTTAAGATTCCAATCAAAGTAACGAGAATCATCGCCCAGCTCCGCACATCTTGCCAAAACCGTGCCAAAATCTTCCACGAGGGTTATGCATACGAATTCGACCAAACAGAAATATGCTCAATCTGCAAACTCCAAGAAAAAGAATCCTGGACCCACGTCATCCTGAGCTGTACCGCATATTCCTACTTCAGAGAGTACTACCTCCAACATCTACTTACTAATAGAAACGTCCACGATAACTATAAACTCATACTAGAATTATGTCGAAAAAAGGATATTTATCATTTATATCATTTTATTATCAACGCAATGAGAATAAGATCATTTATCATTAACGAATAAGGCAGCTTATTACGCGATCCATGCATATTATCAGTGAAAAATTGTTTTTCTTTTAAAGAGGTTTTAATGTTTTCTGTTTGTTATTTAAAATTTTGTTAAAAAGTTTTTATTTTGTTATTTTAAATCAAATTCTTATGTATATACAATATACCTCTTTAATAATAAACAACGAACTCACATTGTATGAGAAATGTAATAATTTCTTAAGCAATAAATCTATTCATATAATGTGATAATGATAATGCTTAGAGATAAGTATATAAGTAGACGATGTCAAGCAGGATATACGATATGATAATCTTATGAAGCTAAGCAGCTGTTTTTTGAAGAAGCCTTCTCTCAGGATGTTTCAAGTAGGGAATGTTTCACGACACAATGGAGATGGGGTTCCTAGGGCACTGGCAAAAGCATTTATTCAAGACCACATTCCAGTCAGTCAAGTCCTTATCTTTTAAAATAAAGTATAACGGTGCTTTAACACACACCAGATTAACATTATCAGATACCACGCCTTCATCTTACATCTATCACAACCAAAAAAACTAACTCGCGTCAATCAATTTAAATCGTCAAACTTAAGATCAAGATAGGTCCTTAGGATGGAAGGAATGTCCTTAGTCCTTAGGATGATGAAGAAGGAAAACAAGGGATTAAGGTAAGGACCTTTTTTGTGAACAAGAGAAAGTTAGATTCATATCCATAGGAATGATTAATAAAGCAACAGAGAAATTTTGAGATAGATAGGTGTACATTTATTTTATTTATGTTTTTGCTTCCGAGCTTACAGAAGGTAAAGGAAACTTTGTGATCGTTTTGAAGAACAATAGTTATTTATGCACCTAGGGAGTAGTGTAAGCCATTATTCCCTGAGCGAAAAAGTTGGTTCTTGAGGCGGAGCCGAAGGAACCATGGTCCCTAAATCCCGAGGCCAAGCTGAGGGAATCAGAGTTTTTAATTCCCGAGGTGCAGCCGAGGGAGATAATTATTGTGAGGGGAATAATGGAACTTTACTGACGTCATTTTCGTCCATTGCACAGTTTTTATTTATTATTTTAAAAAATAACAATAATTATTAGCACTTTTAATAGCAGATATAAGATATAAGAGATTCAATATAAAAAACAAATATGAATTGGAATTAAACTCAAATATAAGGTTATTTATATGCAGGTTATAAACAAAGATAAACATGGTCAAAAAAGCAAGTGTCGCCAACCTGATTTCAACAACATCATTACATTAGCCATACATATTATACTATTTATAAAATAATTAAGTTGGAATTCCTTACTTTTTCGCCCTACTTTTTGAGTCCAGGGAACTAACCCAAACTAATCCAAAATCATAACTTTTTCTCCCTACTGAAGATAATAGTTATTTATGCACCTAGGGAGTAAAGTAAGCCATTATTCCCTGAGCGAAAAAGTTGGTTCTTGAGGCGAAGCCAAAGGAACCATGGTCCCTAAATCCCGAGGCGAAGCCGAGGAAATTAGACTCTTTAATTCCCGAGGCGCAGCCGAAGAAATCACTCTAATTAGCGCGAATTAATAATAATTCTCGCGAGAGGAATAATGTCACTTTACTCACGAGGTACATACAATATTTTATGTCCAGTAGGGAGAAAATACACATTTTATCATAAAAAATAACATGATATATGACATAATATCATAAAAACTAATCTTCCAATTTTAATGACATTTTGATGGTAGGTCATAATTAGCCCATTTATGGTCCCAACCCAATAAGTTTCTACCTTGTGCAACAATTTGTTTCTCTTCCATATGAGCAGAAACAATCATTTGTTTACACCCTATATCTTTATAAATTTATAAGTACTCATCTGATTTTTATAAAATTTGAATGTTTTGTCGAAAGTACCCTGCAGATAGCTCCAGATTAATTTCAACCATCTACGTTGTTTACAATTTTGCTAAATTGATACTTCAATTCATGTTAAAATAGACTGTCAATTGGTGTGGCACATAGCTTCCTCACATCCTATCTCGTACGTTATTGATACTATGCTTTTACAAGCCATTATTGTCTACTTTTATTTAATTGTGTTTTTTTTGTTTGTTTTTTTTAAACTATCAAAAATGTTTTTATTTTCTACATGAATTAAAGTATCAATTTAGAAAAATTAAAGAGCGCACACGGTTCAAATTAATCTTAGGCTATCTGCGGGCTACTTTCGACGAACCATAAAAATTTCATAAAAAAAAACTTTTGAAGATATAGGTGCGGATGCGGCAGAGAAACAAATGGGGGCAGAAGGATTAAACTTATATGGGACCAACAATGAGCTGATTATGACCTACCATACAAATTTTACTAAAATTCGGACGTATAGTTTTAAGATATGTTGGTTCGTAAAGATGTAGCGATAGACAGACCGACAGACAGACACGGAACCAATAATGTTCCCTAATGTTTGAAACGGATTTCTGTCTTGGAATTTTTGAAAATCAATACAACGATAAAATCGTTGTATTAAAATGGCGCCTGTACTATTTATCATAGGAAGTTGAAATAGGGCTCAAATTGTGCAGAATTAAAATTAGGAATGAAGCCTGTGATTAGATTTTTGATATCTTGCTTAGAACCAGTATAATTTTAATTTTACTGTTTTTCCTAACCTCAAAAGGCGGTAGAGCCTTAATAACTTCTACACTTAAAGATTGAGTTCCACTAAAATCTGTTTTGGAAAACAAATAACTTTAATAAACAAACAGATCTTGAAATCACTGTCAAATTGGTAACCGGTAAAAATAAAAAATAATTCGTCATTTAGTTTTGGGGTCAGATGGAACTCGTCCGCTATATTTGTCCAATTAACAGCGAAGTATTCAGGTTCCTGTATTCAAATCAGATTCGCGCTGAGAGAAAATATAGCCCATATTAAAACTTGAATGTTTTAAAAAGGATAATTTTAATTCTAAAAGTGTACCCCACGTATTTCGAATTATAGGAGTACAAATTTACTTCCTAAGGTAGACGGTACTGCTTTAGATTGTTACTCACCTATGTTATTTTAGAATAAAAATTACTCAGACTAAGTAATTATTAAAACAAAGGGGTGTTTAGTCCAATATATTTTGGGACAAAGGAATATCACACTTGTTTTTTATAAGGGGAGTAACAGTCTAAAGAAGAACATTCCGTACATCTCCTTTAAATTGTTACTCCCCTATGTTGATTTATAATAAAAATGACTTTGTCTAAATAACTATTAAGAAAAAGAGATGTTTAGTCCAATAATGCACTTTGGGACAAAGGAATATCCTTCTTTTGTTATGATAAGGGGAGTAACAGTCTAAAGAAGAACATTCTGTACACCTTCTTTAGATTGTTATTCCCCTCTGTATTTTATAAGGGGAGTAACAATCTAAAGAAGTGCCAGGTAGACATTATAGACGTTTAATCATTATCATATTTATATTATTTAATCAATATCTTATTCATGTAATCAGTATCATGTTTAATCAATATCATATTTATGATTTAATTAATAAGCATGTTTAATCGATATCATATTTTAATCAATATCTTATTTATGTGATTTAATCAGTATCATGTTTAATCAATATCATATTTAATCAATATCTTATTTATGTGATTTAATCAGTATCATGTTTAATCAATATCATATTTATGATTTAATTAATAAGCACGTTTAATCGATATCATATTTTAATCAATATCTTATTTATGTGATTTAATCAGTATCATGTTTAATCAATATCATATTTATGATTTAATTAATAAGCATGTTTAATCGATATCATATTTTAATCAATATCTTATTTATGTGATTTAATCAGTATCATGTTTAATCAATTCAATATCATATTTAATCAATATCATATGTATGTGATTTAATAAATTTCATGTTTAATCAATATCATATTTAATCAATATCTCATTTAATCAATATCGTATTTAATCAATATCATTTATCTTCTCAAAGTACATTTAATGGTAGGTAAATATCATTAAACGTACTTTGAGAAGAACTTGAATAGGACTACAAGAAATCTTTTTTTTTTTTTAAAAAAAAAAAACGTAAGATTATTATTATAATTTGCGAAGTTTACGGATTGATATTTTAATTCCTTGATATCTAACCAGTTTCAAGTACGCTTATTTAATTGCAGTGTATCGAGACATTATAATCTAGAATCTAGAGCTTTAAGAGAACTTAGTAATTTCTAATTTTTATCGGAGATATTCGTGTTTATATCTTGTCTTGATATCTTCAATCTTTTTAGATTTCCAACCACCAGCCAATAGAAAGTGTCCTTAGAAATCTTTCGTGACTGGTTTTTATGCGTAAAAATTAAAAACACAAGCTTGTAGTGGATGAGTTATCTGCAATAATTATTAGTCATAGTGTAATAAATCTTTTAAATAATGATAATATTAGAGTTTGTTCCGTCAATTCAGCAGAGAGCTGGTTCGAGTACAAGATGAAGAACCAAGATATCCCACAAGATGATAGTGAGCTCTCGGCAACAACGCGCCGGCATTGTGGCTACCATAATAATCTGATAAGCTCACTCTATGCATTCAAGTAAGTTTTAGAAAAAAAAACAAATCGGTCCAAGACAACTCAGACAAACATTCTCATATACGAGTTCATAATTACTCAGTCTAGTGTTTTCCATTTATTAGTTTTCGTGTTTTTCTAGGTACATTTAATTATTATTGAACATTTCAACGAAATTTATCATAAAAATAACTTCTCCTCGGCGAGGAATCGAACCCGGCCTCTCTTCGTCCGTGTTTGAAGCAATTTTCGTTACATACTTATTACTTACTTATATCGTTACATTCGTATTTGAATGAACTACATTTTAGATTTTTTTTTAAATCAAAAACGTCGAAACGTTTTCGATAAACATCATTTTTAAATTTTCTCAGGAACTAGATATTTCCCGGGAAAACGACTTATATCGTTACATTCGTATTTGAATGGACTACATTTTAGAATTTTTAAAATCGAAATCGTCGAAACCGTATTTAATAAATATAATTTTTTAAATTGGAGCTAAAATTAATTTCATGATTTCGCCTCAGTGTATGATTTTTCTGAATATGTATGCCAAATTTCGTCAAAATCGGGCCAGTAGTTTAGGCTCCAGGCGTTTGCCCAGACAGACATTTTTTAAAAAAAACTCAGGGGACCTAATAACGATGAGTTCTCAGAATCTCAAAATGGAAATAAATAAAGAATCTCAAAAGGGGACCTTCAAATAAATTGGTAGTGCGTGAAGTCTCACGTAAAATAATTAATATAAAAATTCCATTTTTCAAAACTGGTCTTATTTTTCAACCTCTTTTTTTTTTGTTTTTTTTTTTGGCTTCTGTATTCTTCACCTTAGTTGTATCTATGTGCAAAATTTGGGGAAGATTGAATCACGGTAAGTGGTTCAAAATTGGGGTAATAGGTGTGCGATGAAACTTAAAAAGCAAATAAAATTGACGCAATTTTGTTGTTTTTTTTGTTTTTTTGTTTTTTTGGTTTCTGTATTCTCCACCTTAGTTGTATCTATGTGCAAAATTTGGGGAAGATTGAATCACGGTAAGTGGTTCAAAATTGGGGTAATAGGTGGGCGATGAAACTTAAAAAGCAAATAAAATTGACGCAATTTTGTTGTTTTTTTGTTTTTTTGGTTTCTGTATTCTCCACCTTAGTTGTATCTATGTGCAAAATTTGGGGAAGATTGAATCACGGTAAGTGGTTCAAAATTGGGGTAATAGGTGTGCGATGAAACTTAAAAAGCAAATAAAATTGACGCAATTTTGTTGTTTTTTTGTTTTTTTGGTTTCTGTATTCTTTACCTTAGTTGTATCTATGTGCAAAATTTGGGGAAGATTGAATCACGGTAAGTGGTTCAAAATTGGGGTAATAGGTGTGCGATGAAACTTAAAAAGCAAATAAATTTGACGCCATTTTGTTTTTATTTTTTGTTTTTTTGGTTTCTGTATTCTTCACCTTAGTTATATCGATGTGCAAAATTTGGGGAAGATTGAATGTCGGGAAGTGGTTCAAAATTGGGGAAACGGAAATGTGCGATGAAACTTACAAAGCAAAGTAATATAAGACCAGTAAAAAGGGTTTCGTTGGTGTTGTAAACATGAAATTAGTAAAGGAGGGGGGGGGGGGGGATTTTGATGTTTTTTGATAAAATGGGGTGGAAAATTAAACGCTATCCACAAGTGTTCTATATTTTTGTAATCTACCCTTTCATTTGATACCCCACTCAAAATTAAAAAAAAAAAAAATTTTTGCATGACGTGAGTTATCCGCCATTTTGGATTTGAACAGCTTATAATTTTGAGTTCGCTAAATTTTTCCTGTGTGCGTGTCAAAACGATCTTTAATATTGGAAAGTTTCATGTTTTTATCTCTTTTTATTCAAAAGTTATTGGAACCGTACAGAGTGACAGACAGACAGACAGACAGACACATGAACGAAATTATAAGGGTTTCTTTTTTTGGTTTTACCAACGAAACCCTAAAAATGGTTTCTTTTAAATTAATTTTTAGAAGTTAGGGGACCTTAAAAAAAGGTCCAAAAAGATCCGTAAATTACTCAAAATCGAATTTTTGCACCTTGACAAAACTAAAAAAATAAAATAAAAAACAAAATATAGTTTGAATCAACATCTGTTTATTAAAACGATCTGACCGTTCTTCTTGCGACTTCACCAAAGCAGAAGTCATATTATAATTTAATCTACGATTACATTAAAGATGAATTGTAGATATATGTCGTTTGTCTTATTTTTCAAAAAATTAGAGAGATGTTGCTTGAACTTACCGAAAAAATTAGAAGACGAAACCAACTGCCCAACTACATTTAACAATTATCATTTTTGTTTTGAAGGTTTCAAATTAAAATATAGAATTTTTTATCGAAAGGGTATAAGAAGTTGATGGAGTGAAGAACAAAGCCCGACGGTGAAGTTCAACGTCCTGGAGCAGATGTCACACGTGCAGGACTTGAGAAAACAAAAACGCAATGGGCTCCAACAAGTAGAGAATGGTTGGAAGCAGAGAGAAGGGGTCAGGTCCGTGCTTGGGACAGGGTCGTGACCATCTCCTGGGGTCACGAGATTAAGGACACATCCTGAGGACACGCACAACATAATATACCTACATACGGCTCTACGTCCTTTTCCTTCTAACACACCAGGGCAGTCCATCCATCCACACCCTTATAAATAACCTGTCTAAAGCAACACAACAGACTGTGATCATGTCGTAAAATATCGCAAAATATTCCGTCACAACTTCGCCGAAGCACATGTGTACAAGTATCCCATCATAAAATCCTATAACCAACATCTGAGAGTACCTGAATATCAATGTCAATTGATTCATCATTCGAAAATTTATTTTTTGATACGCCCACTTAAACTATTTATTCGTTTCCGGCGTAGGATCGCCAATTACAATGCAAACAATTTTTTTTAAAAATCCTTATATAAATCACAGGGAAGTACTTGCGTCCAAGTACTTTTTAGGGTTTTGTAGATGATTAAGCATACCCTAATTAAGTAATGTAATTAAGATTTTTTTTCTTCGATCCTAAGGGTCCCGGGTTCGATCCCCCGGGAGGTCACAATGTTTTTTATAGGTAATAACGACAAGATAAATTACATTTTTTAGGAAATTTTCATCGCCCAACCATACGGTGTAACCATGAATCATTTCAAAATTTTAAGACCAGCCCTTATATAAAATTTGGGGGGGGGGGGTTTATTGAGGGTATATTTTGACTTATAAAACCAATGAAGAATTAAAAATTTAAAATAGCATATATATATTTGTGTCCTACTCTTCAGCAGCTTTCATTTAATACCCAACTCAAAATTTTAAAAAAATAAAATTTTGGGCGCACTTCACTTTTTCGCGCCCAAAATTAACAATTTTTGAAAATTTGGGATGAACTCCCGGAATTTTCATCGCCCCACAATAAGATATTAGCATGAATTATTTCAAAATTTTAGCGCCAGCCGATCTATAGTGGTTGGAGGGGGGGGGGAATTTTTGGGGTATATTTTGATTTATTTAACCAATAAGGAATGCAACATTTAAAAAATCATATATATATTTGTGCCCCACTCTTCATCAGCTTTCATTTGATACCCTACTCAAAAATTTAAAAAATATAAATTTTTGAGTTTACCACATTTTTTTCAAATTGCGCATGCGCAAATCTAATTATGAACTTCTATATTTTTTTCCTGTGGTTGGGTCAAAAAGTTGCACCAGTGTTTCAAATTTCAGTACTTTCGCTAAAACGGTTCGGGCCCTATGAACCAAAGAGCGACGGACGGACGGACACATCACCCTCGGTATAAGGGTTTTGAGAAGTATCTACAAAACCCTAAAAATGAGAAAATGGGAGAATAGTTAAAAACACTAAATAGCTGGTAGGTCTTTCGATAAAAATCCAGGAATTACAACCAACATAATTTGAAATTTATACTAACTCATGAATATTTATGTTCTCGGTTTTAAAATAAATATTCACAATTTTAATTCTTCGTAAAATTTATCAAATTAGACAATACAAATATAATTGAAATAAATTCCTATTTATTCGTTTCCGGCATAGGTTCGCCAATTGCAATTCCTAAGAATTAAAAAAAAAATCATTATGACAAGGAGAAAAAGGGAGAATAGTAAAAATACTCAAGTTATCGTCGCACGTTTCATAATTCGCGGACACACAGACCGACAGACAGACAGACAGACACGGAACCAAAAATGTTCCCTGATGTCTGAAACGGATTTCTGTCTTGGAATTTTTAAAATCGGAGGCATTTAACTTTTTTGTTCTCAAAAGTGAACACAATGCTTCCGTTACCTTCGGTAAGCTCGGAAGCAAAACACTAAATAACTAGAAGGAATATAAATCTTCCGATAAAAATCCAGTAATTACAACCAACATGATTTGAAATTTATATTAACACATGAATATTTATGTTTTCGGTTTTAAAAGTAAATATTCCCAGTTTTAATTCTTCGTAAAATTTACTAAATTAGACAATACAAATATAATTGAAATAAATTCCTAACTTCTTAGAATTTATTCTGAATCAATGAATCAAACTCTTATTATCAACAGAAACCATCTGATTTGATAATGGAATCATCGGATTCAATCAAATTATAATTATACGTATTTTATTAATCTGTATAATCTGCCCATTCTAAGCTATCCCCCCTTCAAATATTATTACGTTCTGCACCTAAGACACATTATGTACTTTTCATTCATTATGTACTTTTCATTCATTATGTACTTTTAATTCATTATGTACCTTTGCACCATTCATAAACTTTATACTTTTTTATAAAGCATAAATGAGGAAGTAAAAAGTATTACGATTAATAAGAACATTTTAAAAATAATAAAAATAATCTGTCAATAATTAGTGTGGCACATTGCTTCCTCACATCCTATCGCGTATACTTTAATGATTTTATACTTTTACTAACCATTATTGTCTAATTTGTTTAATTTTTTCTCCCGTTTTTTAATCTGTCAAAATTGTTTTGATTTTTTACTTGAATTAAAGTATCAATTTAGCAAAAGTTAAAGAGCGCAGACAGTTCAAATTGATCTGGGGCTATCTGCGGGTTACTTTCCATAAACTATAAAAGTTTCATTCAAATCAGATAAGTACTTTTGAAGCTATATGTGTAAATATATATATGTATGTTTGAGCGCATGAGGAAGAGAAACAAATGAGCGCGCAGAAGGTTGAAACTTATATGGGACCAACAATGAGTTAATTATGAATCACCATAAAAATTTCATTAAAATCGGACGTGTAGTTTTTTATATGTTGGTTCGCAAAAATTGAACGACAGACAGACACGGAACCAAAAATGTTCCCTGATGTCTAAAACGGATTTCTGTCTTGAAATTTTTAAAATCGGAGAAACACCTCAAAAGTGAACACAATGCTTCCGTTTCGGTAAGATCAAAACAAGCAAAATTTGCAAAAGATGAATTTTCTCCAGTCCCATCACAAAACATTGTATTTAAATATACTACGTAGGTATATAACACAGAAACAATTTTAAAATAAAAATAAACAGGTCAAGTGTGTGCTAGTCAGCACACAGCGAGGGTCCGTAGGCCACACTGTTTAGTGTTTTACTGTAAAGTGTATTAACAGTGTTTTTTTAAAATGTTAAAAAGCTTACTTTGAACAATTCTAAGGGTCTGATATTCTCAAAACACGCACTCTGATAAAGTATTTTTTTGCCACTGAACCGGACTACAACCATATAAATACATCGAAAAGACCATAATTATAAAAAAACGTATTTTGTCAATAAAAAATAAAATAATATTTTTTTAGCGAGATAGAGGGGGGGGGGGACACGTTTCACACCCACTTCAAACTTGCCTACGCTCGCCCTATCAAAGTTATAACCAAAGAAATATATATTTTTGTAATCAGCTCGACGTACCCTTACATATGATACCCCTCACGGTGTCGAAAAAAAATAAAAAAATGTAAACCCTTAAGTTTTTTTGAAAAATGTTTTTTTATGTCGCTATATTTTTAAAATATGTGGGTAGGTACAAGACACATACATGCCAAATTTCAAAGTGATCGGACGAAAGGTGTAGCCGTGAGAGCACGCGATAGGTCGGACGGACAGACACACGCAGGAAAATATAAGGGTCCTTGGTTTTGCCTACGGACCCTAAAAAAATTAAAAAAACTATTAACAAGATCTTATTATAAACCATTATCTTTTATGTAAAGAAAATCTAAATTATACTACAAATATATCTGAGAGCCCAAGGACAACAAGTCCTTCTAATTAGTAAAAAACAAAGGATTTAATGAGATTTCACAGAACATTTTATAACACTCAAACAATTACAAATCTTTAAATTATCTTGTGTGAAAAACGTTTTCTCTTGAAAAGCGATTAAAATAAAAAAAAGAAGAAGAAGATAAAGAGATCGGTTAAAATTACTTTAAGTTAAGAGAAATTACCGATTATACAATTGTTTGTTCCTTAACAGTTGGTAGGGGTGTCTAGTTGGGACTTTTTAGCAAGGAAGTTATGGCAACACTGAAAGAGATAAGGTTCAGATAAACGAGCCTTGTTTTCCCATGAGCTTCTGAAAGGAATCTAAGTTGTTTTTTTTTTTTCTTTTTATCGTTCGAACGAGTTAAGACTCAGTTCACTCCCCGTTTTAGTATACAAGATAAATACAATTAGTTCGAAGATAGAGCCTTGCGGTGCTCCCACGGTTACCTTAGTCAAGTTATCAGGACAGTTTAATTTGTTACGACACACCTTTAAATTGTAGGCTTCCTTCTGGCTTCAGGTCTCCCGTCCTCTCTCTTAAGCAACTCTTTAGCTTCTTTCATTATAGAGATAAAAAAAATACTGTACAACCCATCTAATTTGTATGAGATCTTTTTTTTAAAAAAAAAAAAAAAAACGAGACTACTTATACAGATGTAAAAGAAAAAAATCACAGGGAAGTAATTGCAACCAAATACTTTTTAGGTGTTCGTAGATTATCAAGTATAAACGTTATTATATAATAAAATAACATTTTACATTACATTATGGTAAAATAGACTGCCAATTGGTGTGGCACATAGCTTCCTCTCATCCTATTCACGTACTTTATTGATTTTTGCTTTTACAAACAATTATTGTTTAAAAAAAAAAAAAAAAATCAATTTTACCCTCTTTAAACTAACACAAAATGTAATCTACTATTCAAGGAGCTTTTCAACGATATACATCATATAGTTCTCAGCAAATAGGATGAACTAATGAAATAAAAATATAATTAATTTAAAGAGCATTAGTGTAAGATTCAAGGGCCTTAATCAGAAATAAAATCGGTCAACAATTATAGAAACTATGGCCATTCAAAGACAAAAAGGAAAAAAATAAAACCAAAACAATACCAAAATGATTACCATCTAAGGTACAACCGATGATGATACGACAAAAAGTCATAGGACCAAAGTTGTAGATCGTATGAATCAGTTACCGCTGGTCAGTGCCGGATCTAAGGGGGGGCTGCGGGGGGCAAGCGCCCCAGGCGGCACGCCCGGGGGGCGGCAAAACGAGGTGGAAAAATAAAATGATAAATAAAGGAAAAATAATAAAACGTTCATGAAAAAAAAATAGGTGAAATGTAATTTTAATTATATGTAATATAATTACAGTTATCTTGTCCAATCTGATATAGGCCACCCTTAACTTCGTTTACCCTTTTTTTCTTTACAGTTAATGTGAAAGAAACTTAAGCATATTGAAGTTTATCAAAAACTATTTAAGAAGTTCGATGTGTCAAGAAAGACTCAAACTGTTAACGCAAATAATAATACTATTAATACAAAATATAATACTTTTTGGAGTCCATTTACGGGTCAAATTTTGTGTACCAATTTTTTTTTCACCCATCCAAATTCTTAACCAACATTTTTCTATATTATTATAATCCGATAATACGCAGATTTCATTGAAAATTCGCTCATTAAGTCATGGTGCTGACTGGTCTTTTTTATACGAATTATCTCGCTTCCTATGGCTCGGAGACAATAAGGGAAACTTCGGAGCGCGCATTATTATCCAAACGGTTCGTTGTACGTAAAAAATGAACATATTGTTTCTTGTGTGAAATTTTAGATTCTTAAATTTTGATCTGATCCTCAATTGGTCTCCGAGTCAGAAGAAGCGATATATTCACAAAATCATATAACAAGTCGTTCAAAAACAATCACAATGCAAGTTATAGTAGAACTAGGTTTTTGCTAAACCGTTCTTTGTGCATAAAAAATGAGACCTTTTTTTGTGGGAGATTTAATAGTTTTGCTTTTTGATAATAATTTTAATTTGTCTCCGAGCCATAGGAAGCGAGATATTCGTAAAAATACGTTGAATTGATATGGCACATCCCTTCCTCGCATCCTTTTACGTACTTTATTGATTTTATGCATTTAAAGCTATTATTGTCTATTTTGTTTCATTGTCTACCCGTTTTTTTAATCTTTCAAAATTGTTTGGATGTTTTACCCAAATTAAAGTATCAATTTAGCAAAAATTAAAGAACGCAAACGATTCATATTAACCTGGGGCTATCTGCGGGTTTCTTTCGATAAACTATAAAAATTTCATACAAATCGGAAAAGTACTTTTGAAGCTGTAGGTGTAAATAAATGTATGCTTGTGCGCATGTGGAAGAGAAACAAATAGGCGCAAAAGGTTGAAACTTATATGGGACCAACAATAGGCTAATCATGACCTACCATCCAAACTTCATTAAAATCTGACGAGTAGTTTTTAAGATATGTTGGTTCGCAAAAAAAAGTGACAGACAGACACGGACCCAAAAGTGTTCCCTGATGTCTGAATATGTCTTGGAATTTTTGAAATCGGAGACCTAAAAATTTGTCGTTCTTCAGAACGATCACATAGCATCAGTTACCTTCGGTGAGGTTGGAAGCAAATAATATCAATAAATAAACAGTAATTTATTGCCAATATTAACAATTAATATATTACATGATATGTAATACAATAATAAAACATAAACATTTTACAACAATAACTAATTTAAATAAGTTATTACATCTATTTGAAGACCAACAAATCAAAACAAACCTATATACTATTGGAATAAATATGGTTGCCTTAGCTATGGAGCAATAGTCAAGTTGATATTAAAATTGCTAACTGGGATTCCCACTTACATTTTTATGTGGGATGCAAATATAAACTTTTTTTTGTTTGTTTATATGCTTAGTTGAGTGTATATCTACTTGATTCAGTTACTATATAGGAAGTTGTGAAGGTATTTCATAATGAAACTGGAAGAATTAATAGCATAGTATAGTTTTACTGGTAAAAAATATTTTTTTAAGTCTAAAACTCGATTTAGATAATAAATTTTTCGAAAATTCTGCAGAAACAATTTTAAACAAACTTTAAGTAGCTGTTTTAGCTGAAAAAGCTCTAAAAAAAAAGGTTCTCCAAAACGCCTAAAATTCACCATTTTGAACCTAATTTTCTAAAATTTTCCGAGGGAGGCCCCCCGAACCCCCCTTTGGGCAGGAGGGTGACCCCTCCTAATGAATCTGGAAGAATTAATTGCATAGTATAGTGTACAGGTTAAATAAAATAGAAATTATCATTATTAATTGGTATTTTAAACGCAATATAGAATAGGTACTGTAGTTTTAGCTGAAAAATCTCTAAAAAAAGGTTCGCCAAAACGCCTAAAATTCACCATTTTTGACCTAATTTTATAAAATTTTCCGGGGGAGGCCCCCCGGACCCCCCTTTGGATTAGAGGCTAAACCCACCAAGTTCCACCCCCCCCCCCAAATTCTACTTCTACATCTGCCCCTGTGTGGCAAGGGCGGCAAAATCTGCCTTTGCCCCCCCTGAGAAAAAACCTAGATCCGGCACTGCCGCTGGTGCTGTCCGTTTTCCAATAAGACAATACCATAAAAAGTTTAGGCGTTTTCCAATAAGACTTACCAAAAAAGTTAAGGCTAAAAGTTTAGCAGCAATAAGTCCCCAGTACAGCTTAAAAATCAAGTCGGCCATTTTTATTTTTTTAAGGGGAGAAGGAGGGGGAAAAGTGAACTTTGTATAATTATTTTGGTTCACAATACGGACGTTGCGCGTCGAAGCTCTTCTGGAAGTTGGTAAACAGAAATATCAGTCAGTGAGTCAGTTAGCCATGCGGCTTTATAGTACATAGACATATTAATTTAGCACGATTTAAAGTGCGCAGACGGTTAAAATTAGGCAGGTGCTATCTGCAGGTACTTTCGACAAACCATAAAAATCAGATGATTACTTTTAAAGATATGGCTGTAAATATATGTGTGTTTGTGAGCATGGTGAAGATAAACAAATAAGCGCAGAAGGTTGAAACTTATATAGGACCAACAATGAGCTGAGTATGACCTACTAACTAAATTTCATTAAAATCGGACAAATAGTTTTTATGATATGGCGGTTCGCAAAAATTGAGCGACATACCGATCGACAGACAGACAGACACCGGACCAAAAATGTTCCCTGATGTCTGAGACGGATTTCTGTCTTGGAATTTTTGAAATCGGAGATGTACATTTTTTTCGTTCTTCGGAACGATCGCATATACCTTCCGTTATCTTCGGTAAGCTCGGAAGCAAAATCAAAACAATTTTTACAGATTTACAAAACTAAGGAAAATTAAATAAATTTTACAATAATAGGTTGTAAAAAGCATAAAGTCATTATAATATACGAAATAGGAGCGAGGAAGCTATGTGCCACACTACTTGACAGACTATTTTTTACATTTATTTACTATGCACGAAATACCATATAATAACATTAGTCCAACAAAACTTTGTATTTGCATTGGATTTACGGAAAATATTTGAATTCTTTAAAACATTATTTCTTAATGTTTCATTTAAAAATAATTAATATAAAAATGCCATTTTTCAAAACTGGTCTTATTTTCCATTTTTTTTTCTGTATTGTTCACCTTAGTTGTATCGATGTGCAAAATTTGGGGAAGATTGAATGAAGGTAAGTGGTTCAACATTGGGGTAATAGGTGTGCGATGAAACTTGAAAAGCAAATAAATTTGACGCCATTTTTTTTTTAATTTTTTTATTTTTGGTTTCTGTATTCTTCACCTTAGTTGTATCTATGTGCAAAATTTAGGGAAGATTGAATGACGGTAAGTGGTTCAAAATTGGGGTAATAGGTGTGCGATGAAACTTGAAAACCAAATAAATTTGACGCCATTTTTTTTTTTTAATTCTTTTATTTTTGGTTTCTGTATTCTTCACCTTAGTTGTATCTATGTGCAAAATTTGGGATAGATTGAATCACGGGAAGTGGTTCAAAATTGGGGAAACGGAAATGTGTGATGAAACTTACAAAGCAAAGTAATATAAGACCAGTAATAAGGCCAATAATTTAAAACTAAATTTATATATATATATATATGTATATATATATATATATATATATATATATATATATATATATATATATATATATATATATATATATATATATATAAACACACACAAAAGCAATGAGCAGTCAGGACCAAGTGCATTTTAAGATAACACGACAGTCATCAAAAAAGTAAGAACTGTTGGGAAGAAAAAAAAATTCCCGGTTAGCCGGTTTCAAAAATGAATTTTTTTTTTTTTTTTTTTAAATCTGCAAACGGGTTTCTTCGCGTTCCAAACTGTAGAGAGAGATAAAAAAAAATCTACAATGCACCCATCTACTAATTAGAATTCTTAAATAAGTCAAGCAAGAATGGGGGAAAAAAAAGAAAGAGGAAAAACAAGTATTTTAAAGTCGTTGGAAGGTGTAATATATGCTCGTAGTAAAAACACGGGAAAAAGAACAAGATAAATAGAAACAAACAATCGAGTAACGCATGCAACGTAATTATGATCGTTATAAATTCAAGAAACGTCGTCGTCTATAGATGTGTACTCTGTACTGTGATATATTCGAAAGTGAACTCCGCGCTCTTGTCCTTAAGCAGGGTTGAATTATGGCAACGGTGTTTTATATACGGGTTTGAGAGTGAGAGCGAGTCACCTATACAATTAAGCAGGGTTTTTTAAACAAACAGTGAGCGAAGGCTGGGACGCAAAGAGACTAGCTAAGTTGGTCTCGATAATAGACAGCTTCGAACCAAATCCAACGAGACACATTTAGAAAATTAAAAAAAAGGTCATATTATTGACATCTTGTTGTATTTCATGACACAACAAGGGCGATAGAATATCAAGAACAGTTTTGAAGGTGACATAGATCACTAGAAGGGTGATATAGATTAACCTACGACCTACATTCAAACTTAAAAGTCAAAAATATAATACACTGTACAGAAGAAATATAGATCATATAATGTTCTTAAAACTCAATGCTGAAACTTGGTTAGGACTTAAATAATTGGTTGTTTAGACTTAAGCCCTATTTACACGGTTATAGTTGACGCGATAGTTGCTTTCATGATAGCAACTATCGCACTAACTATCGCCGTGTAGACTGCGTGATAAGACTACGTAATAGATTCTGTCACGATAGAACTATTGCCATCTCACTATCTCGTCTGATGAGATACTTGAGTCTTCTATCACAGAAGTCAGAGTACTCACGTGGCAGATTTATTAACTACCACGCTAGATACTATGATGCTGATAGGTTTATACTTTTGTGATAACAGATCTAAAAAGCAGAAAATGGTTTGATATCAAATTTTGTTGTTCCGTTTGCTGTATATGTATTATATTATAACAAAGGTAATGTTGGAACGAGTTAGTGACTCTTTTTGAACTGTACTAAAACATTCAAGGAAACCTAAGACAATGGGAACTTTCTTGTTGATATTGTGACTGCGCATGTCATACAAACAAGTGCGTACTTGGTATTGTCTGAGGATCGTTTGAACCGTACAATACGGTTCAAACGATCCCTGCCCGGGTTGGAACAGTTTGGAGGACGGCACGAAACTGTCACAAGTCAGGTTGGAACGGCTTTTATCCATTGCGCATGCCTGTACACTGCTGGGTTGGTACAAACCTATGATATAAACCGAACAATTCATTAATCAAATTGTCATCTTCAGAATTAAATTACATTTATTTTTAATTTTTTTCTCTACATATTAAAGCAACAAAGTATAGATGATTAGTTTCGTCAAAAAATCACAAAAGTGCCGGTCTATTGTGGAATAGTGTAGCTAAGTTCGTTAGTTTAGGAAATAATAAACTTATACTGACGGTAACGTAGAAATGCTGCCAAATTCCTTGTTATTTTTACATTCCGAATAAGACAACATTGTAGGACGGAGGGATCGGTGACTTTATACATCTCTTTGATGTGATCACCAATGCGAATCAGGACCAACTCTCTGACATTCCAAGCAAATATTTTTTACGACAATGGTTTCGAGAAGAATACGAGTGCGTTAACCTCTCAGATACGCCGAATCTTTTTGGGAAATTAAGAAGTATTTTTCTTTTTAAATCAAAAGAATGCAGATTCGTGAGTTCGCAATAACACACGTTTTCGAAGGACTTGGAAGATTTGAAGGTTGTCTTCCATTATAGCTTTAAACCACAATTAACAAAATGGAACATTAACATTAAACAGAACACTGGCTTGTTGCGTTCATTACATCTTTGGCTATATCTTTGGCTACTGTCAAAAGTAATAACGAAATTTGAATCCCTTGAGAAACAATGTGCACAAGATCTGTGGTTGTACCTTGAAAATTATATAACACCTCACGGAGCAGTATCCTTCTGGTCTTAAAGGGGTGCTAATTCTCACCAACAAAAGCAACCGCTGAACATCCTAAGGAACAAAGCACAAGAAGACGGTATTAACAGGTATATCGAGTTCATTGTGCCTCTGTTGTCCATACTTAGAATGGCATGGGCTCTGATGTAGATTTTCACCAACAGAAGGAACCGTTGAACATCCTAAGGAACCAAGAACAAGAAGATAGTATTTACAGCATTCGAGTTAATTATGTCTCTGTTTTCCATACTTAGAATGGCATGGACTCCGAAGAAGATTCTTACCAACAGAAGCACCAGCACCAGCTGAACATCCTAAGGAACCAAGCACAAGAAGATGGTATTTACAAGTATCGAGTTCATTGTGCCTCTGTTGTATACTTAGAATGGCATGGACTCCGAAGAAGATTCTTACCAACAGAAGCACCAGCACCAGCTGAACATCCTAAGGAACCAAGAACAAGAAGATGGTATTTACAAGTATCGAGTTCATTGTGCCTCTGTTGTATACTTAGAATGGCATGGACTCCAATGAAGATTCTCACCGTCAGAAGCAAACGCTGAACATACTAAGTACAAGAAGTGGGTATTCACATCTTTCAAGTCGTGATCATTGTATCTCTGTTGTCGAATGCATAGAATGGCATGGGTTCCGATGAAGGCAAAAACACCCCAAATCATTTTAGTCGAATAAAAATACTTCTTGAAAACATTTTAGAGGGATACAACTGTAATGGAGTCACCAAACTGGTATAAAGGTTAACATTCTTAAATTTTTGCTCGATTTTTCAAACGTCTGACTTCTTAATTGGCACGACGAAAGAAAAATGAAGAAAACCGGACCGATTGTTTGCAAAGTCGGACAGGAACAAATAACATTAAGTCTTTTATAAAATGACAGAAGACGTAGAGATGTAGACAAAAAGGTTTAATGGGAGGCAGGATAAAGAGAAGGGCAGGGCGGCGTGACCTGAATTCTTTCCACGGCGTTCCGACCTTCTCGTCAGCCTTAGGGCACTTTTACACCATCTTGACCAACCTTCGGCTCTTCGATTCCCCTATCTAACTACAAATACCTTGAAACCACCAATAAACAAGTAGCCGAGGCTTAGATACAACGCTATTCCACGATCGTTATGGTAAATAAACTGACTAATTTATTATTTTAATCTTAAATCTAACTCATTTGTTGCATAAACGCTGCACGAAATGTTAAACGCACAACGAAAAGAATAATCTTGCCAGTTAAGACATCGGGCCAAGTCATAAGTTGCGTTTCCAAAGGATTTATTAAGGCGGAAGAGACACGGCAACGTTTGTAGCGCTTACAAACCCTATACTTTAAAATTTGATCAACTAGACTAAATATTATGGCTCTATCGCGAGCCAACAACATGCGGAACGCTTCAACATCATTTGTTAATACTTTCTTATCGTTATTGTTTATTAATCCAACAAAATTAGGTTGAAGAAAAATTGCAAAAGTTGTTTTACTCCGTATAAAAAGTATCTGGTTAAAAAATCAAATTTTAATATAGTCCAAAACATTTTATTTTTACACGATTAAATCGGTTTTTTTTTTTTTTTTTTTTTCCGGGGGGCTTTTACACCCGAAGACTCAGGCCATTTAGGTGAGCCTTTCGAACAAACCCGGGTTTGGGACCGAAATCTTCACACTTTTGTAAAGATGTGGTCGGTAACCATGACTCCCCTCCTAGTTGTATTACAACCAGGAGTGTCCTCATCATGGTTTCCAGGCCGAAACCTGGTGGCGCCACTCTTTCGAGGAGCTTCCCATTTATTTAAACAATGCTGGGTTGACATTGAGCGGGGGCCCCGGTCCGGGAATCGAACCCAGAGCTGAGGTCAGAAGCGTTCACCCATCCATCTACTGACCCAGCTCGAGGCTGCTTAACTTGCGTTATCACATGGCAAGCGCGCCAGCCTCTGAGCCACCCAAGCCCCCTAATTGAATAGTTTGTCTTGTAAATTAAATTCTTATAGAATTTATAATGAACATTTTAATGAGTTTAGCTCGAGAGGTGTGCGTGAATTCATGCAACAATTTCTTGAGCAAGCACAAATAAAGTGCATTTTCAATAAAAGACAACTAGTTTTATTAACTATCAAAATGATAAGTACAGAAATACTAGTATAGCATAACAATATTTTACGTTATAGCCATAAAGCCAATTTTATGGTTTTAAAGATGTAAGTCTGTGTTTATAGTTTCAAAATAGTACCATCTAAATCAACCTGCAAGCTGTGGGTGGAAATCATATAGTTCCACAATTGCTTTATTTGATTTAAGTAATAATTGATTTTTGAACTTAAATAGCACAATAATTTATTATATCATAAAATCACACGGAAGTACCTGCGTCCAAGTACTTTTTAGGGTTTTGTAGATGATTAAGCATGCCCGTTATGTTATTATGATTTTTTGCTTCGATCTCAAGGGTCCCGGGTTCAATTCCCCGGGGGGTCATAATGCTTTTCATCGCTAATAATGACTAGATAAATAAATTTTTTCAGAACATTTCCATCGCTCCACCATAAGGTATAACCATGAATTATTTCGAAATTTTAGGACCACCCGTTATATAGTGGTTGGGGGGGGGGGGGATATTTTTGGGGGTATATTTTGACTTATAAAACCAACAAAGAATGAAATATTTAAATAAGCAAAAACTTCTGTATATTTTTCCTGTGGTTGGGTCAAAAAGTTGCACCAGTGTTTCAAATTTCAGCTGTTTTGCTTAAACGGTTCGGGCCCTATGAACCAAAGAGCGACGGACAGACGGACACATCACCCTCGGCATAAGGGTTTTGAGAAGAATCTACAAAACCCTAAAAAGAGATACAGTTCAAATACCAAACAACCTCTTCTTAACATGTTACCTTATTGTTGCAGGGCCGGCGCGTCCCCCCCCCCCCCCCCCATCCAAATACAACAAAATTACGAAAAAATATAATTTGAATAAAATAAGGTTGAAAATTTCTTATGCTTTATTATTTTTCATACCCATTTAAAACTAATAATATAATTATTTTGCAAATAAATTATAATTGTTTATAGAGCAATTGTCAAGTTGATATTAACATTTAAAACTGGGATTCCCACTTACATGTTTATGTGGTATACAAACATTAAACTATTTTGTGATTGTTTATTTGCATACCTAAATGGTTGTTTGTTTATATACTCAGTTGAGTGTGTATCCCCTAGTTCAGTTGCTGTATAGGACGTTGTGAAGGTATTTCATAATGAATCAGAAAGAATTAATAGCATAGTATAGCGTTAAAGGTAAAAACATTTTATCTCCAGTAGGGAAAAAAAGTTATGATTTTGAATTAGTTTAGAGGGACTAAAACAGGTCTTTTCATCCCTGACTCAAAAAGTAGGGAGAAAAAGTAAAAGTAGGGCGAAAAAGTAAAGTAGGGCAAAAAAGTAAAGATTGCAACTTAATTATTTTATAAATAGTAGAAAATGTATTGCTAATGCAATGAAGTTGTTGAAATCAGGTTGGCGGCACTGCGCTTTTTTGACCATGTTTATCTTTGTTTACAACATTATAACCTGCATCTAAATAACCTTCTATTTGAGTTTAATTCCAATTCTTATTTGTTTTTAATATTGAATCTCTTATATCTGCTATTAAAAGTGCTAATAATTATTGTTATTTATTAAAATAATAAATAAAAACTGTGCAATGGACGAAAATGTGTATTTCCTTCCTACTGGAGATAAAATATTGTATGTACCTCGTGAGTAAAGTGCCATTATTCCCCTCGCGATAGAGTTATTAAAGAGTCTAATTCCCTCGGCTTCGCCTCGGGATTTAGGGACCATGGTTCCTTCGGCTTCAACTCAAGAACCAACTTTTTCGCTCAGGGAATAATGGCTTACTATACTCCCTAGGTGCATAAATAACTATTTTTTAGTCTAAAACCCGATTTTGTTCTTAAATGTTTCAAAAATTCTGCAGAAACAATTATTAACAAACTTTTAGGTGATGCTATTATTTAGCTGAAAAAGCTCTAAAAAAAAGGCCCCAAATTCACCACTTTGAACCTAATTTTCTAAAATTCCCCGGACCCCCCTTTGGGCTAGGTTCATGTATGACAGAAGAGTGATGATTAGTAGGACTGGCAACTATTTTAACTGAACTGAACAGGAATTAGCAAGTAATTTACATTGTAGCAGTGATTTAATGATTAAATTTGGGATAAATTGTGTTTTATTTGTGTTTGTTCTTATATTTCCTAAAAGTGAATGGCTGAATTGACTGATCGGCGTTGGCTTATAATGATGGGGGAGGGTCCTTATAATAGTTTTGCCTAGGGCGCCAAAACCTCAGGCGCCGGCCCTACCGTATGTTACCTCATTGTAAACCTACTAGGTTTGTTAAGTACTTTGTTTGTAGATTATCTGAAGAAGGCTGCATCAGAACAGCCGAAACCGATCAAATTGTTTCAAAAACAATTAGTTTTGTGTGAGATCGTTGTTTGGTTTTAGAACTAGACCTCTTTTATGTCGTTATCGTTATCACACATTAGAGAAAAAACACAGTCGAGGAGTTTATAATAATTTGAAAACAGATGTCAACTGTTTTTATTACTGGTCTTATATTACTTTGCTTTGTAAGTTTCATAGCACACCTATTACCCCAATTTTGAACCACTTGCCGTCAATCTTCCCCAAATTTCGCACATAGATACAACTAAGGTGAAAAATACAGAAACCAAAAAGAAAAAAAAAATGGCGTCAAATTTTTTTTTTTTTTTAAGTTTCATCGCACACCTATTATCCCAATTTTGAACCACTTATCGTCATTTAATCTTCCCCAAATTTTGCACATAGATACAACTAAGGTGAAGAATACAGAAACGTAAATAAGACCAGTTTTGAAAAATTGCATTTTTATATTAATTATTAATGTTTCTCATCAGTATCAGTGTATCATAGCGGCTTGAGGATCTCCCCTCCTAGAACTTAAACCTAAACAATTACAAATAATTGGTTGTTTTGACTGAGATTATGTGGTACCACTTTATAATTATGACTAGAGAGGTTAATATAAAGTAACAACAATATTGTCACCACAATTTTATATAATTAAACATACGCGTTTCAACATTTATATCACCTTAGTGTAAGTGTTAGCATAATGAGTGAAAGACTACTACGCTACATGCTATTTAATTATGTAAAATTGTGGTGACAATATTGTTGTTATTTTTTTGGTTTCTGTACGAAGTACGAAAAGAAACCTTATATAACGGCTCTGTCTATCTGTCTGTCTGTCCGTTGGCATGTTTCAATTCATAAACTATTATAGCTAGGAAGATGAAATTCGGCACACAAGTGCATCTCGGCATTTGTGACAACTGTACACTGTTTGGAGTTTTCACTTTCACACTTAATATTTTCAAGATGGCGGCCACTATGCGCTTAATATTTTCAAGATTGCGACTAAAAATAAGTTTTTGTCACCATGACATTGTTATACATCAATTTAAAAGTCTTGAAGTGTAGAAAAAAAAATATATGCAACTATTAAAATTTTAAACTTAATAATTTTAACTCAATCGTACAGAAACCGGCGATTATCGCCTCACGTATACTTACGTGAAGCGCGCCTTACTTGTTTATTAACCTCTCTAGTCATAATTGTAAACAACTACAATTAGAAATAGAAGAAGAGACAGTATTCAACAACAATCTAAAGTTATGTGAAGTGTCTAATACTTCAAATGACCTGTAGCTGCGGCGAAAGAGAGATACGGACAAAAAATAACAGTACATATTCGATATATATATATATATATATATATATATATATATATATATATATATATATATATATATATATATATATATAAAATAAATTAAGATTAGCCTTCCTTTACCGTCACAAATATGGTAATCAAATGCATACTGTAGCAAAAAAAAGAAACAAAATGAATACTGAATGAACAAAAGCGAAAAAAAAGTAAGAATAATAAAGTATGTATAACGTTTTAATTTACGATCAACTTGAATTTATTTTTGGTTTAGACTTACACCAAGAAAGGGGGGGGGGGAGGAGAGGGGAGAAAATAGTATTTTTTTTTTTCTACAAACTACGGGGGGGGGGGGCAGAATATTTGAACTATGTTCTTACGAAGGACGAAAGAGAAAGAAGAAAAACTCAACGCCTCTTTAATCTGGGACAGGTATATTGAAAACACGACAAGAACTTACAAGAAAAGAAAAAAAAAAAAAAAAAAAAACTACCAGGACAATAACATAAGAAAAGAGAAAAGAGATAGACAGAGAAAAGAAATGGAATATTAACGATGAAAAAAAAAAAAATAAAATAAAGTACGAAGCGGGCCGGGATGTAAATCAAGTTCGGAGAGACTTGGTAAGCTCTGAAGCCGTCTCACTATAGCGCACAGAGTACAACACATCTGAACCTTGCTTTATTTTCAACAGCCTCATTTCAATCTCGTCTTGTTTTTCAGTACTAACACCGTTTCCTCTCCCCATCCGCTCTTTTTCGTCCTCCGATAAATTTATGGTAGATGGTCGATAAAAAGCAAAAAAAAAAAAAAAAAAAGAAAAAGGCTTTTTATTAAAGCAGAAATTCCCTTGTCTTCTTACTTCAGAAATAAGTCTCTGAAAAATATCAACATGTAAACAGTACGGAAACAAACAAAAAAAAAGTAATAACAATTTATTTTTTTTTTAGATTTGTTTTGTTTTGTGGTAAAAGAATAAGAATGTACGTTACATTACAAAAAAACATACTAACAATTCCCCTTATAAGAACATGTAACATTACATTGTACTTAAAAAGTAAAAATCTTATCTTGACCAGTTTCACTTTTATATATATATATATATATATATATATATATATATATATATATATATATATATATATATATATATATATATATATATATATATATATATATACCTCATTCTTTTAACATTAATAAGTTTCAGAATGTTAACAAGAGAATTTCATAAAAATAAAAACATAAACAAGAAAATAAGTCAAGCTATCATAATTATAACGAATTACATTATAAGATGTTAATAAAAATAAAGTTTATGTTAGGGATCGAGGCAAAGCAGGTAAAGTGGACTTCAAAAAATCCCTCCGACCAACTCGAAACAAAATTTTCTTTATCTCCAGTAGGGAAAAAAAGGTTATGATTTTTAATTAGTTTAGAGGGACTAAAACATCCCTGAACTCAAAAAGTAGGGAGAAAAAGTAAAAGTAGGGCGAAAAAGTAAAGTAGGGCAAAAAAGTAAAGATTGCCACTTAATTATTTTATAAATAGTTGTAAATGTATGGCTAATGTAATGAAGTTGTTGAAATCAGGTTGGCGGCACTGCGCTTTTTTGACCATGTTTATTTTTGTTTATATTGTTTATAACCTGCATCTAAATAACCTTCTATTTGAGTTAAATTCCAATTCTTATTTGTTTTTAATATTGAATCTCTTATATCTGCTATTAAAAGTGCTAATAATTATTGTTATTAATTAAAATAATAAATAAAAACTGTGCAATGGACGAAAATGTGAATTTTCTTCCTACTGGAGGTAAAATATTGTATGTACCTCGTGAGTAAAGGGCCATTATTCTCCTCGCGATAATTATCTCCCTCGGCTGCACCTCGGGAGCTAATTAGAGTTATTCCCTCGGCTGCGCCTCGGGAATTAAAGAGTGTAATTCCCTCAGCTTCGCCTCGGGATTTAGGGACCATGGTTCCTTCGGCTTCGCCTCAAGAACCAACTTTTTCGCTCAGGGAATAATGGCTTACTTTACTCCCTAGGTGCATAAATAATTATTTATACACAGTCATACTGCGTATAAAAGAACTGAATTTAAACCTCATAAAATACAATTTAATTAATTTATAATAATTAAAAAGCATTAATTTTTTACTACGTTTTTATTAGCTTGCTTTCTTGTTTGTTTTGTGGATGAAAAAAAAAATCAAAATTATCCTAAACTAGTATCCACAGTTTCTATGTTTGTTTGTCCAGTACATATCTTGCAATCGATTTTTAACTAACATCCCGAGTAGGTAGACATTTGAAACTTTTAGTAGTAACTAGGCATCGCGTGGCTCTTTCATTGAAGCGAGCGTATAGTAATAAATATGTATTGAATATTGAAAAAAAAGATTATTGTGAATCATGATGAGTTGATAGATAATGGGTCTGGTAGTAGTGCAGCGGCTAGTAGTAAGGGAACCACCCCGCATTCTTACTATTCCACTAACCACACATCTCTATTTCAATATTTATAATTTGTATCTCTTTGCTACAAACAAACTACTGCATGTATCAAATTGAAATTTTGCATGCCTGTTTCAATTGTGCATCAGATGGTGTCTATGAAGTTTTATTAAAATCGTTACGTTAGAACGTAAGATATCGGTATAAAGGTTGTTTTCTCTATTTTAAACGTTTAGGCCCGCTTTAATAGTTTTAGCGATCTTTATTAATTCATAGCGGTGTCGCTGTTGGTTTTACTAAAAAATGTTATTTGTAAAAAATGTTCGTCTCATCGAATAGATGATGATAGAATCTTTTCCCGTCCTGAAATTCCAATTTAATTTTTGAACCTCTCGTTTACGCGAGCGTTGCGCGCGAACTCTTGGACGGATCACGCTGTCCAACGAACTTAGCCTGAGTATTAGTAAGAGGATAATGTATACCAAATTTCAACTAAATCGGTCAACTTTTACTCAAGTTATCGTCACACGCGTGAACGTTACTGACAGACAGACAGACAGACAGACAGACAGACAGACAGACACGGAGCATATTTCGTTGAATGTAGGAAGCTCGCTACGCTCGCTTCAATAACTCAGAACACGATGACAATGCATTTTTTTAATACTTTTAGCCATCTTTCAGCAGAATTTAATTAGTTTTCAGTAAATTTTATTACATGGAAAGTTAGTTCGATAAAATTCCGCATGTTTTATTAATTTGTTTTGACATGACCCATATTTGCGATCTTCATTTTGACGGGTTTCAATTTATGATTCTTTATTTAGTCATCAGAAAATTTAAAAACGTAGCATATAAAAAATTCTTTTAGTGAATTTTCGTAGAAAATTAAGCTATTGCAATAGCTACAAAATTTTTGTAATGCGAATTTTTACAATTTTTTTCATGGACATCCGTTTTAGACCATTCTTAATCGATTCCTAAAATTTAATGCTTTTTTTATGTATGTATGTATATATGTGTCAGTCTAGACGATATCTCCCCTAAGGCCTTAGGATGCACTTAAAAATTTCAAACAAATTTTAAAATGTCAATAATATCAAAAGAAAGGATGAGTTCGTTGGCCAGAATTTTTGGAGTTCATTTAGGGGTCAACTTTTGACAATTTAGAGTCAAAAATAGCATAAATAAATAAATTGGTCGGGCGTGAAGTCTCACGTAAAAAGGGTTTCGTTGGTATTGTGAACAAGAAATTAGTATAAGGGCGGGGGGGGGGGGACAAAAGATTGATTTTTTCCAAAATGGTGCGGAAAATTAAACATTAACCACAAGTTAATGTTTCATTTGATACCCCACTCAAAATTTTTTAAAAATATTTTTTCCCCGTGATAGGTATTAGCAGCCATTTTGGATTTCCATTTAATCAGATCAAATTGCTATTCTTATTTTTTCTTTAACCCAGCAGACCGCAAATTTTGCATATTTTTTTTATATTTTTAGTAACAGCAGAAATACAGTTTTAGGGGGGGGGGGGCACGCAAAATTTTGATGTAATATGACAAAATGGAGCGGAAAATTAAACACTATCCACAAGTGTTATATATTTTTGTAATCTACTTTTTAATACCTTTCATTTGATAACTCACTTAAAATTTTAAAAAAATATTTTTTTTTCGCGTGACGTGAATTATCCGCCGTTTTGGATTTGAAAAGCTGATAAATTTGAGTTCAATATATTTTTCCTGTGTGCGCGTCAAAGCGATCTTTAATACTGGAAAGTTTCATGTTTTTTATCTCTTCTTTCATGTTTTATCTATTCAAAAGTTATTGGAACCGTACAGAGTGACCGACAGACAGACACAGGAACGAAACTATAAGGGTTTCTTTTTTTGGTTTAACCAACGAAACCCTAAAAAGGGATTGAAATAAAATTAATTTTAAAAAAACAAGGGATCCTATATTAGCCGTATTTGTTTGGCCAATACCCTTCACCGAGCGTCTACAAGCACGATCTTATTACCCAAGGATGTACCAACCCAGCAACACGATATCAGCACGAGTCTTCCAGTCCGAAATTGGGATCAGGATATTCACGAACATTTGTCACGAACAAATCAGTCTCGGATCACAATCACCACTTACTTTTATAAACCTGAAGTTGAAATCGAAAGAAACGAAAGTACGACATCATTTTTTCATCCAATCACGTTGTTGAGAAAATGAATCCGATTATATAAAGACATAATACAAGTTAATGCAGATAGTCCCAGATTAATTTGAACTGTCTGCGATCTTTAACTTTTGCTCAATTGATACTCTTAAGTCATGTATGTCAGATTAAAAAAAATCGGTCCGAGACAACTCAGACAAACTTTCTCATATGCAAGTTCATAATTACTTAGCCCAGTGTGTTCCATTTATTAGTTTTCGTATGTACATTTAATTATTATTGAACATTTCATCAAAATTTATCATAAAAATAACTCCTCTTTGCGGGGGAATCGAACCCGGACCCTTTCCGTCAGATTTTTAAGCCGTTTTCTCAGGAACTTAATTTTCCCCGGGAAAACAGCTTATATCGTTAGATTCGTATTAAAATGGACTACATTAGAGAATATTTTAATGAAAATCATCGGAACCGTGAAATTTTTTTTACGTTTTTTCTAAATTTTCAAATAAAAGGTATTGACAAGTAGATTTCAAATACATATATATAAACACTTGTGGGTGTTTAATTGTCCGCGGCATTTTGTCAAAAAACATCAAAATATTGCGCCCCCCCCCCCCCCCCCATCCCTTTCAGGCCCTGATTCACTCACTGATTTCAGGTCTACGACTCCAACGAAACCATTTTTACGTGAGACTTCACGCCCAACCAATTTATTTGGACTCAGGGAACCTCAAAACGTGTAAATCCATCTAAATCTCAAAATTGAATTTTCTCGCCATCACAAAACTTTCTCTTTATATGAGAAAGTACAAAACGGGGGAAACAAACAAATTAGACAATAATGGCTTGTAAAAGCATAAAATCAATGAAGTACGTAATTGGATGCGAGGAAGCTATGAGCCACACCAATTGACAGCCTATTTTTTTTTTTTTTTTTTAATAATCATTATTAACTGGACATATGTTAAATATATATCTCTCTCTCCAAGAAACACCTTTACTAGAATTATTGAAGCGAGCGTAAGCGAGCTTCTTACATTTAACGAAATATGCATCTTGTCTGTCTGTCTGTCTGTCAGTAACGTTTACGCGTGTGACGATAACTTGAGTAAAAGTTGACCGATTTAGTTGAAATTTGGTATATACATGTTCCTCTTACTAATACTCAGGCTAAGTTCGTTGGACAGCGTGATCCGTCCAAGAGTTCGCGCGCAACGCTCGCGTAAACGAGAGGTACAAAAATTAAATTGGAATTTCAGGACGGGAAAAGATTCTATCATCATCTATTCGATGAGACAAACATTTTTTACTAATACCAACAGCGACACCGCTATGAATGAATAAAGATCGCTAAAACTATTAAAGAGGACCTAAACTTTTATAATAGAGAAATAAACCTTTTCACCGATATCTTACGTTCTAACGTAACGATTTTAATAAAACTTCATATGCACCATCTAATGCACAATTGAAACAGACATGCAAAATTTCAACTTGATACAAGTTGATACGCAGAAGTCTTTGCGTAGTGAAGAGATACATTTATAATTATAGTGAAGAGATACATTGTTTAAAAGCTATCGCGGGTGGTTAAGATTGTTATAGTCGTATAGTGTATAGGTTTGTTTAGGATGTAAAGCTTTGTACCGAGTACCCCCACTTTCCCCACACTACCCTCTTCCACTTATCTTCAACTATGACATTCATCGTGATTAATAAATTTCAATATTCAGTATTTCATTGCAATACGCTCGCTTCAATGATAGAGCCACGCGATGCCTAGTATATATATATATATATATATATATATATATATATATATATATATATATATATATATATATATATATATATATATATATATATATATACATATATAATAATAATACATAATTATAAGAGCACATGACATTTAAGAACCTAATTAAAAAAAAATGGTTTTGGCTTAGAATTTCTCAGGAATTAAAGAATCAAATAATAAAGCTCCTCTAAACATGAGAAATTTTCAACTACATAACCGCAGGCCTGAGATTATAACCGCAGACAAATGACTAATAAGCTTTTTTAGTAATTAACAAATTATCTAATGAATTCCCTACATTCAATGAAGATATGTTTTTAATAAAATCTTGCCTTATATAATTGCAAATAATTTTTAAGAGAACTATAATTTTGTTCTCATAATTAATATAAAACTAATGAGAAATTGATAATTGTATTAAATGTCATTATGATTTTTATTATTATTAAGTACATTATTACGATTTAACAAATTCTATCTATTTACGTAATTTGCATGGAAAAAAAGCAAGAACAAGAGTTTTATGTTAAATACTTTTTAAATTAGGGTGGAATTGATTATGACCATTGCAACTAGTAAATTAATAGTATGTGTATTTTTAAAGTAAACATAATTATTAATTATTTTTGCACCCGAGCATACCGAAGATGAAGATAACGGAAGTTTATTAATTGTTCTGAAGAACGAAATTTTGATTTATGCGTCGTTTTCAAAAATTCTAAGACTGAGTCCGTTTCAGATATCAGGGAAAATTTCTTAGAGGTGGTTATAGGTGGTTAGAGATAGTTAGAGGTGGATATAGGTGGTTAGAGGTGGTTAGAGATGGTTAGAGGTGGATATAGGTTGTTAGAGGTGGTTATAGGTGGCTAGAGGTGGTTATAGGTGGTTAGAGATGGTTAGAGGTGGATATAGGTGGTTAGAGGTGGATATAGGTGGTTAGAGGTGGTTATAGGTGGTTAGAGGTGGTTAGAGATAGTTAGAGGTGGATATAGGTGGTTAGAGATGGTTAGAGGTGGATATAGGTGGTTAGAGGTGGTTATAGGTGGTTAGAGATAGTTAGAGGTGGATATAGGTGGTTATAGGTGGTTATAGGTGGTTAGAGGTGGTTAGAGATAGTTAGAGGTGGATATAGGTGGTTAGAGATGGTTAGAGGTGGATATAGGTGGTTAGAGGTGGTTATAGGTGGTTAGAGGTGGTTAGAGATAGTTAGAGGTGGATATAGGTGGTTATAGGTGGTTAGAGATGGTTAGAGGTGGTTATAGGTGGTTAGAGGTGGTTATAGGTGTTTAGAGGTGGTTAGAGATAGTTAGAGGTGGATATAGGTGGTTATAGGTGGTTATAGGTGGTTAGAGGTGGATATAGGTGGTTAGAGGTGGTTATAGGTGGTTAGAGGTGGTTAGAGATAGTTAGAGGTGGATATAGGTGGTTATAGGTGGTAAGAGATGGTTAGAGGTGGTTATAGGTGGTTAGAGGTGGTTATAGGTGTTTAGAGGTGGTTAGAGATAGTTAGAGGTGGATATAGGTGGTTATAGGTGGTTATAGGTGGTTATAGGTGGTTAGAGGTGGATATAGGTGTTTAGAGGTGGTTACCTAACCACCTCCAACATACCTTAAAAAATAATTTTCCGTTTGGTAATGAAATTTGTATGGTTGGTTAGAGGTGAAGAAAAATGAATAGTTTCAAACTATTAATTTTTTTACCTCGCAATAATTTAAAACTATTTTTTCTAATAGGAAAATTTTAATAAATATTAATATTTCTCATTTATTCATCTGACGATAAAGACAGTAAAATATTTAAGTTATAATAACAAATTTTGTTAATATAATGTGCTTTCTTATGATTAACTACGAATCCCTTAAAAATGTCTATAGGGTTTTAAAACATCGTATGTTATCTCTTCTTAGACGCGTAAGACCAATTAGACTTTGGCCATGACCAACCTACGCAAAAATATTAATATTCATTCGAAGGAGCTATTAGCAAAAATAGGTTTTGAATTATTACAAGGTAGAAAAAGGTGAAACCACTTTTTTGACATTGGATAAATGGAATGTTTTATTGACCGATCATTTTTATACTTTCATAGTTTAGACTAAATTTCGACCTAAAGAACTACCCCAGAACAAGTTTATTTTATAAGTGCGGCTTCATCAATTTCTTTTAGTTTAAGAAGTGTACTCTGTATCTAGGGAAGAGTATTACTATTATTAATACTATTATTAATCTACTGATTCAACAACAGATTTTAGGGTTCTTGGTCGGTGGTCTAAGATTTCTTTTAACAATAAGCTACGTATTTATAATGTATTACTAAAGCCAGCTTGGACCTACGACCTGGAAGTGTGGGGCAGCACGAAGCAAGCCTTCCTATTCCCGCCGCGCCGTCTCCAAATCCTGCAGTCAAAAATCCTTAGAAAAATAACCAATGATCCTTTCTATGTTTCTAACCTTACTCTCCATGAAGATTTGAATGTGCCCTTTGTCCGAAATCAATCCGTATCCCGATATAGAAAATTACATGAATCCATATCCCGCACCATCCAAACTCCTGTCCTCTCAGATCGTCCCAAGCAATCCGCCAAGATATTTGAAGAGGGTGGCCTTGAGGTCCCTTATCTTAAAATATATCTTTGTCCCTCCAATTATGTTACCTGATTATAATTACTTTTAATAATCAATTGTTATCTATTTCTAAACTTACATAATAAGTAATATTAATCCACTTTATCATTATTAGTTATCTTGTATTATAGTTATTTTACAATATATTTACTGCTAAGGAAGTATAGTCACTGGACTACTTCTTCTTGCGCATGAGGGCGGGAAGAAAAATAAATGGGCGTAGAAGGTTGACCCTTATATAGGACATACAATGGGCTAATTATGACCTACCATCTAAATTTCATTAAAATCGGACGAGTAAATTTTAAGATATGTTGGTTTGCAAAAATTCAGCGACAAACAGGCAGACAGATACGGAACCAAAAACGTTCCCTGAACTTTTAAGACGGATTGGTGTTCTGAAATTTTTGAAATCGGTGAAATCAAAAAAAAAAATCATTCTTTAAAACGATCACATAGCACATAGCTTTCGTAACTTACGGTAAACATGTTTTCAACTTAAATAAAACGTTAAAGAACTAGATTGATCAATATATGTATTGCTTAACAGGAAATCTTCAACTTGATGACAAAGGTTTAAAAAAAAAACACTTAGTAGAATATAAGTAAGGAATCATTATGACTTCCTTATCCATGAATAAGTGATTTCCAACGCGTACAGGTTGCAAATCTAAAAGGATACGCAGGTTCTTCGTTTGAAAACACAGGTACCTGGGATTCATTTTAAGAGAGAGGGTGATCCAAGGTCTAGGTTGTTCAAGTGTCTGACAAAGGAACTCTTTTATCCAAAAGCTTCCACACTATTCTATCACGTCTCACCTGTCTTGGCTGGTTTGAAATCCCAGGTGCGCTATAGAACTGCACAACTATAAACGTTTTCCTTCACACAGGCTAAATACGCAGTTCACAGAAGTATTTAAAAAAATGGTTTATATTGCTGCGAATAAGAGAGAGAATGTCTTAAACTAAACATGAATTCAAGGCAATGAACTTTTCGCAATGCTGCTTATGAGAGAGAGTCGTTCCTAAAGTAAAAATGAATTCAAGGCAATAAACTTTTCTCAATGCTGCAAATGAGAGAGTCGTTCCTAAAGTAAAAATGAATTCAAGGCAATAAACTTTTCGCAATACTGCTTATGAGAGAGAGTCGTTCCTAAAGTAAACATGCATTCAAGGCAATGAACTTTTCGCAATGCTGCAAATGAGAGAGAGTCGTTCCTAAAGTAATCCTGCGATTTCAAGGCAATGCACTTTTCCCAATGCAGAGAATGAGATAGAGAAGTGCCGAAACTGAACACAAATTTAAGGCAATGAATTTTTCGCTCGAGTTGTAATTAAAACGACAAGTTTAAGCACAATAATAACAGGTTGTAAAGCTAGACGAAATATTAAGGTATAAAGGGGGAAAGGGAAGGTGACAGGTCCAAAGGACAGGTGAAGGTATAGTGAATCTGATGGGGTGTAAGAAGGTGAGGATGAGGGTGAAAGGTGACACCCCATGGTCCGGACAAGGGTCTAGGTTTGGACCCCATCTAACAATATCAGTTTGGTATTTCCTCCTCCACTCCACTTCTATTTACTACGAGTCAAACCGGTTAGACACGCGCCAAATCAAATCTCTTTTTTTAGAAAAAAAAACATCGTCGTGGATTCCAGCTAAAAGATTGTACAAGATGATAATGAGGCAAAGGTGTCCACAACAATGAGTTATAACCCACTATTTCCCGGGTCAGACAGATAAACAAACTCGAGACTAAAAATGTTCCTTAGTGTCCGAAAGAGAATTCTGACTTAGAACTTTTTAAATTGGAGACATAACATTTTTTCGTTCTTCAGCAAAATCACATAGCTAACGTTACCTTCGCTAAGCTCGAAAGCAAAATTTCTATGAATATAATATGGTGAATCAGTTTCGTTTTCACGATATTTCTAAAAACAAACACTAGAAACCATGGTTTTTTAACATTCATCCTTAAAAATTCTCAAACACGATGTCTCTTACCAAAAATCAACTTTAAGCACAACTTGAAGAGCATAGAAATTTTCCGTCCGATCCCTGCACAATAAAACACCGATTTTTTTGAAAAAAAAAAAAAAAAAAAGTCTGTAAATTAAAATTTGGGAATTTTAATCGGCATTACATGTAGTATTTCGATTAAAAGAGGTATAATTGTAAGAAGGTAATTATAAAAATACGACTAAAGAAAACGCTTTAGTCAGCTTAGGACATCGTGTAATAGTACATTACGCGTCGAGTGCGGGAAGTAGCATTTTGCATGCGAGTGTGGAGTTTGCACCCGAGCGACAGCGAGGGTAGTAAAAACACACGAGCAATGCAAAATGCCGTTTTCGCACGAGTTGCGTACCGTACTTTATCTACGATTGTTAGATTTAAATAATAAATACAGAAAAAAATAAACTTGCTGTATATAAGTTCGTATCTCATCTCTTGATAAAGATGGCATTAATTCATTAGTTGTATTTTTTGCCGAATTAATTATTTCTGGAGGAGTATTATTCTCTACATTTTCGTCAAAGCCACTTGATTCATTCATTGTTTTTCACTAAAAACTCGATATAAACAGTTACTTTAATAAAAGAATAGCAAATTAGTTTTGTTAAATGTAAACAAACTCGCTAATCGTGCGTAAAGCTGAAGAATTCCTCTTCTTTACCGCGCTAGCGTGGTAAAGAAGAGGAATTCTTCAGAACATGAGACGCGCATGCGCAATGAATACAAGCACGTAAATAATCACTTTCTACGCATCTAAACAGAGATATAATGTTTATATTTCGTATCAATCGTAGATAACTGTATTTTAAAGGCCGCTTGGGATGGGAGCAATCTTTATTTATAGTTATTGCTGAGTGTTATCTAAAGTTTTCTACGCTCGCCTGTTTATTCGGCATTTGTAGATAATTCTGTTGCAGGCTCGCAACGCTCGCCTGTTAATACATCAAATGCTGCCTACACAGGCAAGCGTAGCGAGCCTGCAATATCTTTATTAAATAAAGATTAGCTACAAATAGTGTTTAAACCGGCCACTGCTGCAAGCCAGCATTAACTTAACTAAACGATTATCCTACAAACGCCGAATAAACAAGCGAACGTAGCAAAGCTGCTGGTAGCCATATTGAAGACATAGCATGGTCGATATAAGAGCTCGATTCTACGCGAGTTGTTTATGCAGCGCATCACTGGAGTAGATATACCCTTGATTCACTTAGCGGTGTCCACATCATTAATGGATTTAAATGAATGATGTCAATAGAAATTTTTGTTTTAGAATTTGGTTAATATTTATGTTTCTATACAACTCTTAAAAATATTGATATACCCACAGTAAGCTACTATTAAACTACATAATATGTAGTCATTGAAAGAAGTAGTAGAATTGTCCCGTGCAAAAATACCTTAATTTAAACAAGGATTTTGAATGCAGATCTGGATCATTTGCAGGGAAGACGGAGAATTGAATAATGTGCCAATATATGGACTTGGACTACAGAAGAGGATTGGTCCAGGTTGAGTTAAGGTATTATAAAGGCAGCAGGGTAAGCCCGGTAGCATGTGGGTCGGTTAGAACTTTCACCTCTTCTCTCTGCCGAGTGGATTCCACAGGCACTCCCCTGGCCCTCTGGAATCCAAACCTTCTCCCCCACCTCGGAGTCTTTAATCGTACACAGCTGGCTCCAGCCTCCCGGTCCCACAAGGGTCAAACCTCTCAAGTCCGACAGTCTCTGTGCTGTGGTCCACAGACGCAAGCTGTCACGCCACTCGACGCAACCTGTCACGCTACTCAACGCAACTCCTCTTATTCTAACCTTCCAGTTTCAACTTAAAACTTGAGTTTACCCTATCTAAATCACCAAATGACCACTCAGACTAATTGTCTTATCACCCAACAGCCTACAGTAATTCAACCAAAGTTACTGAACGCACCTAAAAAAAATGAGGTAGCGTGCAAAAATGTGTAAGACAAAACATCAATCTAGAATTTTGTGTACAAGTTAATCTTTTAGTGCCTTTTAAGAATATGTGGTCGCCTAAGTTCGTCCGCGGGACAAAGCTTGGTAATAGGCGTTTGAAAATAAACAGGTCAAGTGTGTGCTAGACAGCACACAGCGAGGGTCCGTGGGCAACCCTGTATAGTTTAAGTAGTACCCTATTGATGGTGTTTTTTAAAATGCTAAAAAGCTTACTTTCAACTATCCTATGGGTCTGATATCTCAAAACACATAAACAAACTTCTGATAAAGTATTTTTTTGCCACTGAATCGGACTACAACCATATAAATACATCGAAAAGACCATAGTTATAAAAAAAAGTATTTTGTCAATAAAATAGTTTTTTTTCGAAATTTCCAAAAAGTGGTATCTTTACTATTTATTGGTCGAAGAATGTTCAGGAATTTGTTCAGATTTTTTGCACTTCACATAAGCGAGATAGAGGGGGGGGGGGGGGGGGGGGCACGTTTCAAACCCACTTCAAACTTGCCTACGCTCACCCTATCAAAGTTATAACCAAAGAATTATATAATTTTGTAATTAGCTTGACGTACCCTTTCATATGATACCCCTCACGGTGGCGAAAAAAAAAAAAAAATTACCCCTTAAGTATTTTACCCTAATTTTTTTGAAAAATATTGCTTCCGAGCTTACCGAAGGTAACGGAAGCTATGTGATCGTTTCGAAGAACGAAAAAATTTTAGGTCTCCGATTTTAAAAATTCCAAGACAGAAATCCATTTCAGACATCAGGGAACATTTTTGGTTCCGTGTCTGTCTGTCGGTCTGTCTGTCGGTCTGTCGGTCTGTCGTTCAATTTTTGCGAACCAACATATCTTAAAAACTACAGGTTCAATATTTATGAAATTTGGGTGGTTGGTCATAATTAGCCCATTGTTGGTCCCATATAAGTTTCAACCTTCTGCGCCAATTTGTTTTTCTTCTACATGCGCACAAACATACATTTATTTACACCTATAGCTTCAAAAGTACTTATCTGATTTGAATGAAACTTTTATAGTTTATCGAAAGTAACCCGCAGATGGCCACAGATTAATTTGAACAGTCTACGCTCTTAAACTTTTGCTAAATTGATACTTTAATTCGTGTAAAAAATCTAAACAAATTGACAGATTAAAAACATCGGGGGAAACAATTAAACCAATTTTACAATAATGACTTTTAAAAGCATAAAATCAATAAAGTTCGTGGATAGGATGAGAGGAAGCTAAGTGCCACACCAATTGGTAGTCTATTTTTTTTAGGTCGCTATATTTTTAAAATATGTGGGTAGGTACAAGACACATACACGCCAAATTTCAAAGTTATCGGACGAAAGCTGTAGCCGTGAGAGCAGGCGACCGGACGGACGGACAGACACACGCAGGAAAATATAAGGGTCCTTAGTTTTGCCTACGGACCCTAAAAACAAAAACAAAATGGAGGAGAGCGGTCATCTCCCGCCAATTATGGTGGACAATTTTATTTTTCATGGCCCTGAGTACTAAATTAGTTAGTAGACCGAAAATCAAGTTGATGTTAGTTTGTCCCTTGATAGGTGACCATTTTGATTAGGAGTAATATTTGAATAACTAACCTATAACGGGACAAATTAACATCGACTTGTTTTTCGGTTTACTAACTAATTCCGTACTCATCAGGATCATGAAAATCACATTGTCCAACATAGTTGGCGGGACATGTCCGCTCTCCACCGGTTTGTTTATTTAAAATACCTATTGCCAAGCTATGAGCTATGTCCCGATGAACTTAGCCGATCACACACTCTAAAAAGTCCAGTCATGCACCATGACTTAATGAGCGAATTTTCAAAGAAATCTGCGTATTATTAGCTTATGATAATATAGGAAAATATTGGTTTAGAGTTTGCATGGGTGAAAAAAAAAAATTGGTACACAGGGGTTCGGGGTACAAAAGTCAATATAGTATTAACCCTTCAAGATGCATGTCGTTGGAAAGCTCTTTAAGAGTACAGTAATTGTTGTTATGTACACTTTTATCATAGTTTCATATAAAAGGGGGGTAAAATGGAAAAAACCTGTTTTTATGCTATTTTTGACCCTAAATTGTAAAAATTTGACCCCTAAATGGACTCCGAAAATTCTGGCCAACGAACTCATCCTTTCTTTTGATATTATTGACATTTTAAAATTTGTTTGAAATTTTTAAGTACATCCTAAGGGGAGATATCGTCTGGAGTGACACATATATACATACATACATAAAAAAAAGTGTTAAATTTTAGGAATCGATTCAGAATGGTCTGAAACGGATTTCCATGGAAACAATTTTCAAAAATTCGCATTACAAAAATTTTGAAGCCATTGCAATAGCGTAATTTTCTTTGAAAATTCGCTAAAAGACACTAAAAGAATGTCATGTACGCAAAATTCTAGCTTGATGTTAGTCACACACTTGTTTCCACGTTATCTCCTGGACTATAAAAACGCCAATCGTTTAAGGCGTACTTTTGACGTTGTATTTTGACCTTTAATAACAAAATGAAGAATATAATGATCTCTCAACTAAACATTTAATAATTTAAACCAGGAAAACACATTCAACATTAAAAATAGAGAGAAACTAATTTAAAATCTATCAAACATTCTATTCGCGACTTAAAGTCAATCACCTCGTCTAAGAGAAAAAAAATCGGTCCGAGACAACTCAGACAAACTTTCTCATATACGAGTTTATAATAACTTAGCCCAGTGTTTCCATTTATTAGTTTTCAAATGTACATTTAAATATTATTGAACATTTCATCAAAATTTATTATAAAAGTAACTTCTCCTGGGCGGAGAATCGAACCCGGGCTCTCTCCGTCCGCGTTTTAAGCTAATATCTCAGGAACTAGATTTTTCCCGGGAAAACGATTTATATCGTTGGATTCGTATTCAAATGGACTACATTTTAGAATTTTTAAATCAAAATCGTCGGAACCGTTTTCGAGAAATAATTTTTTTTTATGTTTTTTCAGAGTTTTTGGGGGGTAGCACCCCCAAATTTAGAGCTAGAATTCATTTCTCGATTTCGCCTCGGGGTATGATTTTTGTGAACATGTATGCCAAATTTCGTCAAAATCGGCCTAGTAGTTTAGGCTCCAGGAGTCTGCGCAGACGACAGACCGACATTTCTTAAAAACCACTTTTTTGGACTCAGGGGGATCTCAAAACGTGTAAATCCATCAAAATCTCAAAATCGAATTTTCGCGCCATCACAATACTTTCTCTTTATATGAGAAAGTAAAAAACGAAAACATATTCCCTAATGATTACTCAATTATTAATACAAAGCTATTATTAATAAAGCAATTAAAAAAAAATTGTCTCCCACTTAGTGTGGACATGCGTAGTGTGCCTAGTTTTGAGACGGTCGTTTTTCGGATTTACTCGCGGGCTCCAGAACGTGCCATAATAGGAACTTAGTTCCAAAAATAGTTTGGAGCGCTCTTTATGAAGTCATTTCAAAATTGACAAATCCCAACTGAATAGCAGTAGAAACCGGTCTGAATCAACCATTTTTTTTTTTTTTTTTTTTTTTTTTTTTTTTTTACTCACAATAAAACTGGCCAAGTATAAACCTACTCTTTCATGTTTATTCAATATTTTAGTAAAGAATAATAAATGATAATATAAATCAAAGGTAAGTCTTCGAAAGGTCATTCAGAAGCGAAAAGGGGGAAAAAAACATTAAATAACAATACCTTACGCTTTTTAAAAAAACTTTAGTACTTAAATGAGGTTAGAAATCCTTTATTTTGTCAAAAAGGAAACAAAAAAAAAACGGTAACAGTGTACCTATAATACATTTACCTTAAATTGTTTATAAATCAGATAATCTAACTGTAATTTGAATCTGAAATGCTGTAAGTGTTTTAAGTCCAGAAGGAATTCAAACATATATTTTCATCCGTAATCACAATTGTTTGTCTTAGATATTTTCCATTAAAAAGGTATAATCTTAAACAACAAAAGTGGTCAATCCAGTATGGAAATTCTATTCAAAATATATGAGGTACATAGTGGGCAGGTAATGAACTCTAAGACAAACTCCTTTCCCACTATAATATAACTAGCCGTTAAGCCTGTGGCAACGGGCAGAATTGTTTGCCTTATCAATAAAAAATAATTTCAAGGTGAGTCATCGCCATAAATAAATAAAAAAATAAAAAAAATGCAAGAAAAAGATCTGAAAAATCATTAGTTATATTCAATAAGAATGAGTCTCGCGGTCTCCAATTATACATAAACCCAAAGAGCCACGTGATGAATAGTTATTTTTTATTAAGTGCATTCAAAGAAAAAGAGCTGAGAGTTATATTTAAAATGAACGAGTCTCGTGCTGTCCAGTTATACTTAAACAGAAAGAGCCACGTGATGACTAGTTATTTCTTATTAAGTGCATTCAAAGAAAAAGAGCTGAGAGTTATATTTAAAATGAATGAGTCTCGTGCTGTCCAGTTATACTTAAACAGAAAGAGCCACGTGATGACTAGTTATTTCTTATTAAGTGCATTCAAAGAAAAAGAGCTGAGAGTTATATTTAAAATGAACGAGTCTCGTGCTGTCCAGTTATACTTAAACAGAAAGAGCCACGTGATGACTAGTTATTTCTTATTAAGTGCATTCAAAGAAAGAGCTGAGAGATAATTAGTTATAATTAAAATGAATGAGTCTCGTGCTGTCCAGTTATACTTCAACAGAAAGAGCCACGTGATGTCTAGTTATTACTTATTAATTGCATTCAAAGAAAAAGAGCAGAGAGTTATATTTAAAATGAACGAGTCTCGCGCTGTCCAGTTATACTTAAACAGAAAGAGCCACGTGATGTCTAGTTATTTCTAAATAATATATAGATAAATAGATATACATATACTGTTTTTTTAGGCCGAGGTGTTCTCTACGAACGGATATCACAGTGATAGACTCGATGCTTCACGTTCTGGAGGTCACAGGTTCAAATCTAGGTTTTAGCTCATCAATTTTTAACGTTATAAATCATTTCGAGGAGCGTCGCCGTCGCCGTTGTCGGGACACTACTCGATTATATAAAAGATACCAATTCCGGGACAAAAACTTCAAGAAGAAAGAAGCAATAGGAATGTTTTAATTTAGAAAAACTTTAATTGCAAACTTATTTATATACAAATAACAGTGAACATATAAATATTAAGTGGAGTAGTAGGTTCCTTGTATTGTTTAATATGATTTTTGTTTGGTCTTAAGGAAAAAAATGAAACGCTCCCTTTAGCGATATTTCGACCCCTCCTTGGGTCATTCTCAAGCTCACTCACTAGAAGATTACACTACATTACTATATACATTGAAATTTTGTAATTCAAATTGAAAAGAAAAAAATCACAGGGAAGTAATTGCGTCAAAGTACTTTTTAAGGTTTTGTAGAAGATTAAGTATGCCCGTTATGCAATTATGATTTTATTCTTCGATCTCAAGGGTCCGGGTTCGATCCCCCGGGGGGTCACAATGTTTTTCATCGGTAATAACGACTAGAAAAATTCATTTTTTCAGACCATTTCCACCGCTTCACCATAAGGTATAACCATGAATTATTTCGAAATTTTAGGACCACCCGTTATATAGTGGTTGGGGAGGGGGGAAATTTTTGGGGGTATATTTTGACTTATAAAATTAATAAAGAATGAAAAATTTAAAAAAGCAAATATATATTTAAATCCTACTCTTCACCAGCTTTCATATGATACCCAACTCAAAATTTAAAAAAAATAAAATTTTTGGCGCACTTCAAATTTTTGCGCCCAAAATTGGCAATTTTTTAAAATTTGGGATGAACTCCCGGAATTTTCATCGCCCCACAATAAGGCATTAGCATGAATTATTTCGAAATTTTAGGACCAGCCGAAGTATAGTGGTTGGGGGGGGGGGGGAATTTTTTTTGTTGGTATATTTTGATTTTTTTACCCAATAAGGAATGCAAAATTTACAAAAGCTTATATATATTTGCGTCCTACTCTTCAGCAGCTTTCATTTGATACCCCACTCGAAAATTTAAAAAAATAGACATTTTTCAGTTTACAACATTTTTGCGAATTGCGCATGCGCATATTTAATTTTGAACTTCTGTATATTTTTCCTGTGGTTGGGTCAAAAAGTTGCACCAGTATTTCAAATTTCAGCTCTTTAGCTTAAACGGTTCGGGCCCTATGAACCAAAGAGCGACGGACAGACGGACACATCACCCTCGGCATAAGGGTTTTGAGAAGAATCTACAAAACCCTAAAAATATCTTAATGAATCGTCTGATTCTCGTCAAAATCTCTGCATTTAGATCATGTTTATTACACTTGAAGGCAGTACGTACAATTTATTTCCCGTTAACTTCAATCAATGTTTTTCATCCTTCTTATATTTGCTCTTTCACTGTCCACTACACTATTCCTTTAGTTTTCATAGTGAACATATATTTAATATTGAATACATTACCGATGTATATATACACACACACACACACACAATTTGTGTTACTGAGAGACACCAAGGGATGTGCCACGGACTCTACCATGTCGCCAGCCAAGCAAGTATGGCGGTGTGAGAGCACGCTCGTCTCTGATAAAGCCCTATATCTGATCTTCTTGCTCTGGTATAGGTCCAGAGTTGGGTGGGCATCGTCGGGCCCCTGATGAGTCGGACGCGACGAAACGATGCAGGACATAGCGTAATGCCGAGCCAACATCTTAATGACGTTATGTCTGATGTTGGAACAGTTCCTATGTGTCACGCTTGCGTGGCACATCCCTTGGTGTCTCTCGCAAATTGTGTAGCCTATTGCAGTGTGCAAAAACACGGTATTACTCTGCTGATGTGTTTTGCCAGCCAAGCAAGAACGGCGGTATGAGAGCACGCTCGTCTCTGATAAGTGCTATATCTGATCTTCTTGATCTAGTATAGGTCCAGAGTTGGGTGGGCATCGTCGGGCCCCTGATGAGTCGGACGCGACGAAACGATGCAGGACATGGCGTAATGCCGAGCCAACATCTTAATGACGTTATGTCTGATGTTGGAACAGTTCCTATGTGTCACGCTTGCGTGGCACATCCCTTGGTGTCTCTCGCAAATTGTGTATATATATATATATATATGAAGAGATCATTGAAGTTTGATTTTACTTTCTGCAGTCCCAATACTTCGGTCATATGTGGTAATACCATATGACAAAAGATGAAGAAATACGAGTACTATTTGCTGGTTTTACAATAGAAAGGTTGTTTTGTAATGCAGACAATACCTTGTTATTTATAATGCAGATAATACCTAGTTTTTTATAATGCAGATAATACCTAGTTTTTTCCGCTTGATCTAACAGTGAGCTCAACAACGCATATAAAAGCACAGGATTAAACATAAATAGAAGTATCTTTTTCTTCTAGAAGAGAAGGGGGGAAATAAAAGAAACAGCAAAAAATAAGTGGTGTTGAAATTTAAGTGCATGCAGAAAAGAAGCTTTTTTTGTAACCTCTATAACAATGAGTGTATTTGAAAACACTACGTCGTCGCCGGCTGATCGTGAGTTATATAGCTTTGAGCTTTCAATAACAACCATACATTAAAGATATAAAGTCAGGATTATAAATATGAAAAAAAAAGTAGCTACGGGCTCTGTCTAGGTCAAGTCGACGGGGAAACGCTTGCCGAACAGAAGCCCTCATAAAGTGGGCTTAAAAACATCATATTCCGCGCGGTGAATCGTTTTCTGGTAGGGGTGTCACTAGTAAAGCGAGGAGGAATGGAATGCACGGCGTGTGCTCTCCTAACAGAAGAGCTCGCATCAGTCCTTCGATAAAACCATCCTCGAGTCTTTTAAAGGATCAATCCCACTGGTTCGTACAAGTAGAACACGGATACAGTACGAATAGCATTGATCCTGAGTTCTTCCAGCAGTCCAAGCATAAAGGATCCCCTCCTCCACTCTACCTCAAGCTTCTGGAGCCTTTCACTCCCTCAAGAAAATAGTCTGAACCTTAGAGCACGGGTCCTCCATATGCGCGCCACATATATACTAAACACCATCTACAGCTCCTAATCCACAGACTCAACTAGAAATTTAAAAAAAATATATCACTGTTGTCACAATACAGTCGGACATCCTTATAAACAATTTCTGTACAACGACTTTGTTTATGTCCCACGAATTCCCCATATAAAAGTTATTCCATAGAACGAATATAATATTTTCTCTACAAAGAACAAAATTCATAGAATTAAGGATAAAGATCCAACCGACAAACTCTCTGTGAATTAAAGTTGGCGGTGTTTTTGCATTCCTTTATTTTCTTTGAACCACTTTTAGGAGTTTCTTGCACTAGCACTCTAATAATTTTACATATTCTACCTCCGTTAGTTTAAGTGGAATTAAAAACATCTTTGAGCAGTATTCGATTTTGATGAATTCACACGGTTTAAGGTCCCCTGAGTCCAAAAAAGTGGTTTTTAATAAATGTCTGTCTGTGCAGACGCCTGGAGCCTAAACTACTGGGCCGATTTCGACGAAATTTGGCATACATGTTCAGAAAAATCATATACCTCGAGCAGAAATCGAGAAATGAATTTTAGCTCCAAATTTGGGTGTGCTACCTTCCAAAAACTATGAAACAACGTGAAAAAAAATAAAAAAATTACGAAAGCGGTTGCGACGATTTTGATTAAAATATTCTCAAATGTAGTCCATTTAAATACGAATCCAACGATATAAGCAGTTTTTCCCAGGAAACATCTAGTTCCTGTGAAAATAGCTTTAAACGCAAACAGTGAGAGGCCGCGTTCATTTCCTTGCCGAGGAGAAGTTATTTATTTGATACATTTTGATAAAATGTATAATAATAATTAAATGTACCGACGAAAATTAATACATGGAAACCACTTGGGCTAAGTAATTTTGAACTCAAATATGAGAAAGTTTGTCTGAATTGTCTCGGACCAATGTTTCTTTAAAAAATTCTTTATAAGAAATTTTATCCTGGAACTATCAATTGCGACTTGGTGGTTTGAAGTATGTTCAGTACAAACAGTGTAAGCTATAAATAATAGAAAAATCATACTATAGTAACAGTAAAAGTTCTGAAGAAAGCGCAGGAACTTGCTTGCTCATATATAAAAAAAAAATACTCCTTGCATACGAGTCTGCAAGACAGTGAGATATTTTCATGTAACACTTTTTTGTGTAGTTTTTTGGTAACGCTTTACGACTTATGTGCCGAAATAAAGACATGAAAATGTCAAAAAAAACCCTAACGTCTAGTGCAAATACGATCTACCTCCTGCAACTACCTATTTTCCTGGTCCAGTGGAACTCTTTTCGATTTTCTTCTGCCCTATGAAGCGCGGTAGGGGAAGGTCGTACAGCTGTAGACTGGATTGCACACCTCCTATAGCTTGCTAACTCCCTCTCACACTTTTCTGAGTTTTTATGAGTTACTTTTAGTAACGGTAACGCTTTTTGAGTTATGTGCCATAGCCTAAACATGAAAATGTCAAAAAGGGATTGTGTAGGGAACTATAAAAAGTGAATCGGTAAAAACTCAGAAAAAAAATAATTCGCAAATGGTAATAAACGCGATGCAAATTTAGTTTTACTGATAAAAATCTATTCCATCTTATCTCAACAAAAAATAAACATCATTACATTTTAATGCCGATTCCTCAGGAATAGAAAAGAACAAGCCATAAAACGATCAATCTAACCTGAGAATACATTTAGAATTGAAGTTAGTTCCGCTAAAACTCGCTTATATATACGAGAATCAATATTCCATTTTCAAACCGTAAGACCGTAGTTATACTCATTTTTATGTTGATTTGAGAAAAAATAAAAAGCTATGTTAAAGTGGAAATAAATAGAAGAATCCAGTCGGTCGTAAAAATAAATGGGGGGCCCTATCTGTAAGCATATTTTTAAAAATAAATAAATAAATTTGTAGATTTAAGTAGAATGAAACAAGACATCATTTTTTTTTATACAGGTGCTGCCTGAAGGTGCAAAACAGTTGACCGTTAGCCAACAACTCCCAACATCTCCCATAAGATCTGCCACTGACAGGCCATAAACTTTACAAAACAAGAAATATAAAAATAATACTCAAATATTTGTGGTGTTTTATTAAAACAGTCATCAACAGATCTTATATCCACCACTTCATTTCTTCATTTTCTTCTGATAAATAATAAAGATTACAACTTTCATAACAAAAAAAAAAAAACCTGACGCAAGTTTTTTTTTTTTGTTTGATATATTCCGTTACAATAGAGAATCATGATAATTAAATGATTCCTACTGACTATACAGTTAAAATCTGTGTCGGATTCCCGGTAATAAGGGGGGGGGGGGGAATTAAAATTTTAAATTGGGGTGTTGGCGGGGTGGCGCCCCTGGAGATGGAAGCAGAATGATGACGGGTTTGTAACCGGCGGTACCGTTAGCCGTCCTGCTACCATCAAATTATTTGGAACTTCTCCCTACACGAGGTAGCACCTTTCCGCTGAGCGCACTCATTAGATTATTTTTAATAGATCCCCTCCGGTCCGGAAAAGGGGGCCGTTGCCTCGATCATCTCCGGAAATGTAAAAGATTCTTAAAGGTCGACCAAGAAGTCATGGAAATCTGAGGAGTGCGCTAGTGTCGTTATTTGTGACATGTGTAGTTAGTTTTTAATCAAATAGATCACTTTCAAAAAACAGTGATGTTCTTGTTATTAATAATTTTATTTTGGATAACTTCTATATTTGTTACTACGTTTTTATTAGCTTGCTTTCTTGTTTGTTTGTTTGTTTGTCCGGTACAAATCTTGCAAACGATTTTTGACTAACTTCCCGAATAGCTAGGCACTTGAAACTTTTAGAATAGCTCAGAACACGATGCCAATGCATTATTTTAATACTTATACCCATCTTTCAGCAGAATTTAATTCGTTTTCAGCAAATTTTGCTGTATGGAAAAAATCCGCAAGTTATTTTATTTGTTTTGACGTATCCCATATTTTTACGATCTTCATTATGACGGGTTTCAAATTTGTCCAAAGAGGTAAACATTGAATGACAGCTAAAAAGAATAAGTTAAATAAAGAAATAAATTAATTGCCTATGACAACCAGGTTTGTCTACACTTGTGTACTAGATATCGGTTCATACTTTCTACATCTGTACTTCTTTCTTGTACTTATTTTTCTTCTCTTACGAACCGTCAAAATTTCATAATAATCAGATAAGAACTTTTTAAGATGTTTGTGTGCATGTGGCAGAGAGAATCAAATGGGCGCATAAAGTAGAAACTTATACCAACCATAGGCTAATGGCTAATTATGACCTACCGTCCAAATTGTCCGAAATGTACGGTTGGCCTTAACTTGATCCAGTCCAGTGGTTAAACCTATCAAGAAAGACAAGGAGATGCTTTATTTTTACTTTTATCAAATAAAATGTGAGTTCCGGAACTTGATTTCCGGAATAAACGGACGTTGAATACTTAATAAGGACGGAAAATATTTTCCGCTTCGTAGCTTATGCCTAAGAAAAACAGAGAGAGAAAGACAACTCTTTTTTGTCTTTGTCTTTCAATATAAGACCTCTAGCTCACACAATGTAATTTAGAACAAAATTTCGCTTAACGCATAAAAAGTGTAAAAATATACAGCACAGTTATTATGTAAATTTTTGACCTCTTTTTTTGGCCGTAGAAATACACACTACACACCTGAATTTTTTTTTTTCTTTTAATAAATTATTATTTAATTGCTTCTAATTTAGTAAATTTTTGTGAAGTTTTAAAAAAATCAATGGAATGATTACAGAAAATATATATATATAAAAGGTTTATTTTTAATTTTATTTTTATTTTTAAGATGAGAACTATAATAGGGCTGTTTGAGAGGAGAGCTATTTTGTAACAATGAAACGGAATTCCGTAAAGCAGGGAGGGGTGAAGGACGCTAGCCCGACTCGTTCTAAAACGTTTAAATGCTAATATGATTCTTACCTTAATTAAGAAGATGTTTTAGGATATTCTCTGACAAGACACCCCGTGCTTCTGATCCTCAACCCTCTCTCTTATTATCATTATATAAATCTGAACAACAGGCCAGCAGCACCTCAACGAATTACTTCCCCAACAACCGGACTCAACGGGAGAAAACAAAGAAACCAAAACTAGCTATCTCTCATCCCTAGAAAACACTTCTAAACAACACTGCTTCTTCATTCTAAAAAAAAAACACATTGTTTTAACGTGAAGCTCAGTGAAATAATCCAGTATCACTTATCCTTTTAGTTAATCTGTTTCTCTTATATAATTTTAGTTTCCTTGTACAAAAAAACGGGCTGTAGAACAACACCATTGTTCACATCAGTTGTTTCCTACTTATAACAACACCCAACTGTAATTGCATAAATTTAATAACAGTCCCCAACTGTAGTGCCAAAACGGGCTATAAACAACACCCAATTGTAATTACCTAAATTTAATAACAATCCCCAACTGTAGTGCCAAAACGGGCTATAAACAACACCCAATTGTAATTACCTAAATTTAATAACAATCCCCAACTGTAGTGCCAAAACGGGCTATAAACAACACCCAAATGTAATTACCTAAATTTAATAACAATCCCCAACTGTAGTGCCAAAACGGGCTATAAACAACACCCAAATGTAATTACCTAAATTTAATAACAATCCCCAACTGTAATGTCAAAACGGGCTATAAACAACACCCAAATGTAATTACCTAAATTTAATAACAATCCCCAACTGTAATGTCAAAACGGGCTATAAACAACACCCAAATGTAATTACCTAAATTTAATAACAATCCCCAACTGTAATGTCAAAACGGGCTATAAACAACACCCAACTGTAATTGCTTAAGTGTTATAACAATCCCCAACTGTAATTCCAAAACGGGCTATAAACAACACCCAAATGTAATTGCTTAAATTTAATAACAATCCCCCAAATGTAATAGCAAAACGGGCTATAAACAACACCCAAATATAATTGCTTAAATTTAATAACAATCCCCAACTGTAATAGCAAAACGGGCTATAAACAACACCCAAATGTAATTGCTTAAATTTAATAACAATCCCCAACTGTAATAGCAAAACGGGCTATAAACAACACCCAAATGTAATTGCTTAAATTTAATAACAATCCCCAACTGTAGTGCCAAAACGGGCTATAAACAACACCCAAATGTAATTACCTAAATTTAATTATAATCCCCAACTGTAGTGCCAAAACGGGCTATAAACAACACCCAAATGTAATTACCTAAATTTAATAACAATCCCCAACTGTAGTGCCAAAACGGGCTATAAACAACACCCAAATGTAATTACCTAAATTTAATAACAATCCCCAACTGTAATGTCAAAACGGGCTATAAACAACACCCAAATGTAATTACCTAAATTTAATAACAATCCCCAACTGTAGTGCCAAAACGGGCTATAAACAACACCCAAATGTAATTACCTAAATTTAATAACAATCCTTAACTGTAATGGCAAAACGGGCTATAAACAACACCCAAATGTAATTACCTAAATTTAATAACAATCCCCAACTGTAATGTCAAAACGGGCTATAAACAACACCCAACTGTAATTGCTTAAGTGTTATAACAATCCCCAACTGTAATGTCAAAACGGGCTATAAACAACACCCAAATGTAATTACCTAAATTTAATAACAATCCCCCAAATGTAATAGCAAAACGGGCTATAAACAACACCCAAATATAATTGCTTAAATTTAATAACAATCCCCAACTGTAATGGCAAAACGGGCTATAAACAACACCCAAATATAATTGCTTAAATTTAATAACAATCCTTAACTGTAATGGCAAAACGGGCTATAAACAACACCCAAATATAATTGCTTAAATTTAATAACAATCCCCCAACTGTAATTGCAAAACGGTCTATAAACAACACCCAAATGTAATTGCTTAAATTTAATAACAATCCCCAACTATAATGGCAAAACGGGCTATAAACAACACCCAAATGTAATTGCTTAAATTTAATAACAATCCCCAACTGTAATAGCAAAACGGGCTATAAACAACACCCAAATGTAATTGCTTAAATTTAATAACAATCCCCAACTGTAATTCCAAAACGGGCTATAAACAACACCCAAATGTAATTGCTTAAATTTAATAACAATCCCCCAACTGTAATGGCAAAACGGGCTATAAACAACACCCAACTGAAATTGCTTAGATTTAGTCACATTCCCGAACTGTAATTGCTTCGATATAATAACTATCCCAAACTGATATTGCTTATATTTAGTAACAAACCCCAACTGTAATTGCTTAGATTTGATTACTATCCCCAGCTGTAATTGCTTAGATTTAATAACAATCCCCAACTGTAATTGCTTAAATCTAATAACAATCCCCAACTGTAATTGCTTGGATTTAATAATAATCCCCAACTGTAATTACTTAGATTTAATAACAATCCCCAACAGTAATTGCTTAGATTTAATAACAATCCCCAACTGTAATTGCTTAGATTTAATAACAATCTCCAACTGGAATTGCTTGGATTTAATAATAATCCCCAACTGTAATTGCTTAAATTTAATAACAATCCAAAACTGCAATTGCTTAGATTTAGTAACAATCCCGAAAAGAAATTGCAAACGAGCTATTAAACAACACAAGGGGTGCGCCCACGGGGGGTCTTATGGTGCAAGCTGCGCCATCAGAATCCAATTTTGGGGTGATCCTGGAAATCCTCCCCCATTTTTTAAAAAATGGGGGAGGATTTGAAAAAGAAAATCCAAGTAATTCATGCATAAGATTTTGGGGGGAATTTGCGCTAAAGGCCTTGAGGGGAGGGGGGGGGCATCCCTGAACAGCACCATTGTTCGAATCTGTCAATCCTAGTTATAACAATCCCGAACTGTAATTGCTAAGATTTAACGCCATGATTACCAATATCCAGGAGATCAGATCTATGATTTCTAGGTCTTCCAGTAGACACTACGTTTCGAGAGGTGACAATTACAACAATTATTTAATTCCAATATTGGAATGCGCAGGTTGATCGATTGGGAGAACCAAGTGGAATAAAACGTACAATATTAATTCAACAACAATTCTAATATTTATTTTAATGAGTAATTTCAAAACTAAATAATCTGCATAAGGAGCAAAACATACCGATAGTAATGATTAAACAAGGTGCAAGTAATAGCCAAAAAACTTGAAATTAGATAACATGATAATTTTAGATGTAGTTTTTTTTGGAACGAAGTTCCTTATGGCACGTTCTGGAGCCCGGGGGTGAATAAAAAAAAAACGACCATCATAAAATCACCGTCACAAAACCAAGCGTCACGAAATCTACCGATGACGATAACTTGAGTAAAAGATGACCGAGTGAGTTGAAATTTGGTACACATGTTCATTTTATCAATGCCCAGGCTGAGTTCGTTGGACAACGTTATCCGCCCAAGCGTTCACGCGCAACGCTCGCGTAAACGTAAGCTTCAAATTTAAAAAAAAATCTTACTTCATCTATTTAATGAGACAAACAACTTTTTTAAATATTTTTTTTTAGTATAACAAACACCGACAATGGTATGAAGTGATAAAGATAGCAAAATTTATTAAAGCAGACCTAAACGTTTAAAATAAAGAAAACAACGGTTTTACCGGTATCTTACGTTCCAAAGTAACGATTTTAATAAAACTTCAGGCATGTAAAATTCCAACCTGATACAAGCAGACGTTTTTGAGTAGGGAAGAGATATATTTTATAATATTTTAAATTAGCAGGCCAAGTAGGTAGAAAACAGTACTTTTTCCTACCAACTACAAACATACTCTTTAACTATAAACGCATCATAATTAACTTTTTTTTATCAATATTCAATACATATATATTGTAAGGCGCTTGCTTTAATAATACAAATAATGCTTTTCTTCTAATTTTGTCAACCCCGCTAGGTACAAACAGTTCGTTACTTTTAATTTTGTCTCTTTTCTAACTCCGCCATGTATAAGTAGTTAGCAATGTATACGTACTTAGCAGTGTGATTTTATAATTTATATTTAATGAAAAATGTAAGGAACTTCGTTCCTACCGGGTGTCCCGTGACACCAAACGTATTTACTTATTTATTTTTTAGACTACAGATTAAGATCACTTATGAAGTAGTTTACAAAGACTATAGTATCGGAGATGGTAAATAGGGAGGTGGGAATGTCTGATTTCACATATTTCGAGAGACCCAGAGAGAAGATTGATAAGAAACTCACAGAGCAACTATCTAGTCAAATTAAATAACCCAGACTCATTCTGCCAAGCAAGGGTATCTAACAACATTTGAGTCAAACAACTATATGTTTGAGAGGTTATAATGAAACTTTAGAATAAGAGTCGCATGTATTATTTTCTCTTTTAAATTACTTAAATAATTATATTTAAAAAAATAAATAAATAACTATCAAAATGATAAGTACAGAAATAGTAGTATAGCATTACATTATTTTATCTACGATTGATACGAAATATAAACATTGTATCTCTGTTTAGATGCGTAGATAGTGATTATTTACGTACTTGTATTCATTGCGCATGCGCGTCTCATAGTTCTGAAGAATTCCTCTTCTTTACCACGCTAGCGCGGTAAAGAAGAGGAATTCTTCAGCTTTACGCACGATTAGCGAGTTTGTTTACATTTAACAAAACTAATTTGCTGTTCCTTTATTAAAGTAACTGTTTATATCGAGATTTTAGTGAAAAACAATGAGTGAATCAAGTGACTTTGACGAAAATGTGGAGAATAATACTCCTTCAGAAATAATTAATTCGGCAAAAAATACAACTCAAGAATTAATGCCATCTTTATCAAGAGAGAGATACGAACCTACAAACAGCAAGTTTATTTTTTTTCTGTATTTATTATTTAAATCTAACAATCGTAGATAAAGTACGGTACATAACTCGAGCGAAAATGGCATTTTGCATTGCTCGTGTGGTTTTACTACCCTCGCTGTCGCTCGGGTGCAAACTCCACACTTGCATGCAAAATGCTACTTTCCGCACTCGACTCGTAATGTACTATTTCGGAAGCTTCTATACTCTCATATTCATTATACACCTAATACTTGGCCCAAAATAAAAGTCGTAGTAATGACGGTAATTTCGTTTTCTCCATTTTTTTTTTTTTTTTTTTTTTTCTCAAATATTTTTATAAACAAATATGGAACTCTAGAGGAGCGTCGGCAACTTTCACTCTAAGACATCTCTACTACAGAAGATAGGCCCATCTTTTCAAACAACCTAAAATTAGATAATTTCCAAACGAGTTTTACAATTACAAGGTGTAGAAACTGAAAAAGGAAACGAAAAAGAAAAAGTGTAATAGTTGTGTTTTTTGTACAATAAGTTGGCCTTTTTTTAACACGTACAAAAACACTTTTTTAAGAGTTGGTAACTGCAAGAAAAAAACAACACATTTACATCATATTTCAGGTAAGTAAAGAAAACAACTTTAAATAATTAAAAATAAATATAAGGTAACTAGCTGGATACTCGTTCTTCGCTACGGAGTGTTATTTGAATTTGATAATTTATAAAACTACCATCAAGAAACATTTAAATTATTTGACTATGCGAGAATATCTAGATTCTATCCCTTCCACTTATTTCTATACCCCATCCTCTTTGATACCCCTCCCCCCCCCCCTAAATGAAAATATGGAAAAAACTGTACATAACAACGATTACTGTACTCTTAAAGAGCTTTTCAACGATATGCATCATAAAGGTTTACTTGTACCCCGTACCCCTGTGTACCAAAGTTTAAATTTCGTAATCTCATGTAGTGCCTTCACCTTGTTTTGAAGTAAAAGTTTGTAAATTTTCATCAAATTGGGATAAAACTGTAGATTTGTATAAAAGACATACCCTCTTACAGACATTTCGAATAATTTAACACACGTAAGATACTAACCTATCGACAAAATTTCAATGTTCTAGGCCATTTGACGAATTGACCGCCATGGCCGAATAACCGCCATCATTAATCGAGATGGCCAAATGAAAAAACTTATTACATAAGTTGTTTATGTCGCAAAAAGTAACTACCTTCCGAATTTCTAGGTTCAAATTTATAGGTTTTAGTATATATGTACTTGTAAATGGCCACCATCTTGAATCAAAATGCCCAATTGGTAAACCATTTATCAAAAGTAACTAATTTCATAAAAGGAAGCTAACTTCTAAAGATAGCAGATTTGTACCGGACAAACAAACAAACAAACAAGAAAGCAAGCTAATAAAAACGTAGTAAAAAGTGAAGTGGGAACAAAAGAAGAAAAAGAATGAATAAAAATAAGTAGGTCATCTGCAGTTGGAAAATGTATTCTCTGCAATAATTACAAGATGAAAATGCACTTCAAGATAACAAGCATAAAACAAACCTATTATGTATAAAAAAATCAATCAATTTTTATTATTTTTCCCAAAAATATGATAATTTTACAATTTTAGCTAAAAAAAATAAGTGATTTTGACAGCGTATTTTAAACAGTAAAAAAGTGTATAAGTTGTACATTAGGGACAGGTGCAATGGTTAAGTATGCGAAGGCAGCGAAGCGGCACCTCGCTCTTATCTCGCTTCTTCAGATATGTAAATCTAACTCGGTTCCCACGGAACAAGTGTGGAAAAAACATCATTACCTCATAACTAGGAATTCACTTTAATGACCTTGATTAAACCTATATATAAATCAAGTAATATCCGGATGCCACAATAAAAAGAATACTAAACAATTTTGTCTGGAATACTCAGGGCTAGAATACTATTATGATAACATATACTGAAAGTAGCTTAACGTCGAAAAAAAAAAACAACCGAAAACCATATAGTCCAGGAGATAGCGTGCAAAAAAGTGTCGGACTAACAACAAGCTAGAATTTTGTGTACAATTCAATCTTTTAGCGCTTTTTAAGAATATGTGGTCGGATAAGTTCGTCTGCGGGACATAGCTTGGCAATAGGCGTTTGAAAAAAACAAAATGGTGGAGAGCGGCCATGTCCCGCCAATTATGGTGGACAGTATGATTTTCATGATCCTGAGTACAGAATTAGTTAGTAGACCAAAAATCAAGTCAATATTATTTTCACACTTGATAGGTTAGTGGTTAGTTATTAAAATATTACTAAATTTCAACGTGGTCACCTGTCAAGAGACAAACTAACATCAACTTGATTTTCGGTCTACAAACTAATTCCGTACTCGCAGGATCATGAAAATTACAATGTCCACCATAATTGGTGAGACATGGCCGTTGTCCGGTTTGTTTTTTCAAACGCCTACTGCCAAGCTATGTCCCGCAGACGAACTTAGCCGACCACATATTCTTAAAAGGCGCCAAAAGATTGACTTGCATACAAAATTCTAGCTTGATGTTAGTCAGACACATTTTTGCACGATATCTCCTGGACAAATACAATTTCCAATAATTAACTCGAATTTCATCAATGAATGTGACAATAATTGTTTTATACAAAATGAAACGCGTTTTGCACACTAAAGTTCCATAGGATTGAATCGAATAAGGCAAGTTAAGGCAAGAAGGGGAAGTTAGAGACAAGTAGGAAGTCAAAGAACAGGATGAAAGGAAGGAATTCTTCGAGTATAATTATGAGATATATGTAGTACAATATGCTTTAAGGCAGTAGGGCTAAGCATCAAATTATCCACTCCCAAATAATATTGTACTATACTAATTGTGATTACGTAGGCTTCCGCAGTTATTCTCGATATAAAGTTTAAATTCTTTAGATGTTGGGTCAATTAATGAAATAAAACGCTCCATTCAGCGATATTTCCAACACTCCTTGCATCATTCTCAAGCTGGCTGTTTAAAAGCTGGCTAGTAATAAACAAGGACCGTAGTAGTTCTAGGAATAAACAAACTCCTTAGTTCTAGGAATAAACAAACTCCTTAGTTCTAGGAATAAACAAACTCCTTAGTTCTAGGAATAAACAAACTCCTTAGTTCTAGGAATAAACAAACTCCTTAGTTCTAGGAATAAACAAACTCCTTAGTTCTAGGAATAAACAAGCTCCTTAGTTCTAGGAATAAACAAGCTCCTTAGTTCTAGGAATAAACAAGCTCCTTAGTTCTAGGAATAAACAAACTCCTTAGTTCTAGGAATAAACAAACTCCTTAGTTCTAGGAATAAACAAGCTCCTTAGTTCTAGGAATAAACAAGCTCCTTAGTTCTAGGAATAAACAAGCTCCTTAGTTCTAGGAATAAACAAACTCCTTAGTTCTAGGAATAAACAAGCTCCTTAGTTCTAGGAATAAACAAGCTCCTTAGTTCTAGGAATAAACAAGCTCCTTAGTTCTAGGAATAAACAAACTCCTTAGTTCTAGGAATAAACAAACTCCTTAGTTCTAGGAATAAACAAACTCCTTAGTTCTAGGAATAAACAAGCTCCTTAGTTCTAGGAATAAACAAGCTCCTTAGTTCTAGGAATAAGCAAACTCCTTAGTTCTAGGAATAAACAAGATCCGTAGTGTTCTATAGTAATAAACAAGGACCGTAGTAGTTCTACGAATAAACAAACTCCTTAGTTCTAGGAATAAACAAACTCCTTAGTTCTAGGAATAAACAAGCTCCTTAGTTCTAGGAATAAACAAGCTCCTTAGTTCTAGGAATAAACAAGCTCCTTAGTTCTAGGAATAAACAAGCTCCTTAGTTCTAGGAATAAACAAGCTCCTTAGCTCTAGGAATAAACAAGCTCCTTAGTTCCAGGAATAAACAAACTCCTTAGTTCTAGGAATAAACAAGCTCCTTAGTTCTAGGAATAAACAAGCTCCTTAGTTCTAGGAATAAACAAGCTCCTTAGTTCTAGGAATAAACAAGCTCCTTAGTTCTAGGAATAAACAAGATCCGTAGTGTTCTATAGTAATAAACAAGGACCGTAGTAGTTCTACGAATAAACAAACTCCTTAGTTCTAGGAATAAAGAAACTCCTTAGTTCTAGGAATAAACAAACTCCTTAGTTCTAGGAATAAACAAACTCCTTATTTCTAGGAATAAACACGCACTTTCAGTAGTAAAGAGATGCTACAAGATATCGACGTTCCACACATCAGATGTAAAGAATGCAAAAATATCCATTTCCAATATAAATTTAAAATACTTATTTAAAGTAGAAACAAGAATGTGGGTCAGAGTATGATTAAATCATGTATTAGCAGGTGGGGAATTTTCCATTACACGTAAGAAACTTTAATAACAGTTAAATCCAAATATATTTTAATACAATTTTTCTTTTATTTTAGTACCTACATTTAAATAGCTTCTTTTTTTCTTTTCTTTTTCCTTTTAGTCTGTAGAAATGTGAGTTAATGAGTTAACATGTAAACTGTATTCTGTAGTCACTGTACACGTTAATGAAAAGGTAAATAGTTTAACAATTGCATTAGCATTTGAGAATAACACATCCAATCCCTTACCTCATAATAAGAAATTTAGTTGTACAACATGTTATAGTGTTTAAAAAACAAGTGTGAAATAACTAAACTGCTTGTTTTTATTCACGTAAGCTGGTTTACGAAATAGTTTTGTCGTATTCGAAAAAACATCAAAAGGATTTTTACATGTAAGTCGACAATAATAGACTCAATAAAAAAATTATTGTTGTTTCTTGCGAACTTTTCAAGGAAATCACTCAATATCATTATAATTTTAAATAACAAAAAACTTAGATCACCTTTATAAAACTTAAAAATATCACAAATCGGAATAATTATCAAATTATTATTCTTAAATTAGTCTTTGTCAATCATTTAGTATAGACCTGTTTCGAACACTTAAAAACACTTATTCTTCGAATATTTAAAATTATCATCGAGTTTTTCGAACAAGGTTAAGCTAATGAAGTTTTGGTCTTCCGAAGGTGACCTCGTCTCGAAGGGTGTATGTCCTGCGCCTATCTTAAACCTAGGACACCATGAACATCCCTGAAGATGCTCCCAGCATTAGGAGCGAAACGTCGGGACCTACACCCTACGAGGCAGTGGTCAGCATCGGAAGACCTAGTCCTAGAACTTCATTATAATTGTAACCGCGGAAGCCCACGAACATTAAGGCGGAAATACACATGCTAGTTACTCGCACAATAACGTATGAGTAGCTCGCAGAGGAGAGCTACTGGCATGTGTATACATCAAATAGCATGCGAGTGAAAAGCATGCGAGTAAATCGCACGGGGTTTGATTTTTGTCTTGCCAGTGGCACGAGTCGAGGGGTGGGGGAACTGATAAGGCACGTGTAGACAGGCCTGCCAGCCCAAGGTTGCTAGTAGCTAGCATGAGTCTCCCTCAGCCCTTCAGTCTTCAGTCTTCAGTTGCGTTCCTTCCTTTCGCGGGTATCTGACAACAACTCATCAACTTTCTCCGGAAGCATTCGCAATTGATTCCTAAAACCATTGACGTCCCCGAACCGCATTTCATTTAGTAGGCACTGACTCGCTCCATGTACCTAATTCCCTTTTAGCTATACAATCTTTACCCACACTCGTTACCACACAGTTCTTTGCAAGTAACAGAACAATCTGGTTAATTTCATTCCGCACCGATACATTCATAAGGTACATTGAACCAATTAATAAAACTATCAAAATTAATTAAATCAAATACTATTATTTCATAATTTATTCCGGCTAAAAGAAGGCAAGAAACGATTGACTGCTTCAAAACTAGAACTGTGACTGGAATGTGTAGTGTCATGTGCTAGTAGCTCGCACAAGACTGATCATCTGGACGATACTAGCATGCTGTTTCACTGGCAAATGTACACAGCGTCTGCAGCATGCCAGCTACTGACGTGCTAGTAACTCGCCCCTGGCATGCTTTTTTACTAGCATGTGTATTTCCGCCTTTAATAAGGTTAAGCTAGTCACTACGGTGACCAACTTAATCGCAGTTAAAGAACTGAAATGTAGTGTTATATGAACTGTTAAGTTTTTTTGTCAAACCATAATAGCAAATTATACAATAAAGATCAGTGATGAGCCACATTAATTACACATCGTCAGTTCCAGTAACCACTAGTGGTTCACTCATGATGATCTTTTTGACACTTCTTTAGATTGTTACTCCCCTTTTAAAAAAATAAGAGGGGAGTAACAATATAAAGAAGGTGTACGGATTGTTCTTCTTTACACTGTTACTCCCCTTATAAAAATAAAGTGTGATATTCCTTGGTCCCAAAGTATATTGGACTATCCCTTTTTCTTAATAGTCATTCAGTCAAAGTCATTTTCATTCTTAAACAACATAGGGGGAGTAACAATCTAAAGAAGTACCGATCTTTTTGACAATGCACTAATAAGACTTAACTTATTATGGTACAGAGGCTGAGGAATAAACTTAGGCTTTCATTTAAGTGAACAAAAAAAGTTCATTAAGAGAAAGGTAGGAGGGGAATTTAAATCCATCAAGTTTTAAGATAAGAAATTAAAAAGAGAGAAAATATATGATGGACTTAACATTTAGGTACATCTCATAACAAAGTTAAGGACACGAGGGACTTCAAATTCTTCAAAAGTATCAAGTCAAGAATATGAAGGATCTGCCTTCAAGACTAAAAATAAAACGAATAAGGGGCTTGTACGGTACGTCCTTCAAAACTCGAATATCAAACATTCTTGATCATTCGAGATTCTAAAATAAGTGTAAAAGATCTTAGGTCCTACACATCCTATGGACTTGAAATTAAAATAATTAAGGGACTTAATAAGTCCTTCAAGGACACAAAATTAACAATATAAAGGATTTGACACGTTAAAAAGTTTACCAATTCAATTTTTATTCGGTTATGAGTATGAGTGAATTTCCTTAAAATTATTTGTAGACAAAGCTAACTTATTATTATGCCATAAAGTTAGTCGTCTTTTATAGTCTAAGATTTCATATTAGATAATCATATTAAAATACTGCTTTAAATTATATTTTGAAGCCTGTATTAAAAACACTATTATTATTCTGCGAATAGTTTAATAATAACATTGATTAAAAAAAGTGGAATACGAAATATTATGCTAAAGGGGATTATCTCCCAAGATCCGAAGATATAATATTTAAGTAATTTTAGTACATATATATATATATAAATAAATAAATAAATATATATATATATATATATATATATATATATATATATATATATATATATATATATATATATATACCATGGCAATTATAATATTTCTTGATGACCTCCTTTTATTTTAAAGAAAACATCTACGTGAACCACTATGTACGATATGTAATGGGATCACTGAAATAGGGATCTCTCCACAAGATCAACAATTATTAATAACAAGAATAAAATACGGATTCCATATTCTATCTACAAATATTTTATAAGTAAAATTACTTATAATTATCGCATTAACATTTATAAAAATTTAACATAGTGATTTATCATACCACAGTAGATTTTGATATTTGAATGTCTCTGGTTTTGTAAGTATACAAAACAACTACTATTATTTAAAAATTTATTAAGAATTTAGATAAAGTACGTTTTAAAACTTTACCAAAAAATTAATTAACTTTAAAGTAGGTATTTACCTACTTTAAATAATAATTACCTTTTTCAAGATTAAAATTCTAATATATAATTATAATAGTAACAAACGAAAGTACAATCCTTATTATAAAAATAAATATCAACAAAACAATTTAAAGATGTAAAAAAAAACATGCACAATTTAACCACAAAACAATTTGCTAATAAATTAAAATAATTTACCATTTATTTCCTGCAGTATGATTTAAGGCGATCAGTGGTAAAACAGAACAACTTTGAACATAAATAATGAACACAAACACAAGAAAAACGATTTACTTTGAGAAAAATTCAAACGAGAACATCCGAGCGCCTCGAACTGAGATTTGTTACTGACCTGACTGGAATGTCTGTGATTTGTTTTGAATCGAAGTATAAATCGATTAATCAATATTCTCATTATTTACAGGCGATTTAGCCGTGAAGTACGATTAATATTGATTATAAATTTTGTTCATTGTACAAATAGGTAAATATAAATACGAAAAAGTATATTTATAATTATCTAATTAGTGAAAAAATCCGTAAAAAGTTTGAAAAGGGGATAAGTCGGAAGAGTCGATATATCAGATCGATATATTCAAAGCCTGCGCAGTATTCTCCGTGTACGTGACGTCACGCCAGGTCGCCGAGAGCCGGTCTGTGATTGGAGGATCGGTCTTTTAAAATTAACGTATCTTTGAACAAGTGTTCATGTGCTGCCTGCCGCCAAATCGTCGCCGATCGCGGTGTATGCCGCCCAAACTTGCCTCGTACTAATAATTATCATAGGTTAAATGGGTTTTTACGAGTATTTCGGTGAAAGTAAAAGGTGTGGCTGACGGTGAAAGGGTTTCAGTTTTCCTGAGTTTCTGGCGGGATATCGTAGAGTACACAGTTTATTTATACTTCGCATGATTTTTTGGATCTCTAAGTTTCGGTGAGTTTTATAAACTTTTTTATCTGTTTATTTTAAAAACTGTTCTGCCTTAAGGAAAATTAAAGTTGATTATTGTGATTTGAATGATCTTTCGATTAAGCTACTTCATTCGATCATTCTTTATTTATTTTATTAATTTGTGATGTTTCTTGAAATTGATACCAGCAATCACTGTGAAAGGAATTTTGATTTAGCGCGTTAAATGATATTGTGAAATAAAATAAAAACTAACTTTTCTTTTTAATATTCAATATTATATAAAGTATGTTAAGTGTTTTTTGCTTTTTAACTTAATCTTTCTTAATTATTGATAAATCGCTCAGTTACATTAGATTTTTATATTTTGCATAGTTGCATGTACCAGTTTTAGTTTTGCAGTTTTGTTTGGATCATCGAATTTATAAGGTTAATAACCCTTTTTCATTCTCTCTGTTCAGGAATGGAGTCTTCGTCTTTTCATGTTTTGGGAACTCCTAAGAGAGTGGTTTTGAGCCCTGTAGACAACCGTAATAATGGCTCGCCTATTTCACCCATGGCAAATTTGAAGCTTTTGACAAAGGTCGCTACAAGTTACATGGATGAAAACTCGATTGACGTATCTTATCCTTATAAGATAAAGAAAACACCTGTAAAAAATCAGCGCCAACTTAGATCTCTTGGTTATATTTGTAAAAAGTATGTATCTTATTTTTAAATTGATATTAATTTAGATATTAGTTATGTATATTATTCTAATGTAATTTCCTTGGTTACTTTTTACTATTGCCTGCACTATATTTTTAATGGGGGCCTTATCAATATGTTCCTCATGGTATCCTAAATTTGTAACATTATTCTTTTGATAATTTGCTTTCTTTTATTAATATCAATGGTCTCCAGGGAAAAGGCCCTAACCCTCTCATTATTGAGATTTTCATGTTTTAATTTTCTATCATATGTTAATATCAGCGGTTCTCAACCCACGTACCCCTTTTTTGTATGATTAACTGTGCGTACCCCCTAAAAACAACCCCTTATTTTTATAAATACTTTTTATATTAGATGAAGGGTTGTTTAACTACTGCTGTGTGTAGAAATAGCTGTAAATAGGTAATTTTAATTCCAAACAAGATTTTTTAATAGATATTTTACTAAAAAGTTTGGTAAATATTGGCAATAGCGCACCCCTTCTCAGTACAACGTATTTTTTTTTGACAAAGGGATATCAACTCTCCCATGAACAAACCATACATATATAATTATTATATACATATATTATTATATACGAATGGAAGGGATGAATTGATATATCGAAGCCAACTGTACGACTTCGAAAGACATCGATTAAACGGAAGGGGTACACTATTGCTGAGTTTAGCCAAAAGTTTTTATTTATTAGACAGAACAGTAAACAAAAACCTTTTTTTAATTCACCGCGTACCCCTTACACACTTTCACGTACCCCCAAGGGGTACGCGTACCACAGGTTGAGAACCGCTGGTTTATATTATCGATTATTTCATGTATTTCTGTTTCCTCCATTTGTCAATCCTTCTACTCAATTTTGATTGAGTGGTATTGAACTAAATATCCCTTTGTCTGAGTTGTAATTTAGACTAAGGAATATTATCCTCCTCTGCATATATGTTCCTTTGTCTAAATAACTAATAAGGCAAAGGGATATAGGGGTGTACTAAAGAAGTACCCACTAATCTGTACTGTTAGTCAGTCACGTTCACTTTAGCCCAATATAGCCCAATCTAATGATAATTACATGTTCCAACACCCTAACCCCCAATGGCAAACAAAACTAAAATTTAAAGCCCTAACCCTCAAACTTTGGCATCCACCTTTTAAAATTCGACAAAAGGCGAAGGCCCTAATCAACAGTTTAATGTGGGTTAGAACTTTAGGTTAGTAAATGGGTTTTTTTTGTTTTTTTTTAACTTTAAAAAAGCTGCCAAAAACCTTAAGCAACCGCATGTGTTCAATTTTATGATTACTTTCTGCAAAGGGGTAATAATTTAGACAAATAATAATTTCTTTATTAAATTATATGGGTTATTGAGAAACATAGGTGTAAGTCTTGCAAATGGATTAAAATTTTCTTGGTATCTATACAGTTTTTTCTTCCTAATTGAAAGTTCTTAGGATGAAGGTTTGGACCCTCTGCCTGGAGAATATAATTTATATTATTGAAGCAAAAGGGGGTTGATATGCTCGAATGCATTTTAAAAAAAAAAAAAGTTATTTTCTCCAAACTGAAGAATCTGGTTGAAGTCGGTTTTACAGTTTATATTTGCGTGCAATACCATGTAAACATAAGCTTCAAATTTAAAATTGGAATTTTATGACTGGAAAAAATTCTACGTAAACCTTTTGAATGAGTTTTTTTTTTTTTTTTCAAATATTTTTTTGTATTAAAACCTGAAGCAACATCACTATGAAGTGATTAAGATTGCTAAAACTATTAAAGTAGTCTTTAAATTGTTACTACTCTATGTTTTTTTTAGAATATAAATGGATATAATTATTCATACATTCCTTTGTCTAAATAACTATTAAGAAAAGGGATGTTCAATCGAATGTACTTTGGGAAAAAGGAATATCACGCTTCTGTTTTTATAAGGGGAGTAACACTATAAAGAAGAACATTCCATACGACTTCTTTAGATTGTTACTTCCTTCTATTTTTTATGAGGGGAGTAACAGTCTAAAGAAGAACATTCAGTACACCTTCTTTAGATTGTTACTTCCTTCTATTTTTTATGAGGGGAGTAACAGTCTAAAGAAGAACATTCAGTACACCTTCTTTAGATTGTTACTTCCTTCTATTTTTTATGAGGGGAGTAACAGTCTAAAGAAGAACATTCAGTACACCTTCTTTAGATTGTTACTTCCTTCTATTTTTTATGAGGGGAGTAACAGTCTAAAGAAGAACATTCAGTACACCTTCTTTAGATTGTTACTTCCTTCTATTTTTTATGAGGGGAGTATCAATCTAAATAAGTGCCGAAGAGGCTTAATCATAAAAAAAAGCAAAAATAATGTTTACACATATCTGTTACATGAAAACAGTAGTTTACATCCTAATGTATTGATTTTAATAAATCTTACTGGATAAAAACTGTCAAAAGTATAATAGAAAAAGTATGTTAAATTTTAACTTAATACAAGCAGAAGTTTTTGTCTAGTGAAGTGATACATCTATAATAATATGTAAAGTTACTGAGGGCGGTTAAGTTTATTTTAGGAGTGTAATTATATAATTATAGAGGTTAATCTAGGAAGGTGAGCTTGATACCAAGCACCCGCACTCCACTACCCTCTTTCACTTATCTTTTTATCTATGACATTCATCATTAACCTTTTTCTTAATATTCAATATTTATTGCAATACGCAACGCTTCAATTGATAGAGCCACCCGATGCCTGGTTTATGATGTTCTGTCCTGCTAAGCTAAAAATACATTCACAATATTTTGACCAAAACTGTGGTTAATGCTATTTTTTATGGGCCTGAAACTGTTACGGTTTTTATAAATTGAAAAATTTATATAAGCCTGTTGATAAGTTTTTGGGTTATCACATCAGTATTGGTGTTTTAAAAAGCTATACCTAGAGAAGCTTATACTAATACCTAAGTTGAGTCACTTTTATTAATAAAAACATTAAATTTGCCCATGATAACACTATCAACTTTTGTTTATGAATAGTATGTTTCTTTTAATCCATTTTCATCAGAAGAAAGAATCTACTTTCCCACTAATTTAAGTACTGACTCTTAATATAATTCTAGCTTGTAATAATTATAAGTGGAACATAAAAGAAGATTTGTATATACACTAATAAAGATTTATAAGAGTTTATACTGTTAATATATTTCAATATAGATTTTGTTATTTATGCGGGAATACTCCTTTGTTAAATGAACGTTTTGACAAAGGATTATCTGTTTCCTTTGAATATGGAGAGAAACTATTGATATCTAAATGTCTGAACTGTTAGATAATTTGTTTCAAGGTCTCTTTAGTTATTCTTTTTACCATTTCAAAATAACCTTTTTATTTTGACTGTTAAAAATGTAACTGCTTTATACTGTATAAAACTAAAAAGCGTCGCTGTTTTCGTTAAATTTTAATAATAAATGGTAGAGATTAGTAGTTTATTATTGAGAGTCAATGAGCAGTTAAAGTCTTTGAAACTCAGTAAGGCATGGATTTTTATGCATTTATAAATGTTAATTATGCACATATACAAGGTGGGCCAAAAGAAAAGCACTTTTTTGAACATTAAAAGCTTAGCTTCTGTAATATATAGAGATATGGGGTTTGCGGGGGCCTGAAAACTGCATTCTTCTACTTTAAATTTCATATCTATAACTTTAAAAACTATTGAGTGAAAGCCATGCAATGACGGTTTGAAATAGGGTCTTAAAAAAATTCATTGTCCGGGTAGTGATCGTTGTGGTATTTTACTTTTGATAGAATAAATTACCATATGGTGGAGGTAGGAGGGAGGTTCTTTAGAGGTAAGTGGGAGGAGTCCCTCAGTGTTATAACAAACATTGAAGATGTGTTAAGCACAATGTTGCCTGAAGTCTGGGCAATTCTCTTGCAAGTATTGAATTGTTTGCAAGGAGCGATGGGACAGGGCAACATCTTGCATAAACGTGTAATTTAGCATTTGATCTTTAATTTTAGGCAACATTGTGCTTAACACATCTTCAATTTGTTTGTTATAACACTGAGGGACACCTACCACTTACCTACAAAGAATTTGTGACTTTTATTTAAACGTTTGAAATTGAGATCAACAAATAAAGTTTAAACACATCTAAACTTTAAAAGTGTTAAAAATAATGTGCTCTTTAAGATGCCTCTTTTCAAATTTAAAGCTAAGACGGTCATCTCGTAGAATTGATTTGTAGCGACTGAAGGATCAACTGATGTCACTGGTGCTGTTTGAATAAATTTATTAAGCCGGGGTCAGTATTTCCTGTCTCTTCATCTTCACTCTTTTCTCCACTAAGAATGCTTGAAAATATTTGAATGGATTCCCACCCCTTATTCTTGTACAACACATTTTATAAATTAGCTTTGATCTTATCTTAAAGTTCTCTTCAATTTTTCTGGATTGCTGATTTTTAAAGAAGTGACATTTTCTGCTAGTGGTACATTTTGAGATTTTAGTTTTCTAATTGCTTTTGCCGTGTGAAGTGAAGGATGTTTGTATAGAAAATGTCTAGTTAATTTTGGAGTAATTTGCAGCCACTGCTGAACTAAGTGGCAAAACCTCTCTCCTACTACTCTTTAATACTCAATTTATCTTCTGTGATTTACAAAACTACCACCTCAAATACAAAATAAAATCACCATTTATGTAAAGAAAGACATAAAGTATTGCATCAATATGCATGTAACAGTAAAAATATGCAAATATGAAAAAAAAAAAAAAAAAAACTTTATTAGCACCTTCGTTCAAATATCAAAATCTTATTTCTTAAAATTTGCCCATTTTAGACTGGTATTTTCCAGTTTAAAAATAATTTTTCCTCAAATGACTCAATATCAGGTAAAGTGTACTTTCCCTAATTATCTAAAATCCCTAACTTCCTGGAAAACATTCCCTCTTACCTACTTTGGTATTTTGAAAAGGTAATGAGGATTAGTGCTTGGCATTTATAAAGATTACCTTGTAGGGCTTAAAATGTCACCTTTATTCCTTGCTAACTCTTAGCTTATGATTTTATCTTACTTAAAAGTTGGCTTAGAAACTAAAAGGCAATTATTTACCTTTTCATTTAATGGAAGTGGACTTTAAATAAGTCTCGCAAGGCTTGAAGGTAGATTGGAATAGGAATTTAAGCTTTAAAATTAATTATATTTATTTCTCTTAAGAATTAAGCAGATGGTAGGTTTAGTCCTCCATGAGCACAAATTTATGCATTTTTACTTTCTCATATAAAGAGAAGGTATTGTGATGGCGCTGATATTCAATTTTGAGATTTTTTGATGGATTAACATGTTTTGAGGCCCCGGAGTCCAAAAAAGTTATTTTTAAAAAAATGTCTGTCTGTGCAGGCACCTGGAACCTAAACTACTGGGCCGATTTTGACGAAATATGGCATATATGTTCGGAAAAATCATACCCCGAGGCGAAATCAAGTAATGAATTTTAGCTTCAAATTTGGAGGCGCCACCCCCAAAAACTTTGAAAAAAAGTGAAAAAGAATATTTCTTGAAAATGGTTCCAACGATTTTGATTTAAAAAAATTCTAATATGTAGTCCATTTAAATACGAACCTAACGATATAAGCCGTGCCCTTGGAAAAATTTAGTTTCTAAAAAAATAGTTTTAAACGCCGACAGAGAGAGGCCAGGTTCGATTCCTCGCCGAGGAGAAGTTATATAATAATTAATTGTACTTAAAAAAATTGCTTGCATACGAGTCTGCAAGACAGTGAGACATTTTCATGTAACGCTATTTGGTGTCGTTTTTTGGTAACGCTTTTCGAGTTTATGTGCCAAAGTAAAGACATGAAAATGTCAAAAAAAATTAAGCGTTCAGTTTTCGTGTTTGTATATTAGCAATTAAATTGAACATATGTTGTGTACGAAGAAAGAAAGTACTTTTCTTCTTCTCAAGTTTATTAAGAAGTAATATTTTAGTTTCTCCCCATATTTTTATAATAAATGCAAAAACTTATAGTATAACAAAAAAAAAAAAAAAAAAATAAAGTAAAAATAAATTTTATGTATGTAAGTTTATTAGGAATAATAATTTAAGGGTTATGGCGTTGGAACTCTTTTCGACTTTCTTCGGCTCTTCGAAGCACGGTAGGGGAAGGCACTACAGCTGGAGACTGGATTACAGACCTCCTATACCTTTCTAACTCCCTGTTATACTTTTCTGAGTTTTTAATCTAAAAGTAACGTAACCTTTTTGAGTTATGTTCCGTAGCCTAAACATGAAAATGTCAAAACCAATAAATGGGAAACACTGGGCTAAGTTTGAACTTTTATATGACAAAGTTTATTTGAGTTGTCTGAGACCGCTTTTTTTGGTACTTTTTTAGATTGTTACTCCCCTAAGTTTTTTTTTTTTTTAGAATATAAACGACTGACTAAATAACTGTTTAGACAAAGGGACGTTTAGTTCAATGTACTTTGGTACAAAGGAATATCAAACTTCTGATTTTTTTTAAGGAGAGTAACAGTCTAAAGAAGAACATTCTGTACACCTTCTTTAGAACTCTTTTACAAGGCGAGTAACTAAAGAATTGCCCATTTTTTTTATGTGCATGTAACTTACTATCTTCCTAAAATTAATAAAAATAATAATTATTTATTTTATTTTTCTTTATATGCACACAAGACCAAAAACAAGGTTTAAGGTCTTCAAGGATGTTGTGACCATGGTAAGCTTTCTTATTATTAGTGTGCAAACAGTGTAATCTTTCTTTTGTCATGAGTAAGAATTCTCCAAAAATGCCGAAAGGCAACGAATACTAGCTTAACTACTAATTCAAGCCATTTTATCATTCTTCAATATTGTTTCTTTTTTATTTTTAATTAATTTTTTTTATTTTTGTTAAATATATTGCCTAATTAATTTTGTATTGTTGCAGATTTTTAGCATTGTATAATTTGAATATTCCTACGGGCCATTCAAAACAGATCTCTTTAGGAAACCTAACTTTACTTTTGGATATAGAAAAGAGGAGAGTGTATGATATCATAAACATAATTGCTAGTCTTCGCTATGCTTCTAAAGTAAGTGATAATACCTAATGTTTATTGTAATAGTACATTACATGTCTAGTGCGGAAAGTAGCATTTTGCATGCGAGGGTAGTAAAACCACACGAGCAAAGCAAAATGCAGTTTTTGCACGAGTTGCATACCGTATTTTATCTATGATTGTTGATTCTAATATTAAATACAGAAAAAAATATTTAATAAACTTCCTGTATATAAGTTTGTATTTCTCTTTTGATTAAAAAGACATTAATTCATTAGTTGTATTTTGTGTCGAATTAATTATTTTGGGAGGTGTATTATTCTCCTCATTTTCGTCATATTCACTTAAATCACTCATTGTTTTTCACTAAAAACTCGATATAAACAGTTACTTTAATTAAACAAACAGCAAATTAGTTTTGTTAAATGTAAACGAACTCGCTAATCTTGCGTTAAGGTGAAGAATTCCTCTCTTTTTCTTCACCTCATTATGAACGCCCATGCGCAATGAATACAGCTATGAAAAGAATTACTTTCTACGCCTCTAAACAGAGATATAATGTTTATTTTTCGTACCAATAGTAGATAAAACATTTATTTATTTTTATAATTAATTTTGATCTTTTTGTATTGGTAGGTCTGTAAAGATAAATATTCTTGGTTCGGTGACCAATATCTTGTGGCAACATTATGCGAGTTAAGAAATCTTGCATTCAGCAGAAATTATCATCTACATGTAAGTCATTTTTAAGTTTTTATTTTGTGTCAACATTATTTTATTTTCGTTATCTAATAAATGTTGGAGGGGGGGGGGATGAACAATTCTTTAAAATGTTTTCAAATGTAAACAAAATTCTTGGTCATTGACTGACAAGTGTACAAATTATTTTGTTCCAACCACCAGTTTCTGATTTGTTTATGCGTAATGCGCAAGCGCAATAATTGCTCAGTTGGGAATTGATTGGTGATTTCGTTTTGTTGGAACGCTTCTCAACTCGAATCAAATAGTTTGATGTGGTAGGTTTTAGCACTGTTATCAGAACAACTTGTTGAGTTGATCGTTTATGTGATTTTGGGTTCCTGTGCTATCAAAAATACCTGAACTTATTAAGTATTAAAGATATGGATGAGTCAATAGTTAATGAAGACAAGTACCAGTCACTTAAATCGGAGCCTGATTTAGGCCAAGGCGGGCCACCTAGGGGCTTGCACAACAAGGGGGCCACATAAAAAAAATCATTTTCTGATGCTAATTAACTAAAGTAAGCTCGAATGTTGGAAGTAAATCCTACATACTCATAGAGGATATAATGAAAACACATGCACACATTTTAGAAATGTTTATTTGATTAATGAATTCTCAATTTCATTTCGATTTGCAGAATTTACAATTAGAGAATCTCCAGATGGTTGCTGAGGTGTATATTACAAATGAAAAACGCTAGTTCATATTGTGAGACGTTTCGACCCTGAAATGAAGCTCATCTTCAGTCGTTTATTAATACTCTATAATTAAAACAATAATAATTATAATCAATAAAACAATTTCTTTGATAATATAATTTAAAATTTTTCGGGCTTACTGTAGTGAGCCAGGTTTAGTAGACTCACGGCACACCCGTATTTTTATTGATATAATCCTAAATGCTCTTTTGTTTTAAAGAACTAATATTAATCTTAGTCCAGTTAACAAAAGAAATATTGTGGAAATAAATTGGATTGTTTCAATATTTGTTTGAAAATGGAATAAGTATCAAAAGTCCATCTTGGAAAATAGGTTCAATTTTTATTTTTTTCAGAAATATCTAGAAAATGTCATTATATGACATTTTCTCTTAAACAATAAACTGATCAAATTGTTATTTTATTTTTATTAATTTTCAAATTGTTAAGTGAGGATGTTTATAAATTTTGGTACAAATTTTACAAACATAATTAAATTATAAATGACAGCATTATGTACTTGTAGTTAGATTTTATTTGTACATTCATCCGCTGCATTTGTCTAATATTATTTTGTATTTTAGCTTCAGAAGTGCTTTAATAACAATACACTGTTAGACATTTATGACCACAACCAAAATGCTGCAGACAACTTCTTTGATAATGATGAAAGGCAGATATTTGATGATAATAGAATCGGAGCTCTGTGCCAAAAGAGCATGATGTTGTTCCTAATTGCACCTAAGGTAATACTCTTAACAATTATTGAACTATTGTACGCTTTTCTTGATTTTTCTTATTTTTTGATATTACAGGAAAAAATAAATCCATATCCTTATATTTAACCCTTTGACTGCGGTAGGACACACCATGTGCGTCACATATTGTCTCTTTAGAGAAACTGCATGAGGCCTACGTCAGAAAAAAAGCCTCTCTCCAAAAAAGGAGTGGGGGAGCCTCTGCCATATGATATCGGTTTGGAAGCGGGGTGGTCATGTTCGTACTAGTCCAAGGGTTGTATGGAGTGAGTCGTTCTCGTTTCCTTTGTTTTTGTGCTTAGTAACGCGTGTTTTGCTTTCTCTTTTTTTCTGGCCCCTCAGTACGCTACTCCCATAAGGTAAATTATACAGCATTTTTTTATTAATAAAAGTAAGTCATTAGCTAGCATTACTTGTGTATTTACTAATTTTTAGGGATATTATTTGACAAGTTTAGATTTTTTTAACTGGGGCACTAAACATTGCTTTCTTCAAAACGACATGACGCCCACGGTGCGTCATTAATGGACGCACCTGTTGCGTCAGACCGTTTTCCTAACATTTTGCTCTTCCCATTTTTTATTTTATTTTATTTTTTCTTTCTTCCGATATATATTAATTTCTAAAATAAATACTTTAGATAGCTGGGGTGAAAAGAAACCTTTAAAAAAAATAAAATATTTTTATACATATATCAATAATTATGAATAATTAATAAGGTCCAAGTGTTTACATGTTTCAATTACACGATACATTTTACAAACTTGTCATTCTTTTACGTATTGAATAATAAAATAAGTAAAAAATAGAATAATAATACCATGACGCACTCGATGCGTCATGGTGACGCATATGGTGCGTCATGCCCGTTTCAGTGATAAATTTGCCCTTTCTGTGGCTGCATGACGCACATGGTGCGTCATAATGTTTTTGTTATGTTTATAAACAATAAACATTAGAAAAACGATTCTGATGCAATTTCATGCATACCTGAGTCCGGACTAACATAAATAAATGAAAAAAAAAAATCCGTTCCCAGGAAGGACTTTTTTCTCTCTTCTATGCCGCAGTCAAAGGGTTAAGCTTTTAATGGCATTATTATTATTATTATTATTATTAAATAGTTAACTGATTAGCACTAAACTATATTAATAAATTATAAGCTGGGGTTTTCAGGTATAGGAAAAACCACATTTTTTACAATAGAATTTAAATTGTTGGAATAGCAAATATTCAGAGATTTGGTTTAGAATTTCTGCTTCCACATCCATATCCTCTTTTGCTGACGGCAGTCCTTTCCGTAAATCCAGATCCCAACCATGCCTCCGATTTTCTTCAAGAACACCTTCAATCTATTGAGAACTGGTCCGAAAAATGGCGTTAACTCTGCGAAGAGCTACTTGCCCTCCAGTATATTTATATAATCATCCACTTCCAGTTTCGAATCAAGTGCGGTACTTAGGACTTCACCTAGACCGAAGACTCACCTGGAACTTACATACAAGACTAAAACGGACGGACGTGAAAAGACGATACAAGACTTTACTCAGACTTTTGGACAACAGATCTAATTTATCACTAACTATAGTCATCTATAGTCTTTTACCTATTTGGACATACGGACTCGAACTGTGGGGATCGACCAAGCCATCAAATTCATATAAGATCCAATCTCTGCAATCCTTGATCCTACGAAAAATATGTAATGCTCCCTCCTACGTGGCCAACCGTATAATACATAACGATCTAAATGTTCCCTATGTCCATATCCTAGCCTCATCTCGTTACAAGACCTTCCACACCAAGCTCGTCCACCATCCTAATCCTCTTGTCCAAAACCTATCCTCTCTTCATATCCCTGGCAATCCGAGGCGACGCCTAAAGAGAAAATGGCCCTGTGACCATCTAAGAGACTAATATTATTGTAATCCAAATTATTGGAGTACCACCACTGGGTGGAATCTCTTAATCTGTGATGTAACTGTGCTGTATTTACCTTATGCGAACATGCTGCTTGTTACAATTATTTTTTATAGTTGTAGCTAAATAATAAACGATAAATAAAAAAAAAAAGAAAAGAATTTATGCTTGATGACTTTCCTGGAGAAAGTAACCTACACAAAAATTGCAGTTGTTGTGTTACATGTAATAACCCAAACACATGGATATCTGCAACTCTAGATCATTAAAGATGAAAGAAATTGTAGTGTAGTTTGTCTAATATCTTCTTTTCTACATACTCTTCATGTATATATATTTTTTTTTTTTTTCAGGGTGAACCACTGAACTTCAGAATTATTTCTCAGATAATTCTTCCTCGAGATGTTCAAGATAAGACTGGTATGAGACGTTTGTATGATATTTCGAACGTGCTTGAATCGTTGGGACTGATACGCCGCTGTGATAGCAAGCACATGAAGAGACCGACATTTGTTTACTCTGGTCCTGAACTTCCCACTGAAACCTCTGGTAATTTTATTCGCATTATTTTGTTATTTAAATCAGTTCACCTTTTGTTAGTTCGGACCTCGGACCTTGTTTTTTTTTGTCTTCGGTTTGTATTAAAGTTTATAAAACCTAGATGTACATGTTTTATTCATACTTTAGGTACGTTTGAAGACTTGGGCATTAAGATTTTACATTGATTCTTTATTTAAACGCTTAATCTTGTTGAATGTTTCGAATATTTCTAATGCCCTTTGAATAAACTGTTTAATTTTTGTTACAGATAGTTTACCTGTTCCTGAAACTAAGCTAACTGATATAGAACACTTATCTGGTGAGTTATTTCTTTATTCAATTTTTACAAGTTATTGGTAGTATTCATACTACGGAACGTTTAAATTTTAATTTAAATCGAATTATAATTACTATTTATAAAGGGAGACAGACAGAGAAAAATAGACTTCAGCGCCGGGACTCGAACCACGGACCTCCCCCCCTTATTATAGTTATTTCTTAGTAACTTTTTAACTATTTCAGTGGGAAATCTTTAAATCAGGAAAATCTTATGACTGGCCATACTAAAAAAAAAAATACCAAAATAAGCTTAAGGAAATGCTTAAGTTGTGATAAACTACATTTTTCCAGGCATGTGGGTGTCCGTATTAAATTTATCGGAAAACCGAAAAATGTATCACTTTTGTCTAGTGTTTTTATAACTTTTTTTCTGTTAGTACAAATATTACTTGATTAATTTGATATAAAGCAAATTAAAATTAATATGTTTATCCCTTATTCTTAGGCAGATAGAAGCGTAAATTTTAATACCTACATAGTACATTAGAACCAGTGTGTATAGTTTAGTAAAATATATGTGAAAAACATGATTAAAACAAAAACAAAAAAATTGTTGTATAACTTAGTAGTTATACGAACAAACTTACTTACTTTCCGTTCCTTTTCTACCTCTTGGTGTAGAGGATGCACAAAAGCGAAGCAATCACAATCCATCTGAGGCCACTGTCCTAGTGTTTCTTAGCGTGATACCTGATACCTTGCTTTTCAAACACTGGAACCAGGGTATCTAGCCATGTGGCTCTGCGGCAGCCTCTAGGCCGTCTTCCTTTACACATCGTCTCCATAGCTTGCTTTGGTATCCTCTTGGCGTCCATTCTGACTAAATGACTAAACCACTTCATTTGCTGTGTGCTTGCCCTGTCTGACAGTGACTCCAATACTGAACTAAACAAATTTATAATTTGAATAATACCATTTTTATTATTTCAGCTATTTGTTGTGACTTTTCCAATTTCTTCAATCGTTAACTTCTATGCATTTCCTTTTTTAGACACAAGTTTGGACGGTAGTGATTCAAAAATTTCATCCAACATCTTGGACGTAGTATCTAATGAGTTTCAACAAGAATTGGAGAAAATGAATTCGAAATTCATCGAGCCTCAACTTAGCGCTATATCCGCCAAGAAACAGCTGTTTCCTGATAATACTAAATCGGAAAACGGTTTTATAAAAGCTCCTCAATCCTCGTTTAAATTCACTTCCGCCGGTTTGGTTAAAGTGAACACGGATGAGAACATCCATCAATATTTGAAGATGGAGACTCATGCCGTCTTAACTCCGGCGTTTTCTCGTCTTTCCGATGTTAACAGTAACATACATCCTAAATTTAATGTGTCGCAGAGAGACGGTAGCATCATTAGAATAAATAAAATAGCCAGGCCTTTAAATGTGTATAAAATTGCGTCTGCTCAGAATTCATCCATTCAAAACGGCGGTATTTATAGAGTAGTTAAAAAGGGGAATATTATAAATTTAGTGCAAATTAAATCTGCTCAATAGTGCCATTTGTGTGTGCAAAGTTAGTTTTGATTTTATTTATGAAATATTTGATACGATTTACCTACACCATTATCAGCATTCTAAAAAATAAAAAAAACTTATTTTATACATATATGTGTCCACCGTATAAATGTACAGAAATTTAGTTTTACTTGTATAGATTCCAAACCTTACCCATTAATTTATTTATTTTCCTAATTGGTATGTATTATGTATGCATTTGATATTTTCATTCTGAAAATGGAAATTTTGATACCATTCATGATTTAAGAGAATCGATAATTTTACAAATTGAATTTTAATTTTTTTTTTTTTTAACACAGGTATTTATTTAGAATTTTGAAGTTTGTCCGGTAAATAATAGTTATTTATGCACCTAGGGAGTAAAGTAAGCCATTATTCCCTGAGCGAAAAAGTTGGTTCTTGAAGCGAAGCCGAAGGAACCATGGTCCCTAAATCCCGAGGCGAAGCCGAGGGAATAACTCTAATTAGCTCCCGAGGCGCAGCCGAGGGAGATAATTATCGCGAGGGGAATAATGGCACTTTACACACGATGTACGTACAATATTTTATCTCCAGTAGGAAGAAAATACACATTTTTGTCCATTGCACAGTTTTTATTTATTATTTTAATAAATAACAATAATTTTAAGCACTTTTAATAGCAGATACAAGAGATTCTATATTCAAAACAAATAAGAATTGGAAATAAACTCAAATAGAAGGTTATTTAGATGCAGGTTACAAACAAAGATAAACATGGTCAAAAAAGCGCAGTGCCGCCGACCTGATTTCAACATCTTCATTACATTAGCCATTCATTTTCTACTATTTATAAAATAATTAAGTTGGAATCTTTACTTTTTTGCCCTACTTTACTTTTTTGCCCTACTTAACTTTTTCTCCCTACTTTTTTAGTTCAGGGATGAAATGACCTGTTTTAGTCCCTCTAAACTAATTCAAAATCATAACTTTTTGCCCCTACTGGAGATAAAAAAAATTACCCCATGTTTGATTTATTCCTCGTTTGTCTGTTCACATCGAATAACAGGTATTCCATTCCAGACCCTCTGAAAAACCGTAAACCCTTCCATATCTCCAACCTCAATTTCGAATGCTGAAAAAATTGTATCATATATTTTTATAAATAATATAGATTACTGTTGTGTTATATCTTGTAATGTTTTCGTTAAAAATATTATTATTATAACCACACTGTAAATTATAATCTACCAATTTGCTACATAGATTCTTATATTTATTAGCTAAAGTAAATGTATTTATTTGTTTATTGTAGTATTAGCTTAAATTTGGTGTATCCTATTGCAAGATTTTTTTATTTACTGCTATATATTACGGCCTTTTTTTAGCCAATTATTTTTTAATATTATTTATTAAGTCACAAATCATATAAGTTTTTAGAAGAAAAAAAAAATATATAAAAATCTGTACTGACGGTGCAATTGATAAAATGAAGTCATTAATTTTAAGTAAAGTAAAAAAATTATATATTTATATTTAATTTATTATTATTTTTCATCGATAACATATCAAGAGAATTTGTATTTATTTCATATTATAATATTATGAATTTGTTAATTATGTTTGTTTTTTTAAAATTAGTTTTGACTGGCACTTTATATTTATTATAAATTGTTTTTAAATTTTAGAAAAAGTCATTTTTAAAAAAAAAGAATTAAATTAATATTTATTAATATGACTGGTCACTGTGGTGGTTTATTTAAACAATTATATAATTTAATTACTTCCTAGTATGAATTTTGTTTTTTTTATCGACTGTGATCACATATTATAAAATATATTTTTTTTTGTGAGATAAAATGTAGCAAAACAAATCTGTGAATATAATCATACTTAGAAAATATAATTTTTTTAAAAAACTAAATAAATAAAATAAAATTATATGAAATAAAATTAATTATATGAGAATAAATTATGTATGAAAATAGTTTTGTTTATTAAAAGATAGGGATTTTCTTGTATTAAATTTTTATATATTGAACTGATAAAAATTGCTCAAATGTAGCAAAAGACGAAGTTGAGATTGATTGAGATCAATTAAAAAAATAATTTTTTGTCTTATAATTATGTGCAATTTTAATTTGTCGTAAAGTATGCTGATTTCAATTTACCTATGTTACAAGAATTTGAAAGAGGATATGTTTCTGAGGCTGGAGCTATCGTAGATGAATATATTTTATCTACGATTGATACGAAATATAAACATTGTATCTCTGTTTAGATACGTAAAAAGTGATTATTTTCGTAGTTATATTCATTGTGCATGCGCGTTTCATAATTATTCACCTCATTGCACGATTAACGTGTTTGTTTACATTTAACAGAACTAATTTGCTGTTTGTTTACATTTAAGTAATTGTTGTTTTCTGTATTTATTATTAAAATCCAACGATTGTAGATAAAGTATGGTACGCAACTCGTGCGAAAAATGCATTTTCTTTGCTCGTGTAGTTTTACTACTCTCGCTATCGCTCGGGTGCAAACTCCACACTCGCATGCAAAATACTACTTTCCACACTCGACGCGTAATGTACTATTATACGTTTCAATTTTTACATCTCTGTTGGATCCCTGTCAGACTTTACAATCTGAGAACTATTCCCTGGAAACCTTAAATTAATAGTTAGACAAGCTTTATATGAATGACCATTTCATAAAATCTCAGTTCTTTTTTAATTTTTTATTTAAATAAAAAAAAACTTTAAAATTTACTTCCATAATATAATACCCAAATAAATGAAGAATATAATGTAATAATTAGTGGATGAATTTGATAAAATTAGATGGATAATGTTATCCAGCTTAGTCTAAACATTGTATAAAAGGAATGTCATAAATTTAAATAATTCCTACTTCATATTTTACGATTTTGGTAGTATTCATACTACGGAACGATTAAATTTTAATTTAAATCAAATTATAATTATTATTAACTACGGGAAACAGACAGAGAAAAATAGACTCCAGCGAGGGGATTTGAACCACCCCTATATTTCCAGTATAGCGCTCTAACCAACTAAGCTACGCAGGAGAATGAATTTCTCTGACGTTAATGATACCTTGACCCGAATTTAAAGCTTTCAATTTTTCCACAAGTCTGAGAAGTCAACATTGATGACAAAGAACTCGACCGAGAAATAAAGCTTATAATAATAAAGTACCCAATTAGTACCTGTACCTCGTACAATCAATTAGAAATTCATATTTTACGATTTTTGTAGTATTCATACTACGGAACGATTAAATTTTTATTTATACAAATTATAATTATTATTAACTACGGGAAACAGACAGAGAAAAATAGACTCCAGCGCGGGACTCCAGAGCACTATACTGCAAATATAGAGGCCGGTGGTTCAAATCCCCGTGCTGGAGTCTATTTTTCTCTGTCTGTTTCCCCTAGTTAATAATAATTATAATTTGATTTAAATTATAATTCCTACTTCCAATAAGAATTTTAAATTACTTTTTATTGATAATCCATCAAAATTCCTATTTATAATAGGAAGTTAAATTACAGTTTATTCATTAAAATTCCTATTTATAATAGGAAGTTAAAATATATTTGATTCATAATCCATTAAAATTCCTATTTATAATAGGAAGTTAAAATACAATTATTCAGAATCCATTAAAATTTCTATTTATAGGAAGTTAAATTACATTTTATTTTTTGTAATTCGTTATTTAATCCCTTTAAAGTTAGATTTTCTTTATTGCTGAAGTCTTTAGAGATGATAAATTTGAAAATTAAATTTGTAACATTAATTTTATTTTTTTTATTAGCAATATTTCGCCCAATCCTGGGCATCATCAGGACTTATGTCCAGAGATGATTATAGTTTGTATATTTATTTGTAGTGAAGAAGTAAAATTTAAACATGATTTATATCACTCTACTGTTCAACAGTTACTATAATACTATGTTATAGTACATTACGCGTTGAGTGCGAAAAGTAGCATTTTGCATGCGAGTGTGGAGTTTGCACCCGAGCGATAACGAGGGTAGTAAAACCACACGAGCAATGCAAAATGCCGTTTTCGCACGAGTTGCGTACCGTACTTTTATTTAAATAATAAATACAGAAAAAAATAAACTTGCTGTATGTAAGTTCATATCTCTCTCTTGATAAAGATGGCATTAATTCATTAGTTGTATTTTTTGCCAAATTAATTATTTCTGGTTCGTCAAAGTCACTTAATTCACTCGTTGTTTTTCACTAAAAACTCGATATAAACAGTTACTTTAATAAAAGAACAGCAAATTAGTTTTATTAAATGTAAACAAACCCGCTAATCGTCGTAAATAAGTTCATATCTCTCTCTTGATAAAGATGGCATTAATTCATTAGTTGTATTTTTTGCCAAATTAATTATTTCTGGTTCGTCAAAGTCACTTATTTCACTCGTTGTTTTTCACTAAAAACTCGATATAAACAGTTACTTTAATAAAAGAACAGCAAATTAGTTTTATTAAATGTAAACAAACCCGCTAATCGCGTAAAGAATTCCTCTTCTTTACCGAGCTAGCGTGGTAAAGAAGAGGAATTATTCAGAACTATGAGACGTGCATGCGCAATGAATACAAGTACTTAAAGAATCACTTTCTACGCATCTAAACAAAGATATAATGTTTATATTTCGTATCAATCGTAGATAAAAGTTAATGTTATACTTTTGGGACACGTCAAATTAGTTATTGTTAGATATAAAATACATTTTTTTTTTTAGTTTCATGGAGCCTAAATCTCAGAAAGAACATCAAATTATTATATTAATAAAATTATTATATGTGTAAAATATAAATTTACTTAATGTTTTGTAAATTGTTTGTCAGGATACCAAAATGATAAAAGATTTTATTAGTGGATATAACTCACATGATATTAGGTTTTTCCTAGTTAACATAATTTTGATCCGTCCAGAAAGTTTTTTTTTTTCCTTTTTCTCAACCATACTCTAGGAAATGCCAATTTTATTTTAGCATGAAAACTCCCTATTAACCTGTTGAAAGTAATAAGGATAAGGGAGGGTACCCTCTTAAATTATTAGGGCAACATGGGTCATAATATAACCATCTGTTTAAGTCTCTTGGCAGTAGTTGCTATTCTGGACTTCCTATTTCTGTGCGGATAGTGATTCGCCTCTCTTTTGTCTCTTGTCGGTATTACTCTCATATACCAGGATTGTTTCAAGCTTACTCTTATATTTAGAACTTTGTCCTGGCATATCTTTCTTTGCTAAAAGTATAACAAATTATTTTTCTTACAACTGATATTAATTCCACTACTTCTACCATTTAGTCTTATTTTTTTATATAAAATATTTTTGTTTAAAAAACACATAAAATCAACTTGGTCTTATATTGCACATGTATTAGTCTTAAAATTTATAAAATATTTATTTGATCAATTTATTTAAAACTTCTGTCAGAAACTACCAAGTGTGATCCCTATTATGAATGTATAATTAAATATAATATTAAAAAAATTAAATAAATTAAAAAAAAAATTTAATCAATTAGTTGAACCAGTTGTCTATATTATATTTATTATATTAAAGTATTTATATAAATTTATTTATAATTAAAGAATAAAAATCTGAATCAGATGATCAACAAGACCTCTAAAAAAATGGTCGCTATAAGTAAGGTGCAATTTGTTGATCATCTACTTGGACAAAATATATATAAAAATGGTCGCTTGAAATCTATACTTCATTGAAATGCGACTCGTAGTGTGTATACATTTTTATAATTCTTGTTCCCTATAATTAGTGAATTGATTTATAAATTATTATTAACTTCAAAAAAAAAAAAAAAAAAAAATGGTTTATATATTATTTGTTATTTTCCTATTATATATTAGCGAGAAGTGTTAAACCAATCATATTGTAGTAAAAGAGTTACATGGTAACTATAGAAGATAGAAAAGAAAATATATAGTGCATTATATAACGTTGTTTAATTATATTCCTTGACAAGTGTTCTCTTTCTCTCCTCTTTAATTCTCCTTTTTTTAAATTAAATTCTTATTATAATTAAGTTTTATCATTTTAATAGAGTAATAGAACTGACTTATAGAACTTATGACTTTATAGAACTTAATAATTTTGAGTTAAGTGAATTAGTTAATGCTAGATCTATGGTACGAACTTAGAATAATACTAATCAGAAGGAGGATCATTGATAACATTGAAGCCAACTTTGGTTGTGTCCCTTAATCCGCGTTCTAAAAATTCATTTTTGAAATTTGTGATAACTCGTTATTGTGTCATAACTCTAAAATTATTTGCCTTCAGTTTTTTTATTTAATTTTAATTATTGATAGTTAGTTTCGTTTATTGTAATATTTTTTATTGTGTTTTATCTTATTTTTAGCTTGAAATATGCTGAAAATAATGTTTTATTATATCATGCCGTGCGAGGTGAAAAAAATGATGTCAGAGTGAAACGTAAACAATAACCAATGGCATGGTTTGTCTTCTTGATGTTTGTGTGAGCGGGCTTCGAATAGTTACTAAAGCATGACCAACTTTCTCCAGTTTAAATAAAAAAAAAAAAAAAAAAATGAGTGTTATGTTGGCACCCTTAGTTATAGGCTCAACCTCTCGGCTTCAGTCTCTTAACAGTAATTGCATGGGATTCCAATTCTATGCTCCTTCTATATATAGTATTATTCTAAGGGTACGAACCTCTATGGTAACTTATTAGTACAGTAGACTCTTTAATCTTACATTCTACAGTTTGGCACGTTTTGTAATCAGACGCCCATTGTGCTAATCGCATTTACTTGAGCTTGGCTTAGCATCATAGTACTAAAAGACAAAATATATATGTACTCTCTCGGAAATTATACCATCTGCACAGGTTAGAATGTGTGCGGACACATAAAATATATGTTTTGATTGTTTGCATTTTTATCTTGAGTGATTTATCTTTGTTTTTCCCATTTAAACTATTTATGTTTGATTTAATCAATCAAAACCACTAATCTGGTCATGGTCCTAAACATGCCAGATTAAAGAGTTTTAAAGAGTTCCTACTGTACTGATTAATTTAATTTATAAAATTTTAATCGTCCTTAATCAGTTCATAATTAATAACCAAGTAGTTTACTTAGAATAAACAATTGAAGTGGTTCAGAACATTTGTGCTTTGGCAATAAATTAATTGAGCCATATTTATTGAGTTAAAGAAAAAGGTAATGATAGAATAATTAATAAGTTCCTTAAATAATTAATAGTTTTTACCAGTGCTTGATTTGTGACGCCGAACCGGTACCTTTGACAAACACAAGAACAAAAAAACAACTGTTGCATTCTTTTAAAAATGCTTTGAAAATCGTTAAAATAACTTTTTAAAAAGTCAAAATTTCAAAACTTTTGAACCACAAGGTCATAGTACACCCGGAGCCCCTTTTTAGGGTTTCGTTGGTAAAACCAAATAAAGAAACCTTTATAGTTTCGTTCGTCTGTCTGTCACTCTGTACGATTCCAATAACTTTTGAATAAAAAGAGATATAAACATGAAACTTTCCGATATTAAAGATCGTTTTGACGCGCACACAGGAAACATATAGCGAACTCAAAATTATCAGCTGTTAAAATCCAAAATGTCAGATAACTCACGTCATGCTAAAAAAAAAATGTTTTTAAAAATTTTTGAGTGGGGTATCAAATGAAAGGTATTGAAGAGTAGATTACAAAAATATGTAACACATGTAGAAAGCGTTTAATTTTCCCCGCCATTTTGTCAAAATTTTATATGTGTAAAATATAAAATTCTAGAAGAAAACAGTTAACTGGTTAGTAAATTCATTTCATATTGAAATTATTTTTTTTAATGTATTATCATTAAAAAAAAATCCAATGTAATAGTTAATTATTAATAAAATAAAAATAATTACTTGTACCTTTAACCTACTAATATGAAGTGTACTTCCACAATTGTTAGGAACATAAAATGTCTGATACATTACACCTGATATTTGGTCAAAAGAACTGTTACTTTCATTTGGACTTTAGCTGCAACTATAAATTTGATTTGTATATAAAAGAAATACAAATAGGAAAACGTTTTAAGACAACCCATAAACATTTTTTTACAGACATACTTTGCGTCCTCATTCCCTGTATCTTTGTGTGCCAATTATTCGGGGGTTCGACTACTGAATAATTATGTACTCCAAATTTCATTGAATTAATTCTTGTAGTTGAGGCTCCTGACTTTTTTTATCTACTTATTTTAGGTCCTTAAATGAGTGAATCTATTAAAAATTAAATTTATTTCTATCTTGATCTATATATTTATTTATAAACTGCTCAATTGAAAAAGAAACAAACAGAGTTTGATCTATTATCTAGCCTTGATCAATAGTTTAAGCCTGACACTTAAATAAAAAATTTACTTTTTTTTCTGTTTGCAACATGAGGAAAAATTTAAAAGAAAAATATATCCATAGCATCCAAATTCATATTTTGTTTTAGTTGCAAGAAAAATATTACCATGACTTTTTACTTACCATGACTTTTATAGAGGCCCGTGGTTCAAATCCCGGCACAGGAGTGTATTTTTCACTGTCTGTTTCCCGTAGTTAATAATAATTATAATTTGATTTAAATTAAAATTTAACTTTCCGTAGTATGAAAACTACCAAAAACTTAAAAAATTGAATTTCGAATTGATTGTACAAGGTACAGGTACTAATTGAGTACTTTATAATTATAAGCGTTAATTCTGGTTTAGTTCTAATGTCATAAATATTGACTGTCTAAATGTATATGAATATTGAAAGCTTGGATTCGGGACTAGTTATCGATTACGGTAGTGAAAAATCATTCTCCTGCGTAGCTTAGATGGAAGAGCGCTATACTGGAAATATAGAGGCCCGTGGTTCAAATCCCGGCACAGGAGTGTATTTTTCACTGTCTGTTTCCCGTAGTTAATAATAATTATAATTTGATTTAAATTAAAACATGACTTTTTATTTAAAATATTAATTTCTTTAAAAAAAATATATTTTTAAGGATACAAGTTTAATGGAAGTTTGTATTTAGTTTCTTCAAATATAGGCCAAGCGCCAAAGACTTTGAACGAGAAAAAATTCGGAGAAAGCTGAATTTTGGTTTATGGCTTTATTTTGGTCCCCTGATGAACATATTAAGTTTTCCCCCTCGAGGGAGGTCGGCGTTGGCCGCCATTTTGAAAAAAAGGGACCAAAATTCGGTTTTTGGCCAATAACTTCGTTCTCATCGATGATACGACAAAAATAGTAATTATCAAATTTGTAGGGCTTTAAATTGTCTACAAAATAGGTTCGATGTCATAATACGCTAAAGTCAATAGTTTCGAAGCTATAGTGCTATATTTTGTCCCTCAGAAACAATAAATAATATAACAAGCAAAACCGGTAGGGGTAAAAATATGTAAATATACGCTAAAAGTGTCGCACTTCGCGGCGCTATAGCTTCGAAACTATTGACTTTAGCGTATAATGAACCTTTTTTGTAGACAATTTAAAGCCCTAAAAATTTGATAATAACTAATTTTGCCGTATCATCGATGAGAACGAAGATATTTGCCAAAAACCGAATTTTGGTCCCTTTTTTTTAAAATGGCTGCCAACGCCATTTTATTGGTCGAATTTTGAGGGGGGAAAACTTAGTATGTTCATCAGGGGACGAAAATAAAGCCATAAACCAAAATTCAGCTTTCCCCTAATTTTTTCCCGTTAAGGGCCTTTTTTGAGCTAACGCTCTTGGCCTAATAATATTAATCTTTAGTAAATATTGTTCCCATTTCAACCACTTGGAAAATATTAAACGAACGCTATGTAACACTTAGCGTTTTAAACTATTGGCAAATTACAACCTCTTTGATAATATCATATCCATTTTATATTATTCAATTCTAGAATATTATCAGTAGTGCATTTCTACGTTGATTAATTTTGTCTTAAACGTACATAATTTCCAATTTTCATAGACTACCATCTACTTTTGTGACATAAAATGCGATCCATACAATATTAAAGAACTACTGTACAGTTGTACATAACTGTATCGAATTATGTTATTTTAGAGTTAATCAATGTCATTAAAATTTTGATGAGGAGAGTCAGAAGATTATTTGTTATTGTATTTATTATTATGGGAAATTGTTATTGTAGTTATTTTATTCTATTTTCATGAGAAAAAGTTAATTTATTAATTTTGATTTTATTGCGCTATTCTTTCTTCCTTGTGTTTGTTCAAGGTGTAGTCTGTCTAAATGTTGGGCTTTTATTTTTTTGTGTGTGTTTTGGGATTGTGGCAATGTGTTCATCTTGTTTTTGTGGAAAATTATATATGTATTGGAAGTCATAACACACTTTTCTTTTGTAGTGTTCATTAAACAGTTGGTAATTGCCTTGAAATGAGTTGTTTTTTAATTCCCTATATTTATTATTTAGCTAAAAGCTTAACCCATTCAATGAGTCTTCCAAGTCAGGAACGTATTTTTGTGGTGGGTTTAAATAATACCATATGAAATTACACGATTTAAAAGTCAGGGCTTGTAGTGAGTCACTGAAAGTCACTAAAAGTCACTTATTTTGACGAGAGTCACTTATTTAAAAAAAAAGTCACTGAAAGTCACTTATTTGGGCTTACAAGGATATTTTTTTTTTTTTTTTGTTTTTTAAATTCAAAACATATATTTTAACTGTTTTTCAAAAGGGATTTTGTAAGCTCAAGACTTTTTTTAACTATGAATTTTATATTAGGCTAACTTTGAACTGTGATAAATGATAAAGTTTGTAACAGTTGCACTAGATTCAGCTGGCGTGTGTTGTGTGTTATCGTCAATATTAAGAAGATGGATGAAAAAAATAAAAATAATATAAAGATGAAAGGAATATTTTATTCCGAACTCCCTCCTGATTGTTATTACTTTTTCTCACAACCTATAGTAGAAAAAGTATTGTTTTCACCAAAAACTTTTTTTCGAGATTTCAACGGAATTATCCGTTTAGGGTGTTTTTATGACCTCCTGAGTGGTTTTCAGCATGACGTCTGTATGTATGTATGTGCGTGTGTTTTATTATCGTAGAACCCAAGATATTTAACCTAGAGAGTTGAAACTTGGCAGAAAATCAGTCTTTACCTGTAGTGGTGCCGCCCGGAAAATCAACTTTTTCCGCCATCTTGAACGCAGTTTGCTGGGTCCTTCCGGGAAAATGGTCCTGATCGAGTTGTAATTTGGCACGAATGTACCTCTCTGTATGACAAACAAGCCCACCAAATTCCATTTTGATATTGGCCGCCATTTTGAATTTATCAATATTTGAATTTATAACTTCCAGTTATCCAATCGAGCTGAAACTTGGCACATAGACTCTCTACCAATACAAAAACATTTTAACAAATTAATTAAATTAATTTTTTTTTTTTAATTTAAATAATTATCTTTTTAAAAATGAATGGATTAATTATTTTTTAAAAAAAAAATAGGTAGTAAACATAAAATAAAAATTTAATTAATTAATTAATTGGTAGGTATATAAATCTTTGGAGGGCGAGTTAACCCTCTTCCAGTCATCCAATTGAGCTGAATCTTGGTACATAGACTTTAGCAATACAAAAGTATTTTAACAAATAATATAATTTTTAAATTTAATTAATTACTTATTAAAAATGAATGGAATAATTAAATTTTAAAAAAGTAATAAAAATTTAATTAATTAATTTGAGGGTATACAAAATATTCAGAGGGCGAGTTAACTCTCTTCCAGTCATCCATTGAGCTGAAACTTGGCATATTGACTCTACCAATACAATAACATGCTAAAATTATAGAGACTTAAAAATATTATTTTTCAAAAAAAATACGAGTAAAAAAACTTAAGGGTTAAAAAATTATTATTTTTTCTGGAGACCTTGTGGGGTATCATATGAAAGGGTATGTCGAGCTGATTACAAAAATATATAATTTTTTGGTTTTAACTTTGATAAGGTGAGCGTAGACAAGTTTGGAAGTTGGTGTGAAAAGTGTCCCCATCCCCTTCTATCTCGCTTATGTAAAGTGCAAAATTCTAAAAAAAAATTCCTGAACATTCTTCGACCAAAAGTAAAGATACCACAGACTTAAGACTCAATGAAAAAGCTGTCAAATCCGGACATAAAGAGATGACTGCCAGTTCAGGAGGAAATTCATAATGCCTATTCCCAACATCCATCAGAATCTTCCAGCCATCACTCATCACTCTTCCCAACTATAGAAAGTTCTCTCACAGCAGCTTTATGCAGGTTGACCTTCTCCCCACTTCGAACAAAGGGTATTATCTGCGAATGTACATAACCCTGGGAATGCTTTACCTTGGCAATGGAAAAACTAATAGTTCCCTGACTATGGCAAGTACTTTATCGTGACACCACATGAAACGTCCCTCTTGCAAAGCTACCTGACAACCTAATAAGATGTGACATGCAGTGGCTGGGCCTCTCCTACATAGCTGACAGCAATCTTTATCTACTTACGCTTTAAATTACTTGGGTCAGGAAGAGTACACTGCAGGGCATTAGCATAAAATCTAACCATCTCCGGTGACCAATCATACAAAAAAGACTTCCAAAGAATTCTCGGAGGTATGCAAGTTTCACCAACAACAACCTAATCGTGTTGCATCTGTAAGCCCTGTGCATGTACTATTGCATCATGATCTGCCTCTTCTCTAATTACACCTCATCATTTCTACCCTTGTTTGCTGGCCACGTTGGTTCCAGCCAAGGCCCATGGTGAAGACTTATTCCACCTATAACTGTTTCCTTAAAGTATTTCTATTTATATATATAGTACAGTAGAGTCTCGCTAATCCGGGTTTGAAGGGACTGGACCCAGTCCAGATTAAACGGAATCAGTTTTAAAATATAATATAAAACAAGTTTTAGTTGAGAAAAACTATTAAAATTGATGTTATTATCGTAAAAGTTACTTCTACTAGTCTCAAAAACATACTTGTACAACGTATTTTCACTATTTTAGGACTGTTCTGTCACCAGTCCAAATATCAAATGAATTAAAATAAAATTACAATCTACTAAGCAGGTGCAGGTATAGAAGGGACTTCCAGGGGAACAAGCTGTGTTCCGATATGAAATTCGAGCAATAATCATTTCACAAAAAGTTGAGACATTACACACACACGGCTTGGCGAAATTTCACGAAACTGCGTTGAGCCCCCGCTACGTGTTTCTTAAAACTCTCTCACCATCTTACTCGTATTTTATTGTATTTCCTGGAATACACTACCTTTATATCTTCCGCCCTACATTTCTCTGGAACCAAAAGAGATTTGTCGATGTTCTTACTTATTCTAAATCTGTTAATTTTTAACAGAAATACCGGGTATTCCTCTTGTCAGAACGTTGTAATGTACACCTGTAAACTATTCTAGGAACAATTTTATATAAATTTTAATAGACAATAAAAGCAGAACTTCGATAATCTTAACAATTCATAAATCTGAATTAGCCCTGGTTCCAATTTGTACATAGTTTTTAGCCTTTCCGGATTATACGGATGTCCGGATAAGCGAGACTCTACTGTATTTCTATTTAAGTATTTTCTATTTTGACTTTCGTACCCTGTGTACCAATTTTTTTTTTTTTTTTTTTTTTTTTTTTTTTCACCCATCCAAATTCTAAACCAAAATTTTCCTATATTATTATAAGCCAATAATACGCATCTTTCTTTGAAATTTCGCTCATTAAGTCATGGTGCATGACTGGACTTTCTCATTTTATTTTGAAGAATTTATCAGCTCAATTTCAACTATGACTATACAAAAACATATCATCAACCAAACTTCAAGACTAAAGGTAAAAAATAAATTAAAAAAAAAAACATATAGTAAACTAATTGTGATTTAATTTGCTGAAAATTTACAAAATAAATAATTTTTACATTTAATGATTGACTAGAAGATAATTATATAATAAATATTATAAATTAAAGTACAGATAAAGTGTTTTTATTTAGAGATTCAAAATTGACAAGTGAAATTCCTTCAAAAAAGTATTAATTAACAAAGTTCACAAGGAATATTTGTTATTTTACAGCGATAAAGCCATGAAAGCCAAAATATAAACCATCTGAATAAGACCCGCTTAGTTATTCAATTATTTTATTTTTCCAATATTTTAATTTATCTTTATCGGAGTATAATGCTCAACTAATTAAAAACTCATTATAAAAAGGGACATTTCACATAGATGAAATTTCTTATTGTATAACCTGCCAAAAATAAAATTTCCTTTTCCACAAGAAACAGGTTGTATAATGAAATAATTTTGACAAAAATAATGATAATATACAATTAAGGTTTTCAAATAAACCAAGAAAATATGATAATTGGAAATAATCAGGTCATATTTTTCACATACAGACGATTTACCAAAGATACAAAAATTAGTCTGACATACCTTTCTCTAATACATAGTGATACTGAATTAAAATTTAAATCACTTTAAAACTAAACATTGTTAAACAAATCTTCAATAGATGGTTTGTTTATATTTATTTTCAGTTAAATCTAATTTATTTTCATGAATATCTGGGAAACTTGGTTTTTCTTGGGAGAACGACTTATAGAGGTTAGATTCTATTTAAACAGACTACTAAATAGATTATTTTAAATTAAAATTGTAAGAACTGTTTTTGAGAATTTTTATTTTTAAGAGTCCCCCCCCCCCCCGAAATTAAGAGCCAAAAATTAAATTTCACGAATTCTCCTGGGGGTATGATTTTACTGTAAATACCAAATTTCATCAAAATTGCCTCAGTGTTTAAGGCTCTATCGCCCTTTGAGGTTAGAAGAAACAGTAAAATTAAAATTTTATTGGTTCTAAGCAAGATATCAAAAATCCAAGTACAGGCTTCATTCCAAATTTAATTCTCGTTAACCCATTTGAGCCCTAAAAAAAGTTCGCAATTGCTCACTGATCAAAGAAATTACAAGTTGTTAAGTTTGCAACATTTTCCCAATTTTTGGGCAAAAAAGTTAATTACACACTGACAATAGGTTTGTTCCAACCACACTTCAAACTAGTTCCAAACTGTACGAGGCATGCGCATTAGCAAAAAACGATTAAGTGTGGTCCTATGCGCATGCGTCGGACAGTTTTAAACCAGTTTGAAGTGTGGTTGGAACAAACAACAAACCTATAGTGTACCCTCTTATTTTGGTTAATAAGACCCTCCGCACACAGGTTGACTGATTTGCAACTCGAGTTGGAAACTAGTTGCGCACGCAACTGTTCTGTGACATGCCCCGGGTAGAAGGTAGGGGTCCGCTCATGGGTTGACCAAAACCAGACCAGTTTGAAATCAGTTTGCAACTGGGTGCGCAAGACCTTCCTTCTCCGTTGCAAAGTGGTTGCAGATATAAGTTCAAAGAAAAATACCGACCAGAATAAATGATAAACTAGCTCTGTATACACACTGTGTGAAAAGAGTTCTCCGACTAATCTAAAATCAGTTGCACTCGTGTGTGGACCTGGTTTTATTTTGGTTTAAACTGGTTGCATGAGTGACTATTTTGCAACTAGTTTCCAACTTGAGTTGCAAATCATTTGACCCGTGTACGGAGGGCCTAAGAGTGGTAGGATTTGTTTTTTAAATACAAGGGTAGGTACACTAGGTAAATAGAGAATTAATTTTTCTGAACATTTCAACGATAATATCTTAAAAACGCCAAATTTGAAGAAGAAATGTCTTATTGATATGAAACTGAACAACAAATTTTATTATTTTTGTCAAAATTCTACTTCTCTACTTCTTCTCTTTAGTAATTGATGTTATAAATGAATTTTACAAATAAATATTCTTTATGGGATTCTCTAAATAAAAACACCATAGGTACATAGACTTTAATAAAAAGAGGGATGTTCCAAAAATTATAATTTTTTTCATTAATCACTCTTTTTTTAATAATATAATTTCTAAAATTCATCAATGGCGAAAATCAGTTATTTACAAAGTTAAAAGTGAACACAAACATACCATTAAATTAATGTGAGATATATTTAATTTACAGAAAATTATACATATCTATTTATGAAATTTTTAAAAATAAATGTATTACATTAACATTATTTATATATTATGAAAATTTGGAACATTCCCATTATGCATGAGGGAAGAACATGGATATATCACATCACAGGGTATTTCTCAGAAAAAAGTTTATTTTATGTGCAAAATTGAAATTTAAAAGTGCATACACATTGTTTTAATAAATCTTTGATGGTATTACTTCCACAGGAGGTGAATAATATTTAAATTATTCATTAACTTTTAGAAATTACATAATTATTTATCCATTTATGTAATATGTAATAGAAGTAGTTCTAGTTCATACAACAATGAAATTTTTACGGTTTTTATAGATGAGGACTTGATTTACTTAAGCAGGCCCTACACTATCAATCCGCTTGATCAAAACAGCGCGTCAAGCGCTATTGATAGTCTGGGAACCCGTTTGACGCTTGAGTCAAGCCTTGACGGTGATTGATGGAAAGTTTGAATGACTCAAGCGGTTTGACGGAGCGCTTTATAGTCTAGAGCAATTTTTATCAAGCATTCCGTCAGTTACCTGCTCAACACCAGCAATGGAGGACCATCCGCTCGCTTCCAAAGGTTCAAACATTGTAGATAATAATGCCGATCAAGAATTTATTAGCCTCCTTATTGATTTATATCGTTATTGAGCCGAGTTGTGGAAAGTTCCACTCCTTCGACCAAAGTCGTTTCCTCTGGATCTTTTACTCCCGCTTTAGAGCAACAACTGTCAAGATGAGAAACCCCAAATCCTAATTCAAAACCATGGTATCTACACAATACTGATTCACTACAGTCCAGGAGGAGCAGTTCACTAGTCGAAAACTCCGCTACAAATGAGGTTTGATGAAAAGATTGATGGTGTGCTTGATGCACCCCAAGGCTGCTTGAAGTACTTGTCAATCAGCTTGATGTGCTGTTTTGATCAAGCGGATTGATAGTGTAGGGCCTGCTTTAATAAAAGGATAAATTAAAGATGCTTTCACTAACAGTAATAAATGTATGAAGCCGGCTTTCAACTGCTAAAGATCATCTTTAATGCTGGAGTATGAAGAATGATTCACACTACACCAAGTCAAGATGTGACGAGATGAAAAATGCTTCACACTACACCAAATCAAGATGCAGTGAGATGAAGAATGCTTCACACAACACCAAGTCAAGATGTGACAAGATGAAGAATGCTTCACACTACACCAAGTCAAGATGTGACGAGATGAAGAATGCTTCACATTACACCAAGTCAAGATGCGGTGAGAGGAAGAATGCTTCACATTACACCAAATCAAGATGCAGTGAGATAAAGAATGATTCACACTACACCAAGTCAAGATGTGACGAGATGAAGAATGCTTCACACTACACCAAGTCAAGATGCAGTGAGATGAAGAATACTTCACACTACACCAAGTCAAGATGTGATGAGATGAAGAATGCTTCACACTACACCAAGTCAAGATGCGGTGAGATGAAGAATGCTTCACACTACACCAAGTCAAGATGTGACGAGATGAAGAATGCTTCACACTACACCAAGTCAAGATGCGGTGAGATGAAGAATGATTCACACTACACCAAGTCAAGATGCAGTGAGATGATGAATGATTCACACTACACCAAGTCAAGATGTGATGAGATGAAGAATGCTTCACACTACACCAAGTCAAGATGCGGTGAGATGAAGAATGCTTCACACTACACCAAGTCAAGATGTGACGAGATGAAGAATGCTTCACACTACACCAAGTCAAGATGTGACGAGATGAAGAATGCTTCACACTACACCAAGTCAAGATGTGACGAGATGAAGAATGCTTCACACTACACCAAGTCAAGATGCGGTGAGATGAAGAATGCTTCACACTACACCAAGTCAAGATGCAGTGAGATGATGAATGATTCACACTACACCAAGTCAAGATGCAGAGAGATGATGAATGCTTCACACTACACCAAGTCAAGGTGCGACGAGATGAAGAATGCTTCACACTACACCAAGTCAAGATGCGGTGAGATGAAGAATGCTTCACACTACACCAAGTCAAGATGCGGTGAGAGGAAGAATGCTTCACACTACACCAAGTCAAGATATGGTGAGATGAAGAATGCTTCACACTACACCAAGTCAAGATGAAGAATGCTTCACACTACACCAAGTCAAGATGTGACGAGATGAAGAATGCTTCACACTACACCAAGTCAAGATGCAGTGAGATGAAGAATGCTTCACACTACACCAAGTCAAGGTGCAGTGAGATGAAGAATGCTTCACACTAAACCAAATCAAGATGCAGTGAGATGAAGAATGCTTCACACTACACCAAGTCAAGATGCGGTGAGATGAAGAATGCTTCACACTACACCAAGTCAAGATGCGGTGAGAGGAAGAATGCTTCACACTACACCAAGTCAAGATGCAGTGAGAGGAAGAATGCTTCACACTACACCAAGTCAAGATGTGATGAGATGAAGAATGATTCACCAAGTCAAGGTACAGTGAGATGTTGTCTGATAAGGTTATAATAAAGGTATTCCTATTATACTGGGACTAAGCCTCAATCTGGAGATGTCAGTAAGGGTTTAGCCAAGCCCTAGCACGAAGACTTAGAGCCCTACTTAACTTTTACTGTTGATGAATGTAAACTAACAGTTCAGTGAAATATGCATTGAAAGCTTGGTAGGCCCTTGGTGGACTCAGGGGGCTTGGCTTGGCCCTGACACGGTTTATGTGAATCGTCCTTAAATGTGAGAGAAAAAATCGACCAGACAAACTTTCTCATATACAAGTTCATAATTACTTAGCTCATTGTTTTCTCTTTATTAGTTTTTGTGTTTCCATAGATACATTTAATTATTATCAATCATTTCATCAAAATTTATCATAAAAAAAACTTCTCCTCAGTGGGGAATCGAAGCCGCCCTCTCTCCATTGGCGTTTAAAGCTATTTTCTCAGGAACTAGATTTTTCCCGGGAAAACGTCTTACATCGTTAGATTTGTATTTAAACGGACTACGTTTTAGAATTTTTTAATCAAAATTGACAGAACCATTTAAGAGAATTTTTTTTTTACATTGTTTGAGAGTTTTTGTGGAGTAGCGCCTCCAAATTTGGAGCTAAAATTTATTTATCGATTTCCTCTCGGTGTATGATTTTTCTTAACATGTATGGTATGGCAAATTTAGTCAAAATTAGCCCAGTAGTTTAGGCTCCAAGCGTCTGCATGATAAACAGATATTCTTTTAAAAAACCACTTTTTGGACTCATCACAATACTTTCTCTTTACATGAGGAAGTAAAAATAAAATTAATAAGTTTAGAAATATACAGGGGAATGTGCAGATACACCCTGCTTCAAGTGGAATGAGCTTTTGTGGATTAAATTACTCTGCTGGTAGATTAGTGATTATAACTCTAGTTCAAAGTTTGCAAACCTACATTTAGCCGTGGCACACTACACACCAATAAACTGATCTTAGTCTTTTATCACATTAATGTCATCGTAATTTTAAATTAGTAGAGAAGCTTAAAATTATGTGTTTATTTAGGTTAGGAAAACTCATGAAATCATAATATAATTTAATAAAAACTATTACATGGATTGATGTGGAAAAATAGAGACCTGTTTGTATAATATACACTTTTTTAACTTTTAAACTTAAACTTTTTTTTAACTGTTAACAAGGCTTTCCAGAAATTTCGCGGCACACCAATGTGCCACAACCCACTGGTTGGGAAACACTGCTCTTGGGTGTAAATGTGTTGGATTCTTAGCTACGGAGGAAAGAGATTTTTTTTTCAATCTTCTCTCTTCTTCATAACAATAATAAAATTAAGTATTTATAATCTCTAGATATAGATTTTAGTTAATTTTAACTATCCCAAAAGAAATGGTCTAAGCTTGAGTTGAGACAGTGGTTTAAAGATAAAATATCGGGGGCCGGGGTGGCTTGGAGGCTAAAAACACTCACCTTGCGATAAGGCAAGTTAAGTAGCCTCGAGCAGAGTTAGAAGATGGATGGGTGACGGCTTCTGACCACAGCTCTGGGTTCGATTCCCTGACTGGGCCCCTGCTCAATGTCCACCCAGCATTGTTTAAACAAATGGGAAGCTCCTCGAAAGAGTGGCGCCACCATATTTCAGCCTGGAAACCATGATAATGACACTCTTGGTTGTAATACAACTAGGAGGGGAGTCATATCTTCACTCGATTGTGTAAAGATTTCGGTCCCTAACCCGAGTTTGATGCATGGGCCCATCTAAGTAGCCTGAGTCTTTGGGTGTAAAAGCCCCCCGGAATTAAAAAAAAGATAAAATATCACTCTCGCTACGTCTTTCACAACTCCGATCACCACCTCTAATAGTTAAAAATCAGTTTTGTCCATCATAAAGATAACTTTAATAAAGATTAGTCTTTTTTATCCCTAATAAAATTATATATTTGATCAAGTACTTGTTTATGTAATAAGATGTAGAACTGTACTTAAATAAAATCACTTTTTTCTCTGTTTCTAGCTTAAAAAGTAAATTAAATTCGTTTGCCAACTAGAAAATATATCTAAAAAGTTGATTGTCTCAATTTATTTTTAATTTAATACCATCAGCAAACTAATAGTAAGTAAGGAAGAAGGAAATACGTTTTATGTAATACATGGCCATGATGTAGTACTGAATTACTAAGTGTTTTCCTTCTCAAAGATACATAAGAATTAACTTTAATAGAAATAAAAATAAAAAAAAAATCTATACGAAAGCAAATACTTAAGGGTGGTCCTTAAGTACATTCCGAAAATTAGGGATATGATTGCTTGGACTATTTTATGAAAAAAAGTTCATATGAACTAATGTCCTAAACGGCTTAGTTTCCGAGATACAGGGTGTTCAAGTTTCTCATTTTTTTAAATTTTAGTTTTTATGGCGGTAACACTTTAAGGTATTTTATTGAAATTTGGCGTTTGTAATACTTGAAGGAGTAATTTTTGCCTTCAATTAAAAGTTTTTAGTAGCACTAGGTGCGTACGTGGGGTTATCAGGGTCGGGTTTTTAGAGGAAAAAATTATACGCCACTGGTTTTTTGATATTTTGAAAACAGTTTATTAATTGCCAGCCAAAATTGCATACATTTTGTCTCTTTAGAATATTGTATGCAAGTACTGTATCAATTGCTTGGAAATATTAATTAAATAATTTATTTCTATATTTTAAAATACAGTAGTCTCGCTAATCCGGGTTTGACGGGACCGGACCCAGTCCGGATTACCAAAAGTCCGGATTAAACGGAATCAGTTTTAAAATGTCTGTACAACAAGTTTTAGTAGGGTAAAACTATTAAAATTTATGTTTTTATCGTAAAAATTACTTTTATTAGTCTCCAAAACATGCTTGTACAACGTATGTCCACTATTTAAGTTAAGAGCTGTTCTGTCACCAGTCCGAATATCAAATGAATTAAAATAAAACGACAATCTATTACGTAGGTGGCAGGAATAGAAGGGACATCCTGAGAAGAACTTCCTGTGTTCTGATATGAAATTCGAGGAGCGATAACCATTTCACAAAAAGTTGAGACATTGTTGGCTTGGCGAAATTTAGTGGAACTGCGTTGAGCCGCCGCTACATGTTTCTTAAAACCCTCTCTCCCCATCTCAGTCACAAAAAATTGTATTTATTGGAATACACTACCTTTATATCTTCCGCCCCTTACATTTCTATGGAACCGAAAGAGATTTATCGATGTTCTTACTTATTCCTAATTATTCTAAATCTGTTTATTTTTAACAAAATTACTGGGTATTCCTCGTGTTAGAACGTTGGAATGTAAACCTGTAAACTATACTATGAACAATTTTATACATTTTTAATAGACAATAAAAGTAGAAACTCCAATTGTCTTAATTTATTCATAAATCTGAACAGGCCCTGGTTCCAATTTGTACATAGTTTTGACCCGTTCGGATTACACGGATGTCCGGACTAGCGGGGTCCGGATAAGCGAGACTCTACTGTAATGAACAATACCATAGTAAAGGGTGTCCAAAAATTAACGTAAGATTTGAATTAAATAGAAAACACAGTTTTTAGTCTTTAGGTTGTTATTTTTTTATTGAATCATAAAGTACATAGGATAGGGTTATTTATGGAATAACACATCGGGCAAATGACCTCCACGGCTTTGACCATAACGTGCTGTCTGTGGAGCGTTATTTAGCCGCTAGAGGCACTCCAGTGCTCGAACACGCGCTATATTCACCTGATACTACCCCCCCCCCCCCCAAATAGTATCCTGTGACTAGTACCTATTTCTGAAGATCAAGTCTGCCGTAAAAGGAACCCGATTAAGTCGATGGAAGAGGTGAAGGGAAAATCGGCGGAACTCCTAAATGCTCTTACAAAAGAAGACTTCCAGCATTGCTTTGACCAATGGAAAAAACAAATAGAATGGTGTGTAGCGAGGGGAGATTGTCCCCATTCGATTGTCAAATTATTTTTAAAATAAAACACTTTCATAAGCAGTCTCGTCATTTAATAGCCAGACCTCGTATACGTATAAAAACCAAATCCACCCTTTAGTTAAACATTTAAAGGTTTAGACAAAGATATGTTTGACATAACACCAGCATAAATGGGAGTGTTGATGACATGCTCTTGTTTGAACACTCTGTAACTCGATTCTATCCTAAAATGGCAAACATTTTTTTATCTTGATTTTTAAAAATCACAAAAATGTATCTTTAGCCACTTAACTCTATAAATGGAGTTGTATTTTTTAGTTTGTGTATATAGCAGGAGCACAATGCTTAAATCCACCCTTTTTCTTTTGAACCTATGGCTGTCGTTGAATTCATTGAAAATATCAAGAATATATTAGATTTCTCAATTAATATTACATTGGCAATGTGAAAAAAATAAATTTAAAAACTTAGATTATGGACACGAAAAAGTGGCTTCAACATCACAGACATGTGTGAAAAAAAGCTAGAAGCAAAAAAGCATAGACACAAAAAGTGTCATTAACTTATGGAGACGTGTGACCATAAATAAAAGAATTTAAGGCTTTAATAACTAAAAGCAAAGTCCAATCAAAACACATTCTTTCTTGATAGTAGGGCAAATGAAAAATTCAAAGATAAATGGATTACTTTGGCAAGTTTTAATTTTATTTTCATCGAAGAATAAATCTCAAATAAAATTTTTCTATCAATAAATCAACTCTGAGGTTATATTTTCTTTGAATAAATAAATATACATTGTGTAAATATTTACAAGCATTTCTGAAGTACATACTTTATACACTTGATAACACTGAATCCTGGAATGATCAATGAACAAATAATTAGATTCAATTTAAAATTTCATACTTTTTCACTTTGAATAATTGTAAAAAAACATCAAAAAATGCACCTCCTACAAAGTCAATTTCAGACAATGTTTACAAGAGCTTACACTAAATTTAAAAAATTTACATTTTTTTTTTTTTCACAATCTTATCTACATTACATACAGCATAACTTGATTTTAATTTACATTGCACATATTATAATAACTTTTTGTTTTTGCACAGAAAATAAACACAGAGATTTATAACATACATTTAATTAAATAAATATCTATTCATATGTACAAACAATCTAAGAAATAGGATTTTTTTATATAAATAATTAATTAAAAAAAAAAAAAAAAAACACATCATCTCATTTCGCACAAATAAAAAAAAAAAAATCAATTTTTATTAAAAAATAAATAACACTTATTTTTCATCTTTTAAATAAAATTAAACTAAATTATTATTATTTTTTTCTTTCACTAAAATGAATCAGAAAAATAATTTATTATTTCAACTCTGTCAGTAATGAATTCATTTTAATTATTGATAATCTCATTAATATTAATTAATCTGCTTTAATTATAATCTCTTTAGTTGCCAAATCTCATTGAATTTTAATGTTTTATCTCTTCACTAAACTATACAAAAAAAAAGAAGATTTTTTTAGAGTATACTTAAATAAGAGTTTTTTTTTTGTTTATTTTTAGGATTCAATGGCTGCTGTATTCAAGACATTTTAATTATATCTTTTTGTTGTTAAAAACTTACTCTTATATTTATATTTGACCACATTATACCACAGTACGTATGATACAAGATGGGAACCATAAAACATTTAATTCATTCAAAATAGAATTTTTCTCTAAATATGAAAAAGTAATAACACCTATTGCATATTGGTGCTTGAAATATATAAGATTTTTTTTTTTTTTACCTTACCCTAGTATTCTTTACCTCTAAATCGAGCATAGATATTTAACTTAACTCACGGAAATTATAAACATACTTTAAACAATTCATTAGCAGTTTTGACGTAGATTTTGAGATATTTAGCTAACATTATGGTATTATTAGACAACTGAGTAAATAAATAATAACGTACATTTAAGGAATAATCAGTGTATTGTCTACCCTCAAGAATAATTTCAATTTAAAAAAAAAAGTTTGAAAAAACCAGTTTCGACTGCATGTCATTATCGGAGGGAGCTAGCGTGGCCGTGTGGGTTAAACCATGTCTACTCAGCCATCAATTAGTCCAGGAGATAGCGTGCAAAAAAGTGTATGACTAACATCAAGCTAGAATTTTGTATACAAGTCAATCTTTTAGCGCCTTTTAAGAATATGTGGTCGGCTAAGTTCGTCTACGGGACATAGCTTGACAATAGGCACTTGAAAAAAACAAACCAGTGGAGAGCGGCCATGTGTCACTAATTATGATGGACAATGTGATTTTCATGATCCTGAGTACAGAATTAGTTAGTAGACCAAAAATCAAGTCCATGTTATTTTCACACTTGATAGGTTAGTTATTCAAATATTACTAAAAATCAACGTTGTTACCTGTCAAGGGACAAACTTACATTAACTTGATTTTCGGTCTAAAAACTAACTCTGTACTCAGGATCATGAAAATCACATTGTCCACCATAATTGGTGAGATATGGCCGCTCTCCACCGGTTTGTTTTTTTCAAACGCCTATTGCTAAGCTATGTCCCGCAGACGATCTTAGCCGACCACATATTCTTAAAAGGCGCTAAAAGATTGACTTGTATACAAAATTCTAGCTTGATGTTAGTAAGACACTTTTTTGCACGCTATCTCCTGGACTATATGGATCAGGAGGTCGGGGTTCAATCCCTCACCGTGATACTCTGATTTACATGGCTCACTAATGATCACATCATACTCACCTCGGCGGTACAATGTACAGAGGTATGGATGTGTGAAGTGGCTGCAACTCTCTACCACGGGTATAGTAAAAAGGGCCCGAATGAAGGCCTAATTGCTAGGTTCCAACAAGTGGTTCGTCCTACCCGTACCTTACTACTACTACTACTACTCATGTCATCATCCAGAAACCATTCTTTATTCATTTATTTAAGATAATTAACTCTTTGTTACCACATGAAGTCTGTAAAGTAGTTTTGATTATTTCAAAAATATGTTGATTTTTCTAGATGAATTAATTTCTTTTTATTTTGTTTTTAGTATCTAGAACCATGTAGCTTATCTGTTTAGTATTAAGCTATTTCTAGTGTATACCTAATACCTGACCCCCAATAATCCTCCAACTTCATCCAAGCCGTCAAGACTACCCTCCATCTCTTAACCTTTACACCTCCACATCCCCCACCTACCTTTCTTTTTTTGTTTTTCTTTCTTATAATATGTTTAAAAAACAAGCTGTATAAAATAATCAACTAACAGATGATGACGTTAAGTCGAAACCATTTTTTTTTACTTTTTTAAAACAAAAAAAAACAACTAATTATGCCTTGGAGGTGCATAATTATTTATTTACTCAATTACCTAATACAGTAGAACCTCAATAAGAAGTGTCTCAAGGGCACCTCGTTGTTATCAAGGTGCTCTCTTTGTTGAGGGTCATATTATCAAGGTTATTTTGGCTATCAGTCGTGTTATCGAGGTTAATGGGGGTTTTCAAGACTAGACTTGTTCAAGGCCGACCCATTCCTGTATAGAGTCGCTTATAGAGGTTGACTTCTCAAAACGACTTGTTATAGAGGTTCTGAGGTGCGTTGTGAATTGGAAAAAATCCGTGTTATAGAGGTTGTTTGGATAATAATAGTCATGTTATAGAGGTTAATTTAACGTTATGTGTTATGGCAATCTCAAGGGGATTTGAAAATTGCACTTGTAATTGTGGTTGTCGTGCTATTGAGGGAGGTGTAAGTGAGATTCTACTGTAATACCATAAGGCTACTTTAAACAAGTTAAACAGTTATAAGGGCCTTTCTCAGAAAGTAATCTCTGATTGGCACTGTACACGGCAGATCAGTCGGCATCAAGCCATGATCGAGTAAACATCGTACGAGCGCTAGTTTGGTTCTTATAGCATCTTAAAATGTGCGCTGCAATTGAAAACCTGCCAAATGCAAAGAGCGAGTTTTGTGGTACTCGGTAAGAATTTTGGGCACCCATTGAGCACAGAACTTCCGGTAAACTAACCTCTCGGTCACTACATTGTATAATACAGTCCTAGAAATCTGAGGAAATTCATTAGACAGCTCCGAAATTGTGAAAAGTCAATTTCCACAAATAGTCCAGGAGATAGCGTGCAAAAAAGTGTCTGACTAACATCAAGCTAGAATTTTGTATACAAGTTAATTTTTAAGCGACTTTTAAGAATATGTAGTCGGCTAGATTCGTCTGAGGGACATAGCTTGGCAATAGGCATTTGAAAAAAACAAAATGGTGGAGAGCGGCCATGTCCCGCCAATTATGGTGGACAGTATGATTTTCATGATCCTGAGTACAGAATTAGTTAGTAGACAAAAAATCAAGTCGATGTTATTTTCACACTTGATAGGTTAGTTAGTAAAATATTACTAAAAATCAACGTGATTACCTTACAAGGGACAAACTAACATCAACTTGATTTTCAGTGTACTAATTCTGTACTCACGATCATGAAAATCACATTGTCCACCATAATTAGTGAGACATGGCCGCTCTCCACCGGTTTGTTTTTTTCAAATGTCTATTGCCAAGCAAAGTCCCGCAGACAAATCTAGCTGACCACATATTCTTATAAGTCGCTAAAAGATTCACTTGTATACAAAATTCTAGCTTGATGTTAGTAAGACACTTTTTTGCACGCAATCTCCTGGACTAAAACTTTTCCATCAATTTTCTGAACGAGTTCATCAGTGACTAATGATGACCTGCCTAATCTCTTCATCATGAATGATTTTTCGTCCACTTTTAAATAAACAACCCCATTCACGTACAACTCCTTCACTAATAACACTTGGTCCATAAAATGAGGAGCCTAGTATCAAAGACGGACATTCGACATTTTTTCCGAATTTCAGTTATCCATTGTTTCTTATAGATTTTTGCCTGAACAGATTCATGCTATCAGATTCTGCTATCCATTTGCATCAAAAACTACCAGAAAAGGGGTAAAAATGCAATAATATTTGTAGTTTTGTTTCAAATACGGACAAGTCAACTCACGTTTTGCTTCAAAAGTGGACATAACCGAAACAGCCTATCAGGAGGCTGCATTTTACTAACTCGTTCCTATGATGCACTGCGGGCTTTAGCATCTGAATACCTACTCCTACCATTTTGTCATACATGTTTAGAAAAATGATACCCCGAGGTGAAATCGAGAAATCAATTTTAGCTCTAAATTTGGGGGCACTACCCCTAAGAACTCTGAAAGACTTGAAAAAAAAATTATTTCTCCAATATTATTATTCTAATCATTATTTTCAACGCAATTTTGCTTCAAAAACGGACAAAACCCTTGTTTTTGTTTCAAAAGCGGATAACTCCACTTTTTAACTCTATTTTGCAGCTAAAATATCAAAGATTAAATATCAAATTCACGTTTTCAGTACTTCTAACTAGTTTTGAGTCTATTAAGTATCTACAGAAAAAAAATCATAGCTCTAGCACCTGTAGAATTTGAGCTACAGTTTTTCGGCTCTCCTGTAAAATTTTGAAATGTGCTCTTGTCCGTCTTTGATACTAAGCTCCTCAAATTCTGGATAAATAGCTGCTGCCGAATATTGTTTTGCTATAAAAAAAAAACCTTGTAACAGGTCGCACTTAGCATTTGGCGGGGTTTTCAATTACAGACATTTCAAGATGCTATAAAAACTAAACTAGCCCCTGCATGACTACGGCTTGATGCCGACTGACCAGCAACTTCAGTGCAATAATGGTGCCGCTACTCCCACTACTTCCTGCACAGTGGCCAATCGGAGGGTACTTTCTGAACGGCTCTCGTATTAATACATCCGTCATTTCTGCTTTTACGTGCTTTTTGTCACATCCTTTAAAAAACAAAACATATATTTATTCTTTTCTTCAAATATTAAATTTTCTCATTAAACGTCTAAGTTAAGGAGTGTTTAAATAACTAGATTTTAAAGTCTTTTCAAAGTCTAAGAATAAAATTAATAATAAAAAAATATATATATATATATATATTAAAAAATAAAATATATATAACAAGATCAGTGCAATATTAAGTAAATAATCAGTTCCGAACTTAAAATAATAAATGGAATGCAAATTACATAGGAATTTGGAACCACTGGCATTAGCTATTTTTTTCAGAGAAAGCAAAGAACAATTAAGTGAAATAATAATAAAATAATGATAGTGACAAAAGTAAACATAATAGGAAGGTTTTATTTTGTGAAGTGTCAACTATATCAAATAACTTAGTGTGTGGGCTTCCATGGGTTGGCTCGAAATCAAATAACTTAGTGTGTGGGCTTCCATGGGTTGGCTCGAAATCAAATAACTTAGTGTGTGGGCTACTGCAGGGTTGGCTCGAAATCAAATAACTTAGTGTGTGGGCTACTGCAGGGTTGGCTCGAAATCAAATAACTTAGTGTGTGGGTTTCCACGGGTTGGCTCGAAATCAAATAACTTAGTGTGTGGGCTTCCGTGGGGTTGGCTCGAAATCAAATAACTTAGTGTGTGGGCTTCCGTGGGGTTGGCTCGAAATCAAATAACTTAGTGGGTGGGCTTCCGCGGGGTTTGCTCGAAATCAAAGAACTTAGTGTGAGGCTTCCGCGGGTTGGCTCGAAATCAAAAACATAGTTTTCTGGAGAAGGGGTTGAAGTCTGTCATTTCGCTTCGACTACTGGAACCATCTTCAGGGGTGTGGTGCATCGTGATGTTGACTCAAGGTTATATGCATTACACCCCCCCCCCCCCCCCCCCCTCTGAAGATACTTCCAGTAGTGGAAGCGAAACATCGTACTTTTGATTACTATCAAATAGTATTCTATACTTGGCAAAACAAATATTTTACTAGACACTTAAGAGTCTTAGCAATCATTTTGAAGCTTTGAGACTACTTCACTAGTGTAGAATATGTCTCACATTACTGACAATTCTATAAACATTATTGTTAATTTTTTTTTTGTTTTTTAGAAAAACTTGTAGCACTTTAAAATGTGAAACCTTCAAATCATGTTTACAATAGTAACATTATAGTTTCATATTACTTTACAAAGATATACTTGGCTTTAAATTTAAAAAAAAATATATATATTCTAAGTAAATTATATTTTTCATTTTGATTAATAGTTACAGCGAAGAGGACAGTGTTTAGCAGTTAAAGGTAAAATACATACATATATATATGTGTGTACATTACTTTAGTTTTAAATGTCTTAAATCCTGAGAAAGCAATTGCAGGGAATAATTAGCAGTTAAATTATGCAATCGCCTAACATTTCACTCAGTTCTATTTCACTAACTCCCGCAACGCATGGCATGAGTTAGTGGACAAGTTACTTTAAATTATAGTAACTTCTAATTTTTACCGAGGAATGGGAATACTATAATTGAGCATATTATTTGAAAATGGTGAAGAATCATCAATGTTTCTTAAGACACACCAAATCGAATGAATTACCAACCGAATTCCCACTCAAAAAGCCCCATGTATATATCTCATTGACTTTTTTTTTTTTTTAGATAAATCCAATTTTTACACCAAAAAAATGTTTCTGAGATGAATTACTATTTGTATTTAATTACTTCCATAGCTACTTGAATGGAGTTATCACAGGATGGAATTACTTCTAGGATTCTACGAAAAGAATTTTGGTTGTCTTTATGAGTGGCTGTAGCAGGCCTGAGGTATTTAGACGTGTGGAGAAGTTTGTCGGCCAAGTAGTAGAGCCACCTTACATTGGTTTTGGGTCTGAACCTCGACCAATCACGTTCTACATCTTCTCTCATTTGCCTGTACGTGTCAAATTGTAGGTCTCCCTTGCCTATAAATATTTCCGGGTCCATCTCCATGTCGTTACATATTCTCATGTTGTCGCAACTGACTAATGTCATACTGGACCAAGTGTAATCAATTACAGTCGATTTTACACCGTTGGTAGCTAAACTATAAACATCTCCGTTTAAAATAAAATTAACCTTTTTTTCCTTTGTTTTATCGACCAGTATGTTACCCCAATGTAGATCCCGGTGCTCGAATTCTAGTAAAGCCTCAGCAACTGCTAGAGAGAAAACTACTTGTTTGAACACTGAAAAACTTTGTCTAGCAGTTGAAAAAGTGAACGACTCCAGAGCCCTACCTGAATTAGCCAATTCGAGGCAGAGGTACTTCTGATTCGAAGGAAAAATAGAAGGACGGTCATTATCAGAACCGAAGTCGTCATTAAATTCATTCCAAAGTCTTATCAGCTCCTCGGGATAAGATCCCTTTACATACCAAACTTTCAAGAGCTGGACGAATCCCTCACACGCGTAATCGTCCCTACCCCTCAGCTCACTTAAATGCTTCGATATCAACACTTCAGACAGGTTTTCATTTAAAGTCATCTGTGTGCAACCGTTGACAATTATGTCACCTTCTACGGGAATAATTTTTAAAACCGACATAGTATATTCATTTCTGGAGAGACTGAAAACTTCACTATACACTCCTTCCCCGATCTTCTTCCACGTATCTAGGGAACCGTCGGCAAATATCTCACGGAATTCCCACAGTTCCTCTTGATGACTCATGCCAAGAATAGCAGATTCGGCTGTGTATTCCTTTTCTGCAAAAGATGTATCGAAGGTAGTAGTATCTGCAGGAGCCATGGCAATGCGTGAGAAAGCTTCGGACACGTCGACAGTATTTGAATTTACACAGAATAAAGTGCTATATCGAGATTGGCGAGGCACAACAGTTCTGAAACTTGTGGAGCTGGAATCCGGACTAGAGTGCGAATCCTCGGAATGCATAGCGGTACTAAACTTGCTCGAAACTCTAGACAAACAGGTCCTATTGAATGAAAGCGATTTTCTCGAATCGGGACTTAAATCCGAAGAATCGTCCGAGTCCAAATGAGAAGAGTCTTCTTTCTGAAGTTGTTTGATAGTGTCTACAGTCTCCAAATAATTCTTACCTTTGTTTTCATAAGAGAAAGATTCGTCCCGCATAATATGGTTCTGTATAATAGCCAAAGACCTTCTGTATTTTTTACCTGTCATCAAGAAAAAACCTTTGTTCTTAGAATCAGGTAAATGGGAGAGTTCCGAAGTGTCCGCTTCGGATTCTTCTGCGATATAACCGAGAGTCCTTCTAGACGTCAAACGGGAGGAACGTCTCCTTCTTATCTGATCTTCTTTTCTGATGGGGGAAGATCCCGAATCTTCTTCACTGGAAGCCGCGGCGACATCAGGGGAACTAGACCTGGGAGGAGTCACCGTATCCTCTTGCAGAGGGGAAAGCATTCCTTCGCTTTTACTTGACAACGATGTTTCAGAAGAATAACTAGCAGATATTCTTAGATTGTCCCGTCTGCTTGGGCTCCCTTGCATTCCAGGAGACATAACAGGGGATTCCATAAGACTAGAGGAGCCACTCTCAAGCCTCTTGGAATCGTCACCGGACTCACAACTGCTATCACCTAAAAAATAACCAATAACTTAGAGTAACCTAAACAAATCCCTCAAATAGCTTAAAATTGAACTCTCACTGGATCTTCCCTGGATTATTCCAAGTTTCTGAATTTCATAGTGTAGTTAGAAGAGCATGTTGCTAGAACGTGGCCCACCCCAATAACCAAACCAGCACTAAGTTCCTGAAACGTGGTCTCCCATCAACGTGTTAAGTAAATAGTAGTGAATCGACAAGGTGAGAGTAATTTTTTAAATTAATTGTACTGTGCACAAATTATTTTTACGTTTAAGTAGTTCTCAGAGAATTAGCTCCTAATTTCTTCTATTATTAAATAAAGTTAACCTAACCTCATAACCATGCCTCATTTTTTGAGTTTTTAGCCTCAGTTTACTTCATGTAGGTTCCTTACTGATCCTTCACCCAGGTAGTCATACCTTACAGATCCTTAATCCCCACCCTGGCTCTCTCACACTAATAACTCCTCAAAAACACACGCACACTATTCATGGTACTTATATGCAGGGTGGGCCAAAAAAACCGCACTTTTTTGAACACTTATAGCTAAGCTTCTGTAATAGATTACGATATGGGGTTTGCAGGGTCTGAAAACTACATTCTTCAACTTTAAATTTCATATCTATAACTTTAAAAATTATTGGGTGTGTTGGGGAATTTTGACATGTTTGTTTTGTTTTTTTTGTTTATAGAATCGTAATTGATATATTTATATAGAGTTTGACATTGTCGTCTAATATATTTTTGTGAGAGAAATATACGTGAATTTTATCTAAGGAGTAAAGTGTCTATTTGGTCAGATTCCTTTACATTAGTGGTGCCGAAACCCGGGAACGGAGACATTTAGTTTTGTGATTCAAAATTTAATAAGTTTCAGTTTAATAAGTTTTTGACAGATTGTTTTTTTACGTATTTAATTTTTCATTTAATTTAATATCGAAATGTCGCAACTCAGAAGAAGCGAGAGGAAGAACTTTGGTAAGCCTCCTGTTCGTTATGGGTTTTCTGATGGCAACATGGAGCGTACAGGGTCCGAACCCATACCCGAGCGACAACGGGCTGACGTGGCGGAGGAGACCAGACGGTACGCTACGATGTCTGACATCGTGAAAACCCCTAATACTACTAAATTAAATGTAAAAACCCCTAATACGACTAAATTAAATGTAAAAGTGGGAAAATCAAGTAAAAGCACCAGCAACATGACTAGATCAAGCTTAACTAAAATAAAAATGCTTGAAGCTGAACTGCAGGCAGAGGAGAACCTAGCTAAGTTGGCCGAGGCTCAAGCAACAATAGAAAAATTCATGACTGAGAAAAGCTTAATTAAAAAGAGGCTTGAACTGGAGAAAGCCCGTTTAGAACAAAGCAGTTGTTCTGGCTCTAGGAAATCAGGCTCGATTGCTTCCCATACAACGGACCCTGTCAAAAAAGTTCAAGAATGGCTCGATTGTAGATCCGACAAGCCTATGTCAAGTTGTAATCGTAATACAGAACGCCCAACCATTCCACCAGACACGATTATGGACTTCGCAAGAACCCTTGCAGAGGGTATGCGGTCTTTAGCTAACAGCAGACCAGAAACGACCCTTAACGAGATTTCTCGCCTCGGGGGAAAAGACCTAGCCAGCTTCAGTGGTATACCGGAAGAATGGCCAATTTTTGTGTCGTCGTTTCGACGAACGGAACATTTATACGGTGAGGCAGACCATCTAATCCACTTACAGAACGCGTTAAAAGGCGAAGCTTGGCAAGCCGTCCAACCGCTCTTTGTGTCGCCGTCGAACATCAAGGCTATAATGAAGACCTTAGAGTTAAGATTTGGGAGGCCAGAATTTATTCTAAATAAAATGTTAGCTAAGACCCGGGCCCTTTCTACCTTGAAGGATGATGATAGTACTGGCCTAATTAAGTTCGCTACCACTGTGCAGCATTTGACATCTACCGCTGAGAGTTTGGACAGGGAAGCATATCTTACCAACCCGCAGTTATTGGCCGAGCTAACATCTAAGCTTCCAACTTACTTAAAGTATAACTGGGCTAAGTATTCTCAGGAAAATATCACCAACGTGCCTAGCCTGAAACAGTTTTCTGAGTGGATAGACAACGAAGCAACGACTATGAGTATTTACTATTTACCGAAAGACGGAACTTCTGGCATTGAACAGAAAGCAAAACCCCCTTCCAAATTTACAGGGCCCAAACGGGACGTTGCCTTTAGACCGACGACAACACGACACGTACTGACGAACCAGATTCCAGACAGTGATAATAAAAAAACCACCGTGGCCGGTCAGAGTGACAGCAAGATGAGTGACAACTGTGTAATTTGTTCGGAGAAACATTTGGTTGAATCATGTAGAAAGTTAAGAGAAATGAATGTCGACGAGAGATGGAGTATCATTACAGCCCACAAACTGTGCTTCGCGTGTTTTGGGCAACACCAATTAAAGTTATGCTTAAAGAAAAAGGCCTGCGGAATCAATCAATGTAGGAAATTTCACCACAGACTCCTACATAAGGACTTGATGACTAATACTGACTCAAAACCTAAACCAACTTGTTTTCAGTCAGAAATAGTCATGAATCAGATTGATAGGCATGGAGGTCAAGTCCTGCTTAGAGTTTGCCCGGTGGTATTGACAGGACCGAAGAACCGCGTAGAGACGTACGCACTTTTCGACGACGGATCAACTGTGACACTTATCGACAAGGCAGTAGCTGACCGTTTAGGCCTGGAGGGGGAGAGTGAGCCATTAAAAATTGGATGGACGAACTCGACTGAACACCATGAGAAGACATCCCGTCGAGTGAACTTGTCCATCAAGGGCTTGTACGAAGAGGACGAATTCCAATTAATGGGAGTTCGCACTATGGCTGGAGTAACTCTACCTCACCAAGACATGGAAGTTGTAACACTTAAGAAGAAGTGGCCTCATCTGAACAGTGTCAACCAACCCTTGACGTCTGCCGACCAACGCCCCACCATTTTGATTGGACAGGACAACTGCCACCTGATACTACCTCGTAAGATCATCGAGGGTCCTTCGAACGCACCGGTGCTATCATGGACTAAGCTCGGATGGGTTCTCCATGGGCGAGCCGACGTTAAGGGGAGAGTTGACAACGAGTTCACCCTGACATGCTGCCAAAGGCTCACCGAAGACAAGTCCCTCATTAAGAGTTTAAAAGAATACTTTGAGATTGATAGTTTCGGATCGACTTCCCAACAAGAGGACCACTTGTCAACTGAAGACCGAAGAGCTCTAGCAATCCTTGAAGAAACCACTCAAATCGTGGGTGACAGGTACGAATCCGGGTTACTTTGGAGGACAGATCAAGAAAAGTACCCGTCTAGTTACGGCTATGCCTTTGCTCGGTTAAGAGGGATGGAGAAAAAAATGGATCGGGACCCCGAACTAGCGAGAGAGTACGAGGCCAAGATTAGTGAGTATGTTTTGAAAAAGTACGCTAGAAAATTAACACCTGAAGAAGCGCTTAGTGAGACTGAAAGAACATTCTATTTACCACACTTCGGAGTTCGTAACCCAAATAAACCAGGCAAACTAAGATTCGTTTTTGATGCTACTGCGAAGGTCGACGGAGTATGCTTCAATGATGCCCTCCTGAGCGGTCCGGATCTCCTCGTTTCTTTGCCTGCCTGCCTTATTAAGTTCCGACAGCGTGCCATCGGGATTGTCGGGGATATCAAGGAGATGATCCACCAAGTACGAATAAGGAAAACTGATGCAGACTCACAACGATTCTTATGGCGTGGAATTGATCGTGCCAGAAAACCAGACGTTTACACTATGGAAGCTATGACATTTGGGGCTACATGCTCACCGGCGACCACATTATGTGTAGTACGAAAGAATGCGGAGCAATTTGAGAAGATATTTCCGAAAGCGGTTAGGTCCAAACTTAAAAGGGAGTACATGGACGATCTACTTGACCCACTAGACACTGCGACGGAAGCTACAATAAGACTTCGCGAAATTGTAAAGATACATAAGGCAGGATGCTTTGAGATATACAACTGGGTCTCTAACTCAAAGGTAGTTCTTTCGGAGATATCCGAAGAGTATAGAGCTAAGTCAGTAAAAAATCTAACACCCGACACCGACTTACCAATTGAGAGGCTACTGGGACTGCGGTGGAACTCTGACGCCGACGAGTTTAGTTTCCACCAAAATAAAATTGTACAGAGGATGAGTGGACTGAACCATGAGTACATCCAACGCACTCAACACTACAACGGAGGAGGCTTTAAATGGACCCTTTTGCAGCTTAAGGCCCTGCTCATGGATGGACGCTGGGAGCGGCTAATAGGAAGCACAAAGACAGCCCTCAAAGCAGTTTTAAAAGGTTGCCATGCTGTCGGAGGGAGAAGGATGTTGGGGAATTTTGACATGTTTGTTTTGTTTTTTTTGTTTATAGAATCGTAATTGATATATTTATATAGAGTTTGACATTGTCGTCTAATATATTTTTGTGAGTGAAATATACGTGAATTTTATCTAAGGAGTAAAGTGTCTATTTGGTCAGATTCCTTTACAGGGTGAAAGCCATGCAATCACAAATGCTAAATTACAAGTTTATGCAAGATAATGCCCTGTCCCATCGCTCCTTGCAAACAATTCAATACTTGCAAGAGAATTGCCCAGACTTCAGGCAACATTGTGCTTAACACATCTTCAATGTTTGTTATAATACTGAGGGACTCCTTCCACTTACCTAAATCCCCCCCCCCCCCCCTCTCCACCATATGGTAATTTATTCTATCAAAACTATAATACCAGACAACGATCACTACCCAGACAACGACATTTTTAAGACCCTATTTCAAACCATCATTGCATGGCTTTCACCAAATAGTTTTTAAAGTTATAGATATGAAATTTAACGTAGAAGAATGTAGTTTACAGACCCCGCAAACCCCATAGTAGTAGTAGTAGTCTAGTACTTTCTACTAGAACGGGTAGGACAAACCACTTGTTCGAACCTTGCAATTAGGCCATCACTTAGGCCCTTTTTACGCCCCGCGGTAGAGAGTTCCAGCCACTTCACACATCATACCTCTGTACATAGTACCGCCGAAGCGAGTATGATGTGATCAATAGTGAGCCATATAAATCAGAGTGTCACAGCGAGGAATCGAACCCCGTCTCGTTCCACTTATGATTCAGTGATGCCCGAGCAGACGTGGTTTAACCCACACGGCCTCGCTGGCTCTCTTTCCGCAAACCCCATATCTCTGTCTATTATAGAAGTTGAGCTATAAGTGTTCAAAAAAAGTGCGTTTTTTTGGCCCACCCTGTACAAAGGGCAATTGTGCCTTTTACTCAGTCTATGTAATCGATCGTCTGATTGTTATTTTACGAATAATGTAGTGAGACAATTATAGGTAAGTTAAAAAGAAAAAAATAGTTGGGTTTAGACTTACTGTCATTTTCAGGTAGTACAGGTAATGTATGAGGAGATGTACATGAAGAATCGTCAGAATGTTTCTTGATTATAAATGCTCTTCGCTTTCCTATTTCAGCAGTTGAAAATCCAAGAAATAGAGGACTGTTTGTATGATTATGATCTATACTTGACTTTCTAAAAGGGAAACCCCTGTGCGACGACTGCATTTCTTTGTCACTACCTGAAACACACACACACAAAATAAGGGTAAGCTTATAAGTAGAGGTCGCATTTTCCATATAATTTTCTTATTGCTCCAAGTGATTTTCCTTTGCCAATTATAATATATGGAAGCTATTTGGCCACTTTAAATTCAAATTTTAAATGCATATTTTGCATATTTCCGGTGTAAGTGAATATCGTCCCCCTTATGTCACGAATGTGCAAATTTTCATATTCTGGGTTTATTAGCTATTTGGACATGTTGTTTTATAATCTATGTTGTGCCAGTAGGGTGACCATAAAAAGTTTAGTCCAAAACGGGACATTGAATTGGGGAGGGGGAGGGGGGTGTCGAGCTATTGCAGCACCAGGCGATAGGGTGTGGGCATATTTTGCTGTGTGGACAAATTTTAAGGAAAAATTAGCATTCTTTGGATAAAATTTTTTCTTTGGACATTAATGGGTACATTTGCCCAATCAAGACCACCTATTTCGTACTGTCCGATTTACTTCGTTTTTTGTTTTTTTTTGTTTTTTGAATTAACTATTCCTTTTTACATAATAATAACGATTCCGGTTGTAGTATCTCGATTAATTCAATAGTATTGGTTTTATATAAAATCATAAAGAGTCACGTTTTAGGGTAATGAAGGAAGGTTATAGTTAGATTAGGTCAAATAATACTAAACATAACCTAAAATAACCATAACCTTCCATAATTTTCCCTGAAATTAAAACAATACTAAAAATTAGTTATAAAAATAAGATTGAATTTATGGAAAAGCTACTGAAATCGTTTTTGCAGTCCGAAGTAAGATTTACCCCTCATAATAAATATCATATTCGTGATTATTGAATAACTGAGATTAAATTCATCACCATGTTACTACGAGCAACTGATTTAGATTCTGAAGATACCTGTTAAGTAGTCGAAACCACATAATATTTTATTACAAATACTTTGTGTGAAGTTCTAGTGTTGTTGTTTTTTTTTCTTTTAAAACTTTTGACGAATAAATATCACACTTAGGAGAAGCAAACCGTTGATATACAACATATTTATTAAGATTTAAAACTTCTCCAACTCATTAAGTATGGCACAAGTTTTTCATTTTACCAAGACATTCTGGAAAATGTCCAATTTCCCAAAAACAGGACATTTTCGCAAACCAATGGGACACCTTCAAAAGCTTAAAATAACGGGACTGTCCCCGTCAAAATGGGACGTATGGTCACCCTAACCAGAACCCCAAATTTGTGCCTGCATTGTATCAGCTGTTATTAGATATGGCAGTTTGATGAATGTGAAATACTGAAACAATAAATGTGCATTTTCAGGAAGAGGGGGGGGGGGAATGCTAGGACCAAAAAAATTGTCTGAAGCCCAATACCATATTTTTGTACATAAAAAAAAAAAAAAAAATCAAAATAGAATAGCTGAATTATTGAATAGAATGCTGAATATGGATCATAAACTTTAAAACGCCATTTCCCAACAATGTGGAATTTGCACATTCATGGTTCTGGCATAAGGAGGACGATATTATCGATATTATTTTCATAATTTTTGCGTAAATATAGAAATAAAAATTTCAATAGAGGTGCATATTATTTTAAGGATTAGATTTCATATACTGTAGTCACTAGTATCATCGAAAAACTGGAAACTTGGGGTTTAAAAAGAATGTATCCCTCCTCGAGGGAATTAAAAAAAACAGTAATCTCCAATGTGGTCCGGGCTGGACCGCTGTAGAAAATATTGCCCTAATCCTAGAAGGGGGGAAGTGTGGGGGATAATATAGAAGATCTGATGCCAGCTAACATCGCTGTATTGAAATATGTTCCTGAAGTGTCGTGCGACATTGAGAGAACATTTTCCCATTTAAAAATAGTTCTTTCCGACTGCAGACATAATTTCAAAACAGAAAATTTAGAAAAAATATTAGTAGTGCAAACAAACTCACGTTAATGTTTTGTAAATTTGTACAATATGTAAATATAACTTCTTCTTTTCTTATATTTAAAAAATAAAAAACTATTTAATTTTTAGTACTTCTTTAATGTCTACATCACAAATATTTTACACTATACACCATACCGGTTTCAATTTAATTTAGTTTGTACTTAACCACTGACGATGGCAGACATGCTGTAACCGGTATAGTGTATAGTGAAAAATATTTGTGATGTAGACAATAAAAACCAAAAATTAAATAGTTTTTTATTTTTTAAATATGAGTAACTATCACAAAATCTCGGCCAAAACTACGAATTACGTTCTTCTTTTCTTTAAATTATAATCAATAATTCTATTTTGGGTGGTAATTGGACTGTATATATTAGGAATAAGTGCACATTTGAGTACATAAATTAGGAATAAGTACATATATTTAGGATAAGAGCATATTTCGCCCTTTTAAAATGCATATATTGAGTTTTTTAAGTCCATATTACCGAACTCCACTTATAACGATCCGAACTCTACTTATAACAGTTTGAAAATACCATTTATATTTCACTAGTGAAAACTTACTTGATTCTTCGAGAACAGCGGGTAGAGATCTTGTCGAGCAAGACAATAGCATAGTTTTAGATTTCCTTAGATCGATGTCGGAAACACAGCCCATCTCGGAAAACAACGGTGTCGTGTCTTTAAAAGAGGCAGGAAGAGATCGACTCAATCTTTGGTATATCTGTCTCCGGTCGACATCGGTTCTTCTGCCTAAAAATATCAAATACAGCAATTGAATTCAATACAAAAAACTATAAAATTATTGAATTTATTCTAAGAAACTGAAAAATATATTTAACGGCTAACCATGACGATTTTCAACGTTGGGACTTGAAATTGGAGTCTCTATCTTTCTGGAGAGATTACCGTAAGATCCTTCATTTGATTCTGCAAAGTAAAATAAAAAAAATACTCCTTAGCGATAAAAACCACATCATTGCTTGTGTATCTCATAATTAGCAATATTTTCAGGTTGCAATCACTTGCAAGTGAAGCGATGAAGTTGGAATTGTAACGTTTGCTCCCGAGGCTGAGCCGAGGGAGTTAATTATCGCGAGGGTGCAAGTGGTTTATACTCCTGAGGTACGTACAAGATTTTACCTCCAGAAGGTTAAAGATAGATTTAGACATTAAACAATACGTTAGTTTCACCGGAAACCCAAGCTGTTTAAAACGAGTCTACCAGCACCAACCTTATTTACTTGTGCTTTATCTAGGGCAACATCATGAAAGTTCATGATGTTTAACTTTCATGATTCCCTTATTTTTCATTACTCCCTGTTTAACCCCAGGTGCAATGAGTAACTTTCCTCCCTGTAAAGTGGGGAGTAAAGTTCACTTTTTCTCCCTGCTGGAGGTAAATATTTGTATGGGAAAATAGTTAAAACTAGTTATTTCAAGTTTAGGCCTGCCAAAGGATTTTTTTATTAGCCTTTTCTCTAATTAATATAGTTGAAAAATTTAAAAAATGTACATTCTGAAAAAAATGTTATAAAATGTTTAAATAAATATTTACAGAAAAAGTATCTTGGCCTATAGAGTGTGTATTGCCACAGCGATCTGCTAATTTGATAATGTAAATACATATAGTATTAGTTTTATTAATGTAATTTTTATAGATGTAAGATCAATAAATGGCTTATTTCTTATTTTTAGAGTGTTGTATGTGGTAGGATAGAGCCTGCAAATTTCTGTACACTTCCCAGCTCTTTAGCTCAACTAGGCCAGCTTCCAGAGTAATTTAAAAAAATCCATTTTTTGCTTTTGGGACCAATTTATTAACTTTACTTAGCTATAATTCCAAAACAAGTAGACATATCTTGGTAAAATTTGTTATTTCTCCAAGTCTATATAAATAGTAAACCTGTGCCAATGGGAGGTGTGCTTTCCTCCCACTTAATTAGATGCATGGTTTACCTAACAAAAATGATTAAATTCTATTGGTGCAACCAATTTAAGGATTAGTCCACAGGCCACCATAAGAAGTGAGTCGCTGATTGATAAAGTTTTCTTACCTTATGGAATCGCTTATTTATGCCGTGTCCACCGATGAATTGGGTATATGGCAACTGGGGGCTGGGCCATTTCTTTTTTGTTGACATGCCAAACTTGCCTTTCTGCGGGAACATTGAAAAGAGATAGATAAAGTTTTGATTTTTACAGGATCGTTTAATTAAATTATTTCAAAAACAGTGGTACACGTGGCCACCGATAAGAGTGGGCCGTTTGGGGTGGCCACCGCCCCAAACACATCGCTCTGCGGGGACGTAGAAAAGAAAACGGCCCACTCGTATCGGTGGCCACCTTTACCACTGTTTTTTAAATAATTTCATTAAACGATCCTGTGAAAATCAAAACTTTATCTATCTCTTTTCAATGTTCCCGCAGAAGGGCAAGTTTGGCATGTCAACAAAAAAGAAATGGCCCAGCCCCCAGTTGCCATATACCCAATTCATCGGTGGACACGGCATAAATAAGCGATTCCATAAGGTAAGAAAACTTTATGAATCAGCGACTCACTTCTTATGGTGGCCTGTGGACTAGATCTTTAGATCAATTATTTTTTTAGTTGCATTCAGGTAAAGTAAAATTTCTTGTAAATAAATAGTAATAATAATTAAATTAAACGTGGTATGGAAACTGGATCATAAATAATAGAAAATGCTTGCATACGAGTCTGCAAGACAGTGAGACATTTACATGTAACTTTTTGGTGTCGTTTTTTGGTAACGCTTATTGGTGTCGTTTTCAAATTAATGTAGGACTACTGCACGCTACTTTCGATAAATTATAAAAGTTTCATACAAACCACATCAGTACTTTCGAAGCTATAGGTGTAAATAAATGTATGTTTGTGCACATGTGGAAGAGAAACAAATGAACGCAGAATGTTGAAACTTATATGAGACCATCAATGGGCTAATCATGATCTACCATCCAAATTTTATTAAAATCGGACTTGTTTGAAAGTTATGGTGGTTCGCAACCATTGAACGGCAGACCGACACGGAACCAAAAATGTTCCCTCATATCTGAAACGGATTTCTGTCTAGGAATTTTTCAAATCGAAGACCTAAATTTTTTTTTGTTCTTCGGAACGATAACATAGCTTCCGTTACCTCCGGTAAGCTCGTGAGAAATACCATACAAAAATATTAAGTTTAAATCAATCAACACCAAGAATCAAGCAGAGAGTTCAAAAAAGTATTCCGGGTAACAATTATAATGAGGAAGCCAAGGGAGAATAAAGAACGAGGGAGAAAAAACAGAGTGTGACAGAGATAAGGAAGGCTTTGAGACGTGCTCTACTCGGAGATCAAAACTAGTTTGATTTTTAATGTTAGTTAATTGTTAGTATTAGTAGGTAGTCCTAGCGTTAGGTAGACTCAGGGGTGCCCATCCCCCCCAAGGCTCATGACGCAAATTCCCCCCCAAAACTTAATAAAACTTCCCCCCCCCTCCCCTCGATTAAGTGGGGGGTCTGGGGGTCCTCCCCCAGGAAATTTTTGCAAATTTTCTTTTTCAAATAACGAATATGCCTCATTGATTCATAAAATCAGGATCAAATTTTTAGCTTTGTTTCGAGAGTAATTTAAATATTTTGTGAAACTTAATTCACTTTGGAAAGTTTATTAGTTAATTGTTTTGCTCTTTGTTAATTAAGGACTGAAAAAGAAACAAACAAAACGATTAGTATTTCTCTCTGTATTAGCAACTAGAACAGTTTAAATATACATATTAATTTACGAGTATTTAATATACTTTATGTTTCCTTGTCTTTTTGAAACTTATGCTTGGTATTAGTATTGTAGTTTGAGTTTTTCATTACTCATACTAAAAGAAAAGAAAAAGCACAATTGAGAAAATAAAGCTTTTATTGATAATACTCTATCTTCAGATACTACAGACTGCACTTTTTATAGATACTTCTCAAATTTTGAGAATAAATAAATTTATTTTATTTTAATAACAAAGTAGTTATTATTACTGGTGCTAAGGTTTTTAGGGTTTTGTAGATACTTCTCAAAACCCTTATGCCGAGGGTGATGTGTCCGTCCGTCCGTCGCTCTTTGGTTCATAGAGCCTGAACCATTCACGAGAGACTTGAAATTTAAAATATTGGCGTAACTTTTTGACCCAGTCATAGGAAAAATACAGAGAATGTTTTTAACATTTAATATGCGCATGCGCAGAACGCAAAAATGTGAAAACCTCAAATATTTATATTTTTTAATTTTTGAGATGGGTATCAAATGAAAGCTACTGAAGAGTAGATTACAAATATATATAGTTTTTTGTGACTACTGTGTTTTTTACCGCCAAAATTGCGTCTTTAGCGCCAAAATTTCACTAAAAAAATGCCCAAATTTTGGAATCGTGCGATTCCAGTCTGGAATAGGGACATCTAGTCTACTCTCCTTACACTACACTATTTTTTCTTTTTTGAGGGATCTATTTAAATTTGTTTTATTTTGTATACTTTCATATAGGGTGGGATGGGTTTACTAAAATGTTATTTTAGCAAATAATGAAATATATGTATATGCCGAATAATCTACGAAACCCTAAAAAGTACTTGCTTGATGCAAGTACTTCCCTGAATTTTTTTATAATAATTTACACTACAAACGTTTCCTGTTAGTGTTCCTAAAAACGTCAATTATTTTACTGTAATTGATTTTTTTTTTGCAAAATATCTAGTCATAATTATGACTCGTAGTTACTGATTTAACACTAATCATTTATGTTTCTATTTTATGATTTTAGTTTATTTATGTTTTTATTTTATATTTCTTATAATAGAGGATTAAAGAAAGGTGCTCTGTTTTACGTGATACGGGACAACTATAAGCTCTAATTATTGTTTAACAATAAAATAAAACCATAAATAAACTAGTTAATGAAATGATATAAATAAAACAATTTAAATGGAAGGAACACTTAAACATCGTGTACGTGTAACAACAGACTATTACTATATAGGTGTCGCGAGAAGAATAGAATTACTTAATAATGGTACAATAAATGTGGTAATGTACCACTTCAGTAACTAGAAAATAGTATTAGTATAGTGATAGACTTACAAATAATATAGAGTATAGAGTAAAGCATAATAATATTGTTTAGATTCTTCTCCCTCAATCAGTTGATTTCAGTATGAAAATTGCACTCCCCCCTTCCCCTAAAAAAAATCTATTAAAAACATCCCCGAAAATCCCCCTCAAAAATTTTATTTACGACGCACTCTGTGTCCTACCCCCCTTTGAGCGGGCACCCCTGGGTAGACTAGTAGTAGGTAGTTTGATTTAAGGTTAAAGTGTAGTGGAAGAGCGCTGGGCTATAGGGCTTTTCGACTTTCTTTGCCCTGCAAAGCGCGGTAGGGGAAAGGCCCTACAGCTGGAGACTGGATTGCACCACCTCCTATAGCTTTTTAACTCCCTGCTACACTTTTCTGAGTTTTTAAGCTAAAAGTAACATAATGTTTTATAACTTTTGTTCCGTAGCCTAAACATGAAAATGTCAATAATAATATTAAAAAAACAAAAAAAAAACAAGACTAACCTCCATAAACTGAAGTGTGGCTGGTTTCTAAAGAGCTAGGCTCATCGATAACAGGTCTTCTAAACTGGTTCAAGTTGCGTCTCTTTCTAATTGTTATACCATCAGTAGACAGGGCAGGTTCGACCAATGATAGTCGAGCCATTACTTCCTCAATAGATTTATTTTCATTAGGAACATTACTCGAGGAATCTTCAGAAGTATGTTGTTCAATACTACTTTTTTTTAAGTTGCGTCTCCGCCTAACAGTGACACCCTCAGGAGAAGGTGTTACAGGTAGCCGGGACGACACCAATTCTTCATTAGATTTACTTTCTTTAGCAACATTTCTCGAGGAATCTTGAGAATAATGTTGTTCATTGTTACTTTTTTTTAAGTTTTGTCTCTTCCTAACAGTTGCATTATCAGGTGTAGATATTATCTGTTCGTATAAAGATAGCCTGGACATCAATTCTTCATCAGATTTACTATCGTAAGGAACATCGCTTGAAGAATCTTCAGTAGAAAGATGATCGGACTTCTCTTCACTGTTACCCTTTCTCAGGTTGCGCCTCTTCCTAACAGCTAAACCTTCAGATGTCGATAAAGAAGCTTCGAATAACTCTTCGTTACATGTATTGTCAATAGGAATATCCCTTGAAGAATCCTCAGTAGAACGTCGGTCAAACGTCTCTCCAAGATTAACTGACGGAAGGTTACCGTTGTTGGAGTCTTCAACAAGGTTATCCAAGTACTTTCGATGAAACTTAGAAAGTTCATTTACTGCTTCCGTTAGTTCTTCATCACTTAGGGTAGGAACAGAATTAACTTTAGAAGTTTCTCCAGTCGATACTAGAGAAGAAGGTGAAGTTTGCGGTGGATCAAAAGTGTTGGCACTTGACGATAATCGACTTTCATTGCAATCGATGAATATACTCGAAGAATCACTTTTATTACTCGATACTGTTTCGTCCGCTTGATTCATCTCCGGTTGGCAGGGTGAATCATAAACTGGTAAGTTTGAAGAAGATGTAGAAGCGATAAGACTTTTAAATTGACTGCTTTCAGACCCTTTCTCTTCAAATTTAGCAGATATTTCCACATTATCTCTATCAGAAGTCTCTAAATCTAATGATGTTTTGGGATGATCTACAGAGGAACTTTCAAAATGTTTTTTCTTAGGTGTTGACCCATCTAGAGACGTTACAGATATCCATTTGCTGGAAAAGTCATCTAGCGATGTATCAGTTTTTATAATGGGTGAAAGTGTGTCGGTATTAAAATAATTATTACCATAAGGAGTCAAATTCGACGGGGAGCAAACAAACGATTTTTTACTCGACAATAAATTAGTAGATTTACGTTGTCTAAATCTAGTGCCGATTTTTTGTAGTTTGGGTGTAGACGATTTTACTTCATATTGATTACTAGTATTTCCAATAATATCACTCTTGTCTATTTTTTTAAGTAATTTATTGACACTGTTTCTAATTGATCTTTTCTTTTTTTTTACACTTCCTGATCCTGAAAATAATATAAAATAGTCAAATAAAATCGATAGGATTAAGAATTCAGATATTAGGAAATAGGAGAAGAGAAAAGCATTGAAGGATAGGAGCATGACATTGAATAGAAAAATAAACCTCTCCCTTAGCTTAATCATAATAAATATAATGTCTTAATTATACAAATAGGGTTGTAAGAGATAGGTGGGACTAGTGCTGGGGAATTAATTCTCTGAGAATCGATTACCCAATTCTCACCCGTTGATTCTGAGAATTAATTTCCTTGTGCTAGAATCGAATCTCAGGTAGGAGTCGATTCTACTTTAGAATCGGTTCCTACTACTTGAGATTCATAAATAAAGATTTTTTTTTATTATTGCACATTTTGGGTCTTTTGGGATATATAAAAAAAGGATTTGTGTTCTTATTTTGACAAGAAAAGTGCGCTACGGGTCTAGGCCAGGGTCTACCCTAGTGTTTTGTATTATTTATTTATTTTTTATTAAAGAGAGGTGAGGGTAGTATGTGTTTGTTACTGGATATCCATTAAAATTATTCTACTATGAATTCAAATAAAAAATAAATTATAGCAAATATTACATAAATCCTCATGAAAATAAATTTAAAAAATAATATAATAACCAACTCAAAAGCATAATTTCTTTAAGAAAAGAAGTAAAAAATCTTTTAGCCATCTTTCATCAGAATATAATTCGTTTTCAGCAAATTTTGGAAAGTTAGTTCAGAAAAAATCTGCAAGTATGGAAAGTTAGTTTGGAAAAAACCTGCAAGTATGGAAAGTTAGTTCGGAAAAAATCTGTAAGTATGGAAAGTTAGTTCGGAAAAAATCTGCAAGTATGTAAAGTTAGTTCAGAAAAAATCTGCAAGTATGGAAAGTTAGTTCGGAAAAAATCCCTAAGTTATTTTATTTGTTTTGACAAGACCCATATTTACAATCTTCATTTTGACGGGTTTAAAATTTATGATTTTATATTTCAGTACCTGATATGGCTGATAAAATTGTTAAAATGTTCAAGAATGATTATATCAGGCCTTTTTGTTATGTAAAAATTTCAAGATAAAAATAACTTTTTATATACTACGTTTTTAAATTTTCTGTTGAATCGTAAGTAATGTTGATAATATAATTGTTATTGTTATATAATATATAATGTTAGTGAAAAAAAAATAGTTCCGAATTTATTTACTTCACATAAATGACAACCATCCAGAGAGCTGATCTTAAACCTATAAAAGGATAAATCTTTGTACAACGGATCTTCCCAACACCAAATCTAAAGCATGCCATCGATATATTTGAAATAATATAAATAATATAATCGATAAATAATATAATCGATATTTCCTGTTTTGCTGTCATTCAATGTTTATCTATCACAAATTTGAGACCCGTCAAAATGAAGATTGCGTAAATATTGGATATGGCAAATCAAACAAAATAACTTGCGAATTTTTTCCGAACTTACTTTCCGCACAGCAAAATGTGCTGAAAACCAATTAAATTCTGCTGAAAGATGGCTAAAAGTATTAAAATAATGCATTGTCATCGTGTTCTGAGCTATGCTAAAAGTTTCAAATGTCTAGCTATTCGGGAAGTTAGTTAGAAATCGATTACCAGATTTGAACCAGACAAACAAACAAACAAACAAACAAACAAGAAAGCAAGCTAATAAAAACTAATATTATTTTTAAGAGATAAACATTGAATGACAGTGAAACAGGAAAAGTAAACAAAGAAATAAATTAATTGAGGTGTGACAACCAGGTTTGTTTACACTTGTGTCCTAGGTATTGGTTTAATTTTTCTGCAACTGTACTTCTTTACTTGTACTCATTTTTCTTCTCTTACCGTCCCCTACACGGGGGCATACCGATGGCACGGTTTAGATTCGGTGTTGGCAAGATCCGTTGTACAAAGATTTGTCCTTTTATAGGTTTAAGATCAGCTGTCTAGATGGTTGTCATTTATATGAAGTAAATAAATTCGGAACTATGTTTTTTCACTAACACTATATACAACAATAACAATTATATGATCAACACTACATAATATGATCCCACAGAAAATTTAAAAACCATAGTATATAACAAGTTCTTTTTATCTTGTAATTATTTTAAAAGAGATTAAGGCCTCTTTCACACGAGGCAACTTAGTTGCCTAGGCAACTAGGAGACCAGGCACATGTGCCGCTTGCGTTCTCATCCTAACTAGTTGATTCAACTAAAAAGACACTACAAGGCGTTATGCCTTTCACACGAGTCAACTTAGTTGATTCAACTGGACTTGTTTGATATGGATTCTACTTTTATGGATTTCTACATCCAATTAAATTGAAGAATTAATCCTCGTGGCTTAGTAGTTTCGGATATAATTGTGGGTAAGCGCCCTTTTCCCCATACTAGCAAGGGATGAACCCACATTCTTCGACTAGATTTTCTCCTTCTTAGGGTTTCAGTGATAAAACCAAAAAAAGAAACCCTTATAGTTTCGTCTGTCACTCTGAACGGTTGCAATTACTTTTGAATTAAAAGAGATGAATATTTGAAACTTCCCAGTCTTAAAGATCGTTTTGAGGCGCACACAGGAAAAATATAGCGAACTCAAAATTATCAGCTGTTCAAATTTACGATTAATATGCATTAATATTTACGATTGATAAAATGAAAGGTATTGAAGAGTTGATTACAAATATATATACCACTTGTGGAAATTAGTTCATTTTTCATGCCATTTTGTAAAAAACATCAACCTTTTGCGTGCCCCACCTCCCTTATATAACTTTTCTATTATTAATTTTTCTATTCATAAAACCAACGAAACCCTTTTTACGTGAGACTTCCCTTACACACAAACAATTTTTTTGCTCTTCTTCTTGCAGAAGAGCAAGCACAAGAAGTTCACGTACTCCTGCTTTCTCGGGTCCATAAATCGTACTGAATCTCCGTTGGGAAGAGAAGTTGAATCAACAAAGTTGCCTCGTGTGAAAAAGTCTTCACATGGGCAGTCAACTAGTTAAGAGTCAACCAGTCAACTAGTTGAATCAACTAAGTTGCCTCGTGTGAAAGAGGCCTAAGTGTTTGTTTTTTAATCCACACAATATTAGTAAATACCTCTATCGATACGTTGATGTACGTTCCAACCTGCTCGACAAGGAGAGGGATCAAAAGTATCGTGTAGTTGACCAGAACTTTTTTCAACATTTTCCACCAGTTTTTCTGAAGTTCTAAAAAAAAAAAATAAATAAATAAATAAAATAAAATAAAACATAAGAGTAAGAAACAAGTTTACTTGCTTCATGATACAATCAGGAAATTGCTTGATTTGTTTAGGAGATTTCTATAAGTTTTGAACACGCATCACAATTATGTGCAGGGAATGTGGAAAAACAATAATTAAATAAACTAAACCTTATAGTAAAATCGGTTCCCAGTGTGAAATAGTTATTTACGCACCAAGGGAGGAAAGTAAGTGATTGCACCCTGAGCGATGAAGTTGGTTCCTGAGGCGAAGCTGAGGCAACCATAACGTTCACTCCCGAGGCGGAGCCGAGGGAGTTAATTATCGCGAGGGTGCAAGTGATTTTTACTCCCAAGGTACGTACAAGATTTTACCTCCAGAAGGGAGAAAAAAATATGAAAAGATTTTAATTTTAAATTACGTTATTCAACAAAAAATACATAGGTTTATATTTATTTTAAAAAATATATAGTTAGATATAATATTAACAATTCTCTAAATAAGATTAATCATGTTAAAATTAAATTATAGATAATAATTATTTGAATTTCAATGCTAAAATTAAATGGGAGAAACAGCTGGAAGCTGAGTCGTGTATTGAATGGTGTTGAAAACTGATGTATTTAAATATGGATTAGTTAATCTACATGTAGAAATTATGTTTCCACTTTTAACTTGTTTGTTTCTTTTACTGATGAATCACTATGGCAACCGTTGTGGAGGTTACATGACATGTGTGAAGATAACATTATAGATGTCGAAATTAAACAAAAGTTAGTAAATGAAATTGTGTATTAGCACCAACCTTATTTACTTGTGCTTTATCTAGGGCAACACTGAAGGGAATCATGAGAGTTCATGATTCCCTTATTTTTCATTACTCCCTGTTTAACCCGACCGGGTGCAATGAGTAACTTCCCTCCCTGTAAACTAGGGAGGAAAGTTCACTTTTTCTCCCCCTTGGAGGTAATAGTTATTTACGCACCAAGGGAGGAAACAAAGTCATTACTCCCTGAGCGTTTTGTTGGTTCCCGAGGCGTAGCCGAGGGAGTTATTTAGTTACAATATCAAGGGCACTTTGTACTTTAGGAATAGTCAAAAAGTCGATATTATTATCATAAAAAAAGTGAAGGCAGAATACTTTTAAAATATAAATATTATAAACTTAAATCACAATTACCTTGAAGGAATTGAATTCTCTCGCTCAGATGAAGATTCGAATATATTAGATTTTATCACTTCTTTATAATCACCCTGGTACAACAAGTCAAACGGATCGAGATCTGGTACGTAGCTTAAACTCTGCTTTGCTCTCTTCTTACCCACGTACGTTTTAATGCTATACCTCGGTCTCATTGGAGCCATATTTGAATTAAAAGTCTAAAAATAAAATAAAAGTCATATACATGTATCGCAGGATAATATTATATAAAACCAGTTTTTTTATTATACAAATAAAAAAAAAAACAATCTACCACTAAGAATATTATATTACACTTCTTACAATTGTCATTGAGACATTAACAATATTACAACTGCAAACCATCTTTTTCGTCAAAACCCAAATCTATCGTTATCATAATCTGAAGAGATAAGATTGCTACCATTCATAAAACTGCAATCAGAACTCTCAACACTCAATAAAAGAAGGAAAGCTCTAAAACAACATAACATTCACACATCATTTCTTTTAGCTATTTGTAAATAGTTAATGAGATAAGATGAAGTCTGGACATTTATGACTCTTTCTTTGTCTATCCTAAATTTATGACTTATGACACATAAGATTGCAACTTCTTTTTTTTTTATCAGAGTGATAAGGATAAGAAGCCCAAATGATTTTTGACTGTTTATTTGTAAGAACCCCTTATTTGTATAAAGAAGTCAAAACACAATTATTTGTTTTATTCATTTATCTAGAGTAGATGATACGACAGAGAAAGTATTATACTTTAAATCATATATGAGGAGCCTAGTATCAAAGACAGACATTCGACATTTTTTCCGAATTTCAGTTATCGATTGTTTCTTATAGATTTTTGGCTGCTGCATCAGATTCTGCTATCCATTTGCATCAAAAACGACCAGAAAAGGGGTAAAAATGCAATAATATTTGTACTTTTGTTTCAAATACAGACAAGTCAACACACGTTTTGCTTCAAAAGTGGACATAACCGAAACAACTAATCAGGAGGCGGCATTTTACTAACTCGTTCCTATGATGCACTGCGGGCTTTAGCATCTGAATACCTACTCCTACCATTTTGTCATACATGTTTAGAAAAATGATACCCCGAGGGGAAATCGAAAAAACAATTTTAGCTCTAAATTTGGGGCACTACTCCCTAAGAACTCTGAAAAACGTGAAAAAAAAATTATTTCTCCAATATTATTATTCTAACTATTATTTTCAACGTCATTTTGCTTCAAAAACGGACAAAACCTTGTTTTTATTTCAAAAGCGGACAACTCCACTTTTTAACTCCATTTAGCAGCTAAAATATCAAAGAAATTCACGTTTTCAGTCCTTCTAACTAGTTTTGAGTCTATTAAGAATCTACAGAAAAAAATCATTGTTCTAACACCTGTAGAATTTGAGCTACAGTTTTTCGGCTCTCCTGTAAAATTTTGAAATGTGCTCTTGTCCGTCATTGATACTAAGCTCCTCATATATAACTTACAAAATAAAATATTAATGTTGACTCCTTAATTGGAAAATCATTAATATACAAGGTCACTGGTGGTAACCAAACGATTTCAATTATTCCATAACGTTAAATTTGGTTTCTGTTAACTGAAACTAATGAAAAATAGCTAATATTACTTACTAAGCAACTATTACGTTATGCAGGGCCCCTGAGAGCCATCCTGGGCCCCATGTCAATAGGTCTAATGGGTACAGGGGGGGGGGGGGGGGATGGGAGGAGGAGAAAAAATCAACCATCAGCAGGGATATTGAAGAATGTCCATCATATTTACATAACTACTTCACTTGCTCTAACTTCTTATTTATAATTATTTTCAGAACCACTTTACTAAACACCTCTCATTCTTGACATCTCTTCTACCTCCAAAGCAAACCTTTGCCACGTTTCTAGTCATAGTCGTACTTATTTATTTGTCTTCGCCTAACCTGGGATCCAATTTTTCTTTACCCCCAAATTCTTCCTTTTAGGAGGCAAAAATTTAGTTTAAAAAAACATTGGTCAGATGTTTTAGTGGCATATTTTAGCCACTAAAACATAGGTTCAAGTCCCGGTGCTGGGGTCTATTTTTCTCTGTATGTCTCCCGTAGTTAATGATAATTATAATTTGATTTAAAGTAAAATTTATTCTTTCCTTAGTATGAATACTACCTAAATCTTAAAAATTTGAATTTCTAACTGATTGTACTAGGTACAGGTACTAATTGAGTACTTTACAATTATAAGCGTTAATTCTCGGTCTAGTTCTATTGCCGTGAATATTGGCTTGCTAGACTAGTAGAAAAGATTGAAAGCTTGGATTCAGGAGTTTGTATCGGTAACTATAGAGAAAAATCATTCTCCAGTGTAGCTCAGTTGGTAAGAGCGCCTTTAACGGATATATAGGAGGCCTGTGGTTCAAGTCCCGGTGCTGGGGTCTATTTTACTCGGTATGTCTCCCATAGTTAATGATAATTATAATTTGATTTAAAGTAAAATTTAATCTTTCCGTAGTATGAATACTACCTAAATCTTAAAAATTTGAATTATTATAGCCAAGTAAACTTATATTTCCATTTATGGTTATTTGCAGAACAAAGGTTGTTTATCAAATATGATCACATCTATACACAGGAGAGATTATATCCTTGGTCTAAATAACTGTTAAGACAAATATACATCATCCCTTACTCTAAATAAAAGTTTTAATATCTCTCGTTATCAGTTTATTAGGCAACAGTGTGACACTTGATACTCAGATAGGCCAACCTCTACAAGGAAAAAAATAAATCCACTAGGCCTGTGGTAAGAGTAGAGCCAGTGACATTTCGATTTGCCAAGTTGGCCTGACATTCTCGTATTCAAAATCCGGTGCTTCCATTGGCTCCCCTCCACATTATTTAGATTATCCCATTCAGTCAAAAGACAATCCTACAGTAGAGTTAGTGCATTGACAGCGCGGGAAAAACTAGCAAATGGGGTGGGTAGCCAATGAGAGCTCAATATTTTCCCGGGCAAAAGGTCGGGTCAACTAGGCAAAGATAAATGTCTCTAGTGAAGGGGAGAGGCCCCCTAACCACAAACCTAGAGGATTTATTTTTTCCCTCAGAGAGCTTGGCCAATTGTGTGTCACTCGATTTCCCACGCTGTCAACACACTAATTCTACTTTGGGACAGGCTGTAATTGTAAGAATAGTAAAACATTGTCAATCGACATCCAAGTTGTTTAGGCAGGGAGGTTTAATAGTAATTCTTGGACCTGGCCCAAGATCATATCTAACACAATTTGTACAAAACAACAAAACAAATTGGTGTATTTATTTCTATTTCTAATTGAGATTGTGACTTGGAATTTGGACTTAAGTCAAACGATAGCTATACAGTAGAACCTCGATAATTTGGACCTCTAAAATCAGGACTGCCTACTGAAAAATTTAATAACTATAAATTGTAGAAAAAAATTTGAAAAGTGAAAGTGGGGCATCTCTTGCAAAAAAATGTAAGTGTGGGGACATCTACCATCAGTGATTTAAAACAAAACCAAACGAGATAGCCTACTGCAATACGCGTCAAAGCTAGATTCTGAAGAGAGCAAATGATACCGCTTTAGAAGAAGCGATGTACATATGGTTTACCCAAAGAAGAAGCTTAGACAAACCTTTATCAGGTCCTCTCATCTGCGAAAAAGTTGTTTTACAGTATATTCGAAAATTCGGACAAATCGGTAATTCGGACAGTTTTATACTCGTACAGGCTACTAGGAAACATTGTCACCATATTGAAAAATAATAAGAAAATGATTTTAAAACATAAAACTAGGAATTTTTAAATAACGTACAGAGTTAGATACAAATTATTTCATATTAAAAATGGGATATCTAGATGGATTGGGTGCTTGAGACAACTCATCATCCTAGTTCATATTGTTATAAATAGTAAATACATAAACAACAACAATGATTGCAAAGGAAGATAAGACAGAGAACAAACAGAAAAATTAACAAGTAATTCTTGTTTCAACTAGCAATTTATCATGTACAAGCAAAACTGTCATTGCAGTTATCATTTGTGAATTCAGTCTCAGTTTTTACACCAAGTCGATATTTAAAAAGAAACAGCACAAGTCAAAGATTAGACTTTTTTGTCAACATAATAATTTATTAGGCTAAAAAAACCCGTGTTGTAAAAGAAATGATTATTATTATGACATTTCCTTTTGATAATTTGTGAGGATCAGTAGTGGATTGTATATGTATTCTAATACCTAATAAAAAAAAAACTAAAACAAATCGAATTACATAAGATGATTATAGCTCTTTTTAGAAGGAATTAATAATATTTAGCAAACTAAAGAATAATTTAATTAAAATGTAAACACTCACCTATTAAGTAGCAAGAGATCGAGTACACAATATTCTAGAAGTAATTTAGGAATACATTACACGAATTATTATTACTGTCAGTTATGAAAAGCCTTACACGATTGTGAAACCCTCAAAAAAACATCTTTCTGCAAGAGCTAGAAATCAAAGACAACATATTACTGAATAAAATTCAAGCAGAAAAGATTTAAAAACAATCAAAATCAAAACAAAATCGTAATATCACAATATCGCACAAACTTTTTATCTAAAACAAAATGTATAAGTTCATTATAATTATTGCACACTCTTACCTTTCCACTATAAGTAAATTTTTACATCGGCTGTTATTTATAGCAAAACTTCTATAGAACGGACCTTAAAAATCACAATACATATTATAAACAATAAGAAAAAAAGAAATAGGAAAGGAAACAACGGAAAATAAATCGTCGGAACAAAGTCCGAATCCGAAGTCCGATTGACTTTTATTTTAGTTTTTTTGTTGTCAGTGGTTCTTTTAAAAATAACAAAGTTTATTTATCTAAACAAAGATTTAAAATATTTAAATTTTATATAAAATTTAGTTGGCATTCTGATAACACTGATCCGGGGATTTAAAGAGAAGAAGAAGAAGTTTCGAGATATTTCAAAGTGATGATAAGGGAATTATTAAATATATTTTGGCTTTCGTATTATTATTAATCGGCGATTTGTGTATTTTTATGTGTGGATATATTTAAGTTATTAATGTAACGTTCTTAGTGAAAGAATTTTACAATGTCGTCCGATGAAAAATTGTTTTTTCGAAATACTGTTCTTAATTTAGCTCGATCTTTAGCTGCTATTGAAGATGTATCTTGGGAAAAGGTAATCTCTTTGTTAATGGATAAATATAAGCTATATTATAATATTTGCCCCTTTAATGTCAACTTTCAATGCTTTGTGTACTTAGAGTAAATTAAATTAAACTAAAGATCTTAGTGGGTCAATGACATCAACTTTAATCGATTTGTTATTGTAGGAAAGGCGAATAAATAAATAGATTACATTGGTGATAAATATATTTATCATGAATGTTTTGATTGAATAATAGATATTATTCTGGCTTATCTTGTCAAGATATGCCTAGATGTTTTCTAAGAGGCCAGTATAAGGGATAGAATAAGTCTTTTGTTTTTTCAATTTTTTCAAGGGAGTTGCTCAAGATATGACTCACTAAGCTTGGGAATTCATAGTACTAAACTTGGGAGTTCAGAGCTGCAGAAAACATTGATGCTGACCCCTTGTATTCGATAAAAATTTGATAATTATCAACCACATAGACAGATAAAGAACTTCTGAGTACAACAAAACATTTTATAAAATCTCCTCTGGAATATGTATTGTAACATTATGGGAAAACTACTCTTTCTCTTTCTATAATTGTTTGTGTTTTTATATTTCTATTAAAAATATTGGTCTTAGGAATAGATTTATTCTTTCTGTCTCTACCAATGACAATTTATTTATCGGAAGAGTGGATTTTTAACTTGTAGTTAACTTGTAGTAGTAGGGGTTGGGTGGACAGGCCTTGCAAATGGACCTCCATTTAGACCATTTTTGTCAACTCCGTAATCCTCACTCACCTGACGTCATTTCCCACACCCTTTTAAAACTGTAGAGGTGGATCCTTCAGGGTATATAGAAAAACACAGGTTTATTCCATTATGTTTTTGGCAACATTTCGGCCATATCCGGCCATTTTCAAGCGTTCTTCCATGTCAGAAAACTAAGAAAGATGATAAACTGGTGTCTCGGGTCGTCCAGTGGATTATGTCTATTATTCCACCTGTACAGTTATACTAGTTATTGAGGGTACTTTTACAACTAATAATAGACACCCTTTTAATGTTAATTACAAAGGAAATCTTACGACTTAAGCAACTTAAGCTCCTTCTCTTGGAATTCTTCTACACCCAACATTTGGAAGCTATCACTCACACATTTCTATAAAGAGATCTGTTTTCTCCTAATACTGGACATAATGTGGTCTTTTTTTATCTTCATCAGAGCTATACTAATACCAAGAAATTGTTTAATTTTGACATCTCAGATTGATAAACCTATGTGAGGGAAAAAATAAAGCCACTAGGTGGTTATCCAGTGACATTTTTATTTGCCTAGTTGGCCTGACCTACTATCCGACTACCCGCCAAAATCTCGATCTCTCATTGGCTTTATAGTACACATATATTATAGTACACATTTTCTAACAATATTTGTTTTACATTTTTCTTGAAATCCAAAAAAGATAATCCTCTTGTGTCTATGCATAACTTATTGTACATTTTCACTCCCAATACAAATTGACCTACTCCAGACTTTGCTAACCTATGCTGCGGTATTGTTAGTTCATCTTTACTTTTTGTGTTATAGTTATGTATGTTAGATTTTCCTGCACTGTCAGAATTAAAAAGAAATCTTGGTATTACACTCATGCCATTATACTTTGTAAATCTGACAGTTCAGATTGGCCAACGCATGTGAGGGAAAAAATAAAACCACTAGGTATTTATCTTAAGGTTATTCAGTGATATTTTTGTTTACCTAGTTGGCCCGACCTCCCCCAACCTCTCATTGGCTTCCCTTAGACTGCTTACATCCTTCTGTGTTAATCCGCACTAGAAATATAATATATGCCTCTTGCCAAATCCACTTCTTAACTAATGATTTAGCCTGCCCTCTAGACCAGTCAGTGGAAGGTTCAGGTCCACAGAATGATGTGGAAATGTCTAATTTGGTTAATTCATTAACCTGTTGAGAAACAACAATTTATTTTTATGTGATATTCTTCTTTTCAACCTTTTCTATAGGCCAGAACGAACAAATTTTTTGCTTTACATATATATGTTTGATTGATCCATTTGCTGGTTTCTACCAGAAGTAATATCTTGGTAGATTCCCATCCACTCTTGACCCCATATTATCCTCAACTTGAGCTTCCTTAATTACTATCTCTTACTCTGTCTATCGGTAGCTAAACATCGATGTTTGACATTGAACTAAACCAGGAGGAGCTGGGTGGCTCGGAGGCTAGAGCGCTTGCCGTGCAGTAACGCAAGTTAAGCAGCATCGAGCCGGGTCAGAAGGTGACCTCAGCTCAGGGTTCGATTCCCGGACCAGGCCCCTCGCTCAATGTGGGAAGCTCCTCGAAAGAGTGGCGCCACCAGGTTTCGGCCTGGAAACCATGATGATGACACTCATGGTTGTATTACAGCCAGGGGGGGGAGTCATGGTTAACGACCATATCTTCACACAATGTGAAGATTTCGGTTCCTAACCCAGGTTTGTTCAATGGACCCACCTAAGTGGCCTGCGTCTTCAGCTGTAAAAGCCCCCCGGAATAAAAAAAAAAAAAACTAATAAACCAAAACAAACTTTTTGAAAGAAAACTTCAATGTTTTCATGTTGAAAACATTTCAATGATCTCTCCACCCCCGATGAGCAAAAAAGGCCTCTGCTTTTCAAAAATTTTCTGTTGAACCTAAAAATGGTTACCAATTTTGTTGTTTTTGTCGTATTTTTTTAATGTTTTTGATTTTGATATTTATTCAATTGAATGACAATGTTCTTTGGTCCGATACATCTACATCAATGTCCCAACTCTAACTCTGTCTCAGTTTGGTTTTCTAAGATTTTATTTGGTTCGATGTCCTTTACCATACCATCCTCCACGGAGAACATATTAAAAAGGTTCATATTATTTCCTGTGTGACTTCATTAGACTTCTTTCATGAGTGGACATGATACATATTCTATAAGCTGAGTTAAACTTTCTTTCGACTATTGCATCCAATTTCCTCTAGTCCAACTGTCTTTGCATTAATAGATCAAACTGGATGCTTAAAAGATTTTGAAATTCTATTTAAATTCTTGTAATATTCTTTATTGTTTCATGATCAATTTTGCCTTCAATTTTTTAACCCCAATCTGAGGATATTTTGTATGGTTGGCAAAATATTCTTACTGCAAAAATAGAATTAATTAATTCAATTTTCGCATTAAGAAAATGTTATTACTATTTTTTATATTAAACTTCATTAATTGTAATTTAAATCAAATTATAATTATTATTAACTACGGGAAACAGACAGAGAAAAATACACTCCAGTGCCGGGGTTTGAACCACGGGCCTCTATTTTTCCAGTATAGCGCTCTACCAACTAAGCTACGCAGGAGAATGATTGTCTCTGACGTTAATGATACTATGTCCCGAATTTAAGCTTTCAATTTTCCACAAGTCTTACAAGTCAACATTAATGACAGAACTAGACCGAGAAATAACGCTTATAATTATAAAGTACCCAATTAGTACCTGTACCTTGTGCAATCAATTAGAAATTCATATTTTACGATTTTGGTAGTATTCATAATACGGAAAGATTAAATTTTAATTTAAATCAAATTATAATTATTATTAACTACGGGAAACAGACTTAATTGAGTAAGTTAAATATTATTCAATTTTATTAAATAGAGTAGTATTTTTTACCCTTAGGCCGAGCGGCCACCAGAAGCTGAGCGGAGTTGAGCTAAGCCTAGCGGCACATCTCGACTCCACTTTGTCGGTCGGTTTTGAAAGCTGACTCCGCTCCCCACTCCACCAACCGCAATAATATTATTTTCAAGGGAGGAAAAAAATAAAGTATATTCCGACGATTCATATGGAAACAGTCTCTGTCCTATAAGCTGGTGAAGCGACACAAGCCGCAAGAGAAAACTCATAATCCTCAAATTATGAACTTAAACACAAATAGAATAGCTTTCGTTGGGTCGACATTTTGGATGGACTAGCTTAGCATGCAACAGAAATCAGAGCAGTGTCAGCTAGATTCCGCTCCGCTTTCTGTTGCCATACCCCTTGGACACAACTCCACTCAGTTCTTGCTTAACTACACTCTACTCCGCTCCACTTCTGGTGGCCGCTCGGCCTTAATCAATAATATTATAATTGTTTCCAATTTTCAACAGTTTGGGTTGAATTTTAGCCTATTATTTTCTAAGAGCATCATATGTTTTACTAATGCTGTGCCATGTTTTTAGGTGAATACACTGTTCTCCCTATGTCCCCAAGAGACTTCACAGGGAGTGTTCAGGATAGATCAACGGAATCAAGATGCTGTCATAGCCCTTGGGCTATTCTTCCTTGAATCGGGGCTTCAGCATGCCGATAAAATATTGAATTATTTGTTGAAGTTATTGAGATCTCTTCCCAAATCTGTATGGCTGGATGATAACTGGACTCTTCCGTGTTATCGTTAGTATTAATGCAATTTATAATAATATGCAATTAAATAATAAGTAATATAGTGACACAATAATTTAAGTTCTTGCTCTCACTTTTAACATTGATAAAAAAAATACAAAACTGTAGGAAATATTTCCCTGTCTAGGCAGAGAAAGTACAGTGTTTACCAGTGCATGCCATAACCTCTGATTTTGTTTGTGTTTAGTTTTATTTTAGTTTGTGTTATTTTAATTTAGTTTCATACTTGTATTATTACAAAGCAGTGTTATATTATTAATGTATTAATAATATTATTACAGTAGAATCTCGCTTATCCGGACCCCGCTAGTCCGGACATCCGAATAATCCGGGCAGGTCAAAAACTATGTACAATTTGGAACTAGGGTAGTATTCAGATTTATGAATTGTTGAGATTATCGGGGTTTCTGCTTTTATTGTCTATTACCATTTATAGAATTGTTCCTAGTATAGTTTACAGGTGTACATTCCAACATTCGACACGAGGAATACCCGGTATTTCTGTTAAAAATAAACAGATTTAGAATAATTATGAATAAGTAAGAACATCGATAAATCTGTTTCGGTTCCATAGAAATGTAGGGCGGAAGATATAAAGGTAGAGTAATCCAGAAAATAAAATTATATATGAGATGAGGAGAGGATTTTAAGAATCACGTAGCGGCGGTATAACTGAGTTCCGTGAAATTTAGCCAAGCCGCCAGTGTACAATGTCTTAACTTTTTGTGAAATGATTAGGCGTTGCTCGAATTTTATTTCGGAACATAGCTTGTTTCCCTAGAAGTCTCTTCTATACCTGCACCTGCGTAATTGATTGTCATTTTAATTTAATTTATTTGATATTCGGACTGGTGACAGAACAGTCTTTGAGACTAATAGAAGTATTTTTTTACGATAAAAATCTCGATTTAAATATTTTTACCCAACTAAAACTTATTTTATAGATATTTTAAAACTGATTCCGTTTAATCCGGACTTTCGGTAATCCGGACAGGGTCCGGTCCCGTCAAACCCGGATTAGCGAGACTCTACTGTATTATTTAAAACTTTAAAAATTATAAGCTGAAAAAGGATTTTAACTGTAGGTCTTTGAATAATTAATCTCGAGTAAGAAGTGGCAACACTGGAGCACGACTTGTTTTGGTTTGAGTTTATTGACGATTCATCTCAAACTCTTACCTAAGCTTCCATTTTTTATCTGCATAGTGTAAGTTGATAAAATTTTGTATGTAACAAGGCAGCAAAGGAAACATTTCTGCCTCGTTTATTCATTGCCTGTCAAATAGGTAGATTTCTTGCCTCGGCAGTTAATTATCATAGCCTGTCCTCACCTTCAGCTCGGAGGCTAATCTAATCACTTGTCAGTAAAATTCCATTTTGCTGCCTAGTTACATAAATAACTATTATCTACGATTGATACGAAATATAAACATTATATCTTTGTTTAGATGCGTAGAAAGTGATTCTTTACGTACTTGTATTCATTGCGCATGTGTGTCTCATAGTTCCGAATAATTCCTCTTCTTTACCACGCTAGTGCGGTAAAGAAGAGGAATTCTTCAGCTTTACGCACGATTAGCAAGTTTGTTTATATTTAACAAAACTAATTTGCTGTTCTTTTATTAAAGTAACTGTTTATATCGAGTTTTTAGTGAAAAACAATGAGTGAATCAAGTGACTTTGACGAAAATGTGGAGAATAATACTCCTCCAGAAATAATTAATTCGGCAAAAAATACAACTAATGAATTAATGCCATCTTTATCAAGAGAGAGATACGAACTTACATACAGCAAGTTTATTTTTTTCGTAGATAAAGTACGGTACGCAACTCGTGCGAAAACGGCATTTTGCATTGCTCGTGTGGTTTTCCACCCTCGCTATCCCTCGGGTGCAAACTCCACACTCGCATGCAAAATGCTACTTTCCGCACTCGACGCGTAATGTACTATTATGGTGTAGGTCCTCTTTTGTTTTCAAGTTACGAATGTTGCAGAGTGAGGATGGATGCATCCATACCTTACCTTTAATATTAACATTTTACTTATATTATCTTCTAATTTCAGGTCTTCCTACAGCTGAAAGATTTACGTTTTGTCTTAACACACTTCTTAGCGACATTGCAGTGAAAAGTCCTGAAAATCGTGAGAAAATTTTGTCTACTCAAGTCAAATTTCTTGGAGATTTAACTAATTTGTGTCAGGCTGCAGTTCAAGAAGATGCCCTTATATCATTCAGAAACAAACGTAAGTTTTATTTTGTTCTTAGTTATTCAAAAGAGTCTAATTAGGCTGCAACAATTATCTCTTTGTTTTCTCTGTTGGTTTTACTCTTAATATATTATATATTATGTTGCAGTAAGTTTGTGCCGGGTAACTCTGCCGACACTGCTTGGTCTAGTCCGCTCTACAGGCAGGTTTGCCGGTCAGGATCCTCCTCTTCTATCCAGAATATTTCCTCGACCACAAATGCCACGCAATGCTCCTAGAAATCCTCCAGTTGAGACCAATAAGAAGAAAAGTTTCAATAACTTTAGGTAATTTTATGGGTGAAAAAATAGTTATTTATACACCTAGGGAGTAAAGTAAGCCATTATTCCCTGAGCGAAAAAGTTGGTTCTTGAGGCGAAGCAGAAGGAACCATGGTCCCTAAATCAAGAATTAGAGTTTTTAATTCCGAGGGGTATTTTCATCCATTGCACAGTTTTTATTTATTTTTTAATAAATAATAATTATTAGCACTTTTAATTGCAGATATAAGAGATTCAATATTAAAAACAAATAAGAATTGGAATTAAACTCAAATAGAAGGTTATTTAGATGCAGGTTATAAAATAGTCGAAAAAGCATTGTCGCCAACCTGATTTCATCATCATTACATTAGCCAATAATTTTCTTCTATTTATAAAATAATTAAGTTGGCAGTCCTTACTTTTTTGCCCCACTTTTACTTTTTTGCCCTACTTTTACTTTTTCTCCCTACTTTTACTTTTTCTCCCTACTTTTGAGTTCAGGGAAGAAAAGACTTACTTTAGACCCTCTAGACTAATCCAAAATCATAACTTTTTCTCCCTACTGGAGATAAAGTTATTTGTCTTTGTTGTTATTATTTTATCTATATTTATCTATCTATATTTATTTATCTATTTATTTTATCTTCAACGTCTAACTGATTCATTCTGTGTTGACTCCCCAGTTTTATGCAGGGGAGAAGAATCAAGAAAGTTCCTATATAGTATTGGTTGTTAAGTTAGATTGTGTTGTATACTTTATTAATCGTGATCTTTACAGTTTTAAAAAGTGTATTAAGCAATTATTAGTCTATTGGCTAAATCATAAATCTTTTTAAACACAATTTATCTGACTTCTTTTGGACGAAAGAGTTCAAGCCTCCCCAATGGCAACCACGTAACTTCAAGGTGAAACATCTATTGAAGTTCATTGCAGCTATACCACTTAAGACACTATATTTGTATTATGCGTCTGACAAAACTGGCACCCTAGGCAAAACTATTATAAGGCACCCTCCTTCCCTCTCTACCACGGGTATAGTAAAAAGGGCCCGAATGAAGGCCTAATTGCTAGGTTCCAACAAGTGTTTCGTCCTACCTGGACCTTACTACTAATGATATTATTTATCTAGGTATTATGAAACAAATACATAGATAAACACAGATATGTTCGATGTTTTGAATTAATTAAAAGTTTTTTTGGTATAATAGAAACTCCACATGTTTGCAGGCTGGATCAAAACATTCCACTGTCTGGATCCAGTCCGAGGGCCGTGGGTTGTCCTCATGTGGTTTACGCAGTCTATCAGAGTCAAAGGGTTGAAAAACTTCTTCCTCTGTTTTTTCTTCTTCCTTTATGCATGTTACACTTTATTTTTATCTCTGTTATTTAATAACCAATGCTTATGTTTCAGGTCTATTATTCCAAAATCACTATCAGGAAATTTAAATCTCACTGCGATGGATATACTTACATTAACCTGTTTGGATCCTACTGCAGATATGAAGTAAGTTACTTTTATCTAGACCAGTTAGCTTACTATGACCCATGTACAATGTCATACATCAAACTAGCATTGCATTTGGAGGGTGGATGCTTAATTTATTTATTATTTAAAAAAAAAAAAAAAAAAAAAAAAACCCTTCATTAAGTCTAGACTATTTATTTTACATCTGTAGTTATTCCAATCCAAGCATTTTACTTTGTCATTTAATAAATATTAAAAGAATAAAATGTTATCCTGAAAAAAAGGTAAAATATTCATCTAAAGAATATGGTACAACAGAAATTCTTGTTTGAGCAGGTTTTTTTTTTCAAGTAATCTTAACCCTGAAGGAAGTAGGTTGTAAAGTTTGATTCCGATCACTTCTGGATCATTCCTGGTCTTCTCCAGTCCTTTATACTTTGCTAACTGTTAAATCAGTTTTACAAATATTGTTGAGAGAACCCACGATTTTTTACTTTTCCTCACTTCCTATAGTAGTAGTAGTACTATTCCTATAGTAGGGGTTTTCACAAAAATTTTTTTTTTTCGAGATTTCAACAGAATTATCCATTTTAGGTGTTTTTAAGACCTCCTGAGTGGTTTTCAGCATGACGTCTGTATGTGTGTGTGTTATCATCGTAGCGCCCAAGGTATTTAACCTAGAGAGTTGAAACTTGGCAGAAAAATCAGTCCTTACCTGTAGTGGTGCCGCTCGGAAAATCAACTTTTTCATCCATCTTGAACCCAGTTTGCTGAGTCAGCAAAAATTTAAAAAATCTTAATAAATCGAAAATGGTCCTCATCGAGTTGGAATTTGGCACGAATGTACCTCTCTGTATGACAAACAAGCCCACCAAATTTAATTTTGATATTGGCCGACATTTTGAAGTTATCAATTTTTAAATTTATTTTGACAGTTAATAATACCGAAAGTATAAATAGGTTTTTGACATATAGCATATCGTTGGAACCGGAAAAAATTAAGGAACAAATATATAAAAAAAAAACGATTGAAATTCCATTAATTAGTTTAAAAGTTATAAGAGAATATAATTATTTATTAGTGCGATAATTTTGATGACGTCAAATTTTGTTTACATCTGTCAAAATACCGCCAAACTTCAAATAATTAAATAAAATATAGGTATTAAAAATAAGGGTTTTTTTTTGCAGAATGATAATAAATCAGAGGCCACTTTAGTGGGCTCTGAGGTACCCTATACCCGATTTTTTTCCCCCTATATTCGATTTCCATTGTCCTTCCCCTGCTTATTATATGTATATCCTTGTTTTTCTAAATGAAATATTTTGATTTCAGCAATATGTGTAACGGTGCAAAACCTCAAAAGATTCCAGTCTATGATCCGACCACTCATTACTTTTGTAAATATGGTTCGAGTTTCTTTCAATTCCCTCATATGAGACTCGGGAGTAGCTTGGAAAAGAAACCAAATTTCACATTTCCCATTATCTATTTACAGGTAAATTAATTTTTATTATTTTAATAAAAACTTAATTTCTTTGTATTTAAAATTACAGAAAACAAACTAATAACTAATTTGTGAACTAAGTTAGTTTATATGTATATAGTCAGACCTCCAATGACCAAATTTATGCTTCTAGAAATCATTTTCCTTTATAGAACTTTTGTTACATAGAATTTTAGAATTTCCTTTCTTTTAGAGTAATAATAAGTGATCATGAAAGAGGAAGATTTTTATCCCGTACCATTTTTACCCATTACAGAAGACACTGAACTCAAAGTGATTTCATATTTACAGGATACTTATTTCTTCTTCATTCCTTTATCTATGCCTTTGAATAAATTAATTCTTTCTAAAAGTGATTTTCTTTTAGACATTTGTACAGTGACTAAATTACGCTGTAAAAAGTCAAGAGCTTTGTAAACGTGTCCAAAACAAATTCTAAACTGAGAGTTAAGGCCCCCATTCACAGTCGAACCAGTCGGCGAGCTGGTCTGTGACCTTGGTTGTGCGGACCGGCTCGCCTGTGTGTGGGGCTGAGTGCGTTGTAGGGTTGGAGGTTCGCCGGTACAACAAGCGAGCCCTACCAGTCCCTCGACGCGCTCGTATTAAGTTGGCCCGTGTGTGGTTAACCTCCGACCGGCTCGTTACTTTTTGTTCCTGTTTTCTCTTTAATTGTTTCTGATTTCTATTACTTGTTTTGTTTTATGATATTTGTTCCTACTAATTGTTTTGTTAATTGCCAATTCTGTTTTTTTAATTATTAATTTCGTAATGTTTGAGGAAAATAAAGATTTTTGGGAATGATTTATTAACCTCTACCGTGAAAGACCTTGCTTGTGGGAAGTTAAATCGAAAAATTACTCAAATCGCAATATCAGGAATAGCGCATTTACAGAGCTGATTGAATAATGTCGTGAAATTAATCCGAGTGCGGACAAATCCTATGTTTTAAAAAAGATTAATTCGCTGAGGGCATCTTTTCGTAGGCAGTATAGGAAAATAAAATAAAGCCCAACAAGTTTCAGGGATGATTTTTCAAAGTAATTGAGAGGAAATAGCACTACTGAATTTCAGGTTTTCGTAACTGCTCCCAGTCGCAAGAAATCGTAATGTAACAATCAACCTATCCTTAGCTGTGACAGTTTCTCGCATATGCATTTCTTTCTTCTCAATTTGTGGACGAATTAAATCCAACAATTCCTAAAAACTGTTTTCGTCCATGCGTAAAAAAATTCTGTAATCTTCGGGTTCTTTCCGAAGATTACCAACCATTCCTTCATCCATATGCGTTATTTCTTTTTCGCTTCATCTAAGCATAACAATACACCCACAGTAATAGTAATTTTAGTTTTATTTGGAGCCATAATTTCAGAACACTAATTGAAATCACTACCAAAATGAGACTGCTGGTCAGAGTGAGGGTTCGAATGTGTATGGCCAACGGCGTGCCGGTCGGGCTCGAAGTGGGGGGATTTCCACGCACCGGCTTTCCGACTGGTTTGACTGTGAATGGGCCCCTTTAGAGATTTTTCTATACTGTGCAAAGTTGATTCCAATTCCATTTAAACTAATGGAGGTAGAATACACAAAATTATTAGAGTGGTAGTGCAAGAAATTCCTAAAAATTGTTTTTAAGAAAGTAAGGAATGCAAAAACACAGCCAATATTAATTCACAGAAAGTTAGTTATACTTATTTCTATGAATTTTGTTCGTTGTAGAGAAATTATTTAAAACTTAAAATGTTCTCACAAACCTTTTTGCAAGATCATTTGATCTTGTATGATATGGAGCTGTTCTTATGTGCTTGTTATTATTCTCACAAAACTCTTTGAATTCCCCAGAGGCAAACTGTGGGCCATTGTCCGACACTATACTAATTGGCAACCCAAAACGACAAAATATTTCCCTTAATGCTGAGACTGTGTGTGCCGATATCATTGAATCTGATGGAACGACCTCTAGCCATTTTGAGTGATCATCTACAACCATCAGCCAGTATTTTTCTTGGAATGGTCCGGCATAATAATCGGTTTAGGAGGGGGTGTCCAGGAAAATAACAGCTTGAATTAGAAATGTATAATGTTTTTAACGCTCCATGCATTTAACACTCAGAACTAAAGTGATCAAAAACTCATAATTATTAAGTACATATTACCTATTGTGTCATTTTTACTAATTTATTTATCAATATACTGATTTTGCTCGAGAAATTTATTTTATTTATTTTTCCAGAACGTTTTAGCCTGTGCAAAAAAGTTACTAACTCCAGAGATGCTTATGAACTTGGATAATCACACATCTAATATGTATATGGGTGCTGAAATCCAGAATTACCCGTACAAAACCATTAGTGAGACACTTAATCTAGTATTGGTAACACTGCTTAGAGAACTATTAAGATGCCAAACTGGTAAAGTATTTATCCCGTTTTTTTTTTTTTTATAAAATAGTTTGTATAAAAAATAAACAGGTCAAGTGTGTGTTCACACCCACTTCAAACTTGCCTACGCTCGCCCTATCAAAGTTATAACCAAAGAATTTTGTAATCAGCTCGACGTACTCTTTCATATGATACCCCTCACGGTGTCGAAAAAAAAAAAAAAATTTTAACCCTTAAGTTTTTTTACCTTAATTTTTTTGAAACATATTTTTTTAAGTCACTATATTTTTAAAATATGTGGGTAGGTACAAGACACGTACATGCCAAATTTATAAGTGATCAGACGAAAGGTGTAGCCGTGAGAGCACGTGATAGGACGGACGGACAGACACACGCAGGAAAATATAACTAAAAACCTATTTTGGACAGAGTTCTGGTAGGACAATTGAGAACTTGGACTGGGATCGGGACTTGAGGAATTGGATTTTTGACTGAGTGGTTGAGTGGTTGTGCATCACCATGATCGGAATTATTTCTACTTTAGATTCAACTCCTCCTACCATTAAATTTATTTAATTCAATTTAACTATTATATTTCAGACAACTGTACTATTTTAAAGCATTTTTTGCTCTTGAGTTTTATTATCTCTTTGACTTTATAATTTATATTCAAGAATAAAATAATTAATTAAAAGGAGCAACATTTCTGTTAAATAAGCCAAATATTACTAAAAATTATATAAAAAAAAAAATTGCTTGCATACGAGTCTGCAAGACAGTGAGACATTTTTATGTAACGCTTTTTGGTGTCGTTTTTCGAGTTTATGTGCGTAAGTAAAGTAAATGACCTATTTACAGCTGTTTCTACGATGTTGCAATATTAGCAGTAGTGTAACAACACTTCATCTAATGTAAATAGTATTTGTAAAAATAATTAATATAAAAATGCCATTTTTCAAAACTGGTCTTATTTTCAACCTTTTTTTTTTTTGTTTCTGTATTCTTCACCTTAGTTGTACCTATGTGCAAAATTTGGGGAAGATTGAATGGCGGGAAGTGGTTCAAAATTGGGGTAATAGGTGTGCGATGAAACTTAAAAAGCAAATAAATTTGACGCCATTTTTTTTTTTTTTTTTTGGTTTCTGTATTCTTCACCTTAGTTGTATCTATGTGCAAAATTTGGGGAAGATTGAATGACGGGAAGTGGTTCAAAATTGTGGTAATAGGTGTGCGATGAAACTTAAAAAGCAAAGTAATATAAGACCAGTAATAAGGGGTTGTTTTTAGAGGATACCCACAGTTAATTTCACAAAAAGGGGTACGTAGATTGAGAACTGCTGCTCTAGACTAGACTTAACTAAGTGTAGTAGAGTAGAAGAGCGCTGGGCTACAGACTATAGAGTGGGGGAGAACCGAAGGCAGCCGAACCTACACATCCCGTCCTCGGTTACATTCGAGTTCGCAGTAGGGGAAGGTCCTACAGCTGTAGACTGGATTGCAAACCTCCTATAGGTTTCTGAATCCCTGTCACACTTTTCTGAGTTTTTAGGTAACAGAAATAGTCAATAACAAAAACAGCTTTTAAATTCAAACACATTCAAATTGCCTAGTAAATTGAGGGAAACCGCAGAAAACCTCAATTAGGTTGGGCGGAGTCCTTCCCATGTTTTCTTTAAGTAATTTTATTTGCAGATATTTTTTGTATATTATGTTTGTTGGTTTTCTGTTAGTGAGTGTTCTCCATATTTTGTAATTTTAGGCTAAGGGGAGTAATTGATTTCTTTTACGACTCTTAGTGTGAGTTTAATATATTTTCATTTAAAAAAAAGTCATGATTTTTTTCATTTGTGGATTTTAAGTTCTTGGTACAATTTGTTGGGAATTGGGAATTATGCTTCGGACATTCCAATAGGATTTGAGTTATATTTTCTTCTTTTTCTGGACAAGTATAACATATAGGTGAATCACTTAGTCCTATCTTTCCTAGGATCCTGCCTCCTTGAACTATACTATTTATTAGTAAAATAGAAAGACACTAAAATAAAAACACCTAATGATAAAACATTTATTTTTCAAGCAGAAGATTTTATTGTTTTGTTTTTCTTTTCTAGACTTGCCATCACCATTTATGAAAGATGTTCAGGAATTTGTCAAAGGACTTTTTCTAAGTGGTCAAACGGAGCTTCAATCACGGAATCATGATGCAAGTGAAAAAGAAAACAGGGAATCCAATCTCGTAATGATTAACAAATTTAAACTGAACGTAATGGCCAATGCAGCTTGTGTCGATCTTCTCGTTTGGGCTATTGCCGATGAAGCAGGTATTTATTTAATACTTTTTTTAACATTTGATTTCACTTGAAGCTTTCCTCTTAAATAACTAAACTTCACTGTGCTTGCTCATATTTATATAATTTAATTTTTCAGATACAATACATTAGTGTAAGAACTTTAATTTACCTGTCAATTTTTTTTTTTTTTTTTTTTTTTTTTTTTTTTTTTTTTTTTTTTTTTTTTTATATATAAATTTTATAGATAGACATTTTTTTTTTTATCTAGAATTAATTTCAATGATGAATAACAATATCAATCTTTCAATTTGATTCATATATTAAACTAATTTGTAACATATATTTTTCTAATATAATTTAAACATTTAATACTTACTTATACAAGACAATTATTATTATTATTATTATTATTATTATTAGTTTTCATATGTGCCACTGAAAGATTAGAATGAACTATAAACATAATCTTCTATTATAAACATTATCAACTTTTGAATAATTGTAATAATAATTTATTATTAATATTTTGTCGACCGCCTATGCTAAATAGAGTAGAGTAAGAAATCACTGTTTCATTGTGAAATCACTGTTTCATTGTGAAATCACTGTTTCATTGTGAAATCACTGTTTCATTGTGAAATCACTGTTTCATTGTTAAATCACTGTTTCATTGTGTAATCACTGTTTCATTGTGAAATCACTGTTTCATTGTGTAATCACTGTTTCATTGTAAAATCACTGTTTCATTGTGAAATCACTGTTTCATTGTGAAATCACTGTTTCATTGTGAAATCACTGTTTTAAATCCCATTTAGGATTTAAATCAGTGATGAGACAATGAAACGAAAATTCAAGTTTCTCTTTTAAAATTATTTCTTCAAAATCATTCATCTTCAACTAAAATTTAGAAAATAATAACAGTGAGGCAATGAAAGAGGTTTTCCTCTAATGAGAATAAAAAACTCAAACAGCAAAATTGAAACTTTCTATATTTTTTTGTACTCATGATGTCCTCCTCTTGAATTTAACACCCTACATGGTAGATTCCGTGATGAAAAATAAATCAACCCTTTCTTTTTAAGGGGGATTTCTTTGGGGCGCTTTCCTATATTTGACCTGTGCTGGGGTTATTACACACAACAAAACTGCTAAGTTTCAAATTTTTGGGGAAACACATAAACATAATATTTTTGAGTTGTAATATTGACATTGTAATGCATTTCTTTGCCCAATAAATGTTTTAAAATGAACTGATTAATTATATATGTATAATGTATAAGTTTTACACTTCAAATGTAACACATTATACTTCAAATGTAACATTTTACACTTCAAATTCAACCTTTCACTGAACCAAAAGATTTAGATAAAAAAAAGATTATTGAACATGTATAATAGGGTGGCCCTTAATTATTAACTTTTTTTTTTCTTTGCTCCCAACCCCTAATTTTGTTCGAATACATGAAAAACATATTCCATAAAAATTTTAGACCGATTGGAGGCGATTAACCCGTGCCGCCGGGCCTTTAAAGTTTTATAATGGTCAAAATTGCCAATTTTGGTTACATCACTATACTTTTTTAACATTAGGATGTGGTAAAATAACATATAAAGGTAAATACATACATGTTTTGTAAACTAGACATATTAAACTTATTATCCTGACCTAGAACAAACCTATTATTGGCTTGGTTCGAAATTTAATGATTGACATACATAACTTTTTTCTTTTTTTTTCGTATTTTCTTAATAAAATAGTGTATTAAAAACAAAAAACTTTATTTTTATTTTTTTTTTTTTATTTCAATAATATATTATGTTATTGTATATTATGTAATCTAATTTAAAAGACAAATATTTATTAATAACTTCCAATTATTAGTCATCTATTGCTTGACATATAAAACACCATCAGTAGTATCATTACTCACTGGATTTGTATGAAGGGATTTGAAGGGTTAAGGGAACCTTAATAAGTTGAAAAGATAAAAAAAAGTCACATTAACATAGATCAGGTAAAAGTTCAGGTAAAAGTTTTATCTAGACACATACTTAAGGATTAAAGTATTAAGAATGAGTCAAGGAAAACCCCCTAAGATTTTGTATTAAACAGTTGGATTGCAATGAGTGACTCATTTTAGCTTGAAGAACAGTTATACCTAGAGACCGTCTTAGTCTTGGTTCAGACATCAAATAGTGATCATTAGTGCTTTTTCTTATTTGTGCTTAGTGCTTATAATAACAATGTCTAGTGAGAAAGTTAGTCTTCGCTCAAATCAACCCTTTTTGATTGGTCCTGTGTCCCATCAGATTACAGGATGCAAACTTCCCTCAAACAGACAAGTCTTGAGTGTTTTTTTTTTATAATCTTAGGACTATTAAGTTAGATGTGAAAATTAGTGCTGCTTTAGTGATAAAAGAGGTTAGTGTTTTTTGGGAAAAAGCTAGGATACCGATGAAAAGGAGCGATCATAGCTGTGAAATGCTTATCAAATTACACGATGAGTGGAGAGGACTTCAAAAAAGTGCTAATAAGACATCAGAATCAGCTAAAAATAGTCGATCCGCTTTTACTGAGAAGTTAGACGATTTATTTGACATTGCTCATAAGGATGCCGAAGAGCAAATGCGAATCCATGAAGATATTGAATTTTTACGAATGCAGCGAATGAAAGGGAGACCTGGTATAATGCTGGGTGTCGATAATAACTTACACCGGGCAGAAAAGCGTTATGTAGATCGTAAACAAGAAGAGGTAGCCAGGAAAACCCGTTGCTTGGAACAAATGGAACAATAGAGTCTGGTGGCTGAGTTGTTACCGAGTACTAGTAGCAGTAGCAGTACAGGAGAAAGTGAAGGAATTCTCGACGCAGTTGCTGCTGAAGGAACACTCCCTACAACATCAGGTCTAAGAGGTACCCATGACTTTTTTAATGATCGCTTAGCAGCAGCATTAGACAGATGTAAAATTAGTGTCGAGATGCAGTACACATTTTAATGGCTACTGCAGAGGCGTTGGGGCATGAAACAAAGAATTTAGTAATCAATAGAAATTCTATTAGTCGAAAGCGCTCTCAGTTTAGAACCCTGAGATATAAAGAAATGTTAAAGAACTTCAATATAGACGAAAACCAAGTAGTTGTCGTTCATTGGGACGGAAAACTTCTACCTGCTATTAGTGGCGATGACAAAATTGAGAGATTGGCAATTTTTTTGACTTTTGATGGGAAGGAACAGCTGATAGGTGCTCCAAGTATAAATCAAGCAAGTGGTCTAGAGCAAGCAAATGCAGTGTTCAGAAGTTTAGAAGAATGGGGTCTTTTGGACTCAGTCCAGGCAATGTGTTTTGACACAACTGCGTCAAATACGGGAAGAATTAATGGTGCTTGCAGAAATATTGAAACCATTTTGGAAAAAGAATTGCTATATCTTCCTTGTAGGCATCACATTTTTGAGGTGGTACTAAAAGGAGTGTTTGATGAGCTAATGGGACCTACTTCTGGTCCTGAAGTTCCAATCTTTTCTAGATTTAAAAATAAGTGGAGTGATATCAACACAAAAAAAAAAATCTTCTGGTATTGAAGACAATGATGTAAACAAGGCCATTTCAGAGGTGTTAAAAAAAGAGCTTATCGATTTTTTCATCAATAAGTTACAAGAAAAGCAGTTCAGAGAAGATTATAGGGAACTTTTGGAACTTGCAGTAATTTTTCTTGGAGAAACTCCACCTCGTGGAATATCTTTTAGGAAACCAGGCGCTATAAGCCATGCAAGATGGATGGCCAAACCTATCTACTGCATTAAATTTTTTTTATTTAGAGATGAGTTTCGATTATCGGACAAAGAGAGGTCTTCTCTAAAACATATGTGTATGTTTCTTGTAAGAATCTATTTACCTGCTTGGTATGAAGCTACAAATGCCATTAAGGCTCCATTATCAGATCTGAACTTCATTAAAAAATTAGTTAATTATGTGGAAATAAATTCAAGTATTAGTAACGCTGCGATCAAGAAATTTTCCAACCATTTGTGGTATTTAGCTCCAGAAACGGCAGCATTTGGTTTTTTTGACGAAAGAGTTACAATTGAAACGAAAGTTAAAATGTTTGAAAGACTACATGAAATTATTGAAGAAGAGCAAGAAATAGAAAATAAATTTTTTCTAAGACCTAGAGAAGCATCAAACATCCTTCTTAAAGATCTCTCAGATTTCATAACACCTGCTTCATTAAAACTGTTTAGTCGCTTCAATATTAAGAAGGATTTCTTACAAACTCCTCCCACAACGTGGTGTCGAAATAAAGAATATTTAGAAGGATTAAATATTATGAGGAAAGTTGAGGTTGTCAACGATGTTGCAGAGAGAGGCATTCAGTTGATTCAGGAATACAACAACATTTTAACAAGAAATGATGACGAAAAACAATTTATTCTACAAGTTGTAAAAGATTATCGACAACAATATCCCAGCAGTTCAAAAAGCACTTTATTAGAGAAATACAATTAAGGACTAATTTTAATATTTAATGTTTTTAATTTTATAATTTAGTAATACGATATATACATACTTAATTTTATTATTTTGATAAAAGTAGTAATTATAAAATTCAAATAAAATATATATTATATTGAATAGTAAAATTATTTTTATTTAATATTCCTAAATTTTTAATTTCAATTTAATCATCATGATAAAAAAAAGCACATAATCTCATAAATAACATGAGCTGATACTACAACTACTTATGCAATAAACACTATGCAGATGAACAGGAATTACCATAAAATTAAATTAGTTTATTTACTAATGCCAATATTAACTCTCACCTACTGCAGGATAGGGTGATTTTGTATGCCAAGTAATAGATTGCTAATAATTAGAAGTTATTAATAAATATTTGTCTTTTAAATTAGAATACACAATATATTATTGAAATAATAAAAAAAAAAAAAAAATTAAATAAGTACACCATTTTGTTTAGAAAATACGAAAAAAAAAGAAAAAAGTTATGTATGTCAATCATTAAATTTCGAACCAAGCCAATAATAGGTTTGTTCTAGGTCAGGATAATAAGTTTAGTATGTCTAGTTTACAAAACATGTATGTATTTACCTTTATATGTTATTTTACCACACCCTAATGTCAAAAAAGTATAGTGATGTAACCGAAATTGGCAATTTTGACCATTATAAAACTTTAAAGGCCCGGCGGCACGGGTTAATCGCCTCCAATCGGTCTAAAATTTTTATGGAATATGTTTTTCATGTATTCGAACAAAATTAGGGGTTGGGAGCTCAAAATTTTTGACATTTTTTTTTCACCCCTATAGCTAAGGGCCACCCTAATGTATAAGTAACAACTCAGCTTCAATAAAAAATAGAAAAGTTATTTAAAATTCATAAGTTAAAGTATAAATAACAATTAATAGTAATTTCCGAGGCACTTCTTTAGATTGTTACTCCCCTTATAAAAAAAACAGAGGGGAGTAACATTCTAAAGAAGTCGTACGGAATATTCTTCTTTAGACTGTTACTCCCCTTATAATAAGTCAAGTGTAATATTCCTTTGTCCAAATGTACAAACAGGGATGTAACAAGGGAACAGGCATGTACAAGGGATGTAAACACTTAATAGGGGGATGTAAACTTTTCTTAATAGTTATTTAGTCAAAGTCATTTATATTCTAAAACAACATAGGGGAGTAACAATCTAAAGAAGTACCATTTCCTATACATAATGCATGACATAAAATAATATATGACTACTACTATATGCACTCATACTCAGGTATTGTTTGTATAAACTAAGCTAAGGTAGGATGCAATAAATCTTCACCTGGTACAAATATATACTCAAAACTATGATAGAATGGTTGAAATAAATGGTTTTTTTTCCATGGTAGGCTGTGAAATAGTAACTTTAGAGCCGAAAAAACAAAGCTAAATTCCATTTTTTCATTACGTGGACTTGAAAAATCTTTTCATTACTCCTAGCTGTAAAGAAAAAATGTTTATGTCCTAGGACGTAAAAAATTTGTACTGGTAGTTATCAAAACCGTTTTAGCACTGCAATCTTTGCAAAAATGTTTCTTAGTACGATTAAAATCCGCTAGATGTCAATGCGTTTTATTTATCTTTTGTTATAGTGTAACCTCTTTTTAAGGTTTCTTTTTTTTAACTCTTAAAGTATGTAATAATATTTGTTATTATTATATTGATTATTGATTAATATTTAATGTTTTTTCATTGTCTGCCACGGAAAAAATAGCATATGCTACACGACTGTGAAGTGTTTTTTCTTTACCATGGCAATATTTACTGTCTCGCTTGGCTCGACAATAAATGAAAATTGCCGCGGTAAAGAAAAAACTCACTTCACAGCCTAGTAACATAATATACTATTTGTTGTTTTTTTTTCAAAAGGTTGAATTTAAAGTGTAAACCCTGTAACGAGTATTTATTATTTGAATCTTAAATGTATCAAACATCTCTATATTCACAGTAATTCAACAAACATTTTCTTTGTTTCTTAAGTAATTTCTGTTTGAAAGCTATCGTTTGTAAAGGCCGGTATGCACGGGGACACTTTTGTCGCTTGAGTGGGAGCTAGATCGAGTGATATAGTAGAGACACAGCTTAGAGCGGGGGCTAGACTATCCCACCTTCTCTAGCTGATATCGCTTGCAGTCTGATTTCCTTGTGTAGACACCTCTCAGGACATACAAATCTCAGAGTAGTTAGGGGTGTTCTTAAATCTTTTGAAAATCATTTTTTTTTTAAAAAAAACACTTGCTCTCTTGAAAAAGAAGTTGCAGATTTGTAAATGGTTTTGGAAATATCAACTAGTTTTTATTATACGGGGTTGTATTTATTTTTTCAGTTGTGGTTCATGAATGTCCACTGAATGTACTGAGAATACTTGCAGCTAGTCTTAGTCACAGAGGTCATTTCATCTTTTCTTAGTATTTCCAACAAAAAACTTAATTATAAATTTAATTTATATTTCTTGACTAATTTTTTTAGATCTTGAGTTGTGTTTTTTTTTTCTATTGATTGGGAGCTGTTTAATTTACTAATCAAGTTTTCTTTTGAGTTTAACGCTTCACTTATTTATGGACATGATTTTTGTTTTAACAGAGATTGCAATTGATTTTATTGGCTTAGTCTTGATTTGAATAAAGGCTTTGTGTCAGCCCTTAAAGTGTTTATACCGATCATGTAGGGTGTCCCCGAACAAAATACATAATCCAGGATCTTATATGAAAAGTTCCATTGAACCATGGATCTGGAACAGCTTTTATTAGCTCGCCGTTTTTTTTTTTTTTTTTTTTTTTTTTTTTTTTTTTTTTTTTTTTTTTTTTTTTTTTTACATTTATTCTTAAAATTCTCAAAAACAATGCTTTTTACCTTAAAACATATTGATGTAAACCTTTCAGAGTATCAAAGTTTGCGTCGACTGAGACTAAAAACGGGGGCCTGGGTGGCTCGGAGGCTAGAGCGCTTGCCGTGCAATAACGCAAGTTAAGCAGCATCGAGCCGGGTCAGAAGGTGACCGCAGCTCTGGGTTCGATTCCCAGACCAGGCCCCCCGCTTAATATCCACCCAGCATTGTTTAAACAAATGGGAAGCTCCTCGAAAGAGTGGCGCCACCAGGTTTCGGCCTGGAAACCATGATGATGCTGGTTGTATTACAACCAGCAGAGGAGTCGTGGTTAACAACCATATCTTCACACGAGTGTGAAGATTTCGGTCCCTAACCCGGGTTTGTTCAATGGGCCCACCTAAGTGGCCTGCGTCTTTGGGTGTAAAAAAAAAAAAAAAAAAAGAGACTGAAAACCCAGCTCTGACCAATCAAGATTTGAAATTCTTCAGAAATTATAGTGTTGATGGAAGTCATCTTAAGGCTGAGGGGCCACCAGATGCAGAGTGGAGCGGAGTTGTGTCCAGGGGGTATGGCAACAGAAACCGGATCGGAGTCAAGCTGACTCCGCTTTAGTTTTGACTAAGCTAGTACACCCAAGATGTCGGACCTATGAAAGTTATACTATTTGTGTTTAAGTTCAGAAACCGATGATTCTGAAACTGAATCTTATAAGATTAGAGTGGGAATGTCTCTATCTGAAAAGAAGGGGTGATTTCAGAGAATTTCACACCCTTTCTGATGATCTAAACCATCAACAGTTTAAAGACTATTTTCCGTATGATACACCCTCAGTTTATTGAACCTCTAAATAAGATAAGAGATAGCATAACTGGATATGATACAAATGATCAAAGGGCTGTAACAGCTTAATTAAAACCTTTTCTTAAATGTGCCAGAGCACTGTTAACCTATTTTTTTACTGGTCTTATATAACTTTGCTTTTGAATACTTTATTTATTTTCCTTTGTGGCAACTCTGACTGCCGCGATGTTTTGACAGGGCCTTGTGTGAAACTTTTGTGTGAACTCGAGCTAGGAGATAAAAAAACCGTCACATTTGCTCAGAGAAATGCGTTCCCTCGCAGGCTCACAGGTTAATGATGAGTTCCTAAAAACAATTTTTCTACAAAGGCTTCCACCTCATATTAGCTCAATTGTAGCGGCTAGCTCCGACAAATTAGATACTCTCGCAACGATGGCTGATTTTATAATTGTTTCATGTTTCTTATTCTTATATTTTGTGACATATTAAAAATGTATTGAATCATTATCAAGTCTCCACACCTTCTTTACTATAATAATATTGTGATGGGTGGAGGGGGAAGCGGAGTCAGGCTCAGCTCAACTCCGCTCTGCAACCTGTGGCCCCCCTTTAATTTAAAACAATGGGGGTCCAATTTCACAAGCACACTTCTTGTGCCTGCACGGCCGAATGGATTCAAAGAACTGTTTACGTGGGGAAATAGTTTCTTTGATTTAAGGCAGCTTTCACACCGAAGTAGCAAGTCGCAGGTTGCATGCCTCCTAGTAACACCGGATTATCTAAGGAGTTGAGGTAATTGAACGAGCCAACACACCGAAGGTGCACGTCGCATTACACAATCACCTGCACAACCTGCGACTTGCTACTTTGGTGTGAAAGCCACCTAAATTAACTTCTTGTTACATTCCTTCTTTTTTTCTTTTTTTTTAATAAATAGAAGGTATTTAACAAGAAGTTTACATAAAAAAAAAAACAGTGACTTAAAACTTTGGAATTTTGCCGACAATCAGGGTTATGTTGTATATCACTGTGATTGATCTTATTTGACGAATAATTTGTTCTTCTTTTTAATCTTTTCAATACTATGGAAGAGAGAACTCACAGTGATATGCTGTGGAAGCTGTACAGTCTGTGCCAAATGAGTCTTAGTGCGTTGACAGCTCAGAGAAGTCAAAATAATAGAGTGGGGGAGAATTTTAAAATCCTGAGCTCGTATTGGTTCCCCACCCCCTTTTTTGACTTTCCTGTGCTGTCACAGAGATAGACTCATTTAGCACCGACTGTAGATGAGTTATGTCACTCGTGTGGTCAGTTCCGATGAGGATCTAAACATATAAGCCTGCCTACATTGAAAAGAAATGGGTGGGGTGGGGCTTTATTTATATTATCGAATAGTATCCCAACGGCGACAACTCACTTCGAAATGATTTGTTATTGCTAATCTAGTAGTAGTAGTAGTAGTAGTAGTAGTTACCTAGTACTTCCTACTAGACGGGTAGGACGAACCACTTGTTGGAACTCGCAATCAGGCCTACAGTGGACCCATTTTACTTGCCCCGTGGTTGAGAGAATTTTGTTTTGATTTGTTGGTCTTCAATTAGATATGTGCATGTTTTAGAAAAACATGCACTATTTCATTTTGGAGGAAAGTTATTCAATGTTTTCATAATTATAATAGCTATGTTTACATGGTGAAATTGAAAACAATTTGAATACAGTATTCTTCCATGTAAACACACCGTATTCAATCTAGTTCATCTCAAAGTCGATGCACCAAAAGTCTGTTACTGTATTGTATAAAAGACACCTTCAGTTACATATAAACACCTGACTGCATTGAGATCGTATTAGGGCATGCGCAGTTTTATATTTCTCTCCTGGGTAACCTGAATCACAGACCGTATTAATATAACCTTCTTCCACAGCCACCATAATTATCACATGTCAAAATCAGTTGTTTTCTAATGAAGTCAGAACTGTAACCAAATATAAACATTACGGTTATGTAACTGTATTGAGATAGTTTTCAATTCACTTTATAAATGAACGTAGCTGATGCACAAATAAGGATAACTAAGTTAGAATGAGAAGTTGTTACTGAAGGACCTTCTGTGAACATACTTACTGTGGAATGCTTATTGGATGTTGTTTTCTTTTGTGTTTGTGAACTCATTTTTTGAGTTGTAAAACTTTTTTTTCTTTTGTCATTTCTAAACGATTTTCTTGTTAGCATGTGTTTTAAAAGTCAATTGTTTTAGTGTTTAAGACTGCTAATCAACTGACTTATTATGCCATATTCAAGGAGTGTGAAAGCGGGTAGAGAAAACCATTTATTTGAAAACTGATTTAGTCGTGTGGTTTTTCATAGTAATTAAAAATAGTAATAAAAAAGTAGAGAAGAAAAGGACTGTCCCATCAGACTCCGCCGGTGTATTACTCCAATTAAAATATTATAATATAAAATAAAAATCACCAACACTAATAAACTTCTGCTTGTATCAGGTTGAAATTTTACATGACTGTTTCAATTTTTTTATAAGTATTGTGATGGCGTGAAAATTCGATTTTGAGATTTTGATGGATTTACACGTTTTGGTCCCCTGAGTCAAAAAAAGTTGTTTTTAAAAAAATGTCTGTCTGTCGTCTGTGCAGACGCCTGGAGCCTAAACTACAGAGCCGATTTTGATGAAATTTGGCATACATATTCAGAAAAATCATACCCCGAGGCGAAATCGAGAAATTAATTTTAGCTCCAAATTTAGGGGCGCTACCCCCCAAAAACTCTGAAAAAACGAGAAAAAAATTATTTCTCGAAAACGGTTCCGACGATTTTGATTAAAAAATTCTAAAATGTAGTCCATTTAAATACGAATCCAACGATATAAGCCGTTTTCCCGGGAAATATCTAGTTCCTGAGAAATAAGCTTAAATCGCGGACCGAGAGAGCCCGGGTTTGATTCCCTGCCCGGGAGAAGTTATTTTTACGATAAAGTTTGATGAAATGCTCAATAATAATTTAATGTACGTACGAAAACTGATAAATGGAAAACGCTGGGCTAAATAATTATGAACTCGTATGTGAGAAAGTTTGTCTGAGTTGCCTCGGACCGTTTTTTTTTTTTTTTTTTATTATTATAATTGTTACGTTAGAACGTAAGATATCGGTAAAAACGTTGTTTTTTTTTATTTTAAACGTTTAGGTCCGCTTTAATAAATTTATCGATCTTTATCACTTCATAGCAGTGTCGGTGTTTGTTTTATTAAAAAAATATATATTTATAAAAGTTGTTTGTCTCATTTAATAGATGACGTTCGAATTTTTTCTCGTCCAAAAATTCCAATTTTAAATTTGAAGCTTAGGTTTATGCGAGCGTTGCGTGTGAATGCTTGGGCGGATAACGTTGTCCAACAAACTTAGCCTGGATATTGGTAAAATAAACATGTTTATCAAATTTCAACTAACTCGGTCATCTTTTACTCAAGTTATCGTCATCGGTAGATTTCATGATGCTTGGTTTTGTGACGGTGATTTTGATAGTTTTTTTCCGATTCACTCCCGGGATCCAGAAAGTGCCATAAGGAACTTCGTTCCAATTATTTATTTCTTTTGTTCTCATATCACAACCCTCTTCATTTTTACTTCAAAATGATTGTAGTAATCCAAGTTAAAAACATAGGACTTTTGATTCTTGGAGATGGAAAATCTTTTGATTATACTACGATTCCAGTCTATGGAGCTCACTTGATAAGTTACTCCTTTCTTTTTTAATATTTGCTCTTTTTAAGTTGAAAACCTGTGTTGACCTCACTTACAATTTTTTTCTTTGCATTTTCAGTCTCTAAACCAGTTTTCAAAGCCTTGGTTCTCTATCTTCTCCTATCTCTTGATCCTCTTTGAGTTGATCTTTGAATGTTGTTTTTGAATATGACTTGTTACTAATCATATAAAATTATACTTCTGTTTTAATTTATTAGTGTATTTATTACCCTCTATATATATTTTTGTTCCACTATTAATTTCTTTTAATGGTCTGATGGTTGCTTATATAAAAAACTTTACTTTCTTATTCTTTTATCCAAATTTCTTCGATATTTCAACCCCGCCTTTGGGTCATATTTTTTAGGTTTTGCTATATTATGTTGTCTAATTAATATGAAATACCCAAGGCGGGGGTTGAAATACCGCAAAAAAAATTGTATAAAACAATGAGAACGTAAATTGGTACTTTAGATTGTTACTCCCCTATTTTTTTTTTTTTTTTTATTTTTTTTTTTCAAGAATATAAATGATTGACTAAATAACTTTTAAGACAAAGGGATGATTAGTTCAATGTACTGAGGGACAAAGGAATATCATACTTTTTTTAAAAGGGGAGTAACAGTCTAATGAAGAACATTCCTTACACCTTTTGTAGATTGTTACTCCCCTCTGTTAATTTTATAAGGGGAGTAACAATCTAAAGAAGTGCTTGTACATTTTTTATTTTATATAAGTACCTATTAGACCATTGAAAGATATTCACAATGAAACGAAAATTCTATTTTAATTAATTTAATTTGTTTTAAATGTTTCTCAATAAAATAATCCTTGGTAAACTAAAAAAAATAAATAAATAACACATGAGCAGCTCCCTAAAGAAAAATCCCTGCAGTGGTTAATATGTCAGAATTTATTTAATCTTAAGCCAACCATACATGTTGCGATATTCCTGACAGGTAAACCAAAATGTATGTGCTGGCGTAACTTGATAGCATAGATGTTGCGATATACCTGACAGGTAAACCAAAGCATATGTGCTGTCATAACTTGATAGCACTCATGTTTAGGTTTACCTTTATACCGCAATGTATATGGTTAGCTTTAGATAGGTATCCTGTAGTAGATATAGATTTAAAGTTCTCACCTCTCAAATAATTTTATAATTGTTCCAAATGAACTGGAAATGTATTATTGGAAATGAAGACAATGTTTAACATGTTAGTTTATTTTTTATTAAGCAGTACTAAGATTCAATCTCTCCTCAAAATTAGAAAATAAAAAATATGATTCTATAAAAAACTAAATATACAATTTTAGTGTGCATGGTCTACATCGTGGTAACACACCACTACATCGGCACAGAGTTGTTTATGTGTTGACACAAAGTGGGAGATAATTCAACATATTTTCTTTTGAATGCATTTTGGGAGTTATTGCTTCTTTTTGCAAGTATATTTTTTTTAAAAAAAAAAGTGTTTATGAATATGCAGCTCGTTATAAAATTTTTTGTTTTATCAATTTTTTTTCTTCTTGTTTGTAAATTTTTATAGGTGCTGATAGCTTATGTGGACGACTTACTGAGAAAATTAATTCCGGCCATAATTTGAAATTAGTTCTTGCACATATGCCTTTACTCATGGTTTGTTTAGAGGTAAATATTATTCATTAATGTTTTAATATTAAAAAAAATATGCATATGTATTAGTGTGGCTGTTTTGTAAATACTTGTCTGCTTCATTTATTTCCACTTTAGTTAAACACATATTATTAATTACTTATATGACATTCGCATTGAATGGAGTTGGGTTCCATTGAATCGAAGGGGGGTTTGAGGGCCTCCCCCCAGAAAATTGTAGAAAATTAGGTTCAAAATGGTGAATTTTGGGCCTTTATTTAGAGCTTTTTCAGCTAAAGAAAGCAATCACTTAAAGGTTTGTTTAAAATTGTTTCTGCAGAAATTTTGAAACATTTATTAACCAAATCGGTTTTTAGACTAAAAAAAATAATTTTTTTTTACCTTTAACACTATACTATGCTATTAATTCTTCCTGATTCATTATGAAATACCTTCACAACATCCTATACAGCAACTGAACTAGGAGATACACACTCAACTGAGTATATAAACAAACAACCATTAAGGTATGCAAATAAACAAACACAAACTAGTTTAATGTTTGTATCCCACATAAACATGTAAGTGGGAATCCCAGTTTTAAATGTTAAAAATGTTAATAACAACTTGACTATTGATCCATAAACAATAATCATTTAAGCAAAATAATTATATTATTAGTTTTAAAAAGATGTATAAATTTAAATTCCATTGCTTTTGTTTATCTTTTCAGTCAATTTTATTATTCTTAGTCTTGTCTCACTGTTAATTTATGTTTTTCGAATTATTATTTAGTTCAGTGCAATATTTATGATTTGTTTTTTGTGATATTAGTTTTTTAAGTCTAGTTGTAATATAAAATGTAGCCTCTACCTTTACCTGGATCCACCACCCTTTACACCTGGCCTTTTCTTTTACTGTTAATCCTCTCACGTCCTTCTTGCCTCCCACCTTCAATCCTTTCTAACTCCTCTATTTACTCTATGATTTCTTGACCAGTCCTATTCCTAACGTCAACATGTATATACTTTAAATTCAGTATATTTTGTCTATTATCTGTAGTTATACCCTGATGATGTGTACAAATTACACGAAACTAGTTGGTCAAACTATGTAGTTTTTTTTATTTAAACTGTACCTCACTACTTTTAAGGATAATTAGTTTTAAATGGGTATGAAAAATAATGAAACATAAAAAATGTTCAACCTTATTTTATTCAGATATTTTCGTAATTTTGTTGTATTTGGGGGGGGGGGGGGGGTATTTTGCCCTCTCTCCCCCATAGATCCGCCCCTGAGATCTCTCCTAATTTAGGTTATTCATCCATCTTTCTTTATAAAACATTGACTTCTTGCAAGTATTTTATGGCGCCTCTCAGACCCTGGCGCCCTAGGTGGTTGCCTAGTTCGCCTATACGGTTGCGCCGGCCTTGGTGGTACAGCAAAGTCAGTACATAGTCTCACATTAATTTTGACTTATTATTTTTACTTAGTGTCCTTTGGGAACCAATTTTAAATCCTGTTTCTCTTCTATTATACCAATTTAAATTAATTTCAGCCTTTTGCTCACATTGCTTTGTATTGAGTACGGGCACTACTTAATTTATAAGTAACACTCATGTTTTGAAATTTATCCAATTATACTTCATTTCAACCAGTGGTCTAGTGATAGGAAGCAATTTACCACTCTACAGTATGCCTGTTACAAGTTGTAACTTTTGACACTCAGATTGGGCAACCTATATGAACAAAAAGAATAAAGCTTCTAGGCCTGAGGGAGGTGTAGGGCCAGTGACATTTTTGTTTGTCTAGTTGGCCTGACCTTCTAGAATTAAACATCCTTACCTCTCATTGGCTCCCCACCATAACTTTTTTGATTTTCCTACTTTGTCGTAAGTAACAACTAATAAACTACCAAAAACTTAAAAATTGAATAAGTAACAACTTATTACGCTCATATTATAATTGTTAGACATTTTTTAACTGCATACTTTTGTTCTTATCGCCTAAGCAACTTTGTTTTGAATTTTTTTTTTTTTTTTCAGGGTTTGGGGAAGTTGGCTGAAAAATATCCTAATATTGCAAGTACATCTATTCAATGCTTAAGAGATTTCTTAGTCGCTCCATCGCCTATATTAACTAAACTGTATCGGCTCCATGTTGAAAAGTTCCTTCCTCATGATTCTCAAAGTTAGTTGAAAAAAAAATTTAATTTTTATAAAATATAAAAAATTTATTATGCATGAGAATACAGTTATTTCAAACATATTTTTTTTTTTTTTTTTTTTTTTTTTTTTTTTTTAAAAAAGGCTTCATCTTGAAGGATGTAAAACAATTTTTTTAATGTATACTTTTGAAAAAGTTATTGCCAAGTTTTTAATAGTTATTTATTCACCTAGGGAGTAAAGTAAGCCATTATTCCCTGAGTGAAAAAGTTGGTTCTTGAGGCGAAGCTGAAGGAACCATGGTCCCTAAATCCCATGAGGCGCAGCCGAGGGAATAACGCTAATTTGCTCCCGAGGCGCAGCTGAGGGAGATAATTATTGTGAGGGGATTATAGCACTTTACTCCCGTGGCACATACAATATTTTATCTCCAGTAGGGAGAAAATACACATTCTCATCCATTAAACAGTTTTTATTTATTATTTTAATAAATAACTATTAATTGTTATTGTTAGCACTTTTAATAGCAGATGTAAGAGATTCAATATTAAAAACAAATAAGAATTGAATTAAACTCAAATAGAAGGTTATTTATATGCAGGCTATAAACAAGGTTGAAAAAGCAGTGTCGCCAACCTGATTTCTACAACCACACTACATTAGCCATTCATTCTCTACTATTTATAAAATAATTAAGTTGGCTTCTTTGTCTCCCTACTTTTGAGTTCAGGGAAGAAAAGACTTACTTTAGTCCCTCTAAACTAATCTAAAATCATAACTTTTTCTCCCTACTGGAGATAAAATAGTTTTAAGTTAATTCTGCAAACAAGAGCAGAATTTTACTGTTTTTCTCTACTGGGGCCAATATAGATGAAATTTAGCATACAGGTTCAACAAAATCACACCTCGAGGTGAAATCGAGAAATGAATTTTAGTTCAGAATATAGGGTGCTACTCCCCAAAAACTTATTTCTCCATAAAGGTTCTGAACGAACCAAATGCCAGAGAGGTGGAAGATGTTTTTATGTTACAATTTGCATTTAAGTGTCCAATACCTTCAACCTTTATCCTTTTTGATCTTTGTGATGTTATATTATGTATATTATATTATTAACATTTAATATTTTAAAAGATGCTATTTATATATTTTAAAATTTCAGATTGCAGTAAAGGTAATAATGTATGTGATTGCTACGTTTCGCCTTTTGAGAAATTACGAGATGCCGCTATCGAAAATCTGTGCTTAGCTCTAAGATCTGCACATACAGTTGATACTTACTGTGTACCTGCTCTAGTTGCTTCTCTTTCCAATAGGCTATATACTGCTGAAAAATCCGGAGGGTAATTATTATTTTATTTTGACATTTTCTTGTTTAGGCTATGGCATATAGCCAACTCAAAAAGTGTTACCGTTACTAAAAGTAACGCTTAAAAACACAGAAAAGTGTGACAGGGAGTTAGAAAGCTATATGAGGTGTACAATCCAGTCTACAGCTGTAGGAACTTCCCCTACCGCGCTTCGTAGGGTTGAAGAAAGTCAAAAAGAGTTCCACAAGTACCAGGAAAATAGATAGTTGCAGGAGCTAGTTTGTAGTTGCACTAGACGTTAGGGAGAGGAAGGTAACTGAGAACGCGACATTTAGTTCAGTTCGGCTGTTTTCGGGTCTCCCCCACTCTATCCCTATAGCCCAGCCCTCTTCTACTACACTTATAATTATCATTAACAATCAAACTAGTTTTGATCTCCGAGTAGAGCACGTCTCAAAGCCTTCCTTATCTCTGTCACACTCTGTTTTTTCTCCCTCGTTCTTTATTCTCCCTTGGCTTCCTCATTATAATTAAAAAAACGGAATACTTTTTTGATTGAACTCTCTGCTTGATTCTTGGTGTTAATTGATTTAAACTTTATATTTTTGTATGGTATTGCTTCCGAGCTTACCGAAGGTAACGGAAGCTTACATTTTTGATCGTTTACGAAATAATTTTAGGTCTCCGATTTCAAAAATTCCAAGACAGAAATCCGTTTCTGATGTCAGGGAACATTTTTGGTACCGTGTCTGTTTGTTGGTCTGTCGTTCAACCACCATAACTTAAAAACTACACGTCCGATTTTAATGAAATTTGGATAGTAGATCATGATATAATTTCTTTCTCTTTTTGCTCAGAAAAACTTTCTAAACACAGAATTAAACTTCAATAAATGTCTCTTTATAAGGATGTTTTGAAATCCCCCTGTCCATCAGCAAGTACATCGGATGAGAATTACTTCTTTTTAACTGCTTTAGCAGTACAAGTAGTAGCTCTCCTTTTTCCTCTTCTTCAAGAAGAGACGATAATAACATCAATGATTCCTCCATGACATTACCTATACTACTTTAAATTGAATCGGAATTCAACAAAAGGCTCAAGTTGAAGTTCTACAAGTGGCTTGGTTTGTACGGCTCTAATCTGCGGCTCTATCTGAGCCGCTGGTTGAACTTCCAATCCCGTAACTATATGCAATTGTTTCAATCGCTGCATAAACTCTCCACCTTAATAAGTTTATTTGACTATTAGAGGTATTAGATATATTATGTTTTTTTTTTTTTTTTGCAGGGAAATGTCTCTAATTCCAAACAATACTATAGTGATGCTGGGACATCTTGCAGTAAGTCTTAAGGACACGGGTAAAACTACCGAGACCATACTTCAATTCTTTCAACAGCGTCTATGTAGGGTGCCGTCACAAGCTGATGTACTTATCATTGATCAGCTTGGTTGTATAGTTATTGCTAAATCTGAGGTATGCATCTTGCAATTATTTTTTTTACAATATAGTGAATAGTTTATATCACTTGTTTAAAGAAATAAAACTCATTGAAAAAAAAAAAAAAAAAAAAAAAAAAAAAAAAAAAATATATATATATATATATATATATATATATATATATATATATATATATATATATAGATTGGATGGTCTATAGTGGGCTGGATGAAGTAAGTAACATTCACAATAATAGTAGGCAATATCCTGATAAGCACTATCCATTTCAGCCAAAAAAATACCTCATGAAGAATGGTACTGGCATTTGATTATGGAGAACTTATAACTTTGCATGGTTTAGTTTCATTTGTTACCTTCTTTTGTGACAGGGTAGGCTGGATGAAAACATCTTCAGGCGGAGACACACCTGAGCATTCGCCCCGAATGACCATGCGTTTCCGTTCGGCTTGTCCTCTCCATATCTAAGCGATTCGGGGCAAACGCATGCTCATTCGGGGGCTAACGCATGCTCATTCGGGGGCGAATGCATGCTCATTCGGGGCGAATGCTCAAGTGTGTCACCACCTTTAAGGAGGCCATAGTTTGGAGATCCTCTCCTCTAGAACATAATTGGCTTTTATTCAATCTATCTTATTGTTTTATTTATTGTAAAATATTATTTGATTGTTTCTTACTTTCCAGCCAAATGTTTATGAAGAAATTATGAGAATGTTTGTACAGATCACTGTTGAAGCAAGTAATGCTTCTTACAGTCATGATAAAACCAATCAATACAAGTAAGTAAACATCATTTTTATAGATTTTGATTAATTTGTATCTTTTGTTGAAAATTAATAAAAACAAAGTTATTCTTATTTCTTATTCATTATTTATTTTGAAGAAAAGAATATTATTTGAGTATTTATCAAAACTGCTGAACCTTTATAAGGCCATCTGTTAGTACCACTATTATGCAATAAAGAGAGTTACATTAATAAATAAATAAATTATTACAAGATAAAAAGAACTTTTTATATACTACGTTTTTAAATCGTATGTGATGTAGATAATATAATTGTCATTGTTATAATATAATATTAGTGAAAAAAAAAAAAAAAAAAAGTTCCGAATTTATTTACTTCACATAAATGACAACCATCTAGAGAGCTGATCTTAAACCTATAAAAGGACACATATTTGTACAACGATCTCGTCAACACCGAATCTAAACCGTGCCATTGATATGCCCCCGTGTAGGGACTGTAAGAGAAGAAAAAGAAAAATGTGTACAAGTAAAGAAGTACAGATGAAGAAAAATTAAACCGATACCTAAGATACAAGTGTAAACAAACCTGGTTGTCACACATCAATTAATTTATTTCTTTGTTTACTTTTCCTTTTTTCGCTGTCATTCAATGTTTGTCTCTTAATAAAATATCACAAATTTGAAACCCCACAAAATGAAGATTGTAAATATGGGACAAGTCAAAACAAATAAAATAACTTGAGGATTTTTTCCGAACTAACTTTCCATACAGCAAAATGAAAACCAATTAAATTCTGCTGAAAGATGGCTAAAAGTATTAAAATATTGCATTTTCATCGTGTTCTGAGCTATTCTAAAAGTTTCAAATGTCTAGCTACTCGGGGAGTTAGTAAAAATTTGATTGCAAGATTTGTACTGGACAAACAAACAAACAAACAATAAAACAAGCTAATAAAAACGTAGTAAAATAGTAAGATTAGTGGAACGGTGGTCTCAGACATAGTGTAGACTGACTTTTTGTTTGTGTCAATGTATTTACTGATGTAGCTATATCTTCCATAATTTGCACTGAAGGTGGCGTTATACAGGCCGAAAGCTGATTTAAATAAATAAAATATTATTTCATGTAGTGATACAATTTCTTTAAATCTTTTGACTTCAACATTCTACATTCCAAATATGACTTCCACTGACTTCCTGTAGATTTTCTTAATACTTATGCTTTATATTATATTTTTAGACATGTTTCTGGTGCTGTAATTAATGCTCTTGCCAACATTGCTGCCAATATAAATGGTGAAACTGAAATGGGTGAACTGTTGGTACGCCTGATGGAACTTTTTGTACAACTAGGTTTAGAAGGAAAGCGTGCTTCAGACAAAGCTCCTGCTAACAAAGTCAGTCAATATTTTATGTATTTTCTACATTCGTGTTTTTTTTTTTTTTCGTTTCTTCTTATGTATTTTTATTTATCTTGGTATTAAAATCAACTGCTTATATCTTTATATGATAGTATGGTCACTATAATTAGACCCTTTTCTAGTTTTCACTAAGATAGTTTTGTCAACTTTGATAGGTTTTATTTACTCACACGAAAGGGGGTTCAGAGCTTGTTTCCTAAAAACATTAGACACTTCTTCTCCGACATCTATGAATCAAGGATGGGGCTAAGGTTTGGTTCTTTGCCTAATGGCTCACTAATGATCATACCATTCGCTTGGCAGTACATTTGTATGTGATGCGACTGAACTTCATACAAGGATCAAGGCCCAAATAAGTGGCCTAATATCTAGATTCTAACAAGTGGTACACCTTCCCCATTCTACTGCTAGGACAACCCATACTATATAAGAGTGTAATGTAATCGTAACATTTAAATTTTTATATAATCTGGTTTAGACCAGTATAATTGGCGATCAAAACCATATACACACAGAAGAAAATCTTTACGAAGAAAAACACAGAGAAAAATCGGTCCGAGACAACTCAGACAAACTTTAGAGTTCATAATTACTTAATTAATTTGCCCAGTGTTTTCCGTTTATTAGTTTTTGTGTTTTTGTTGTTACATTAATTATTATTGAGTATTTCATCAAAATTTATCATAAAAATATCTTCTCCTCGGCGGAGAATCAAACCCCGCTCTCTCTCTAAAGCTATTTCCTCAGGAACTAGATTCCCGGGAAAACGGCTTATATCTTTAGATTTGATTTAAAATAGACTACAGTTTAGAATTTTTTTAATTAAAATTGTCGGAACCGTTATCAAGAAATAATTTTTTTCAGAGTTGATAGTGCCCCCAAATTTGGATGTAAAATTGATTTCTCAATTTCACCTTTGGGTATGATTTTCCTGATCATGTTTTCAACATTTTGTCAAACGGCCCTGTATTTAAGGCTCCAGGTGTCTGCATAGACAGACATTTTTTAAAAACCACCTTTTTGGACTCAGAGGACCTCAAAACGTGTTAAACCATCAAAATCGAATTGAAAATGAGGAAGTAAAAAGCTAACTCTAAAGTATGGTAATCACTCCTGGAAATCCAAGATGCCTGGTGACCTTCCCCGTCATATCTTCACTGCCAACTTTAGATTAGCCACTGGTCATGACTACGTAGCAGAGCTTCTTTATCGTATCAGTGTAATAGCATTTCCTTTCTGCCCAATTTGGAACAACGGAATCCTGAACAGTGAACTACTTCTTGCTACAGCAACGACTGAGAAGACTACCTGATAATGGCTACAATGCCAAATACTGGCAATGGATGGAATAATAATAATAATAATAATAATGACCTAGGCTATCAAATGGGTACTTAGCTTGACAATAGAGCCTTGACAAGAGAGCCAGCATGTCCTTGTGGATTAAATTATTTACCACGTCTGCTTGGCCATCACTGAATCAAGGGAGGTACGAGGTTGTGGGTTCGATCCCTCACCGTGATGCTCTGATTTATATGGCTCACTATTGATCACATCATACTTGCTTCGGTAGTACAATGTACAGAGGTATGATGTGTGAAGTGGCTGCAACTCTCTACCATGGGGCTAGTAAAAAGGGCCTAAGTGATGGCCTAATTGCTAGGTTCCAACAAGTGGTTTGTCCTACCCGTCTAGTACTAGTACTAGAACCTTACTTTTACTAGCTTGGCAATAAATTAATTCTATTTAATATTCATTCAACATTGTGTTTAACATCTGTATTATGTGTTTAGGCTTCAAGCAGTGCTGGCAACCTCGGCATGTTGATCCCTGTTTTGGCTGTACTCGTGAAGAGACTACCTGTCATTACACAACCCAAGCCTCGACTCCATAAATTATTCAGAGATTTCTGGCTCTACTGCGTCGTAATGGGATTTACTACTCAGTCAGGTTTGTCAATTTAACATGTTTCAACAAATTTCGATAACAAAGCTTCCACGGTAAGACTCATCATCAATTTACAAGTGAAGTCACCCCTTACCAATTATTTCACAGTAATATTATTATCTTAATTGTCATCAAGCTTATTTGAGCTTTGTAGTAAGAATATAAGAAAAAATACTTCTTGCATACGAGTCCGCAAGACAGTGAGACATTTTCATGTTTTCGCTCTGCGTAAACTACCGACATAAAATGAAATAAAATCGGTAATTTATTCAAGTAATTGATAAAAGTAGATGGAAGATCATTTTTATTCTTATCTCCACACCGGCACTGCCGCGGCTTGATTACAAACGACTGAATTCAAAGGCGCCGGCGGGCCTTCTACGAATTGTTAATATGCCTTCATACTAGGTAGGGCCGAGAGGGCTGAGAGTTGATGGCAACCTACTGTACTTTCCTAACTCCCTGTCACACGTATACATTTTTTTTTTACTTTCTTCGGCCCTATGACATGTGGTGGAGGGAGGCCCAACAGCTGGAGGCTGGATTACACACCTCCTATAGCTTTTTAACTCCCTGTTATACTTTTCTGAGTTTTTAAGCTAAAAGTAACGTAACGGTTTTGACTTGTGTTCCGTAGCCTAAACATGAAAATGTCAAAACAACCGGGGAGATTCAGTCATTCATTCTTACTGACCTTGACATCAATGCGAGAGTCAAGCTATGGTTTTTTGTAGTCATAGATATCTATCAAATCAAATTTGAAACTTGTAATTGTTTTATTATTTTTACTTGTTTTATCTATTAAAAATTAAGATAAAATTTCTCTTTTTTTGCAATCTTTCTAAAATGATTTTAATGAAAATGTTTTACAATTTTCGTTCATTTCTGTATTAACAAATATGTTTGTTTTGTTATAGGATTGTGGCCTCTTGAATGGAGGCAGGGTGTTGAGCAGATTGCTGTTAAATCTCCTTGCTTGGTTGCTCAGACTGCATCTAGAAGTGAAATGAGGCAACTTCAATATACTCTGGCCGTACCAAATGATTCTGTATCAATTGTAAGTTTGCTTTCAAACAATATTGTACAATATCGTACACTGCCTGAAATCTGTTACCCTGACTGTTTTATTGAGAGTTGTCAATGCAAACAAAAAATCTGCATTTATCCATGATGTATCCAATTGTTTATTTATCAGATACTAGCCTCTACCTCAGGCCAAGCCTACATGATACTGCTAACTAAAAATTAAATGAACTGCTTAAATAATGTTAATATGTAATATTAATATGTATGTATATACATTGTGTCCCTGGATCGACGCATGGATAGGTGAAAAATACTAAAAAATTTTTGAATTGAAATTTCATCTTTTGGGGTTCATCCCTGCTTGAATGGAATTTTTACTAATTTTTTTATGGAAATTTACAAAAAAGTTAATTTTCTACTAAACTAAGCTCTAGTAAAGTGCTAGGAGATACAACAAAATTTTATTAAAAAAAAGTTCCAAAATTTTAAAATCCTCTGCCTACTTTAAAGTATTGCATTTAATATTTTTTGAATTGTTAAAGATATTGAATAATTTCGTTTTGAAAAATTCTTACAAAATTGATAAATTATGCAAGTGCAAAAAAGTTTTAGTTTACTTTCATTCGTCTGTTAAGACATTTAGATAATTTTTATAAGAAATAAGAATAACACATCATATTCACAGTGGTATTTTCAAAGTTTGAAATCTATTTTATGGCACAGAAAACACAACTAAAATGATTAGTTTTAACTATTTTTAACAGCACACTAGGCAAAATATGGAATGGAAAAATATAAAATTACAAAGTAGAAAGAAGGTTTTAAAATGTTATATTCTTCCCGTTTTTTTTTTTTTTGTTTTTTTTTTTGTTTTTTTTATGTTTGTCCCAGAGTAATTAAATTTAATTCAAGCTCTTCGTTCAAGAATAAAAAGTATTAATAATATTCTATTTTAATTGAAATTTCAGACTCAACTACAAGAATTCCGTACTCAAATCCTTGGCCTACTTGAAAACCCAACAGATATCAGTGCTTATGTGAACAAGTTGACGTTTGCTCAATGTACTTACCTGCTTAGTGTTTACTGGCTTGAGACGCTCAGAGTCCAACATTCATCTAATCCCAGCCTCGAACCCATATTTGAATATCTTGTTGACAGAGCACTCATTACCGATAAAAACGGCATGTGGTATTGTATTGCAAGGTCAGTGTGGTATTATTTATTTTATCTTAACTTAGGGTACGTCCAGAGTGCACTCTGGTTCTGAATCAGGCTCAGGCTCCGAAAACAGGCTCCTTGATATGTCAGCTTGAGGAAAGCAGGTGATGGCTGCATTGGAGCCAGACTGAAATATGAGCTGTCGGAAAAATACAACAAGGAGTTGTCATATGAAGATATAGCCTGCTTGATTATGGCCAAAGAGAGAGTTTATTTAAAATTAAAAGGTGAAAGAATTGCTGTTTATGAAATTAATAAGTTGTATTAATATGGGTAAGTATTGCATATGGGAAATACTACTCTGTCCCATAAATATGTATAAAATAACTATAGAGACTTATGTAGGAAGTGAGGAGACTAGACAGTGAGCTCCCTTCCCCCCCAACAACAAAAGCAAGCCTGAGCTAGGTGGAGGGCACCGCAGGTGTCGCCACTCATTCTCTACAGACTGTTGATCCAACTCCTTTTTAAGTGTCACGTCGGTATGGAAAACAAAAAACACTACAAAACAAGAACAATGAAAAACACACAGCGTTGGTTGTGTGTGAGTTTTTGGCGTGTAGCTCTATTATCGTCACTGACCACCTCCCATATTCACCTGATTTGGCACCAAGTGACTTTTTATTGTTTCCAAAGTGCAAACTTTTGCTTCGGGGCCCCATTTCGGGGGGCTTGGATGGCATAAAAGCAGCGATGACAAGGCAGCTAAAGAGCCTTAAAGTAGAAGGCTTTGAAAGATGTTTCCAATAATGGAAACGGCGTTGGGCCAAGTGGGTTTTATCAGGGGGGGGGGGGGAGTACTTTAAGGGAGACAAAATTGTTTTAAATGATTAAATGTAAAGTAAAAAATTTATGAATTTTTTATACGTATTTTTGGGACAGACTACGTATCATCACTTGTTAGAGTAATTTACAAGTTATAGGGAAAAGGAAACGTTTCTTCCTATATGTAGAATGGAAATAGAGGCATTCTACTATTTTATTTTTTCTTGATAAGCACTTCTTTATTTATTATATTAATATTAAAAAAATAAATTGAAACGAAGAAAACTAAACAAGAATCGAAGATAAGAAGTTGATGAAGAAGAATTGACCAAGAAAAAGGTTTCATAAACAACTACAAACACCGTGCGCGCTGATAGCAGTCAGAATCTGATACAAGAATAATCGAAACATTGTGGTAATTTCTCTGACTCCGAACCCTAGACACACAACCAGTTGCCTGCTTCCACTATGGCCACCCTGCTTTAACTACACTGTTTAATTCTCCGATTTTTTTCTGAGTCTGAACCTGATTCAGAACCAGCGTGCACTGTGGCCGTACCCTTACTCAGGAAAGGCTTTTTTAGATGATAAGCCTGTATATTATATTTAAGCTAAAGAAATTATGGGAAATATTTTATTGCTACTGTTAATACATATGATTTGTTCTGTTCTTATTATTTTTGAATTGACCTAGGGCCTGCTTATTTTATTCTTATTTGTCATTGTGATGCACAACTTCAGACACTCAGTTACCATTAAGAAGATCTAGACTGTTAACACTCTGATCGAGTAACCTTATACATACTTAGACGTTCAAGAGTATGTTTACTGTAAATACTGATTTTTATTTTTTCAGTGTTTCCGAGAGAGTATTTGCTAAATTTCTCGACGTGATGTCGAGTAAGCCTAAAGATGAAGCCCGAGAGAGAGAACTGGAGACCCACGCAGTATTACTACTTGTTTACTTCAACCATATTCATAAACAAGTTCGAAGGATTGCTGACAGGTATTTATTTAATTTTTGGGGAACTGTAAATTGCACCATTTTTTGAACGAAGTAAATCAAAGTATGTAAATTGCGCCATTCCAATTTAAAAAGAAGTAAATCAAACCATGTTAATTGCACCACTTCCTCTTGAAATGAAGTAAGTAAAATAGTGTAAATTGCACCACTAAATATCCCTTTGTCTAACTTAATGATTGGACATATGGATTTTGTCACTTTTTGTTACATAAGTGTGATGTTCCTTTGTCTCAAAATACATTGGACTAATTGTCCATTTGTCTTACTTAATGATTGGACAAATGGATTTTGTCACTTTTTGTTACATAAGTGTGATGTTCCTTTATCCCAAAATACATTGGACTAAATGTCCCTTTGTCTTATTTGATTGCTAGGCTAACAGATATTGTCACTTTCAATTAAAGAAGTGTGATATTCCTTTATCCCAATGTACATTGTACAAAATAATTTTACTTACGATGGAACCATTGAAAAGAGGTTGAAAGGAATTGGTGCAATTTACATAGTAAATTGACCTACCTCGTTGTGGAAGGCAGTGGTGCAATTTACACTATTTTCTTTACTTCATTTTGAGAAGTAGTGATGCAATTTACACTGTTTTTCTTACTTCGTAAAACAATCTTTTTTATTTCTGTTAAAAAAAATGGTGCAATTTACATATACCCTATTTTTTAGGGTCCTTAGGCAAAAAACGAGGACCTTTATACATCTTTGCTCTTTGTGTGTCTGCTAGGAATGTACCTGATCTCAGTAAGAACTCAACACACAAATTTGAAAACTTGTAGTTATGTTATGGGCGTTCAAGGTCTAATAAAAAAGTATCCAACTTTTGCTAATGAAATAAAGACTAGCTTCTTAAGTTTAAAACCTAGTAGTGCCCTTTGAAGTAAATCCATTCTGAAGTGGAAGCACCTATGGTGCTAATTTTTGTGAATCTCTACTTATGGTACTTTGTCCTATGGACTGGTATTGATGTCTTTATTGTTCTCAAATCTCCTTACTTTGAGTTTGAGAATGAATTGTTAATCAATTCATTCCCAATCAGTGATCTTTAATCACTAAAGGGTCAGTTCACAATTTCTGCTAGTGAGAGGCCTCCCAGTATGTTGATCTCTATCAACTGAATACGGCCTCTGAGCAAGAAAGGGGTAGAGGGAACAATCCAATTTGAAAAGTGGTTCATTATTCTCTCCCCGATACTAAACCTCCCAAGTGAGCTCAATCCGAACTAAAGTGACAACAGCACGATCACGTGGTCACTAGTCCTTGTCTATTCCTTGTCCTTCCGTCCCCACAGACGCTTGTCAACAAATCCTTATCAGTAGCATTTATTTGATACCCCACTCAAAGAAGATTGCTATTGGTTATCTAGGAACTGTTACATGTTTATTAACGATGTTAGTGCCTTTTGATAATTAATAAGGATAACAACTAACATTAAAGTAATTATTTATAAAGAAATCTTTATTAAAAATAAAAATATTAAAAATCGTAAGAAAATATCACTTATTCGTATCAGCTGATAATCAGATAAATTTCGAGATTTTATCAAGATATCGATATTGTTTTACCAAACTGCCGCTTGAAAGTGTTACTATCGGGGGAGAGTATAATGAACCACTTTTTGAGACCCTGATTATATAGTATTGTTCCCTCTACCCCTTCTTTGCTCTGAGCATACGGCCATCTTTGAAATGGTGAAACCACTCCTTAATCTCAAGAGCACCCATAGCTTCGTTGTCAAAAACCTTTCTTATCTTGTTGATAGTCTAGGCTTGTGTGTTACCTAGTTTTTGGGGGAAAAATGTATATAGATTATCTTTCTCTCCTGCAAGGTGTGCCCAAAAAATAAATATGGTCTGATTCATTTTTATCACTAATTAATTATTCCCCTCATCAAATACTTATTCCTTTACTGTCAAAGTTGCTCATTATTTCTATTGAAATAGTTACCTTAATTAATTATTGAAATAATTATCTTAATTAATGTGTTTTTTTACAGGTACCTATCAGGTTTAGTAGACAAGTTCCCGCATCTTCTGTGGAACTGTAATGTATTATGCAGAATGTTGGACTTATTATATGAGTTATCTTCTTCATTAGAACTGGATCCAAATGACCCAACACCCACGTTACAAGTACCTAACACTTCATACAGTCTTCCGCTAATGGACACTCTGGATGCAAGAGAGGTATCTACTTAATAAACATCTAACTAATTTACTAGTTTTAGAGATTAATTGTTTAGTACATGGGTTCCGATATTTTTGGTTGAAGGGCGGGATCTGAATAAGATGGTCTGTAGCGGGCCATTGAACTTTACAATGGCAATGCCTGGATAAGCACTATCCATTTCAGGAAAAAAAAACTGTTTTAAGAATTGTGGTATTTCCCTCGTCGTGAACTCTGGTTTAATACATCAAATCTATTACTCAAGAAGACCCTGAACATTATCAGTAATCATTTATGTCCAATTAAAACAGTAATGAAGTTGTAAGATGAATGTGTTAACACCCCATGGATATGGAATAATAAATTTCACTTAAGTTCCCTTTAACTAGTGGTTATTTTAAAATATATAGTTCAATTATTTTTCTAAATAAAACGTAAGATTTCTTATAACTTTTTTTTTCAAAGTTAAATTTTTTTATAAAAATAGTTATTTATGCACCAAGGGAGTAAAGTAATCCATTATTCCCTGAGCGAAAAAGTTGGTTCTTGAGGCGAAGCCGAAGGAACCATGGTCCCTAAATCCCAAGGCGAAGCGGAGGGAATTAAAGTTTTTAATTCCTGAGGCCCAGCCGAGGGAAGAACACTAATTAGCTCCCAAGGCTCAGCCGAGGGAGATAATTATTTCGAGGGGAACTATAGCACTTTACTCCTGAGGTACATACAATATTTTATCTCCAGAAAAAAAACAGATCTTTATCCATTGCACAGGTTTTATTTATTATTTTAATAAATAAAAATAATTGTTAGCACTTTTTGATAGCAGATTATAAGAGATTTAATATTAAAAACAAATTAGAATTGGAATTAAACTCAAATAGAAAGTTATTTAGTTGCAGGTTATAAACAATGATAAACAAGGTTGAAAAAGCAGTGTCGCCAACCTGACTTCAACAACTTCATTACATTAGCCATTTATTCTCTTCTATTTATAAAATAATTAAGTTGGCAATCCTTCTTTTTCACCCTACTTTTACTTTTTTCCCCCTATTTTTGAGTTCGGGGAAGAAAAGACTTAGTTTAGTCTCTCTAAACCAGGGGTTCCCAAAGTATTTTTTACCAAGCCCCCCACAGTCAAGAATAAATCTTCCCCCCCCCCCCCCTTCACAATTTTATGAGATAATGAAAAAAATAAAATAACCCATTATTACATTGAATAACCATTCATTTATTTGTATTACTATTATTTTTATAACATTACAAGTTAATCTAATTACAGATGATCTTATTGGATCTTATGAGATGGATGAGCTTGTATTTATTTTACAAGATTTCCTATTCTTGGATGAGTATTAGAAAGTGCACAACGAAAATCAAGCACAGCAAAATCAAGTTTGCCACGATACTTTGTTTTTATACTTTGTTTTTTTAAAATCTTTTTTGCACAAATAAGTGCTTGAAAAAGGTAAACACAATCGAAGTGCTTGCTGTGATATACTGGGGTACACTTTGTAATACTTAACCCAAAACGATGATTTGTCCATTTTATCAAAATCGGCAGCAGAACCTTTTTTATTTCTAAAGCTTGTTCTTGGAGTGTTTCGGGCAGGGAATCAATGTTGACACTGAAAGGATCCATTGTTAATCTGTAAATGTTGTCATCACATGTGTTAGGAAAGTATCTGTTGAATTCGTCAGTGAGGTTCTCCACCTGGTTTGATATTTGGATTTTTTTATAATCGCATTAGACGTTCGGACGGTAAATCTCGATCTCGAGGTCCCACGCCCCCCTTGACTTGTCTTCACGCCTCCCTTGGGGGGCGCGCCCCCCACTTTGGGAACCAATGCTCTAAACTAATCCAAAATCATAACTTTTTCTCCCTACTGGAGAAATTTGTTTTTAACACTATAAAGTAGTTTTGGATCATTATAAATGAGAAAATTGATTCACCTCAGCTCAACTCTCTTGTATTTATATAATTAGAAACTGAGTGTTTTGTGGATTAATCATCCACAAAACACTCAATTGTAATAAATAACTGAATTGGCTGCTCTTAAAGCAGCCTTCTTTAGATAATCTACTAACAAAGTAACAGACTTAAACTTAAAGTGTAAAATAAAGTAACATGAGATAGTAAAACAAAAATAAGTAAAAAAAAAAAAAAAAAAAAAAAAAAAAAAAAAAAAAACAACAAACTGAAATGAATGGAATGCAAATTACCTAGAGGTTCCTGGATTGACTTTGAAAGTACAAGTGAAAGAAAAGTTTTAAAACTCGCAGGAACTTTGAAGAAAAACACAGTTGAGGATTATTTAAATGCTAGCCTGCCAAGCTCTCATCCTTTTTCCAACCTTATATGCTTTTCCAAATCAACTAAATTTCCATATTTGAAGTATTCTTCCTATTATTTATTTCTTGAAATTAAATAATTATTTAATTCAAATGATTTTTAGAGCATTGTTAGCGATTTTGCATCGAGATGTTGCGGTATCATCCAGGAAGCAATGAAATGGGCACCAAATGCAACTAGGTCTCATCTCCAGGATTACTTAAATCAAATGGTTAACTCAGGACAGTGGGATTCTGGAATAGAAAGCCCTCTCACTAGCAAAAAAGTTGCTATACAATCTGCTCTCTTTGTTAGTATTATTCATTTATTTTTATTGTATTTCACAATTAAGTTTTTTTGTTGTACTCCCTTCATGTTTATTTATTTAATCAGTTTTTACCCACTTTTTAAAAAATAAAACCTTATTTTGTGCCTTTTATTATCATTTATTTTTTATATTTTTTTTTTTTAGAATTCCACTTTGGAAAAACGTGGTACCTCTGGACAAGGTGGCCCCCTTTTTGTATGTTCAGTTTCTAAACGTGCGAAATTCCAGGGTCAAGTTACCGGCATGCTAGCTGGACCTCAACCTTCAGACACAATTGTGCAGCAACTTATAGACGATGTATGGCACGCATGTGCATCTCATGATAACGGTGCTCATCATGATACATTGTGGCGTGCCACTGCTATGTTAGCATCTATTCAAGGTTAATAATTTCTTAAACAATGTCCTTTTGATTCATTAGTTAAAAATGATTTCATAGTTGCACATGTGTACTTAGTAAATCTAGTTTATTTTTTTAATCATATAGTTTAAGATCCTTTTACCACATCCCTTAAAAAACTCATTGCGAAGTAAAAACACTAACAAGAAAAAAATCTATCCAAGATAGAACTATTTGGCTATAACGTCATTTCCATAGAAAGAAGAACAAGGGTGGATCTGATAAAAGTATATAAATAAATTAAAGTATATAGAGGCCCATGGTTCAAATCCCGGCGCTGGAGTCTATTTTTCTCTGTCTGTCTCCCTTTGTTAATAATAATTATAATTTGATTTAAATTAAAATTTTATCTTTCCATAGTATGAATACTACCTAAAACTTAAAAATAAAATTTCTAATTGATTGTACAAGGTACAGGTACTAAATGGGTACTTTATAATTATAAGCGATATTTCTCGGCCTAGTTCTATTGTCGTAAATGTCGACTCCTAGACTTGTGGAAAATTGAAAGCTTAATTCGGGACTAGGTATTGTTACTGACAGTGGAAATTATTCTTCAGTGTAGCTTAAATTGGTTGGAGCACTATACTGGAAATATAGATGCCCGTGGTTAGAATCCCGGTGCTGGAGTCTATTTTTCTCTGTCTGTCTTCCTTTGTTAATAATAATTATTATTTGATTTAAATTAAAATTAAAACTTTCCGTAGTATGAATACTACCTAAAGTATATATTATTAATTTTTTTTATAAGTTAATGAATGGTTAAGGTTTGGTAATGATACAAACAATCAGTTTTTATCCTTGCCTTAATTTTGTTTTTATCATTACTATCCATCAACTTATAAAAGAATCATCAAATAAGTAAGGTGTTTATTTCAATGTTTTTTATATTATGTGTTGTTAGTAAGCTAATAAGTAATTTACAAGAATTTTCCACTAAGGATTGTGAAGCTTTTAAAACAGCAAGAGATTCAAAATTTGAGACTCGGCAAATGTGACACTCTTATATGTAGTGCTAGGGAGTTGAGATATAACAGGAGGTAGTTCATATTTTACTTTTTAGTACTATATTTTGTCAATAGGAAGTCACCAGGGCATTCCTCTTTGGGGAGGGGGGGGGGGGGGGGAGGTGTAAAGGTTGGCTACACTGGATTCAATGCTAAAAAACATGAACATGATTAAATGTTTCGTGAAGTGGAGAAAATTTCAACACTGTCTTACCTCTGATTTGATTTATATGAAAGGTTATATAATGACAGGTTTCCTCTCAATATCCCTTAATAGGTTTTTTACTGGAAGGACTGAAGGGGAAAGAGTTTAAACTTTAAAAAAAATCACCAAGATAACAAAATATAAACAAAAGGGGAAAATTTTAATTTATAAGCTCCAGAGTTGAATCCCTTAACAGCAGAATTTAATTTAATAATTCTTTTTACGTACCAATTTTAAGTAAATGTTTTTTTTTATTGTTTTCAGAGATGCCTCGTAAGCTATTACATGTAGTTGCCTGGTCTCAGGTTGAACTATTCACTGCTGAAGCAATGACTACTGCAGTACAGTGTTGGCAGTGGCTCATCACTTCACGACCAAGTGTAGAATTACTTTGGCTTGAAGAAATGCTTACTGCTTGGCAGGTAAAGAAAACTGAAATTAATCTTTAATATATGTTCAGCCCTAGAAGAAAGTTGGTGTTTTATGGCCTAAAATTAGAAAAGAGACATCTTTTAGGCATCTTTGGCCAATCTTTTTATGTGATCTAATAAATAATTTATACAGATTTTCAATTGATGGTATATTGTTAAACTATAGTAGTAGTAGTAGTCTAGTACTTTCTACTAGGACGGGTAGGACGAACCACTTGTTCGAACCTTGCAATTAGGCCATCACTTAGGCCCTTTTTACGCCCCGCGGTAGAGAGTTCCAGCCACTTCACACATCATACCTCTGTACATAGTACCGCCAAAGCGAGTATGATGTGATCAATAGTGAGCCATATAAATCAGAGTGTCACGGCGAGGAATCGAACCCCGTCTCGTTCCACTCGAGATTCAGTGATGGCCGAGCAGACGTGGTTTAACTCACACGGCTACGCTAGCTCCCTTGTTAAACTATAAGTCATAAAAATATAAGGATACAGATCGATTTTGACTACTCAGTCATCGTCAGTGTACTGATCATTTTTACCAGTCTAACTCGGTATATATGAAGGTACAAGTGTCGGGTACGAGATGATGAGGTGGGAGAGTGGTATTTGACAGTAAAATAGGAATTAACTTCTAGTTGAGGAACCAGCATGTTTTGTATAAAGATATATATTTTCATTTGGTTTTTTTAAGGGTTAAAAAATATATATATATATTTTTTTTTTAATAAATCATTTTTGCTTCCTTCTCCTTTCATTTTTAAAAAAGCTCCTATATTTTGCTCTTACTTAGAGCTTCTTCAGGCTGGTAGCATTCTTATAACATTGCTTAGTTTAGAAAAACAACTTTTTATCCATTTAATTTTTGTTTTAATAAAAGTTATTGAAAAATTAATTAAAACTTTGTCATTTTTTTTACACAAACAGTATTTCCATACTTGGATTTTTAAACATGATTACATTAAAAAAAATATAAACGAATTCTCCCTGTGTAACTCACAGGGAGAGACTCCCTGTGAGTTATACAGGAAGAGACTCCCTGTGAGTTATACAGGGAGAGACTCCCTGTGAGTTATACAGGAAGAGACTCCTTGTTAGTTATACAGGGAGACAGAGACTCCCTGTGAGTTATACAGGGAGACAGAGACTCCCTGTGAGTTATACAGGGAGAGACTCTCTGTGAGTTATACAGGGGGAGACTCCCTGTGAGTTATACAGGGAGAGACTCTCCCTGTGAGTTATACAGGGAGAGACTCTCCCTGTGAGTTATACAGGGAGAGTCTCCCTGTGAGTTATACAGGGAGAGACTCTCTGTGAGTTATACAGGGGGAGACTCCCTGTGAGTTATACAGGGAGAGACTCTCCCTGTGAGTTATACAGGGAGAGACTCTCCCTGTGAGTTATACAGGGAGAGTCTCCCTGTGAGTTATACAGGGAGAGTCTCTCCCTGTGAGTTATACAGGGAGAGACTCTCCCTGTGAGTTATACAGGGAGAGACTCCCTGTGAGTTATACAGGGAGACAGAGACTCCCTGTGAGTTATACAGGGAGATACTCTCTGTGAGTTATACAGGGGGAGACTCCCTGTGAGTTATACAGGGAGAGACTCTCGACTCTCTGTGAGTTATACAGGGGGAGACTCCCTGTGAGTTATACAGGGAGAGACTCACTGTGAGTTATACAGGGGGAGACTCCCTGTGAGTTATACAGGGAGGGACTCTCCTTGTGAGTTATACAGGGAGAGACTCTCCCTGAGTTCTCTCTCTTTCTAGGTTAATTTAATATAAGTTTGCTTAATCTTTAAAGTATTGTTTTATTCTAAATACGGTCCATTTTATTTGCTTACTTATATTGTATTTTTCCAATCACACTTTAACAACTCTCTTGATTGCAATGGATTGGAAAAATGATTATGTCTAATATCTAAATATTGAAATGGATGTGTGAGATTATGTCTAATCTCAGGCAAGAGATTCTCTAGACCTGCTTCATCTAGACAATAAGAGGGTCTTGACTGCACCATAGTTTGCAGCCTCGGATTTTCTTGAAGGATCATGAAATATGATTCTATTAAATTTTATATTTAATTTTTATCATTGTTGTTGCATTTAATTATTTCCGATGTTACTGCTTATATTAATAATTTTATCTTTAAAATTATTTTTTAGTATACAGTGGATAAAAGACTTGGTCTTTTCTCCGCAGAAGATGATCTTGTTAGCCCTCTAGCCGCTTACGAAGGATGTCTCTTAGAATCTAAACCACCTTTCATTAAACCCCATGACATATGGATTCAGGTTTGTTTCTGTAAAAATTCTTACTAACCGATTTCAAATAGTCATGGTCATGAAATGTATAATGATTAAATTAATTGATAACAATTTTTAATCAATTTCTTTTTTTTTTAATTTTAGTTTTTATACGAGCTTGTCGAAACGGCTAAGTACAGTAGTGAAGAAAAGGTTGAGATGTTGGTGTCATTACTTCATCGATGTTTGCCTATGTCTGTCGGTGCTACAGATATACATTTAAATAGACATATTTCTGCAGGCGCTTCAAGATTCAGGTTATTCACTTTGTTATAACTTAATTCAAAATTAAATTTTATAATAATTATAGGATATTTAATTATTAGGAGCTTAAACCGAAATTAAGTGCAGATTCAGCTTAAGCTAAAATTAAGAAGTAGTAGCTTCATCTTGGATCCAACCCTGAATAAGTATGGTGTACTTGATGGATGAAACTTAAAAAAGTTCTGTGTTATAAAAGTTCAGTGTACAGCCGTTCACCTTATTGTCTTAAATGTGTTTTATTTCCAGTAGGGAGAAAAAGTTATGATTTTGAATTAGTTTAGAGGGACTAAAGTAAGTCTTTTCATCCCTGAACTAAAAAAGTAGGGAGAAAAAGTAAAAGTAGGGCGAAAAAGTAAAGATTGCAACTTAATTATTTTAAAAATAGTAGAAAATGAATGGCTAATGTAATGAAGTTGTTGAAATCAGGTTGGCGACACTGCTTTATCGACCATGTTTATCTTTGTTTATAACCTGCATCTAAATAACCTTCTATTTGAGTTTAATTCCAATTCTTATTTGTTTTTAATATTGAATCTCTTATATCTGCTATTAAAAGTGCTAATAATTATTGTTATTTATTAAAATAAAACCTGTGCAATGGATGAAAATGTGTATTTTCTTCCTACTGGAGATAAAATATTGTATGTACCTCATGAGTAAAGTGCCATTATTCCCCTCGCGATAATTATCTCCCTCGGGAATTATAGAGTCTAATTCCCTCATCTTCGCCTCGGGATTTAGGGACCATGGTTCCTTCGGCTTCGCCTCAAGAACCAACTTTTTCACTCAGGGAATAATGGCTTACTTTACTCCCTAGGTGCATAAATAACTATTTATGTATAAATCTTTTATTCTAATGTCAATGTTATTTTCCTGTTTTAGGCTACTTAGTTGTGCTCTTTCACTACTTCAAGGGGATGCGTTACCAAGAAGTCTGTCTAAGAATGTGTTACGGCAGCGAGTCTATTGTGCTTCCCTAGATTATTTCTGCTGTGGATTCCAAGCGCCTACTCAGTCCGGAATACAGCTGTCACAGGATATCGTAGCTCTAGTCAAATTTTGGCAGTCTATGCATTCCGACAAAAAATACCTTATGGCAACTGTTATTGGTGGTAAATTAGATTGATCTGATCAAATTATTGTTTTAACTAAATAACTATAAATAGTCCAGGAGATAGCGAGAAAAAAAGTGTTTGGCTAACATCAAGCTAGAATTTTGTGTATAAGTAAATCTTTCAGGAACTTTTAAGAATATGTAGTCGGCTAAGTTCATCTGCGGGACATAGCTTGGTAATAATAGGCATTTGAAAGAACAAATCAGTGGGGAGCGGCCATTTCCTGCTTTGTATGGTGGACAATGTGATTTTCATGATCCTGAGTATAAATTTAGTTTGTAGAGCGAAAATCAAGTTGATGATAGTTTGTCTCTTGATAAGTGACAACTTTAATTTGGAGTAATATTTGAATAACTACCCTATCAAGTAACAAACTACAAACAACTTAATATTTGGTCTACAAACTAATTTTGTACTCAGGATCATAAAAATGACATTGTCCACCTTACAGAGCGGGGCATGACCGCTGGCCACCGGTTTGGTTTTTTCAAATACCTATTGCCAAGCTATGTCCCGCAGACGAACTTAACAGACCCACATATTCTTAAAAGGCACCAAAAGATTTACTTATAGACAAAATTCTAGCTTGATGTTGGTCAGACACTTTTTTGCATGCTATATCCTGGACTATTAAGAAATATTCACTTAAACTTAAGATACAATTATTTTCCTTATAAATTAAAAACAATATAAATGGAAGCTTTAGACAGATTCAGGCAATTGGTTTTTAAGATTTGCTCAGTGCATTATTACCTTACCATTGTATTAGCAAAGCATTTAATATTAACACATTCTAAGAAAGGGTTATAATATTTCATGCAACTTTATTGTTTCTTAAATAACTATAAAATTTGAATATAGAAGGCTTCCATCCTGGTGTGCCTGTGTGCCTTATTGGAAAAATTAGGGTTGGGGAAGAAGCAGCATTAATGAGTATCTAGGCTATTTGTTATAATTATCCTTGGAGTCCCCAGGGTTGAATCCAAAGGTTTGGGTTAAAAACCCAATGAAGACATAGAAATTGTAGGGGAGAGTTAGCGTGACTTAGTGGATTAAATTACTTACCACATCTACTCGGCCATCACTAAATTAAGAGCAGTACGAGGTTGCGGATTCGATCCCTCACTATGATGCTCTGATTTATATAGCTCACTAATGATCACACCATACACTCTTCGGTGGTACAATGTACAGAGGTATGATATGTAAAGTGGCTGCAACTCTCTACCATAGGGCTAGTAAAATGGGCCTAAAAGGTGCTCTAATTGCTAGGTTTCAACAAGTGGTTCATCCTACCCATCTAGTGCTAGTATGAGGACCTTACTACTACTACTACCACCACTAGACCATGTAGGTCCATAGAGCACACTGCAGCTTCCTGTTTAACATAGGACGGGAGGAGAAAGAAGAACAACCACTTTTCACTCATCCACTCCTTATAATCATTGACTCTTCTTTAGATTGTTACTCCCTAATACAAAAAAAACAGAGGGGAGTAACAATCTAAAGAAAGTGTATGGAATGTTCTTCTTTTGATCATGTTTCTCCCCTTATTAAAACAGAAATGTGATATTCCTTTGTTCCAAAGTACATTGGACTAAACATCCTTTTGTCTCAATAGTTATTTAGTCTTCTTTTTGTGGGTCGTCGAGGGTTGAATATTATAAACAAACTAAATTGTTTTAAAAATGGCTATATTTCGCCCCTCTCCGGGGCATATTCATGCCTAAAACATCATTAAGAACATTTAAAACTACGTTTACAAAATATATGCTTTATAATAAAATTATGATTTTTATTTTTCGTTTTTACAGTAAGTACATTTTTAAATATTTTTATATACAAGGTATGCCATTTCTTTTATATAAAAATATTTAAAAATGTACTTACTGTAAAAACGAAAAATAAAAATCATAATTTTATTATAAAGCATATATTTTGTAAACGTAGTTTTAAATGTTCTTAATGATGTTTTAGGCATGAATATGCCCCGGAGAGGGGCGAAATATAGCCATTTTTAAAACAATTTAGTTTGTTTATAATATTCAACCCTCGACGACCCACAAAAAGAAGACTATATTAAAAAAAGAGGGACACACGGAAAGTTTTTAAAGTTATTTAAAAACACAAGTAATAGTTATTTAGTTAGTCATTTGTATACTAAAAAACATAGGGGAGTAACAATCCAAAGAAGTTCCTGATCATTAGTGTGAAACATGTCTTTCTTCCCTGGGATTTGCATTTTATAAAATGACCTGAGAATCTAGTGAGAGGAGATTTGTATTATCCATCCCTAGAGCATAGGAAACTCTTTGTGAAAATCTTTCTTTTCTTGTGGCAATATAGGTTCAGAATTTTTTTCTTAATGGGTGATTCCATTGAATGCCTGTTCTGTTATTTCAACATTGTTGCCTTAATCTTTTACTTCATTTAACATTTTGTTACATCCTCTTGTTTTTTTTAAACTTTTATTTAGATTTTGATGTTGGTGGAAGTCGAGGTAGTGGAGGAAGTTCTGAGCCTACACCATTTATCGGGATGACTTTGGGAGCTGAACTTCCAAGGCCTAATTCAACTGGATGGATCAATACCGTACCTCTCTCAGCCTCTTCTAATACTCTCTCTCGCAGATCCGCTCCCAGATCCACAAAGAATACTCAACCAAAGGGAGACATATTTGTCAAGGATTATATTAAGAAGAGAAATCTCATTCTCGATTTACTTGTGAGTGTTAAGAATTAATATTTTTTAAAAAAAATATATATATAATTACAGTCGGACCTCCATATAATGAACTTATGTACAAAGAAAATCTCTTTATAATGAATATTTTTTGTCCCCACGATTTCTCCATATAAAAGTATTTCTCTACAACAAACAGAATGTATAGAACATAGGGTAAAGATCTGATTGACAAACTTTCTGTGAGTTAATATTGGCATTTCTTTATTGTCTTAGAACCATTTTTAGAAATTTCTTGCTCTAGCACTCTAATCATTTGTGTATTCTCCTCCATTAATTCAAGTGGAATCAGAATCATCTTTGCACACTATAAAGAAATCTTTTAGTCTCAGTTTAAACTTCGTTTCGGACATTTATAAGGCTCTTGACTTTGTTATAACATAATTTAATCACCGTACAAATAACTTGGTCGGTAGGCTTCCGCGTGTAGATTCGTCATAAACAGCTTGGGTTTCCGGTCAACATCACGATGCACCACACCCCTGAAGATGCTTCCAGTAGTGGAAGCGAAACATCGGATTTCAACCCCTTCGTGACGCGGATTTCACCGGAAACCCAAGCTGTTAATAACCATACAAATGTCTAAAAGGAAATCATTGTCAGAAATGATTAATTTATTTGAAGGCCTAGATAAAGGAATGATAACAAAGAAGTATGAAGACCTAGATAAAGTAGTTCTGCAGTGGGTTTAAATTCCTCTTTCAGGAACTCTCATTTTAGGTTTCTGAACAAAGTACAAAAAGAAACCTTATATAACGGCTCTGTCTGTCCGTTGGTGTCTGTCCATTGGCATGTTTCAATTCATAAACAACTATAGCTAGGAACATGCACACAGGTGCAGCTCAGCATTTGTGACAACTGGACACATTTTGGAATTTTCACACTTAATATTTTTAAAATGGCAGCAAATATTGCGGACAACTAAAAATCAATTTTTAGTCACCATGCCATGTCATATATCATTTTAAAGGTCTTGAAGTGTAGAAAAAGAATATGCAACTATTAAAATTTCACACGTAATATTTTCACTACTATTAAAATTTCACACATAATATTTTCAAGATGGCGTCCAATATGGCGGGCGACTAAAAAAAGGTTTTTATTCATCATGACATGTTATATATCAATTTAAAGGTCTTGAAGTGTAGAAAGTAGAAAAAGATATGCAACTTTTAAAATTTTACACTTAATAATTTTAAATTAATCGTACAGAAACCATAGGTACGTGAAGCACCCCCTACTTGTTTTTCTCCAAAAATCAAACAAAATTCTAATAAGGGAATTTCTATAAAGAATTTTTATTTTCTGGACCATCCAACTCCGTACAACATTTCATTGTATAGAGTTCCTTCTGTATATTTACTATTACAGCATTACAAATTTTGAATTGATTTTTTGTTTATTTGTCATCTGCAATTACAATATAAATTTTAAACTCAGAACATTTCTCACTATTATATCTCCCAGTAATTTATAGCCTTTTTAATCATTTTGCAATTCTTACCCTGTACTTAAGATTAAAAATTGTACCTTTTGTCTAATGTAAGGAATTTACTTTTTTTTTTAGGCTGTTGAAATTGAGCTGATGATCACATGGTATAATCCAACTGGTAGAGCAGATCTTCATTTCCCCGGAGAAGAAAATATTGCAAACTGGAAATCAAAACAGGTGACGGACAAAGTTCTCCGAGACACAACTCGCCTTGCTTGGGATATCAGCCCTGCTCTTGGAGTCTTCCTTCCTGTCAGGTTAATTACACACTTTGTCATTTTACTACTATAAACTTATTCTATTTAGTTAGTACTATTCTATTAATACTATAAACTACTATTAAGTTCTTCTTAGTTATTATTAAACTTATTGGGTTCTCTGCCAATTAGTGTGGCACATAGCTTCTTCGCATTCTATTTTGTATACTTTCATGATTTTATGCTATTAAAACCTATTATTGTCAAATTTATTTAACTTACCCCCGCTTTTTAAAACTGTCAAAATTGTTTTGATTTTTTTACATTAGTTGAAGCATCAATTTAGCAAAATTTAAGGAGCACTCACAGTTGAAATTAATCTGGTGCTATCTGCAGTCTACTTTCGACAAACCATCCAAATTTTAAAAAAAAATCAGAAAAAACAAGTGTTTTTGATGATATAGGTGTAAATAAATGTATGTTTGTGCACATGTGGAAAAGAAACAAATAGGCGCAGAAGGTTAAAACTTATATGGGACCACCAATGGGCTAATTATGACCTACCATCCAAATTACAATAAAATCAGATGAGTAGTTTTTAAGATATGTTGGTTTGCAAAAATTGAGCGACAGACTGGCAGACAGGAACCAAAAATGCTCCCTGAAGTGAAATGGGTGTCTGTCTTGGAATTTTTGAAATCATAGACGTAAAATATTTTCGTTCTTCGAGCGATCTTATAGCTTCAGTTACCTTTAGTGAAAATAGTTTAAATAATTAATTCAGCGAGGGTCAGGCAAAAATGAAAATCAATATTTTGGAAAAGTTTACTTATCTCCAGCAGGGAGAAAAATTGAGCTTTTCTCCCTAGTTTATTGGGAGGAAATTTACTCATTGCGTCCTGGAAAATAAGGGAATCGTGAACTTTCATGATTATTCATCACAAATCACCCGCTCACTTCACTTCTTTCCTCAGCGTGCAATGACTTACTTTACTCCCTCTACTCCCTCTGTGCATAAATAATTTTTTTAAAAAATATTAGTAAGTTTAAAAGATTGATTTTAACTTCTGGCTGATCCTCAACATCCTCAGTTTCTATTTAATCCACATATGTATTTAGTTTTCTCATTGAATGATTTAAAAAACATGAAACTCTCACATTATTTTGCCTTCTCCCACAGTTTCTTCAGGCAAGTTTATTATAGAACTCAGTAAGTTATTATATGTATGCAATTTTTTTTTTTTTTTTTTTTTAAATAAATGATAAATTTAGTTGCCATATTCAAGAGGCTAACAATAATTTTAATTGCTATTGAATGTTAGGAGCATCATAGTACTATAAAACTTAGAGCAAGTTTCCTCTTTCAAATATCTTTAGAGTAATTTTGAGATAACTGAAGATGGTTAAATGAAAGATATCCAAGTTCAGTTAGATGGGCTCCAACATTTTTTTTTATCAAAGTAGACTTTGATGAAAACAAAAATGGCGCCCACTTGAAAAATTATGAGAACTAGCTGTCCAAAAATGACAAATATGTGAGGTTGTGCTGGGTTTTGTTTACCAGAAGGTTATATATTACCACTGTTTTAAAACTTAATTAGTTAGTACAATTTAACTGGAAAGTTCTAGAGGGAAAAACAATTCAACCTCTACTTTATAGTGTATCAAAGTTCCACTACTTGGACCAAGTACCAAGTATACTTAAATCGTGTAAACCCAGCTTTAATACAGTAGTAGTGGTTAGACGGGAAGGACAAACCACTTGTTCGAACCTAGCTATCAGGTCACATTGGGCCCATTTTACTAACCCCGTGGTGGAGAGTTCCAGCCACGAGAGTGAGCCATTTAAATCAGAGCATCACGACGTGGGATTGAACCCACGACCTTGATTCACCTCGATTCATTGAATTGATAGCGGGCGAGTGCCTAGAGCACCTTGGCCACGCTGGCTCCTGTCAGCTTTAATACAAGTTATTAACATTATTTTCAAACCACTGAATTTTTTTTTTTTTTTTTTTTAAGAAAATACCTGTCTGAGTGTTCTCCATTTTGGTGCTTCTATGAAGTAATTAATCAAAGCATCAGGCATTTTCTTTATAGGGTTATTGAGCATAAACCCTGGTTTGCACGGGCCGAGTATATTAGTAGAGTAGTTTAGTAATTTAGTACTCAATTCGTTTGGACACTTTGTTACTTATTAAATTTATATACTCGACACTGACTAAATTACTCAACCTGGCTACTAATACTAAAATCCTCGACCTGTGCAAACTAGGCTTAAGTACTAGTCACTATAAGTTTCTTTTAAAAATTACCTTATTTAATTGTTTTATTTTTTTTTAATTGGCAGGATGAAATCATCTGGTGACTGTATGGTGAAGGAAGTCTGCAGATTAGTAAGGCTGAACCCCACTGTAGTGGCTCATATCCCTCATGCTCTTCAATACTTAGTTACTACCGATACCATTCTTAATGATGCTCAAGAGGTTAGTTATAGTTTGTCTTCAAATTTTATCATTATTCTATTATCCCTCTAGGGAAATTTTAAATGTATTATATTGATTGTTACAGCTTGTTCATGCATTACATTGGAGTCGAGTAACGCCTATACAAGCTCTGTCTTACTTCAGTCGTCAGTATCCTCCTCATCCTATTACTGCTCAGTACGCTGTTAGAGTTCTATCAAGCTTTCCGTCTGATGCTGTACTCTTCTATATTCCACAACTGGTTCAGACTCTACGACACGATACGGTAATATTATTATGTTTAAATGAAGAATACTAGTTATCAAGCTCTTAAGGTGGAGTGTCAATAGGACAACTGAAATGATAATAATACATAGTGATACAATACTGTATATTGTATATTGTAGATTAATATGATGTGTGAAATAGTTGAACATGATTTGTGATGAGAGTTCAAAAAGGGTTTGTGGAGTTGAAGGTGGGGATAACCTCCTTACTTGTAACCCTCCTACTTGTAACCTCCCTACTTGTAACCTCCCTACTTGTAACCTCCCTACTCGTAACCTCCCTACTTGTAACCTCCTTACTTGTAACCTCCCTACTTGTAACCACCCTACTTGTAACCTCCCTTCTTGTAACCTCCCTACTTGTAACCTCCCTACTTGTAACCTCCTTACTTGTAACCTCCCTACTTGTAACCACCCTACTTGTAACCTCCCTACTTGTAACCTCCCTACTTGTGATCTCCCTACTCGTAACCTCCCTACGTGTAACCTCCCTACTTGTAACCACCCTACTTGTAAACTCCCTATATTACCCTATAGTTATAGGGTAATAACTAGAGTGCTACCTAAAAGTCATCTTCAGTCCCAGATATTCGAGTACATATTAGAAAGAGAAAGCGTTAGTGCTGAGGTTTATATTTGACTCAGTATTAGGTATACTCTTTTGTTTATGGTTATCACTCGTTCATTGTGTGTTTTAAAATTAAATTATTCTTCATATGATGTTTATTTGTTTTTAGTTTATAAAGGTTTTTGTCTTTTCTTAATAGATGGGCTATGTAGTGGAATTCATTAAGTACATATCAAAAAAATCTCAAGTTGTAGGACATCAGCTTATTTGGAACATGAAAACCAGTCTCTATATAGATGAAGAAATGCATCATAAAGATTGTAAGTATTATTTGCTTTTTAGTGTTTACACAACTTAAACAAATACCTCCTAATATGGAGGGGATTAGTAACCAAAACAAATACTATCTAATAATGGGGGGATTAGCAGCTTAAACAAATGCTTCCTAATAATGGGAGGATTAGCAGCTTAAACAAATTCTTCCTAATAATGGGAGGATTAGCAACTAAAAAAAATCTTTTCTAATAATGGGTGGATTAGCAGCTTAAACAAATGCTTCCTATTAATGGGGGGATTAGCAGCTTAAACAAATGCTTCCTAATAATGGGGGGATTAGCAACAAAAACAAATACTTCCTAATAATGGGAGGATTAGCAGCTTAAACAAATGCTTCCTAATAATGGGGGGATTAGCAACCAAAACAAATACTTCCTAATAATGGGAGGATTAGCAGCTTAAACAAATGCTTCCTAATAATAAGAGAATTAGCAACTTAAACAAATGCTTCCTAATAATAAGAGGATTAGCAACAAACAAATTCTTCCTAATAATGGGGGGATTAGCAGCTTAAACAAATGCTTCCTAATAATGGGGGGATTAGCAACTAAAACAAATACTTCCTAATAATGGGGGGATTAGCAACTAAAACAAATACTTCCTAATAATGGGAGGATTAGCAGCTTAAACAAATGCTTCCTAATAATAAGAGGTTTAGCAACTTAAACAAATTCTTCCTAATAATGGGGGGATTAGCAGCTTAAACAAATACTTCCTAATAATGGGGGGATTAGCAGCTTAAACAAATGCTTCCTAATAATAAGAGAATTAGCAACTTAAACAAATGCTTCTTAATAATAAGAGGATTAGCAACAAACAAATTCTTCCTAATAATGGGGGGATTAGCAGCTTAAACAAATTCTTCCTAATAATGGGGGGATTAGCAGCTTAAACAAATACTTCCTAATAATGGGGGGATTAGCAACTAAAACAAATACTTCCTAATAATGGGAGGATTAGCAGCTTAAACAAATGCTTCCTAATAATAAGAGGTTTAGCAACTTAAACAAATTCTTCCTAATAATGGGGGGATTAGCAGCTTAAACAAATGCTTCCTAATAATAAGAGAATTAGCAACTTAAACAAATGCTTCCTAATAATAAGAGGATTAGCAACAAACAAATTCTTCCTAATAATGGGGGGATTAGCAGCTTAAACAAATTCTTCCTAATAATGGGGGGATTAGCAGCTTAAACAAATACTTCCTAATAATGGGGGGATTAGCAACTAAAACAAATGCTTCCTAATAATAAGAGAATTAGCAACTTAAACAAATGCTTCCTAATAATAAGAGGATTAGCAACAAACAAATACTTCCTAATAATGGGGGGATTAGCAGCTTAAACAAATGCTTCCTAATAATAAGAGAATTAGCAACTTAAACAAATGCTTCCTAATAATAAGAGGATTAGCAACAAACAAATTCTTCCTAATAATGGGGGGATTAGCAGCTTAAACAAATTCTTCCTAATAATGGGGGGATTAGCAGCTTAAACAAATACTTCCTAATAATGGGGGGATTAGCAACTAAAACAAATACTTCCTAATAATGGGGGGATTAGCAGCTTAAACAAATGCTTCCTAATAATAAGAGGATTAGCAACAAACAAATTCTTCCTAATAATGGGGGGATTAGCAGCTTAAACAAATACTTCCTAATAATGGGGGGATTAGCAACTAAAACAAATACTTCCTAATAAGGAGGGGGATTAGTAACCAAAACAAATACTTTCTAATAATGGAGGATTAGCAACTAAAAAAATCTTTTCTAATAATGGGGAGGGGGGGTTATTAGCAAATTAACAAATACTTCCTAATAATGGGGGGGTTAGTAACTAAAAATAAATATTTCCTAATAATGGGAGGATTAGCAACTAAAAAAAAACCAACTTCAGCTTAAACAAATTTTTCCTAATAATGGGGGGATAAGCATTGCTGAGTTGTTAGCTTGATAGAAATAAAGATTATGCTTCTATCAATGCCCCCAGATATCAATACTTTGCAAATATAAATACCATTCTCTGCATAGATGAATAGAATAGTGCAAAAGCACTGATAAAGTTAATCTTTAACTTTAAAATTTTAAGTCTAATTTTCAATTCAATATCCAGATTTATTTTTGTTACTAATCTAAACATCTTACTTTCAAAATATCTAGTTCTATTTCCTTTTCCCTATAATTTATTTTATGTTATAATATTTATTTTATTTATGATTTCCAGCTCTTTATGACAGCTTAGATGCATTAATTAAAAATATTGTCACTGCACTTTCTGGACCAGCTAAATCATTTTACGAGAGGGAATTTGATTTCTTCGATCAAATTACTAATATTTCCGGAACGATAAGACCGTATCCTAAAGGTTATTATCTTATAATTCATTATACCTGTTATATCATTAAGACATTTTTTGTTATATATATATTACTGAATATTTTGTATTCAATTAATATTTATCGTTTATTTTAGGACCTGAAAGGAAGAAGGCATGTTTGGAGGCCTTATCTAAGATAACAGTCCAAACTGGTTGTTACCTTCCTTCAAATCCTGAAGCAATGGTTACAGATATTGATTATAAAAGTGGCACTCCTATGCAAAGGTATAGATAATTATTATTATTATTATTATTATTTATATATGTAAGAGAAAAGTATTCCTTAGCAAGAGGGGGGACTTTTACCATCTCTGCCAATTCCTGATTGTAAATTTTCCTAGGTGAATGTAACTAAATAAATGTGTACTCTAGATATTACAATTCTCTAAATTAATATTTAGCTAGGCGAACAAAAATATCTTGGTACTTCTTTAGATTGTTACTCCCCTATGTTGTTTTAAAATGAAAATGACTTTGACTAAATAACTTTTAAGAAAAAGGGATGTTTAGTCCTATGTACTTTGGGACAAAGGAATATCACCCTTCTATTTTTATAAGGGGAGTAACAGTCTAAAGAAGAACATTCCGTACACCTTCTTTAGATTGTTATTTTCCTCTGTGTTTTTAATTCTCGTATAAAAGTAATAGATGGCTGAAGAGGTGTAATAATGTTTCATATGAGACGTTTTGACCCTGTTAAAGGTCATCTTCTGTCATGGTTTATTAATCTGCAAATACATTATCACATTAGATTTCCTTATCCTTTTGGTCTTCAGGGATAAACATTAAAAATAAAAAATATATTATCACAGTTAACCCTTCGAGACATGGGCTGGCGCATGGAGTGCACCACGAGTAAAAAAGTTTCTGCAAATCACAGATTCACGATGCGAGAATAGTAAAACCTCAATTTACCCTACCACTAGAGACCCCTAAAACAGATGAAACAGTCTGCTTTGATTATTGCTTTGTTCTGCATTGTTTTGCCGTGTTTATGTGGGTTGGTGTACTGTATTCGCCGCCCGTGCCACCATGTCCGGTATAGAAAATTTATGCCATCCGATCAATATTTTTACGGTTTTGCATGAGTTGTCGGATTAGGATGATGGTTGTGAGGAGTTATCTTAGGACTTTGACAACTAATAATAATAAAGGTGATAATAATGAGGGTTGATAATTAAGGTTGAAAGCCCGATACTAAGCCAGAACGCTGAAGGAGTAATTACTGATTTTTTATAGTAATTTTTATTTTTATAATTAAAGATATCATTGAAAAATAAATATGTAATACATCAATTGACTTTTTAGTTCAACATTTCCAAAACGCAATCTAAATAATCTGGATTTAAACAATTTATGGTTTAAAATAATGCATTGGCGCATAAAGTGCACCGCCCGTGCCTCTTTGTTTGTCCACTACAGCCGTGCCACGAAGGGTTAATAACCCTTAACTGGTATCGTCGGGTCAAAATGGAACCAGCGTATCTCTATCTTACCACTAATTGGTGGATATAGCACTTAGATGGTGGAGGCTCTGTGACTTCTCACACAATGAGCACCTCAATCGACACCTCAATTTTTAGTTCAATTTGAGCATTAGAAGTGTCTGTTTTGGGACATCCTGGTCAGCTTTGACTAATAAATTGATTTTTCTTTTTTAAATTTTTTAATAAGTGTGTTTATGCATGTAAGTGAAAATAAAGTTCATTTTTCAAAAAATTTAATATTTGCCTTTAAATTTTGGAAATGATATTTTTCCAATATTTCAAGGTCTATATAGAACTTTTTTTTAAATTAGGGCTAACAATAAGATTTCTTGTAAATACTTGAAAATATTTATGAACCTGTTAGAAACAGTGTCAAAAATAAAACATTTGAAAGTAACTATTCATTTAATTGCTTTATCATTCTTAAATAGCTTTGGGTCCGATTTGACCTGACGATACCAGTTACATAAGTAAATATGACGATACCAGTCAAGGGTTAAACATATTATTACAATTCCTTTTTTACAAATTTAAAATTAATGGTGTATTAATGTAACTTAATTAAGGAAAATTTACAACTCTAATAATTTAACATTAACAAGACTCGTAAATATTAAAAACAATATGATTGGATAACAAGTTATAAGTAAACAAAACAATTAAAATTAAATATTAGTAAAAAAATACTTACATCGTTCATCTAAAATCGAAATAAATAATAAAATTGGAAAACTGTCTCCATAGGAGAGTGTCATATAAAACCAAAACGTTAAAATTTAAATAACAAATAATATAATTTGTAACATATATATCCAAATAAAATATTTTACACAGTGACATTATATGTAATTTAAATTGGAAAATTTAAATATGTGTACCAAAATTAATGTAAGATTTTTCACCGAGATTCTCAAGTGAATCTTGTTACTTTAAAATTTTATAAAAATTTAAAATAACAAAATTCAATTGAAAACTAGACTTCTGTTTTTATATAGTTTATTTTTTTTTATAAATAAAATGTTATATTTTGCAGTGCTGCCAAAGCTCCGTACCTAGCAAGATTTAAAGTTCGACGCTGCGGTATTAAGGATCTGGAATCGTATGCTCTAGCTGTTTCATCTGGCGATCCAATTGCTGAATCTAAATTAGCCAATATGGCTCCTGAAACCTGGCAAGCAGCTATTTTCAAGGTAAATTTAGTCTCTCTCTCTCTTTAAATAAAAGGTTTAAAGGCTGATACTATTAAATTAGACTTGTGGATGCAGTGTATTTTTATTTTGTTTTATCCATTTATTGTAATAAAAATATAAACATATAAAGTATACATACATAAACTATACAATTTATTTGGCTTTTAGACAAGCACAAAATGAAGCCTGTAGACAAAAATAGTTCTCTTGCAATCATAAAGAAATGGAAAATTCTATGTTTTAGGAAATGAACATAAACCTCTTCTAACAACAACTTTCGGGCATTGGACAAAACAAAAATGCCTAGAATCATGTTTTAAGGTGGAAAAGTGAAATTAATTACTTTTCAAATTAAAAAAGTATTAGTAATCAATAATTGAGAGCACTTAACGTATTTGTTTTTTCGAGGGTCCTGGTTGATGACGATCGCATTCCGGGACTGAAGGAGGACCCCTTTAGCCCCTATAGCAGGGGCAAACGTGCAAGGTCCACCTTCATGTTGGCCCCTGATATGACAAACAGGCATAAGCACTAAGAAAAATGCATACGCCCATTTTTGTTCAAAATTTTAAGTAGATTAATTTTTCATATAACAAAGTTAGCGCTAAACCTCATAATTAGTAGAACGAGATATTTGTGAAAAACTATTTACATACCCTTTTATAAAATAAATAAAATACCTTTTAATAAATACAGAAAAAATAATAAACTTGCTGTATGTAAGTTCGTATCTCTCTCTTGATAAAGATGGCATAAATTCTTGAGTTGTATTTTTTACCGAATTAATTATTTCTGGAGGAGTATTATTCTCCACATTTTCGTCAAAGTCACTTGATTCACTCATTGTTTTTCACTAAAAACTGGATATAAAAAGTTACCTACTTTAATAAAAGAACAGCAAATTAGTTTTGATAAATGTAAACAAACTCACTAATCGTGCGTAAAGCTGAAGAATTCCTCTTCTTTACCGCCCTAGGGTGGTAAAGAAGAGGAATTATTCAGAACTATGAGACGCGCATGCGCAATGAATACAAGTACGTATAGAGTCATTTTCTACGCATCTAAACAGAGATACAATGTTTATATTTCGTATCAATCGTAGGTAAAACATATTTACGTATTATTGATTGTTTTGAAAAGTTAAAATAATGTTACAGGTGGGAGATGATGTGAGACAGGACATGTTGGCTCTTCAAGTTATTGGAATTTTCAAGAACATCTTTCAACAAGTTGGCTTGGATTTGTTTTTATTTCCTTACAGAGTTGTAGCTACATCACCTGGAGTAAGTATAGTTTCTGTAATTTATTAGATATATCTGTGTGTAATATATTGGTATATGTGTCTGGTGGTCCTAAATTTATTTTACTCGTATACATATATGTATACGAGTATTAGCTTATTTTATTTTTTGTATTAACCCTAGAATACTACCTATGCGTCAAAGTGACGTATTGAATTGATAAAAATGGCTGCCAGTCGCCCCCACTACGTCCAATGGTTCCCAACGTCCCTGTATGCCTACCCTGTAAATATTTTTTATAATAATAATTTTTTTAACGCTTAGTTGTAAGAAATATTCATGAATATTTATTTATTATAAACCAAACTAATAATGCATTTTTAAGTAACTTACTATATTTTGAAACTAAAAAATAGTTTAATTTAAATAAGATCCAATGATAGTCACAGTGGCGTATCGGTAGTAACAACATATTAATATTTAACGGTAGTATTCTAGGGTTAATTATACATATATTTTATATGCTTTATTTAACATTGTAAGGCTAGGCTCCTTCGCTTAGAGTCTTCCACTTATAAGAAAATAAACTTTCGGCACCTTTTTACTTTAGTACCCCTTTACTTATTTACTTTAGCACCCCCCCCCCCCCCCCTTCTTTGTTCTAAACAATAGTCTGCCCTTCTAAAGTCTCAAAGGTTTGTGTGTTTGTCTCCTCAAGACATTTAGACTTGCAGTTTCATTACACTATTTTATGATAATCGAGTCGTATCATGTGTAAGACTAAATCTTTACAGAAAACTGTAGAGCAATCTTAGAGTATAGCGTAAGACAAAGGGATATAGGGGGGTGCTTAAGTAAAAAAGTACCAAACTTTCTTTCTTCATTCAAATCCAGCTAAAAGCCATACTAACTAAAATTAATAGAGAAGCTTTTGTTTTCACATTTAGGAAAACTCTCCTCCTTAGTTTATAAGGAGGGAAGTTACTCATTGCACCCGATCGGGTTAAACATGGAGTAATGAAAAATAAGCAACACTGGAGGGAATCATGAGAGTTCATGATTCCCTCCATTGTTGCCCTAGATAAAGCACAAGTAAATAAGCTTGGTGCTAATACACATTTCATTTACTAACTTCTGTTTAATGTCGAAATCTATAATGTCATCTTCACACATGTCATGTAACCTCCACAACGGTTGCCATAGTGATTCATCAGTAAAACAAACAAACAAGTTAAAATTGAAATCATAAATAATTTCATCATCATTTCTAAATGTAGATTAACTAATCCATATGTAAATACATCAGTTATTAATACCATTCAATACACAACTCAGTTTCCAGCTGATTCGCCCATTTAATTTTAGCATTGAAATTTAAATAATTACTACATGTCTATAATTTAATTTTAACGTGATTAAACTTATTTAGAGAATTGCTAATATTATATCTATCTTGTTTTTTTGTTTTTTTTTAAATAAATATAAAAATTGTATCTTCAGTGGTAGTACCCTTTTTTCAATATATATATGTGTAGTATAGTTGGATCCACTTAAGGGTTAAGGCAAAAAAATTCAAGAATTCATGCTTAAGCATGAATTCTTGAATTTTTTTGCCTTAACCCTTAAGTGGATCCAACTATACTACATAAAAATTGTATTGTTTGTTGAACAAAATAAATTCAAATTAAAGTCTTTCCATATTTTTTTTTCCGTTCTGGAGGTAAAATCTTGTATGTACGTTGGGAATATAAATCACTTGCACTCTCGCGATAATTAACTGGCTCCCTAGGCTTCGCCTAAGGGACCAACTTTATCGCTCAGGGTGCAATCACTTACTTTACTCCCTTGGTGCGTAAATAACTATTACACGTTAGTGGCTGACAAACAATTGCTTGGCACTGAGCAGTGGTTGGAAAATAAAACCAAAAAACTGAAGAACAAAAAAAAAAAAAAAAATAAACTAGAAGAGAGTGGAATGAATGTATAGAACTATACAGATGTTATGTTTGAGCTCTAGAGGCCTAACTGGTGAGAAACAATCTGAACCGTGAGCCTGGGTTTTAAAAAAAGTGTGGTTGGGAGAGAACGTGGTCTGCCCCATTAACCAGCACCACTTTCCCAGAACATGCTCCGTCATCAATGTGTTGTTTATCCTCCAATAATAACTTTTTATACATACTAATTTTTAAATATAGGTGATACATTTGTTATATTTAATTTGATTTCAGTGTGGGGTTATTGAATGTGTTCCGGATGCTAAATCAAGAGATCAGCTTGGCAGACAAACTGATATAGGAATGTATGAATATTTCCTCAAGACATACGGTGATGAAAACACAAAGGAATTCCAAGTAACATATTTTTATTTATTTAATGTTAAGAAGGATTTTTTTACAGTATGTTAAGATCAAAAGACTTTAAAATTGGGACTTGATAAAAACTTACCACTTTTTTATTTAAAGAAAGTCACTATTTAGGTGTTTTGCATATTACCATGCATTGTGTGATCTCACATCCTGTAAGATTTAAATTTTAATTTAAATCAAATTACAATTATTCTTAACAACGGGAGAAAGACAGAGAAAAATAGACTTTAGCGTCGGGACTCGAACCACCATATAGAGGCCCGTGGTTCGAGTCCCGGCACTGGAGTCTATTTTTCTCTGTCTTTCTCCCGTTGTTAAGAATAATTATAATTTGATTTAAATTAAACTTTAAACTTTCTGTAGTATGAATACTACCAAAAACTTTAAAAAAATAAAGATTTAACGAAACATGCAAAGTTTGGTGTGATGAATAAATGGAGAAACCTGTTTAAATTTTAAGAATTGAAAGAAATAGTCTCTTCACATATCAAATATGTTGTAATTTTTCAGCTTTCAACGACTATGAGGTCATCGTCTTATTTTACTTCTTGTATTTATTATAATTGTTCTTTATTTAATTATTATTAATTTCGTATGTCGGATAAAATTATTTCTAAAACCTACTTGGTTTATTGGTGCGTTTAATAGTTAATTCTCATTTTTTTTTCTTTTATTCCTTTTTATTTTAGTTAATTATATGCTGTATTATTTTTTTTCTAATTTTATGCTTTTCATTGATTTTAATAGACTGCTAGAAGAAATTTTGTGAGATCTATGGCTGCCTACAGTGTAATCGGTTTTCTTTTACAAATAAAAGATCGACACAATGGAAACATCATGTTGGATTCTCGTGGACACATTATTCATATCGGTAAGTTGTTCATTATACTAAAATTCCAGTGTTGTTGCTAGTTCCTCCGTTAATTTTGTATTTATTGTCATTTACTTATCAAAATGAACTTCTTTTTTAGATTTTGGCTTCATGTTTGAGTCGTCTCCTGGTGGGAACCTTGGTTTTGAGCCTGATATAAAACTAACCGATGAAATGGTTATGGTTATGGGAGGTAAAACCGAGGCTGCTCCGTTCCGTTGGTTTACAGAGCTTTGTGTTCAGGCTTACCTTGCTGTTAGGTTTGTATTATTTGCCTATGTTATCATACTGTTAACTACATGGACAACTTAGTGTTGCTTCAATATATTTCATTTTCCAATAAAAAGTTTAACCTATTCTCCTTATCTACTCGCGGCACCAAAATTAAGCATTCCTTAACTGTTTTTAGGCTAGAAAGTATAATTTCAATGATTTTTTAATTAAAATATTAAAAACAGGCTGGAAAGTAATTGAAACAGTCAGTTTACCAGTGCGTGACATAACATCTCTTTTTGTTTGTGTTTAATTTTATTTTAATTTGTGTTATTTTAATTTAGTTTCGTAATTATTTTATTACAAAGCAATGTTATATTATTTATATGTTTAACTAAGCTTCAATTTTTTATCTAAATAGCGTGAGTAGAAAATATTGTTTGCAACAAGGCAGCAAAGGAAACATTTCTTCTCTTAAGTTTCATAGCCTGTCCTTGCCTCCGGCTCGGAGGCTAACTTAATCACTCATCAGTAAAATTCCATTTTGCTGCCTAGTTACATAAATAACAATTTTACAATTATTATTAACTTTTGAGACTCAGATTGTGGCCAACCCATATGAGGAAAAACATTAAGCTACTAAGCCGGTTGGAGAGGTAGAGCCAGTGACATTTTTATTTGCCTAGTTGGCCCGACCTTCTCGAAATCAAAATCCAGTGCCAAATTGGTTCACTGTCACATTTTTTTTTATTTGCCTAAATGATTTTTTAGTTTTCTAATTCGTGTCTTTCGACCTTTTAATCGTTCAATTTATAAAATCTTTTAAATCGTGTAATCTCATTTGGTATTAATTAAAACCATCGGAGAGGTAGGTTGCTGAATTGTACTCGTTGGATGGGTTGAATCAAGCCATACCTGCAAAGTGTAAAAACATATATAACATCTTTATTGATATAATCCTAAATGCTCTTTTCGATAATATGTTCGATCTATAATGAAACCTGGTTGGTTTTGACATAACCTTCAGAGTGCCAGGAGAGCTTGAAACGATTAATTTTAAGTCTTGATTCTCTTATATCCCCCCCAAGTTGAAGGTGTTCCAGACCCCTGTAAATCCCCCCACCTCATATTAAGTGCTATCAATAGGCAAGGAGGAGCTTGCACCACATCTTCTGTCGAGAGGGCCTACAAACTCTGAATCTGGCTCTATCTATTAACATTTCTGGGAGCAGCTTAAATCACATAATTTATTATTATTTAAATAAATAAATCTTATATTTGTTAAGCAGTAGAGCATCAATTATCTGAACTAATGTTGTGTAGGGTGGTTTGGATATCAATAAATAGAAGAAAAAAAAAAAATCGGGTACGTACCTTGGAACTTTTCCTCACTTCAGAGGCCACTGAAGTGGCCTCTCCTGCTGCTTCGCAAAATAACCTTATTTTTAAAAGCTATATTTTATTTAATTATTTGAAGTTTGGCGGTAATTTGACAGATGTAAACAAACTTTGACGTCATCAAAATTATTGCACTAATAAATAATTATATTCGCTTATAACTTTTAAACTAATTAATGGAATTTTATCGGTTTTTTTTATATTTGTTCCTTAATTTTTTTCGGTTCCAACGATATGCTATATGTCAAAAACCTATTTATACTTTCGGTATTATTAACCGTCAAAGTTTAAAAATTCAAAAATTGATAACTTTAAAATGGCGGCCAATATTAAAATGAAATTTGGTGGGCTTGTTTGTCATACAGAGAGGTTCATTCGTGCCAAATTTCAACTCGATCAGGACCTTAATTGATTTATTACAATTTTTTTTTAATTTTTGCTGACTCAGCAAACTGGGTTCAAGATGGCGGAAAAAGTTGATTTTCGGGGCGGCACCATTATAATACCTTAGGCACTACGATGATAATACACATACACACACACACACATATACATACATACATACAGACGTCATGCTGAAAACCACTCAGGAGGTCTTAAAAACACCTAAAACGGATAATTCCGTTGAAATCTCAAAAAAAAAAAATTTTGGTGAAAACAATACTTTCTCTACTATAGGTAGTGAGGAAAAGTAAAAAGGAAAGATGCCAAATAAATCAATCATGTTTGTACAAAAAGCATTTTGCTTTATTTATCTATTGTAATAGATAAATCTATTAGATAAGTAGGGGAAAGTTGTCTAAAACGGGGACGTCGGGTCAAACGGGGACATAGTTAGAATGCGTACTAAAAGCACTCTTTAGAATGCGTACTCTAAAAGCACTATGTCCCCGTTTGACCCGACGTCCCCGTTTTAGACAACTTTCCTCTATATGTAATAATTATAGATAATCTATTGTTTAATAATTAATTAAGCAGTGGGTTTTTGTTTCTTTTCCATTTAGCCCGTGCGGATAAATGAATGGAAAGATAACTCTGAAGTTTGGATAATTGACACTCTACTGTAGTTAAAAATGATGTATAAACTAATTATTTTTTGTGAATTATTTCAGGCCTTACCGAGAAGCTATAATATCACTAGTAAGCTTAATGTTGGATACTGGTCTTCCATGTTTCCGAGGCCAAACTATAAAGCTGCTTCGAGCAAGATTCGCTCCTAATGCAAGTGATAAGGAAGCCGCAACTTATATGATTTCTGTTATCAGAAATTCTTATCTTAATTTCAGGACTCGTACTTACGATATGATTCAGTATTATCAAAATCAAATCCCTTACTAAATAATTTGAATTTTTTTATTACGAACGAATGAACTTTTCATAATTTCCTTTAAAGTTTAGAATTGAAGGGGGGAAAAATTTGTTTCCTTTTTAGAATAATTTAGAGGGAGTTGATTATTATTATTATTATTATTATTTTCTTAAACTAATATTTGTATTTAAATTAATCATATGTTGACAAATTAATAACCTTTATTTGACTGGAGCAATTTTAAATTGGTTTAAGCAGAATTATTTTTAGTTCATTCTTGCATTGACTGACTGTAGAAGATGCCTTTAGGGGAGAACTAGTTTAAAAGGTAACAATTAACAGTAATTGTTAGAATAACTTCCGAGGCAAGGCATTTCATTTTTATTAAAGTCATTTGAAAATTAAGATAGTTTTTTCTCAATTTTTAAAGATTTTGCGTGAGCATGTAATTAATATTAAGGTTATTTTTTCTTTATACTACGTTGGTATAGAAAAATAAATGTATGTCAATGTTTATATTAGTTCTTAACCCTTTAATGCACAGTGGTAAACATAGCTGCCACCCTAAAATCACCTGTGATATTGGAAATAGTAAAAAAAAAGGCCCACAAAAACAAAATTTAAAATGCTTATTATTTTTTGGCTGATACAAAATATATTAAGGTGGTGAAAATATTTTCCATTAACCCTAGAATGACACATATAATTTTTTTTACGTAAACTCCACACAGGGGTCAGTGAGACCCCAATTAATTAAACATTTTCTTTTTCAATTATTTATAATATATTTTTGCAAATATAATTTGTCGAATTTTTGTGTAAATATAAATATAATTTGATACTAAAAGTACCATTTAATTTTGACCAAAACAAATAAGGATTTTAAAATTAAATAGAATACATATATATTTTCATCAATTTTTTTTTTAAATTTGTACTTAAAAAAAAAAAATATATATATATATATATATATTTTTGCTCATGAGATTGGGTTAATATTTTTTATTTATATATATTAAGAGTTGTTTTACAGAAAACAGGAACAAAAATGATAATACAAATTATAGATTTTCTTACACACTCTGTCAAAGTTAAGCATTTTTAGCCTTAAATCCTTATTGTGATCCACTAAACCTTCAATTAAGTTATATATGTAACTTAATTGTCCTATTAGTCCTTACTAATAGTAATAAAAGTTTTATTTTGGAACTTTTGACAGTCTTAAACATTTAAGCAGCAAAAAAAAAAAAAATATTTATATATAAAAAGTTGTTTAATACAATAAAAAAATAAGACAGTTAACTGTGGTATATAAAACAATTACGTAAATGGCACACAGGGGACTATGGGACTCCGACTCTAATTCTAATGAATACTGAAAGAAAACTGATACTAATAACATAGGTATTGTTATCAGTATTTGCACAGAAAGGTACAAAGGTAAATTAGGGAGTCTAGGTTTAGAGAAAGACAAATAAAACAAAAAAATTATAGTTTGTATGGGGTCTGTGGGACCCCAATAAGTCGTTCTAGGGTTAAGCTAATAGGGTTGAGACAATAATATGTATAAATTATTGGAATACATATGTATACATACATAGACATATATATTATATAGGTGGGTGGTAAACATAGCTACCACTGTGCATCTAGGGAAACCTATTTTTTTAAACCATGTGTTAAAGGGTAAAAAGAGACATCCATAGAAAATTTTGAAAATTAAAAATATTTATTTCTTGCTTAAAACCAAATTTGAATGAGCTCATATAACACGCTAAGTAAAATTACAAAAAAAAATTGTCCAATACATTCCACAGCTTTCGTACTGGAATTTTGTATTTGTCCAGAGCATTTAAACTGTTAGATAATTTTACTAGCTGTGATTTTATTTTTATATGTTTAGAAAATATATAGATGATTCACTTTTTCTAGATCACATAAGGGGGAAAAAAAAGGTTCAGTATTAGATTGGTGCAAGTATTTTTAATGGTGAAGGCTGCACCGTTTATCCGTTTTAGACTGAGGATGAAAAAACGTAGTTCAAATTATATTAAATAAGGTCAACAGCCAAATTCCTGATTTAGCCAATCATCCTAAACTCTTAGTTACTCCCTAACTATGAAAAACTTATAATTAAAAAGTGACAATATAAGAATACAAAGAAACTTAAATAACAAAAAAAAAAGGTATTTTTTATTGAAATGTTATTCTTTGAATTCCCACCATTGGCTATGTCTATCCAGATATTAAACAGACTTAATTTTTAAAAACTTCTTATATTTTGGTGTAAAGAGGTGTGTGTGAAGGAAAACAGTCGTATTTTTACTACAATTGCTGTTTGTACTGATCAATTAATAATTGCTATAAAACCTTAAAGAAAAGACGTCTCTCCAATAAAATACAGTAGAGTCGCGCTTATCCGGACCCCGCTAGTCCGGACATCCGTATAATCCGGACGGACCAAAAACTATGTACAAATTGGAACCAGGGCCTGTTCAGATTTATGAATTGTTAAGATAATTGGAGTTTCTGCTTTTATTGTCTTTTACAATTTATAAAATTGTTCTTAGTATAGTATACAGGTGTATATTCCAACGTTCTAACATGAGGAATACCCGGTATTTTTGTTAAAAATAAACAGATTTAGAATAATTAGGACTAAGTAAAAATATCGATAAATCTGATTCGGTTCCATAGAAATTTAGGACGGAAGATATAAAGATAGTGTATTCCAGGAAATACAATTTTACGTGACTGAGATGAGGAGAGGGTTTTAAGAAACACATAGCGGCGGCTCAACGCAGTTCCATGAAATTTCCATTATCACTCCTCGAATTTCAAATCGGAACACAGCCTGTTTCTCAGGAAGTCCCTTCTATACCTGCCACCTGCGTAATAGATGTCATTTTATTTTAATTTATTTGATATTCAGACTGGTGACAGAACAGTTCTTAACTTAAATAGTAGACCCACGATGTACAAGCATGTTTTGGAGACTAATAAAAGTAATTTTTACGATAAAAACCTCGAATTTAATAGTTTTACGCTACTAAAGCTTGTTTTACATACATTTTAAAACTGATTCCGTTTAATCCGGACTTTCGGTAATCCGGACTGGGTCCGGTCCCATCAAACCCGGATTAGCGAGACTCTACTGTAGTTCAATCATGTACAAAGCTGGCTAATGGTCCTATTCGAAATAAGTCAAAATGTGTAAGAGAAATAATAAGAAATAATCCTCTACCTGTGTTTTCTATCATCGAATACACAGATATCCCAGATCTTTCTCAGACTCATTTATTGGCAAAATCAAAGTAGCAACTTGATAAAGTACCCTGGCTTTGTATAATAAAACAAGTACAAACCTGGTAGTATTATTTACTATTATTTATAATTGTACAATAAGAGATTGTTTCCTTAAGCCTAGTCCACACCAGTAAACACGTTGCGAGACATTTCTATAGACGGTCTCATAGACCGTCTATAGAAATGTCTTGCAACGTGTCTATAGACATCTGCTGAGACCGTCTATGGTCTAGGTCTAGCGTCCACACTTGTAGACACGTTGCGCAACATGCCTAACGTTGCACCATTTAGAATGGAAAACCATAGATATGCGATTTTTGGTCTAGCAACAAGACCGTAGACGCCGTTTGTCTAGCCGATGTCTATAGACAAATCGCTAGACATGTCTCTGAGACCAAAATCGCACAACATGTCTACTAGTTTGGACAAGGCTTTACAGTTTGAATTTTGCAATATGTAATTATCTCCTTTTTGGTTGGTAGGATTTATTGATAAACACACAGATGTTTGTTTTAAAATCATACACCTATTTTAGACTAAATTTTCTAAGTTAATTCTTATATTATTATTTATTTGTTTTAATATTTAATGATCGTTATACTTATTAAAAACCAAAATATTTCTATAAAAGTATAATACTGTAGTAAAATGATATGATTATTTTTATTTATTTATTTGTTTAATTTAAATTAGTAAATTAATTATCTGTTTTATGTTGATAAATTACCTGATCATAGTTTATCATATCTGTGATGACATTAGTTGCTAAAAAAAATAAAAAGCATTTACAATTTTTGGTTTTATATTATTATTTATTTTTTAATTCTTTCATGAATATCAATGTTGTTACCAAAGATGTTATGGCTATTTATATTATAAATGTAAATCATTTGTTATGTTCTTATTAAAATGAATTTATTTATTTTTTCTCAAATAAAATTAAATGTTGTTTTTTTTAAAAAGAAAATGTATTCCATTATCTTGTGGGAGATAGAGTTGTGGGCGCATAAAGGTTGGGGCAAGCTTTAAATACAGATTATACTTTGAAATTTAGATTTGTGCCCCTTTGTATTTAAAGTTTATTAAACAAACAATTATTATAACTTATATGTGATGCTGGTTTTTTAGAAACTGTACTCTTAAAGCTATTCAATCATTTTCAACAATCTAAAAAAAATATGTGACACTCATGCATTAGAAGTGAAACTTAAGTTCTAGACACAGTTGATTTTATGTTCCCTTCTACATATTAATGAAAATAACATTTATATATATGTATTATATTATAATAACATATATAATATTACGCTTATATACCAATTCTGTGTTTTGAAAATCCATCTGCCTCCGTGGTGTAGTGGTCAGCTTACTGACCTACAGTTTTAAAGGTCGGTGGTTCGAGACTCGTCAAAGTGAAAGATTTTTTACAGGTAATTCAACTGCCAGCCAAGTCGGCAGTTAAATTACCTGTAAAAAATCGATCACTTGGATGAGTCCTGAATCACTAATTTTGTTTCATCCAAGGCAATTCTCTCTACCGGCTAAAGAAGTTTCACTTCAAAAAGAAAAAACAGAATGAGAGCAGAAACTACACTCTACTGACAAACCTCTATTTATGAGTTCAGATTATTTCCGCAACTTATTCATAAATCAGATCTCAGACCCTCATTTACTTCTGTAATATTGGCTCATTTACTTTTGTAAAATAAATCATTTACATTTAGGTAGGGTGCGGGGGTCCCAAAGTTTGAAAATTTTGTAATTTTCTATGTATATGTACTAATAACGTATAACTATTCAATTTTAAAAAAAAGTTTTTTTTTGTTTGTTTCACAAATGTTAATGTACCTTAGATATCTTACGACACCTGGTGATTGCAGTGGAAATTTTAACGAACTTCAATAGAACTAAAAATTCAGTTGCTAAGTGGGATGTGGTAGGTATTTTCTTTGACTCTAATAGTACTATATTCTTTAAGTTCCACGTTATCACACAAGTACGGTAAGGGCTAAAACCCCTTAATCTATCAAACCCCACTATTAGTTTTCTCTATACTGGGTGATTGGCGATATATGTACAAAAATAAATAAGGGTGATTCTAAACCTAATTGGCTACAAAAAACGTGATATAAACCCTGAAAATGGGTCTATTCTCAACCGTTTTCCCACAAGGTACCTTTACTCAAAGTATAAAAGCTAGAACAATTTGTTTGATTTCGCTGTAAAGCTGACAAAATTTCTTACAAGAAAAGTGTAATATTAATTTTCATACCCTCAAATTACATGACAAAAAATTTATACAAATTTTATTTTTAAGAAAAAAAATTTTTAAAAAATCAATTTTATGTGGTTCTATAACTTGGTAAAGGACCGAGCTTAAACTTGTCGGACTTCAGGAAAAACTTACTTATTGACTAATGTTTCGATCAATATTAATATTATTACCCATTCATAAGGCAGAATGTTTAGTAAACTTTGGCTGAAAGTAAACAAGAAACATGTTTATTGTTGCTATTGCTGACTTTTAGGTAAGTATACTGACTAGACCAATCTAGTTTTTTTTTAATATGAAAATTTACCCTTTTAAAATTAATTTTATTTTACAAATCAAGCACTGCATTTCATCAAAATCAGATGTGATTTTTAAGATATGGTGGTTTGCAAAAAAATTATAAAACGACTGACAGACACAAGATCAAAAATGTTCTCTGATGATGACTGAAAAAGATTTCTGTCGGAGTTTTTGAATTCAGAAACAATGTTTCTGTCACCTTCGGCAGCCTTTAACCCTCAGAACTGCTTCAATTTTTAGACAAGCCTGCTCAAGTGGATCACCATTGAAAATTGCAAAAAAAAATTAGATCCTTTAATGTACCAACTTCGCACCAATTAAAACTTTATTAATTTGAAGCATTCTCTTCAATAATAATTTTAAAGTTTTTATATTTTTATTAATAGGGATGTTAGGAATTAAAGTATAAGCTTTTGGTAAAAATGTAACTTTTTTTTATTATTTATTAATTAAAAAATTAACATATGAAACATATCTGTATTGCTGTTCAATATTTAAGATTTGGCAGCGAGTTCAGATATAAACTGGATGAGAGTTCGTACCGGGCGGCCTGTCATGCCTGAATGTAGGTATGCGACTGTGTCGGTATCGGGGCCCATTACTCCAGCAATGTCCATGTGCATCCAATCGCCCTTAGGAGCGAATTCCTGTAACAACGCACGAGGTTATAAGTTAAGAAAAACTTTAATAATTAGTATCTGAATCATTGGTAACAGTAATATTTCATTGAAATCGTGAAAGAACAAACCTTCAGGAAAGCAGCTGCCTTGCAAGCGCCACCTCCCCCAGTCTTTCCAATATTGTTGACATCGACGGAAGCAAATTCTAAACAAGTAAATAAATGTAAATAGAAGTATTACAAGCCCCTCTAAAAAATATTTATTAAATGTCAAAACTTTTTTTTTGTTTTGTTTTAAAATATGTACGTTATTTACCTGTCATTTGTTGTGAATACTCTTTGTAAAGGGGGAATCGCCAGACTCTGTCACCAGTGTAGGACCCAGCCTGTTGTAACTTATTGAACATATCAGACGATGTAGAGAACACTCCACACAGCACAGCACCCAATGCTGTTCCCATAGCACCTAATTACATAAGCAATCAACAATTAATTATTCTGCGATACAAAGAAAATTCACGAGAGTGCTAGACTCAGAGAAGTGAACACTAAGAACTTTTTATATACTACGTTTTTAAATTTTCTGTCATAAAGCATAAATTTGAAACCCGTCAAAATGAAGATTGTAAATATGGATATGTCAAAACAAATAAAATAACTTGCGGAGTTTTTCCGAACTAACTTTCCATACATCAAAATTTGCTGAAAACGAATTAAATTCTGCTGAAATATGGCTAAAAGTATCAAAATAATGCATTGTCATCGTGTTCTGAGCTATTCTAAAAGTTTCAAATGTCTAGCTACTCGGGAAGTTAGTTAAAAATTGATTGCAAGATTTGTACTGGACAAACAAACAAGAAAGTAAGCTAATAAAAATGTAGGAAAAATAAAAATTTAGTTTCTATTCCTCGTTGCAGACTCAAATGATCTGAAGTCGGGCGCTTGATCATGGGTATAAAACTAATAATTTAAAAATAGAAACTCAGGCAGGAGTTCCCATTGCATTTTTTTAAAAAGTGAATAAAACAAACACACCGATAAGGCATTTTGTACCATAAATTAATTTTTTGATGTCTTTTAATAATTGTATGATTATTATTTGTTATGTTGTATTATTGAATGTTATTTGCATTATTGAATTCTTCCATGTTATTTTTTTACTACGTTTTTATTAGCTTGCTTTCTTGTTTGTTTGTTTGTCCAGTACAAATCTTGCAATCAATTTTTAACTAACTTCCCGAGTAGCTAGACATTTGAAACTTTTAGAATAGCTCAGAACACAATGACAATGCAATATTTTAATACTTTTTAGCCATCTTTCAGCAGAATTTAATTTGTTTTCAGCAAATTTTGCTGCATGGAAAGTTAGTTCGGAAAATATCCACAAGTTTTTTTATTTGTTTTGACATGTCCCATATTTACAATCTTTATTTTGACGGGTTTCAAATTTGTGATTTTTTATTAAGAGATTAACATTGAATAACAGCGAAAAAAGGAAAAGTAAACAAAGAAATAAATGTGACAACCAGGTTTGTTTACACTCATGTCCTAGGTATTGGTTTAATTTTTCTGCATCTGTACTTCTTTACTTGTACAAGTTTTTCTTTTTCTTCTCTTACCGTCCCTAAACGGGGGCATATCAATGTCACGGTTTAGATTCGGTGTTGGCGAGATCCGTTGTACAAAGATTTGTCCTTTTAAAGTTTTAAGATCAGCTCTCTAGATGGTTGTCATTTATGTGAAGTAAATAAATTCGGAACTATATTTTTTCACTGTCATTATATTATAACAATGACAATTATATTATCAACATTACATATGATTCAACAGAAAATTTAAAAACGTAGTATATAAAAAGTTTTGGATTAAAAAATGAATTTATTTATAAGTGTTATAATAATAATGGAATAAGTGCTACTTATTCCTTATTCCATTATATAGTGTTTTTAGATTTACCAGTAAGAGTTGCAATATCGATGGTAAGCTTAGGATTGAAGGTTGCAGCATAGCACAGAGCATCTGCCAAGATGAGACGTCCCTCAGCGTCAGTGTTGTCCACGATAATATTCTTTCCATTCATAGCGGTCACTACATCACCGGGTTTTGTGGCACGTCCACCGGGCAGATTTTCAGTCAACGGTGTAAGACCTAAGAAAAAAAAAATAAATATACGCTACAATATATATTCACAAAGCATCACATAAATATAGATATACAATGACTTGAAACATTCAAAAATAATTTTTTAAATATTAAAAGTCTCATTTGAAATTGACAAACAATTTCCAAATGAATTATTTTTAAGACAACGGAAAAGAGAAGTAAAGCTTACCGACAACATTAACAGGTACTTTAAGGGCAGCCAATGCCTTGATTGTAGATACAACACATGCAGCTCCAGACATATCAGCTCTCATGTGGTCCATTTTCGCTGGGGGTTTCAGACTGATGCCACCAGAATCGAATGTCACACCCTTGCCTGTCAAAAAAAAAAAATAAATAACAGGTGAACATTTTATTATTAGGTATATACTACAAGAACAACTAAAGTATAATAGTCCAGGAGATAGCGTGCTTTAACACGTTGAGGACGGGCGGACGCGCCAGCGCGTCCAGTGTGCAAAGCCAAAAGGACGGGCGGACGCGCCAGCGCGTCCAGTGTGCAAAGCCAAAAGGACGGGTGGACGCGCCAGCGCGTCCGAAATCCTTGTATGTATGTATCATTAGGGTGGGGGTAGAGGCTCTTGGAAACGTTCTATCAATGTCTCTCTAGCTTCTTAAGAGTGTACATGTACCTACTGTGACCTTCGGCTCCGGTTTTTTTATATAAACTTTTCGAGTAAATCGCCCCTGAAATTCCCCTACACACCTCCCGCTAATATTGGATTTTACGTCTTTTTCAAGGTAAGATAATGCATAATTATAATACTTTTTCTGATATACTGTTATATAAAAAGGGAAAAAAGTTTTAACAATATCTTTATGAAGTTGTAATAAATTTTTTTGGGGCAAAAACATGAATATACACATTATATATATATATATATATATATATATATATATATATGTGTGTATGGAAAAATAACATGTGTTTATAATATATTCTTACTATTATCTAACATTTTCAATTTATATATATGTATATATACATATATATATATATATATATATATATATATATATATATATATATATATATATTGTTATAGTATTAGCTAAAAATTAAAAATTTAGCGTATTATTTGTTGTATTTATTAGTTTCATAATTTAAAGTTAGTTATAGATTTTTGTTTTAATTACCATGTTACCTAATATAAATTTTCTTTTTTTATAGTTTAGATATATATTTTTGTTACACTTTATTTTAGATAGTTTTTTTTGTAGTATTAGCTACATAACTAATTTCATGTTTCCTTTTATATTGTATCTATTAGTCATATATATTTATGTTAGTTATAGCTTTTTTTTAATGCACAACACTGTCTTATATATATATATATATATATATATATATATATATATATATATATATATATATATATATATATATATATATATAGTTATAGTCTGAGCAATAACAAATTATAGTGCATAAATATTTACGAGAATACTTGTTGTTTTTTTATATTATACAGTTATACATAAGAAACAAAGTTTTTTTGTTTTTTTAATCCTCAGGTCTTTGTAAATTTTTAAGAGTATAATAATAAGAGTTATAATGGTTTTTGATTCTTCAAAGCTAAATAGATTTTTTTAAAAAAGAAAACATCTAAATATTAAGATATTTAATCTGGTGCTTGTTAAAAAATGCAATGCCAAAAGGACGGCAGGACTCGATAACGCGTCCGTTTTAATTGTGAGTCAAGCTAAAGGCCGGGGAGGACGCGCCGGCGCGTCCAATCAGTACGGCCCATGCATATACCTCCGTCCTACTGAATAAACCAGCGTTTTTACCTCCGTACTCAATGTGTAAACCAACGTTTTACCTCCGTCCTCAATGTGTTAAAGTGACTGAGCAACATCAAGCTAGCTTTTTTTTCTTTGTGGTGTCCACCAAGAACATGTGGTTAGCTTGTCCATAAGCTGTTAAATAAAACAGACCTTTTTGGTGGACAATGAGATTTTCACGATCCTGACAACAACATTAGTTAGTAGACTGAAAATCAAGTTGATGTTAGTTAATCACTTATTAATTCACAATTTTATATTACACAACAGACGCGTTTTGACATTTATATCATCTTCAGTGTGTGTTAGTTGAAAAAAAAAAGAAAAAAAGTGTCAATTAGTGTGGCACATAGCTTCCTCAACTCCTTTTGTCTAATTTATTTAATTGTTTACCCTGTTTTTTATTATATCAAGATCGTTTTGTTTCTTTGCATGAAATTAAGTATCAACTAAGCAAAAGTTGAAGAGCGCAGAGGGTTGAAATTAATCTGGTGCAACCTGCGGTCAGTTTAGACAAACCATCCAAATTTTAAAGGAGTACCATAAAAAATCAAAGGAGTACTTTTGAAGACATAGTTGTAAATAAATGTATGTTTGTGCGCATGTTTAAGAGAAACAAATGGGCGCAGAAGGTTGGAACTTATTTGGGACCAACAATGGGCTGATAATAACTACCATACAAATTTCATTAAAATTGGAAGTGTAGTTTTTAAGATATGTTGGTTTGCAAAAGACAGGAACAGAACCAAAAATGTTCCCTGATGTCTAAACCGGATTTCTGTCTTGGAATTTTTGAAATCAAAGACATAAAATATTTTCGTTCACATAGCTTCCGTCACCTTCGGTAAGCTCGGAAGCAAAAAACATAAAATAAATAACTCAAGTTTTTTTGTGGTTTTAGTCACGTTCAACACCTTAGTTCGTTACAGGACGGGGGTTATCCTCAAGTTAAATAACTAAGAGACCACTAACTAAGTTAATACCTCAAGTTAAATAATTCAATGTGTGTTTTATGGTCTCACCAACAAGTACGACTGGGCTTTGACCACTTGGTCCTCCTTGGTACAAAACCTCAAGCAGTTTAGGTGGTTCAGCGGATCCCCTGCTTACACTCAGGAATGAGCCCATTTTCATTCCCTCGGCCCAAGCTTGGTCTCTTACAGTAACAGTTAAATTATTCAACCCCGTCAGTTCCTTTTCAGCTGTCTGAAATAACAGAGAAAGTTTCCAATTAAATCAAAATAAATAAACTCCAAGGGTAATTATTACTATTACTAAGGGTAATTATGTTGGGCTATTTTAGCCCAACATAATTTACAAATATTTTTTAGGATTTCAGTAGAAGAATAAAATGTTACATAACTTTTAGGAAAACATAAAGTGTCTCACCACCAAAAGTAATAAATTTTTTTATGTATCAAAGCATATTTCAGCCTTCATAATGTTACCATCAGTGCCAAAACAGAGATACATTAACAAAATAAATTAGTGAAAAATGAGTCTCCGTTTACTGACGCAGTTGGTTATTCTTTAAAGAAGACCCCAAAAATGCTCCCATATATTATACTAAGAAACTTTTGGTAACATCCCATTGTGACTGTATGTTTGAAAAGCTGTCAATGATTTAGCTAAATTTTAAATAATAAAAAAATATATAATATCATATCATATATAGCCATATCATATACATAAGCGTATTAACGCTTATATGATATGGTTTTACCTATTATCTGTGTTAGATATTAGTAACTAGTACGTTAAAACCATGTATTTACTACCATCCTTTCTTAAATTAAATAAATCTTATATAAAATTTATATACATTATTTTTTCTGAGTAAGCAGTTCTCTTCTGCAATAATTAATAACAGTTTGCTGCACTCAATGAGGGTAAAATGAAAAAAAGCAGAACTTCAAAAGAAGGTAAAATATATTTTTAAAGAAGTTATAAATTTGTTTCTCGTAATTAATCAATTAGTTTATAAGTTACTCTAAAAATTTTATAACTGTTTCTCTCCATTTTTAACTTGCATAGAGGCATGTCGGCACCCTATTGGAGTAAGTATTTAACTTCATAGTTTTTAAGAAAGCTGACTTTTTTTTAAAGAAGAAGCTCAAACAACCCAATTAAAAAATAAAATAAAATAAGTTTTTGAAAATTATAAATTTACTCCTGAGGAGCATACATTAATGTATACCATGAACTAGAAGTAAAATTTTCTAGATTTCTTAAGATAATAATTTAAGCTCTCATACCTATTGAAGCACAAACTTTATCTGAAGTTAGTAGTATTGATTGAGATTTTATGGTATTTACTCATAGTGAAGGTTGATCAGAAAAGAAAACACTTTTACTTATTCAATAATTTTATTGTCAAACCATAAATATATTTTGACTTACATACCGGTTTCGACTTATTCAGTCATCGTCAGTGTAATGATAATTTTACAAGTTAGGAATAGTATATAAAGGTTAAAGGACGAGGGGTTTGGGGTACATGGTGTGGGAGGGGGAGGTCGGTAGTTGGGTATCGGCAAAAGAGGAATTATCTCTGCGTCTAGGATCAGAGGAGTTGGGATTATTGCGGTGGAATTTCACCCTCATTGTACCTGGGTTGATAACTTTCTAGCAAATTTTTACATGTTTAACTAAAAGAAAAAATATAACACAAATAATACATTTCAATAAATATAATAACATTGGTGATTTAAAATGCTAGGAGGCTTCTGAATTAAGGACATGAAGTTGTTATACGTGTGGGTTTGTTATTGGTTTGACTGGGGGTGATGTATTAAGGTTTATTTTATCGTTGAACAAACTTTATCGAATGCAAAGTAATATTTTTTTAGTAACAATAAAAAAATTTTTTTTGGTGAAAACAATACTTTTTCTACTATTAGTAGTGAGGAAAAGTAAAAACATTTTTATTCAACTGTAGTTTGTGAAAACTAAGTTTTAATTAGGCAATGTATGTGCACAAATAATCACAAGAAATTAACTTAAATTTTGAAAATCTATCGTCAAAGAGGAAATAAAAGATAATAAGATTGTTGTTGTCATAAGATTTCTAATTACCTAAATAACATACTCTAGAGTGCATGTTATTAGCAAATTGTCCAGTGTGTTGTCTTTTTGTGTGTTATTTTCACACACTCCATTAACTTAGTTAGATCTAAAAACCCCATGAGAAAGAAGAAAATATAGTACTTGGCAGAAGATAGTCGGAGTCATTTTGTTGGCTGGAGTGTCTGCCAAAAACCTGGCTAGATTCTGAGCTGAAGCCTTAGCAGCTCCTTTGTTCCAAATGTCCCTGAAAGATTAAAAAAAAAATATATATATATAAAAGTTGTTATTTTAATGGTTGCTAATTCATATCTTATTATTAAAGGGAATGTTATGTAAAGGGAACTTATAAATAGGTCACTTTAAAACTTGACTTATAAGGGGGTCTACCAAACAAAGTAAATAGGTTCTTTGGATATAACAAAAAAAAGTTTAAAAACATTTTGACATAGCCTCTCAATCAGTATTCACTTTAATCAAATAGTCAATTTGAAAAGGTTATACAATAATATAAAAGGGAGCTTAAAAAAGAAGTGTATTGGTTACATACTGGTCAGAATTATATTGGTATATACTGGTCAGAATTATATCGGTACATAATGGTGAGAATTATATTGGTACATACTGTTGAGAATTATATTGGTACATACTGGTGAGAATTATATTGGTACATACTGGTGAGAATTATAATGGTGAGAATTATATCGGTACATACTGGTCAGAATTAAATCGGTACATACTGATGAGAATTATATTGGTACATACTGGTGATAGTCCAGGAGATAGCATGCAAAAAAAGTGTCTGACTAACATCAAGCTAGAATTTTGTGTACAGGTTAATCTTTTAGCGCCTTCAAAGAATATGTGGTCTGCTAAGTTCGTCTGCGGGACATAGCTTGGCAATAGGTGTTTGAAAAAAACAAACCGGTGGAGAGCGGCCATGTCTCACCAATTATGGTGGACAATGTGATTTTCATGATCCTGAGTACAGAATTAGTTAGTAGACCGAAAATCAAGACGATGTTATTTTCACACTTGATAGGTTAGTTATTCAAATATTACTAAAAATCAACGTGGTCACCTGTCAAGGGACAAACTAACATGAACTTGATTTTCGGTCTACTAACTAATTCTGTACTCAGGATCATGAAAATCACATTGTCCGCCATAATTGGTGAGACATAATGGAGGTTTGTCCACCGGTTTGTTTTTTTCAAACGCCTATTGCCAAGCTATACCCTGCAGAAGAACTTAGCAGACCACATATTCTTAAAAGGCGCTAAAAGATTTACTTGTGTATACAAGTATTATAATTTTTGTATAAAAATTTAGCTTGATGTTAGTCAGACACTTTATTGCACGCTATCTCCTGGACTATGAGGATTCTATTGGTACATACTGGTGAGAATTATATTGGTACATACTGGTCAGAAGATGGGTTGTAGAGAGAAATGGTTGGAATGAGCTTCCGTTTGGAAGAGTCCTTATATTCTTGGTACAGCCATGTAGACAGAACTGAGCCCTCTGCCGCTGCCTCAGCATCACCGAAATTCTCAACATTAATTTCCTTCACTTCAAGATCTTGTAGTGCTCGACAACCCACTAGAACACAACAACTTTTTATTTTATGACATCATCAAAGTTTTAAAATGTTTTATCTCCTCTCGTAATTTGAGTGAAACCATTTGAAATATAATAAATAATATCATAAGATTGAAATTGACAACTTTTGAAAATGAACTGGTCAAATTAACATTTTAATTTATTTAATTAACTACCACATATTAAATCACCCATTTTAGACTTTTAGTCCTATAACACTTAAAAAAAAATCATTCAGTTTTGTTCTCTTTGAGTAAGTTCAACAAAATCTCAGTAGAAACAGCTAACTAATTATTATTTTTCTACCTTAATTCTTTATAGATATAAGATACAAATATTTTCTCATATATATATATATATATAGATCGATAGAACGACAATATTAATAGATCAATGCAGAACAGATGCATCAGACAATTACAAAACTTTTCATTTGATCCTCCCCAGGACTCCTACCCCCAACACATCTAAGATACACTATTATCGTTCTATTTTGCTGGTTGACCTCCCCCTCTCATCCGGTCACAGGGACTAATACATTCTGTTTAGTTTTTACAAATATATACTACGTTCACACATAGCTTTAATACGATCCGCTAGTTCAAAACGCTGTATGAACAGAGAACGACGGATCGTATCGGTTTAAATCCGCTCCACCAAAATACGTGATCGGAACGGGGGATCAAATTCGAAACGCTGGTAGGAACAGGTCGTAGAGGGGATCGAGATATCAGATTATTCTACTCTTTTCCACTTTTTAAGTTCTTTGTTTTTACAAGCTTCCGTTTTTTTTTAAACTGCAAAAACGATTTTAAACAAAAGTTAATACCATAAAGAAGCCGTAAAAACTTTTAATAACTTGTAAATAAAATGTGACAATTCGGAGGACATATTAGGTAACAAGAAAGAAAGGTTTTACTCGTGACGTCACCGTTATGAAATATCGAAAACAAATATTTCGATCAACTGTATTTTTCGTTGTGTGAACGTAATAATAGTAATAAAAAATATAAACAATAAGAAGCATAACTCATTGTTACGTTATTTTTACGCAACCCATTTTGTTCTCAAAGTAAGTCAACTTTTATTTTTGATCAAGTCCAGCAGCATCGATACCCTGTAACCTATCGATAAAAGGAGCCTGTTACCTGCCGAGAACAGGAACGTTATAACCTGTTCCCAACAAATAACTAATAACTAAATAACTATTACCCACCTCTAATTTGAACTGTGGTTGAGAACACTGGTTAGACACACTGATCCCATTGGTGTATTAAAGTATTAGCTACTGTGGAATGGCGATTAAAAGTTTTATTCTTTAATTGAGTAATTAAGATTTAACTAAGTAAATGCAGTGTTACCTAAAATCTTTTTTAATAATCCGTAACGGAACACCTTATGAGGTGGGCGGGGGCCTAATAAATGGCTCTTTATTACTTTTATTTATTAATAGGGTAAACACCCTTCAGGGTATGATTTTCCCCAGGGAAATCAAGCCTGGACCACCAAACCTGGGATACAGTAGCATAGCTAGGTAAATAAATATATACGCCCAAATATAAATATCTGGGATATTCTCGGTAAATTATTATGCCACTCAGAAATGAAAAGTGTTCATTTTATAGCCACTTGCAGGTAAAATCACACAAATAAACAAGCATCACTCAAATATAACATTATCAACATTTATAAATGATTAATTATCAACTTCTATATTTTTGTAACAACTATACGTTATTTTATTTATTTTTTTTTTATTTATTTATTTAATACAAATTACAAAAGATATCCATACATAAAAATAAATGTTAATATAATTTACAATTCCCATGGCAGAATATATATTTAATTTGTTTAGCTGGCCGCAAAAGCAGTAGCTTGAGCGCGACTCAGCTATTTAAGACTAATTTATACGAGGTGCTTTTTATATATTATACAAGTTGGTAGAAATTATTTAGTTTTTAGTAGTATTTTTATAAAATATGCTTTTATACAATACTGATACATATTATAAACTAATAACTATAATTAATAACTATATATAGATATAATTTTGAATATTTATTTAATTTATTTAATTTATATTATATATTTAATTTATTTAATTTATTTGATTTATTTGATTTATTTTATTTATTTTATTTATTCTATTTATTCTATTTATTCTATTTATTCTATTTATTCTATTTATTCTATTTATTCTATTTATTCTATTTATTCTATTTATTCTATTTATTTTATTTTATTTATTTATTCTATTTATTCTATTTATTCTATTTATTCTATTTATTCTATTTATTTTATTTTATTTATTTTATTTATTTTATTTATTTTATTTATTTTATTTATTTTATTTATTTAATACAGACATACATATAGACATAATATGTAGAGAAAAATAAAATCATACTTGAAATCAAACAAAAGGATTAGCAAGATTAATTATAATGACGTTCCGTCAATTATTGAGTGACAATCCAAAGATAAGACAACTATAATCTAAAATTACACGCATTTTTTGAATCAGCAATAAGTAGGAAATGTACATTATGTATCAAATTGTACTTTAATTATGCTGCCAGAAAAATTGATTATATTGATAACAAATTAGGGATTAGGGATTAGTGTAGCTGAGTGGCCAAATCATCATCTGGTTTAAATACCAGAGTGGGAGTCGTGTTTTAAATTTATGATCCAATAGAGTAAATGTGATACACAGGGCCGTAACTACAATCTTGGGAGCCCTGGGGCAAGATTATTTTGGGGCCCTTCATGGTGTCGATACCTCCCCGGATACCTCCCCCCCCCCCCCCCCGATAAAGGGGGGTACGGGGGTCTCCCCCGGAAATTTTTTTGAAAAATAACCCCCCAAAACGTGTATTAATGCATTCTGGAGGTCAAATTTACCCACATCTATAGTATTTTATTTTACACATGACCCAATATCGAAAATGTCTAATTTAGCCTCTATAACTAAATCCTCACCTACCTCCTGGTTAATTTAGTTAGGCTACTACATAAATACATGTATAACTTATACGATCTCTTCGTAACAGTTTAGGGAAAAACCTTTGATAAAGGTGAACAATATATTGAGTAAGCGTCAGAGTTTTTTGTCAGTTCACCGTGTAATAGTCCTCAAAAAACATACTGGTGAACTACGTTTGTCATACGTTGCCACGGGGTCCTGGTGCGTGAAAATATTGAATCTTTTTCTATAAATGTCTAGGGGCCCCCTAGTTTCAAAAGAACCGTTTAATAATAGTCCATAATTATTCTCTCCTAAAACTAATATTTTTGATACAAAGCTTTTAAAATTCACATTATTTCGTTTTGCCCATTGAAATTCAAATAGGGCCGTAGGATCGGGGGCCCCCGGGGTTGAGGGCCCCGGGGCACTGCCCCGGTGGTAGGTATTTGTTGCTTCAAAATAAATTCAGAATCAACAGAGTATATTTTTACTGAAATTCGTTTAATGGTCGTTACACTTTTTGGGTTAATTTTTCTTTTTGATTCCTTTTTTAATGTTTCAATTTTTCTTTAAATAAATAATTAAAAGTCAAATAACTATAACAATATACATAATTATGAAACAATAATTTTATGAGAGAATAAAAAAAAAATGTTTTGCCAGTTTTAATGGATTGTTTGTGTAAAAATTCCTGGGGAAAAAAGATGAGAGTCCATATGAATTGACGAGGGTCAATTCCAAAACAAGGTCTTTTTCTCAAATTAAATATGATTAAGAATGATTACAATAATAAGTTATTTACCTAAAATAATTTTAAAAATTGAATTTCTAAAATAATTATAACTCCACAAATAGCTTTTCCAGGAGTCTGTAAACTTTGTTTTCCATTTTTGTCGAAATATAAAAAAATGTGACTCTCATCCTTTTTCCTGTGAGCCCTTCATATCAAAGAAACAGAATAGAAATCTTTAATACTAGTAAGGATTAGAAATGGGATTATTGGTATGCTGTAGCTCAATTTTCATTCTATTGAACTGTTTATAGCCTCTATTGTACATTTGTGCCAAATGAGTATACCCATTGATACGGATAGAACAGTTAAGAATACCACCATCGTCCCTTAAAATTAATTATATTCTAGCAAGTAATAACAAACAAAGGAACTTACTTCCAGCAGCTAATCGAATATTTTCTTTTCCTTCTTCGATATCCTCGTCATTGTTAAACTTGACTCCTTCCTTGCCCAAACCTACGACGGCCACAACACTGAAATCTTGGCTCAGTCTGTAAAACAGTCTTGTCTTTCCCTGCTTTATACCGCATCTAAACAAACAATAAACATCTTACACGTAATAATAAATAAAATATCAGTGCGATAGCATCAAATAACTACTTTGTAACTTTCCATTCCCCACCACTTACTTCTGCATAAAACTGACGTAGATGTCCCCTGCTGCAATGTTAGCTTTCGAGGAGTTTATATTATTTTCTTATGAGCGGTTGCACACCCGACGAGCGACACTCATGACAAAAGTAATTTTGTCTCTTTCTGTGTGGGGCCTTAGGGATATTACGTTATCAATCTTAAAAGCTTCTTTAGAAATATTTAAATAAGTTGAAATATTAAATACAGTCTTATAACAACTATAATGTTATAACCTCCTTATAACAAACTTCTATACAATGAAAATCTTTATATAACACATTTTTTTATGTCCCAAAAATTCTCAATATAAAAATGTTTCTATAGAACACAAATAATTTCTCTACTACAAACAAAATTCATAGAAATAAGGATACAGATCAGACTGACAAGCTTTCTGTGAATTAATATTGGCAGTGTTTATTTAAATTCCTTTAATTTTTTTAGAACAATTTTTAGGAGTTTCTTGCTCTAGAGCATTCTAATATTTTGAATTCTACCTCCATTAGTTTAAGAGGAATAGTAGTAGTAAGGTCCTAGTACTAGTACTTGACGGGTAGGACGAACTTGTTGGAACCTAGAAATTAGGCCATCACTTAGGCTCTTTATACTATACCTGTGGTAGAGAGTTGCAGCCACTTCACACATCATACCTCTGTACATTGTACCGCCGAAGCGAGTATGATGTGATCAATAGTGAGCCATATAAATCAGAGCGTCACGGCAAGGGATCAAATCCACGATCTCGTACCGCTCATGATACAGTGATGGCCGAGCAGACGTGTTAAGTAATTTAACCCAAACAGCCCGCTGGCTCTCATGGAAATCATATCTAGGAATCATGTTTGCACAATACAGAAATCTCTTACTCTAGTTTAGAATTTTTTATAGAAGTTTATAAAGCTCTTGACTGTTTACAGCGTTTAATTTACTCACTGTACAAATGTCTAAAACCAAATTACTTTCAGAAAATAGTTATTTATGCACCTAGGGAATAATGTAAGATATTATTTCCCGCGTGACTTAGTTGATTCCTGAGGCAAAGCCGAAGTAATCAAGGCAACTAAATCCCGAGGCAAAGCAGAGGGTATTAGGTATCTTAATTCATGAGGTGAAGCCGAGGGATTGATGTTAATTAGCTCCCGAGGCGTAGCCGAGGGAGATAATTATAACAAGGGAATAATAATCCATTATTCTCGAGGTACATACAAAATTTTATCTCCAGAAAAAGGGCTCTATAAGATTTAATCAATAAAGAAAACATTTGTATTTCTTTATTAAACGAATTAAATACAAAAATAAAACAATATAAATTATTTAAAACAATTAATTATCACTTTTAAAGTAATAAAAAAAAAAGTTTAACGAAAACTAAACAAAAGTAAACAAAGCATCGTAGAATGACTCGCAATACAGCTGGGAGTTTTAAAGCAGTGTTGCCAACCTGATTTCAATCAATTCACTATATTTGCCATTCATTCTCTACTGTTTACAAAATAATTAGGTTGGTGAACGTGGATTATAATCCCGTTTTTACATTATTTCCCTGGTTTCACATTATTTCCCCGTTTTTAAGGACAGGGATGAAAAGACCATCATTATTACTTATTTTATAAACTAGCCCTGAAAACTTACATTTCGTCCCTACTGAAGATAAAATTCATTTATTCAAAAGCGTACGTAAAGGAATGAAGAACAAAGTATCCTGTAAATATGAAATCGCTCTGAGTTCAGTGCCTACAATTTTGAAAAAACCGGGATTCAACATTTAAATTAGATGAAACAAGTGGAGATGTTAAAAAAATATCTAGAGATTCTAAATATGAAGACATAGATGAAGCAGTTCTGTAATGGGTGCAAATTCCTCTTTCAAAACCACTATTTTTTTCTCTAAGAAAAAATGAATTCTAGGACATTTTTTTATCTCCAGTAGGAAGAAAAAGTAAAAGTAGGGAGAAAAAGAAGGATAGCCAACTTAATTATTTTATAAATAGTAGAGAATGAATGGCTAATACTAATGTAATGAAGTTGTTGAAATCAGGTTGGCGACTCTGCTTTTTCAACCTTGTTTATCTTTGTTTATAGCCTGCCTCTAAATAACCTTCTATTTGAGTTTAATTTCAATTCTTTTTTGTTTTTAATATTGAATCTCTTACATCTGCTATTAAAAGTGCTAACAATTATTGTTATTTATTATTAACATACTAAATAAAAACTGTGCAATGGATGAAAATGTGTATTTTCTGCCTACTGGAGATAAAATATTGTATATACCTCGGGAGTAAAGTGTCATTATTCCCTTAGGGATAATTATTTCCCTCTGCTGCGCCTCGGGAATTAAAAAGTCTAATTCCCTTGGCTTTGCCTCAGGGTTTAGGGACCATGGTTCCATTGGCTTCGCCTCAAGAACCAACTTATTCGCTCAGTGAATAATGGCTTACTTTACTCCCTAGGTGCAAAAATAACTATTTTCTGGAACCACCTATTTCGTTAATTGGATGTCTGACTGTATTTACGACATCTTATCAACACATACTCCAGATTATAAATAGTCAATTGAGTTAAAGAGGAAGTTTTTTGTTGGCTTGTGTTCCTTCCTATATAATGGAAAATAATTAAATAAACTTTTTTTTTTTTAAAAAAAAAGAAACATATATTTATTTTTCAACTAAACAAATTTGTAAAATTAAACAATGTAAAAAAACAAAAAGGAAAAAAGGAAGAGGGAAAACAAATTTTTTTTACACATAAAACACAAGACTAATAAATTTACAAAAGAAATAACAATAAATTGTAGTAAAAAATAAAATAATAAATTGCGTTAACCACCATTAAATTTGATATCTAGACAGTTTAGATTCTACGTTATAAAAAAAGAGTTAAAGATCACTAGTTAAAGAACATAAAAAAAAATCCTAGAAAGACTAGCTCTTTGTATTTTTCAAAATAGTATATTTTAGAAGAAAAAAAAAAATGTCTAAGAATATATTTTAATAATTAGGAACAGATCCCAATTCTGAATAATATTTAATAATAAAAGATAACTCTCTTTTATCATGGTTAGCTTTAATTATGATTTGATTGATTACTCATATGGTAATAATTTTTATAAATTATCTATAAGAACAAGTTTTTTTTTTTTAATAACAATTACATATTAAGTATATTTGATTGTTTTATTTTACTTTTTCGACACGATAGGAAGAGGTCCATTACAATTTTTAATCCAATTTTATTCAGCGTAATTTTTAAAAAATGCATAACAATTAATAGTTATTTTTGAGATATCAAGGAACTTAACTCATCATATCTAAAACTTGTTGAAGAGAAAGGACAAGAATAAGTTTATTTACAAAGATTTTTATTTTTTTATATTAATGACATTATCATTTCATTATTCATATAAATAATGAGAGTAATGATACATTTTTAAAAAATAAAATATTTTTGTGAGCTTTGTGAGAACAAAAATGGTGGAAATTTAGTTTTTTTTTTTACATTTTGCCCCTTGAAGTATAAGTTAAAAGTTCTTATTTATAACAATATATATATATTTTTTTTTTTTGTTTTAGTGACCAAAGCATTAAAAGTTGTGAAGTCTTAAATTTGACTCTCAACACAAGAAGAATGTTAAGGGTTTTGGTGCCCAATGTGATCTGAAGGGCAGAGTAGCCAATGATATAAATAATCAACATAGCTAATCAAGGATAGAATTGCCAGAAGAAATTTACCAAGGTTAATAGCTTTAAATTTTTAAAAACCAGAGAGGAAAAAAAAGGAAGAAAAGGAAACAACAGTATTGAGTGACCCAATGCATTAAACTTATTTTTAGCAAATTTCTGAACAATAAAAATTAATAACCGGACCAAAATGGCTGTTAATAGTTAACTAAGTAAAATAGTTTTAACAATACAACCTCTTATCCTTTATGGATGAATTAACCAGTTAGGTATTGATGAGATTTGGAGCTATAAATGAGATTTCAGGCTGGCTATAGTCAATTACCTTAGGTAGCCTGCATGTTTTTAAGATATTTTGTTCTGTGCAGTAAAAACAAAGAGCTGATAGTGTGCAAAGCTCACATTCTCACCTATCCTTAACCCTTAGAGACACAGGCGGGCGCATTTAGTAAACAAGTAAAAAAATTGCTGTAAATCACAGATTCACGATGCAAGAATAATAAACCCTCTACCCAACCATTATAAACCCCTAAAACAGAAGAAACAGTCTGCTTTGATTATTGCATCATTCTGCATTGTTTTGCCGTGTTTATTTGTCTTGTTGCACTGTATGAGCTGCCCGCGTCACCATGCCCGGTAGGGAAATTATGTCTTTCAATCAATATTTTTCAGTTTTGCATGAGTTTTCGGATTAGGATGATGGTTGTGAGGAGTTATCTTAGGACTTTGACAACTAATAATAATTAATTAAGGTTGAAAGCCCGATACTAAGTCAGAACACTGAAGGAGTAATTACTGATTTTTTATAGTAATTTTTATTTTTTATAATTATAGATATCATTGAGAAATAAATATGTAATACATTAATTGACTTTTTAGTTTAACATTTCAAAACGCAATCTAGATAATCTGGATATGACCTATTTATGGTTTGAAAAATGCACTGGCGGATGAAGTAGTAAGTAAGTACGCCGCCCGTGCCTCATTGTCCACTATAGCCGAGCCACTAAGGGTTAACCAATAATTGGATTAACCCCAAAAAAAAGTTAAAGGGAAAAATTAAAAAAAAAAAAAACACAAACACAAAATAACCCCTTTTTAGACGACATTCTCCTCAGCTTGATCTTGAATTCAAAGGGTAAATATACCTGAGAAAAGATTCCAAGAAGGCTAGACAAAAAACTTTAAAATTGGAAGTAAAAACTATGACAGTTTGGTCACTTCATTTTGAACAAACATTTGAACCACATATAAAATTTGAATTGTTACAAAACTCACTTGATTGCTTGAAACCCTTGATTACGCTACTGAAAGTGATGATAAAACTTCATATCCTTTAATATAATACACATTGATTAGGAAACCCTTAACAATCTTATGATAACTCAATACATCCAATTATCATACTTTTTACATTTATTCAATAGCAACTTCAAAATGTGTTTTTTCTATTTTAGAGATGATTTAATAATGTTTACATTTTCTATTTTACAACATTAAATTACATAAATATATCAGAATTTATATTTTTTTTGTAAGTGTGCGTATAATATTTTCATATTTTTCAATATCACCACCACTTGATTATTTTAAAAACAGTATTACTAAGATTTTACAGATGTTTTTAAAGGTATAATAAAGGGATTTATTATTATTATTATTATTATTATTATATACTTGTCCAGCAAGTATCATTGTTTAAGACAGAAAGATGCCTCAGTAAACTTACTCAAATTAAAAAGGAAATAAGTTAAACTACATACCATTATACTCATTTTACAATTAGTATTAACTTTTGAGACTCAGATTGGCCAACTTATGAGGGAAAAAAATAAAGTCACTAGGCCTGTGGGAGGAGTGGAGCCAGTGACATTTTTATTTGTCTAGTTGGCCCGACCTTCTCGTATTCAAAATCCATTGCTCTCATTGGATCCCCAATGAGAGCAATGGTAAGGCTTTGAAAACTCTGAAAAGCAAGGGGAGTAACACAATTCGCCACAATTCGCACACTGGTCGTCAATGAGAATAGATGGAACCTGTCATACGAGGTGGCGCCACCTGCCGGGTGGCACTACACGGTTGACCGTCCGACGGTCTAGCCCCCACAGTACTACGCCCCCACGGACGGACGCCCCAGGTGGCGCCACCCGGTCAACCCATTGTTTTCAATTGAGCCTGTCACACGGTGCCACCCAAGTCCCTGCCACTCAGACCCTACTCCTTCAATCAAATATAGGGGAAATCAAATAGGGGGCTGACTGCATACCTCATATAAGTGGGTGGCGCAAGTCAGGTGGCGGGAGCAAGTCGCATCAACCAGGTGGCGCTACATGGGTGGCGAAGTGTGTCACTACCCTAAGGCTTAATATAGCCCTTTATAGCCAACTTTCTACTCAGCTAAGGTATTCCAATTCAACTATGGGTAGAGAGGCCTATATTTTGAGTTATATATCTTACAAACTACCAATTTATTGTACAGCATTTTAAATTAATAGAAAATGTCAAATTGAATGAAGGTGAAGCCCTTGTGAGCAAAATTATTATGTGTCTGGTATTTATAGTTTTTCTACATTTCCACTATAATATTTTTCAAATATATATTTTATACATCTTAAAAAGGATTTGCACCTCACTTTTTTTTAAAAACGGAATAATACTAATTTTTAAAATTAACATTGAGTTTGAATTTCTAATAATTACGCTATTTTCTCATTATTCTTACTGTATAATTAAATTATGAGGCCAATTGAAATATATTCTACCTGACCTAATAAAAAATACCACTCAAATCAACCAAATTTTGTAAAAAAAAATTAAATAAAATTGGTAACAAAATATATTAAATTTTAATTTTTTAATTAATTGATTCCCTAATTTTTAGTTATGTCTCGGAGAAAGAAACCTGAATAACCTACTTAAATAAGTAAAATCTAGTTTTAAATTTAGAACTAAACAGAGTTGATTCTCCAATTTTAGAATAAATCTATTTTTTTTATACTTAATATTTCAATTGTAATATCATTATCAGGTAATATAGTGTAATATATTTATTAAATGGCAAATTGAAGGAAAAAGCTAGTCAGGAGAATATCATAATGTTTCTAACATGTTTCAGATTGAACAAAATAATTATTAACATTGATTAACTTAAAAAAAATAACAAAAGATGAAGTTAGTAAGACTTCAAAGCCTTAATCTTTTGTTTTGTTCTGCAAACATTCTATTTGAAAACGTCAATTTTGACGTTTTGTGAAACGTGCTTTTATCTATTTTGTAATTAAGATACTGTAGTCTTTCTGACAATTTACTGTAGTACAGGGTGCGGCAGGGAAACTTGCTGATTTGAAAAGTCAATAAAAGAAAAAGTACTTTATATATCGATTTAATTCTTTTTGTATTGTATATTACATATTCTGAATTTTTGTTTTAAGTAGTTTTTAAAAATGACATCGGGCAAATGGCGGCCCTCATTAGTGATACACTGATCTACCCTAGATTTGAAGTTTCGCTCCACTCTTTCGAGCATATCGACGGGAATGTTGGTGATGGCTTGGCGGATGTTGTCCTTCAGGTGTTGCAGGGTCCGGGTTTTGTCGTTATAATAAACGATGGATTTGAGATATCCCCATAAAAAAATAATTGTGAACATGTTACAGTGTTGGGTGAATTGTCGAGATTTACAATAATTGAGCCTCATTTTTTCAAGAAAGATGAACGCACTGTTACTGTGAATGCAGTTCGCTACAGAGAAATGATTGAGACATTTTTTCTTCCACAACTTGAAGAAATGGAACTTGGGGATATATGGTTCCAGCAGGACGGAGCCACGGCGAACACAGCGAGAACTTCGATGGAGCTTTTGAGGGAACACTTCCACGAGCACCTTATCTCCTTGAGGGGTGATGTACCATGGCCGGCACGCTCCCCTGATTTGGCACCCTGCGATTTTTTTATTATGGGGATATCTCAAATCCATCGTTTATTATCACGACAAACCCCGGACCCTGCAACACCTGAAGGGCAACATCCGCCAAGCCATCACCAACATTCCCGTCGATATGCTCGAAAGAGTGGAGTGAAACTTCAAATCTAGGGTAGATCAGTGTATCACTAATGAGGGCCGCCATTTGCCCAATGTCATTTTTAAAACTACTTAAAACAAAAATTCAGAATGTATTCTATACGATACAAAAAGAATTAAATCGATATATAAAGTACTTTTTCTTTTATTGACTTTTCAAATCAGCAAGTTTCCCTGCCGCACCCTGTATTTTTAGTTCATGATTTACCAGATTATAATAAAATTATTGAAATATACTTTTCAAAAAATCAGATCTATTGTAAAATTGAAGTCTTAATTTTTTTTTCTTTTCATCTGATATTGAATTTTACACAAAAAGTGAATAAATTAAACTAAAGTTAGAGAGAGCTTAAGTACAATAATCGAAGTTAGAATTTCTCAAGACCAATATTAAATTTTATTATATTTAAATGGAAAATAACAATTTTAATAAAGATAACAAATAAATTAAAAAACCCCTTTCACAAAAAACTTCACATAATTACAACTGTTAAATTTACTAAATAAAATCATTTTTTACAAAAAATTCATTAATTAACAATTTACGAAATAACAAAAAAAATGTCAAGGAGTTCATGTATTTATAAATCTAATCACAATATACATCCATAATTTCAATAATTTAATTTTAATTAGGAGACTTGAGTGATACTCAAAAGCTGATTGTATTTTTGTTTCTAACACCTAATGAATAATAATACAAAAAATAATGTTGCTTTAATTAGGATAGATGTGGCTAAGTACAGAATATACTTAGCTGTTACAATAAATTATACTACAACCCTACTGAATTACCTAGAAATTCTATCGAAATGAAAGAAAAACAAAAACTAAGATCCTTTTTTTTTCTTAATTAATGTTTTAAAAGTTTGTTTAGTTTCCTAACATCACATAGATATTATAGTCTTCTAAAAACTTTTTAATTTCTTAAAACAAAACACCTAGAACTACAATTAGATTTTAACAGGTACAAAATGAGTGGGAGTTAGAGGAGTTACAATTAAATTGTTTAACATACATAATAAGGGTCGACAACGGAAACATTTTAAGCTAATTCGAGTATTTTAATTATACCTTGGCTGTTGGCAGCGACCACCACATTGGAATGCTGCCTCCAACAAACTGCAGAGACAAATTCATTGGCATCTTCGTCCTTTCTATCTTTATCTAATACACTACGAACTGCATCGAACTTAAAACTGAAAAGTTGTTTAGTCAAACCCTTATAGTACACGTAGAGCGAATTATTTTCTGAACCACACGCTATATAATCGCCGTCGGTAGCGAGACCGACAAAGTTCTTTTCGTTTATATGTCCTAAAAAGGACCTTAAACAGTTGGGAGTGTTGATATTCCACAGTTTCAAGTGGCTGTCGGTAGAAGCAGACACTATTTCTTCCTTGTTCAAAAACTTGACGTAAGATACGGCTTTTTTATGTCCCCTGAAGGATAAATGAGGTTGAGATAAGTTTCTCAAGTCGTAATAATGGACACAGTGGTCGGCCGAACCGAACGCTAAATGATGAGACGAAAGCGGATTGAATTTGACACAGCAGACGTTGGCTTTTGCTTCTATACAGGCCACGGAACGTTCGGCGTTTAACGACCATAGTTTTACACGGGCGTCGTCCGAGCCCGAAGCGATAAGCCTCGAATCCACTTCGCTGAAATCGACGGACCAGCATCTTTTCTCGTGTTCTTGGAGGATCCGAGTCTTCTGCCCTGTGCTCACGTCCCAAACTATGACACTACCCTCGTAATCGCTACTGGCTAAAAGATTCTTGTGATAACTGTTCCAACTGACACAGGAAATTTTACTGTTACTCAACATCTCGATCATCGGGTAGTGCATATCGACACTGTCTCGTATGACGGTTTTGTAATCGAACACCTTGATTCTTTTAGTCACACCCGCGATCGCAAAAAACTCGTTGTCTTTATCGAACTCTATACTAGACACTATCATAGAATTATTGAATATATCCGAAGAGTAGTTTAAAGTGGCCAAAGGTCTCAGTACGTTGTACCTAGAAAATTTGACTAGATTCTCTCTAAATTGGTCTAGGCTGGAGGACCCCGGGACTGGAGCAGGTTCGGGTTTATCACTCTTACCTAACAATAAGTCTTTGGCACGGAGATTCAAATAACATTGTACAAAGTCTTCAAAGTGAGCTTGCATCCTACGTCTTCTCAGAGACAAAGTAGAAAAATTAGTTGCCTGCTTACCACCGTTAAAACTTTCTTCCGCCTCTTCAGATGGTTCGTCCTTAGGGGGAGGCACCACCACTTCGTTCTTTCTTAATTCCGCTTCTTTTAGTATGCTTTCGACTTCGTTTAAGTCCTTCCTGATGAACTCGACTTCTTTGTTGAGGTTGAGCTGTTGCGTTTCTTTCTGTTTGAGGAGTTGTTGTAGAAACGAGAGGAGAAGACGGTTTTGCGAGGCGCACGACTCCGCCTCTAAAATATGTTTACGTTGGGTTAACAGTTCCAAGATGACGTTGACATCGGGTAAAGTCAAGTTCTCCGACTCGGAAGCGACAAAGTGCCTCAAGTTATCCGTTTGTCCAGGACGTTCTGAAGTTTCTCCGGATCCTAATTCTTCGAGAGCTTTAATGCGAGTTTTGTACTTCGACACTAGTTCGTTAAGAAGGAAATTGGGAAAAATATGTTCGGGTCCGTTGATAAGAGTGCTGCATTTAGGACAGCGGGAAAACGTCTCGAGGGCTCTGGATATACAAGAGTAGCAGAAAGTGTGTCCGCATCTTGTAATATGGGCTTCCTCGATGAGTTCAAAGCATATAGGGCAGAGGAAGTCGGAAGTCCTGTCCGCAAACGAGCCTGGTACTCCGTTGAGAGTCGCAGCTGAAGTGGACGACTGAGTAGTAGAGGCCGTCCTCTTAAGTGAACGGCTTCTCACGGGAGTCGACATTATTCTAGCTTACACACCTAACCCCACCTGAAACAATACATCAGCTTAATGCCGACACACATCTCAACTCAACACATTCGGAAAATGATCGGCATATACATGTTTCCGTTCACTTTCAGAACATGCTGCAAGACCGACAGCATGCAAAACATTAAGCACCTTGTATTGTTCCAAGTTTACACACAGCCAACTACTCTATAATAATAAACATCTAGCAAAACAAATACACACATTTCTTCACAAAGTACAATGGAAAATTAAAACAATACAAGACACGATCCTAACAGAGCTAGTAGACATTTTAATCTAAATTTAAATATAGATTTCTTTATCACAACTGTCTAGATACCATTACCATTTAAAATAGCAGGAATATTGTATATTATTAAATATGCTACAGTAAAATAATACCTTCATCGAAAAAGCTTAACAATCAAATGATAAAAATGTATAACATACTTTTCATCATCAATGTTAAACAAAAACAAAAAATAAATATATAACATTTTGCAATATAATAAATTTTATAAAGCACTAATAATAATAATTAAAAAAAAAAAAAAATCTATTTTTAAAAAAAGCATATGAAATAATAAGTTTTCAATCGATTTTTAATAAAGACAAACTCAGAATAGTTCTACGAATATAAGAAACTAGAGCAACAAACGTAGCCGCCACAATTACTCAACTTAGTTAATAAATAATAGATGAGAGATGCTCCACACAGAAAAAGAGATAAATAAAATCAATTTAATATGCAATAATCATTGTTCTTAGGCCATCAACTGCTTAATTCAGTATTTTTATTTTAAGTATTAAATTTATTTTTTGTTTAATTTTTACTTCAGCTTTAAAAAAAATGTTAGTTTAATTAATAAAAAAAAAAAAAAATAATGAAAACTAAAAAAAAAAAAAAAAAAAACCACAGTATTAAAAGTATTCCATGCTTAAAAATAACTATTAAGAAAAATAAATTTATTAATAAAGAAGAGAAAATTCCAAAAGAGGCTTCTACAATAAAAAATAAACGTATTTGTTTCATTTATAATTTCATAAGAATGCCCAGTCTACCCTTGAAACAGACATATATGGTTTTTAATAACTGGACATTAAAAAGTTGATATCAATTCATTTCTTGAATATACCTCAAAGCAAATTTAACTCCATTAAGAGAACAGTACATTTGATCAATGAAGTCTTGTTTTACAACACAGATTTTTAACTGCTACTTGGTTGGATAAGGTGTAAAGTGTGAATTAAATGTAGAATTAATCCATATTAATTTTAACTAAATTTAGTTTTACAACACAGATTTTTTTTATGGTTACTTGGGTGGATGGATGATAAAGTGTAAAGTGTGAATTAAATGTAGAATTAATCCATATTTTTAACTAAATTAAGTTTTCAACGTGTTTTACAACACAGATTTTTAACTGCTACTTGGGTGGATCGATGATAAGGTGTAAAGTGTGAATTAAATGTAGAATTAATCCATATTTTAACTAAATTAAGTTTTCAACGTGTTTTACAACACAGATTTTTAACTGCTACTTGGGTGGATCGATGATAAGGTGTAAAGTGTGAATTAAATGTAGAATTAATCCATATTTTAACTAAATTAAGTTTTCAACGTGTTTTACAACACAGATTCTTAACGGTTACTTGGGTGGATCGATGATAAGGTGTAAAGTGTGAATTAAATGTAGAATTAATCCATATTTTAACTAAATTAAGTTTTCAACGTGTTTTACAACACAGATTTTTAACTGCTACTTGGGTGGATCGATGATAAGGTGTAAAGTGTGAATTAAATGTAGAATTAATCCATATTTTAACTAAATTAAGTTTTCAACGTGTTTTACAACACAGATTCTTAACGGTTACTTGGGTGGATCGATGATAAGGTGTAAAGTGTGAATTAAATGTAGAATTAATCCATATTTTTAACTAAATTAAGTTTTCAACGTGTTTTACAACACAGATTTTTTTTATGGTTACTTGGGTGGATCGATGATAAGGTGTAAAGTGTGAATTAAATGTAGAATTAATCCATATTAATTTTAACTAAATTAAGTTTTCAACGTGTTTTACAACACAGATTTTGAACGGTTACATGGGTGGATGGATGATAAAGTGTAAAGTGTGAATTAAATGTAGAATTAATCCATATTAATTTTAACTAAATTAAGTTTTCAACGTGTTTTACAACACAGATTCTTAACGGTTACTTGGGTGGATGGATGATAAAGTGTAAAGTGTGAATTAAATGTAGAATTAATCCATATTAATTTTAACTAAATTAAGTTTTCAACGTGTTTTACAACACAGATTTTGAACGGTTACATGGGTGGATGGATGATAAAGTGTAAAGTGTGAATTAAATGTAGAATTAATCCATATTAATTTTAACTAAATTTAGTTTTCAACGTGTTTTACAACACAGATTCTTAACGGTTACTTGGGTGGATGGATGATAAAGTGTAAAGTGTGAATTAAATGTAGAATTAATCCATATTTTTAACTAAATTAAGTTTTCAACGTGTTTTACAACACAGATTTTTTTTATGGTTACTTGGGTGGATGGATGATAAAGTGTAAAGTGTGAATTAAATGTATAATTAATCCATATTAATTTTAACTAAATTTAGTTTTCAACGTGTTTTACAACACAGATTCTTAACGGTTACTTGGGTGGATGGATGATAAAGTGTAAAGTGTGAATTAAATGTAGAATTAATCCATATTTTTAACTAAATTAAGTTTTCAACGTGTTTTACAACAAAGATTTTTTTTTTATGGTTACTTGGGTGAATGGATGATAAAGTGTAAAGTGTGAATTAAATGTAGAATTAATCCATATTAATTTTAACTAAATTTAGTTTTCAAAGTGTTTTACAACACAGATTTTTTCTATGGTTACTTGGGTGGATGGATGATAAAGTGTAAAGTGTGAATTAAATGTAGAATTAATCCATATTAATTTTAACTAAATTAAGTTTTCAACGTGTTTTACAACACAGATTTTGAACGGTTACTTGGGTGGATGGACAATAAGGTGTAAGATGTAAAATAAATGTAGAATTAATCCATATTAATTTTAACAAGGCATCACATGGCTGTATCATTGAAGCGAGCGTAATGGAATAAATATTAAATAGTTAATCATGAAGAGTTGATATTTAAAGAATATGCTAGTAATAGAGAGCCGTGTAGTGGGGGAGAAGGGTTATTCTACTATTCCTAACTCTCCTACACATCCTAGCCATTCCACTTCAATTATTATAAAATGTATCACTTTACAACACAAAAACTACTACAACTATCAAGTTGAAATTTTACATGCCTGTTTCAATTGTGCATTAGACAATGTATATGAAGTTTTATTAAAATTATTACGTTACAACGTAAGATATCGGTAAAAAGTTGTTTCCTTTATTTTAAACGTTTAGGTCCGCTTTAATAGTTTTACCGATCTTCATTTATTCATAGCGGTATCACTGTTGGTTTTACTAAAAAATATTATTTCAAAAAAATGTTTGTCTCATCGAATAGATAAAAGTTAGAATTTTTTCCCGTCCTAAAATTCCAATTTTAATTTTGAAGTGCACGTTTACGCGAGCGATGCACGTGAACACTTAGGCAGACAACGTTGTCCAACGAACTCGTCCTGAGCATTGGTAAAATGAGCATGTGTACCAAATTTCATCAAAATCGGTCAACTTTTACTCAAGTTATCGTCGTACATTTCAGACACACACACATATACACAGAGCATATTTCGTTGAATGTAGGAACCTCACTACGCTCACTTCAAAAATAAATTAATTTTTGAGCATGTTTTAACACAATTTTTTTAAAACTCTAAAAATAAATTTGGGATAAATAAAAGTATATTTTATTAATAGATATGTTTGTTCTTTCTCAATAACTTAAAACGATTTATTTGCAGGTAAATTAATGTATACAAGTGAATATGAATATATTCTTTAGATTGTTACTCCCCTATGGTTTTTATTTAGAATATAAATGGATATTATTTGTCTACATTTCTTTGCGTAAATAACTATTAAGACAAAGGGATGTTTAGTCCAATATACTTAGGGACAAAGGAATATTATCACACTTCTGTTTTTATAAGGGGAGTAAGTCTCAAGTCTAAAGAAGTGCCCATTAATGTACATAAATGTATATGTATATATGATTTGGTATTTAATAGATTATATCAGTCTATGTTAGCTCTAAATTTACTTCTTTCTTTTTTCATTCATTTCGTTTATAATACATTTTTAGGAAGATAGGACAATAGAGTTAACCTTATTCGTTACTGAGTAATTTATATTGTTTAGATTAAAACATTTATGCAATGTTATTATCAATTAACCAAACTGAAAGAGAGATTACAAAAAAAAAGAAGGGTTATTGTTCTTTGTTCAAACTAGTATCAGGATGTTCAAGGTTAATTTTTAATCTTTATTTTTATTGAGGTATGAGGGAATAGAAGTAGAAATAGATATCAAGGTTATCACCAAGATAGAGTGGGGCGGCCCCCCCCCCTTCTTTATTAATCCCTGGATGGTTAATTAGTTCATTGTTTGGAACAAGATTTTAAGATGTAACTATAAAACTGAAAAAAAAAAAAAAAAAAAAATATCACCGCATCAACCCATTTTGACCACAAAATTAAAGTATTTTTGATACTTTAACGTGGGAGTCATTATCATTGTAAGGATTTAACCAATTAAAATGTGATAACAGCTAATGAATAGATATTGATAAGAAGGAAGAAAGAGGTCACAGGGGGGGGGGGGGCTATTAATCATCCTATTACTTCTTTAAAATCAATTTAACCAACTATCTATCTTTGGCCTTTACCTTCACCCCTAGCTTTGTCTTAGTCTTATTAATTATGAGCAAAAGAAAAATGGTGGCAAAAATGGTGGGCAGGCTTTCACGCCACATTCAATTTCTTCACTGACTTGACTTAAGAGCCAAGTATTGATTTGACCTAAAAAATAGTTATTTACGCACCAAGGGAGTAAAGTAAATGATTGTACCCTGAGCGATGAAGTTGGTTCTTGAGGCGAAGCTGAGGGAATTCATGATTCCCTTATTTTCCAATTCTCCCTGTTCAACCTTACAGAGTGTAATGAGTAACTTTCCTCCCTATAAACAAGAGAGAAAAGTTCACTTTTTCTCTCTTCTGGAGATAAAAGAATATTGAATCACCACAAAAACCCCAGTGTTAAATATTTATAATAGATAAGGAAAAATGTCTGTCTGCTTTTTTTAAATAAAAATCTACGGTCACACCCTTCCGGGGCCCGCTCTTACACGTCCGGCTAGTTTACCCTCTTCCAGTCGTCCAATCGAGCTGAAACTTGGCACATAGACTCTCTACCACAATAACATTTTAACAAATTAATTAATTTTTCAATTTAATTCATTAAATTCAATTTTTATTTTATTTCTATTACTTAATTTTTTCAATATTTAATTAATCCATTTATTTTTAAAAAGTTAATTAATTAAATTGAAAAATTAATTAATTAATTAATTTGTTAAAATTTTATTGTGGTAGAGAGTCTATGTGCCAAGTTTCAGCTCGATTGGACGACTGGAAGAGGGTAAACTAGCCGGACGTGTAAGAGCGGGCCCCGGAAGGGTGTCCATGACCAAATTTACAGTTTTATTCCGAGCTGGATCAAATTTTGTGAACTTAACTTTCAAAACAAGAGGAAGAGCCATTGCCTTCATAAGATTTCAACCTCCCCCCCATAAGATTTGTAATTTTACTTTATTCTCTTAGATTGGTAATTTTCCTTTATTCCCTTAGATTTGTAATTTTACTTTATTCTCTTAGATTGATAATTTTCCTTTATTCCCTTAGATTTGTAATTTTACTTTATTCTCTTAGATTGATAATTTTCCTTTATTCCCTTAGATTTGTAATTTTACTTTATTCTCTTAGATTGATAATTTTCCTTTATTCCCTTAGATTTGTAATTTTACTTTATTCTCTTAGATTGATAATTTTCCTTTATTCCCTTAGATTTGTAATTTTACTTTATTCTCTTAGATTGATAATTTTCCTTTATTCCCTTAGATTTGTAATTTTACTTTATTCTCTTAGATTGATAATTTTACTTCATTCTCTTATTAGATTGGTCATTTTCCTTAGTTCTCTTAGATTGCTAAATTTTCTTTATTCTCTTTGATTGATACATTTTCTTTATTCTCTTAGATTGTTAATTTTTCTATGTTCTCTTAGATTGATCATTTTACTTTACTTCCTTCATTTATTTATTGTGATCTATTAAAAAACGTAATAAAAAAAATTAAATAATAAAAATAGAAGAGATAATCAATAAGAATTTAAAAAAGGGGCAACTGCTTTGGTGTATTTTTTCTATAAAATAGTTTATCTTTTTACAGTAGGTATATTTCAGTAAATATATTTTCTAAGTTTTTATTTTTAATATTATTGAAATATATGTATATATATTTCTTCATCCTATACATAAAGGATATTTAATCTGAAATTCATTAATATTAAAATTAATAATATTTTTGAAAGTTAATTTACATAAACCTAAAATGGTTAGGTAGGCAATGAAATAATATTATTAAACTGGGATGTATGCAAATGTATATGTATTTATTGCACAAAAAGATAAGAGAGATGTACTTATACAACTGATACAACATAATAAACTCGGTAAAAATATGAGCATGCCTGTGGCTGTTTTCAAATATTGTTTAATCTTGACAGAAATTAATAAATTACCTAGCAAAATTTGGATTCAGACAAATGAACGTTATATCTTTTATGTATAAAACTGATAAAGTAAAGTATATTAAATTTAACAATTCGCTTATAACCACTCTAACCACCTTTTCGGTCTACTAACTAATTCTGTACTCAGGATCATGAAAATCACATTGTCCACCATAATTGGTAAGACATGGTCGCTCTCCACCGGTTTGGTTTTTTCAATCGCCTATTGCCAAGCTATGTCCCGCAGACGAACTTAGCCGACCACATATACTTAAAAGGAGCTAAAAGATTGACTTGTATACAAAATTCTAGCTTGATGTTACTCAAACACTTTTTTGCACGCTATCTCCTGGACTATGAATAATTAGCCCATTATATGAGTAGTTACCAGACAAGACCTATTCTTTAAAGAATTAAAATTTGACTTTTTGAATTTTTATGATTCAAACCAACTTAAAAATGACCTAAGGTTTGAGGCACTCTTTTACTTTGTTACCCACCCAAATTTATTTATTAAATCCAAGTGAACTATTCTTTTGTTAAAAATTTATTGGATTAAAGGTTACTATACCTTACTAGATAGTTAGACTAACGGATATTGTCATTTTTATTTACAGAAGTGGGATATTCCTTTGTCCCAAAGGAATATTTGAACATTCCCCCCCAGTTAAGATTGTCTATTAATTTGAAAAAAATGTCAAAAACAATAATGTAAACAAACAGTGGCTAACCAAGTAAAATCTTGCCACATCCGGCCTAATTTACATTGTTACCCACCCTAAGGTGGGTAACAAAGTAAAAAAATTCCCGCAAATTATTAATTGTAAAACAATTTTATTTAATAAAAAATATAGGTAAATCTGCCTAAATTGGTCCTTTTTAGAAGAATGATATTCAATTTAATCCAAGATTGTACCCTTTGTAATACTTTTAAATGTAGTTATGGGTCCTTTTAGGGTAACATAAATAAAACTATCGTTTACGTGGCAAGCCTAGAAAATATTTTTTTTTTAAAAAAAAGTTAAATGTTAAATAAGGAAAGTTTTCATTTTAATTTAAAAAAAATTATAATTATTATTACTATACTATATAGAGGCCTGTGGTTTGAGTCCCGGTGCTAGAGTATATTTTTCTCTGTCTGTCTGTCTCCCTTTGTTAATAATAATTATAATTCAATTTAAAATAACATATTTTTGTAATGTCGTCAATCTACCTTTTTTTTTAAAAAAAAAAAAAATAAATAAATAAAAAATAGATTTGAAAATGGCTAGTCAGGTGAAAACGTTGCCATGTAACTGATAGTTTTATATTTTACGATTTTGGTAGTATTCATACAACAGAAAGATTAAATTTTAATTTAAATCAAATTATAATTATTATTAACTACGGGAAACAGACAGAGAAAAATACACTCCAGCGCCGGGATTTTAACTATATGGAGGCCCGTGATTCAAATCCCGGCGCTGGAGTGTATTTTTCTCTGTCTGTTTCCCACTGATAGTTTTACTTGTTACCCTAATAGGATCCAGCTCTACATTTAAAAGAATGATATTCTTTTTATACTTTTTATATTATCAGTCTAAAGAAGTGATAATATTCCTTAGTCTAATTTACTGTTAAGACAAAAGGGTATAGTCTATTCTATATATAGCAGTGTCGTTCAAAAAAAGTTGGTTCAGATGAAGCAGATTTACCAACATCTAAACTATATTTTTACAAAATGTAGAAAAACAAATTTAACAATAAAACTAAATATTAAAAGCCACGGTCATGGACACCTTCCTTGGGGCCTGCTCTTAGACATCCGTTTTAGAAGCTTTTTCTGGGGCGTGTATCTTTTTTCCTATTCACTTTAAAAAAAAAAAAAAACTATTTTTCGTCGGACCGCTGCAAAAAAACGCCCCCCCCCCCCCCCCCCAAAAAAAAAAAAACTTTTTCCCGCATAACTCGAATACGGTCGACCGCAGCGGTCCGACGCAAAGGACCTTTTTTGTAGGTCTCGCGAAAAGGAAAAAAATAGTTTTTTTTTTGTTAAATTGAATAGGAAAAAAGATACACGCCCCCGAAAAAGCCCCTAAAACGGACGTCTAAGAGCAGGCCCCAGGAAGGTGTCCATGACCAAAGCCACTGTGGAAAGGGTCTTTGAAAATTGGGCGGGGTCTCACTCAAATGTATTGCTTTGACAAATGGACATAATCTCTCATATGTACAGCTAATGACACCAAGTGATTCTAGACTGTATCGTCTTGTTCAGATTAGCCAGGAAAGAAACTAATAATTATAGCGAAGAAATCAAAGTATTGCAGTCTACAAGAAATTATAGAAATAGTGGAATACACAATTCCACACTCAAAAATAAACCAAGAAATCATTGAACTAGATCAAAATAACAAGTTTTTCTGTACTAAGTAAATTTAGTTAAACATTTCTACATTATTTTTGTTTTAAGAGAAACAAGAAACACCAATGGTCCAGTTTATTTAATTTTATAGAGCCTCAATTTAGAACAGAGTACAGGGAGTAGAAGAAATAATAATAATAATGAATAAAATATGCATTTAAAAAAAGGAAACATACGATTTGAAAAAGGTTTTACTTACACTTGCAAGTTTTTGGATAGTTCTCCACTAACATTATCGTCGAACTTCGCGGCAGCGGGGGTGAGTTTAAACGAAGATTTTTCTTCTGAATAGGCCCCAAGCACCAGTCCTTTCTGAAAATAATTTTAAATAAATGAAAACGAGGAATTCTATAACAAACACGAGGTTGCAAAATAAGTGTGAAAAGCCCCTACCTTATCTACCCTAACCGTGGAATAAAGTCGAACTGTTACAGCCTTAACTATATGACTATTTACAACATTTTTTAACCACATCGTGTTCTTAAAGTAACTAGATAAAGTAATAAACTAAAATATTAACATAAGGAAGGCGGAAAAGGGTTGGTTACGGTAAAAACTAACAGATACAAAGGTCTAGAATAAAAATGTTCACGGCAAGAAAAGGTTATCAAAAAGTAAACCATCAACAAACAGAAGTAACCTAACGAAATAAGAGTCGATAAAAAAAAAATACATACCATTTTTAAACGGTGAGTTTAATTTCTAAAGGCTGAAAACTTAAAAATGATTCGACGCAGCCTTTAACTGGGACGATTAGTTTCTCGAAGAAGGAAGATGTCTATTCAGCCTTTTTTGGGCTTTTCAAGTGAACCGTCTACGTCGCCGTCAATAAAATACAACTTTCGAATCAGTGTAAATACTCGGCATTTGGGTTAAAAGAGGTAAATCTCTACCGACAAGATAAGATAACAGACGCTATTCGAATAAATTATTATTTTTTAAACAAAAGAGGTAACTCCGACTTGTACATGCGATAAAATATTAAAAAAGATAGATTAACAAGGGGACTCGTGAAAATGTATAGAGCTTGGGCTTGGTGAGATGGAAGAGGCAAAACTGCGCACGTTTTCGGGGCTTGGCATCCTACAGCCGCTCGCAAGGGGGGGGAGACATTTATAAACTTTTTATGTAACCTCGTAACCCGTTGTGCATCTTCTGTAAACACTTTTTGATAACGAATTTTCAAGTGCATCAATTTTTTCCTCACTGTTAAATAAAAAGTTGAAAAAGCGGCTTTCTCTTCAAAACGAGTCTTATTCTGACCCTCGCTCCTTTCTGCCTATTATGGAATGCCGTGTTAAATCTAGGGGGGCTATCCGTACGTAGAACTCATTATAAAACCTTTCAACTTCCGGAGAAAACATAAGCCCTCAACTTAAATGTTTTGTTAAAATTCTCTTTCGGAACATCTTATCTGCAACCGAGCCCATCTTTATTTCAGAGGAAAGAAAGAGGAGAAAATGTTGATGCTCGTACGTGAAGCTAGAGAAATTAATCGTCTCATTTTACATCAGTATTATATTATAAGAAGCATTAGCTGTAAAAAAAACCGATTACGTTTGGAAAAAACAACAATTATTAAATGTTATTCTTTATTTTATTTTTTATTTTATCTTTTTTAGGATTAAATTAAAAAAAAAAAAAAAAAAAATATATATATATATATATATATATATATATATATATATATATATATATATATATATATATATATATATATATTTGTAGGTGTGAATGTAAATATTATGATTTATAATTGTAAATGGCTAAGTCAATGATTGCACAAATTAATTATAAATAAGTAATTATCAGAGAGGAGTAATAATGATAAATAAATAATTAAAATTCGATTAAAGTGAAAATTAGATTAGAAGACGTAGAAGTATATAAGCGATATAGAAGTATATTGAGAAGGAAGCAGCAGCTATCATCCTTAATCCAGAATGGTTGCTAACAATGCATATGCATAAATTAGGTAGAAAGAAGCAGCAGCAATAATCTTTAATCTAAAATGTTTGCTAAGAGATATATAAGTATATAGAGAAAGAAGCAGCAGTAATCATCCTTACTATAAAATGTTTGCTAAGCGCTATTAAAGTATATAGAGAAAGAAGCAGCAGTAATCATCCTTACTATAAAATGTTTGCTAAGCGCTATTAAAGTATATAGAGAAAGAAGCAGCAGTAATCATCCTTACTATAAAATGTTTGCTAAGCGCTATTAAAGTATATAGAGAAAGAAGCAGCAGTAATCATCCTATTATTTTAAAATGTTTGCTAAGCGATATTGAAGTACCTATATAGAGAAAGAAGTAGCAGTAATCATCCTTACTATGAAATGTTTGCTAAGCGATATTGAAGTAGGTACATAGAGAAAGAAGCAGCAGTAATCATCCTTAATCTAAAATGTTTGCTAATGGATATTGAAGTACCTATATAGAGAAAGAAGTAGCAGTAATCATCCTTACTATAAAATGTTTGCTAAGCGATATTGAAGTAGGTACATAGAGAAAGAAGCAGCAGTAATCATCCTTACTATAACATGTTTGCTAAGCGATATTGAAGTACATAGAGAAAGAAGCAGCAGTAATCATCCTTACTATAAAATGTTTGCTAAGCGATATTGAAGTACATAGAGAAAGAAGCAGCAGTAATCGTCCTTACTATAACATGTTTGCTAAGCGAAGCGATATAGAAGTATATAGAGAAAGATGCAGCAGTAATCATCCTTATTATAAAATGTTTGCTAAGCGATAAGTCCCGAAAAATCTAAATTATTATAAAAAGATGTCTACTGTTTATAATTTAACAATTTAATTATTTATTTAGTGCTCCAAAACTACTGTCTAATGGCTGAATTTCAAGGGAATGAAGAATAAATAACTATTATATATTTTTATTTTTTTAAAAAAAAATCGCTTTTAATATAAATAGTATACACTTTGAATTCTTATCATTTAGAATTTACAGTAAGATTATCTAAAGTTTTGACTTTTGACACTCAGATTGACCAACCTAAATGAGGAAAAAAATATAGCCTTTAGGCCTGTGGGAGGGGCAAGGATCTTATATAAAGCGGATGTAATGTTAAGAAGGGGTTTAAGGCAAAAAAGTGACCCCATGAAGGTAAGAGAAATTGGAGAAAAAATCATACGGCGCATGCTCCACGACCTTTGAACTGGGACAAATTACCTTTTTTAACAGGTTATAACCTGACACTTATAAACAAATTCTTGGAAACCTATAACCAAGAGGAAGGTAATTTGTCCCATTGGAGCTAATATTTTACTTATCTTCATGGGGTCACTTTTTTGCCTCAACCCTCTATCCCCTTTATATAAGATCCTTGGGGAGGGGTGGGGCTAGTGACATTTTTGTTTGCCTTGTTGGCCCAACCTTCTAAAATTCAAAATCCTGACTTCTCATTGGCTCCCCACGGATTTTCCCGCGCTGTCAAAAGTCAAAACTTAGATAATCTGACTGTACATACATTTAAATGAGCAAATAACTTATTCAGTGTTGCCAGTCTAAATAAAACTAAATACAAATATTTTCTTTGAATCAATAATCTAAAGAATAAGATTATTCTTCGAACACTTAAAATAAGTAAACTTCAGAAGTTTTCGGCGAATAACAATCTCTTTTTTTATCAAACAAATATTAGATCAACAACCTCCAACGAACATACTTGTCTAGTTAAGTGGCTCTACAAACACAAGGAAAAACAATATCCAAATTTCTACTGAATTTATTTAGGTATAGTGCAGGAGATAGCGTGCAAAAAGTGTCTGACTAACATCAAGCTAAAATTTTTGCTAAAAATTCAAGCTAAAAACTTGATTATTCTATCTAAATTATTAACCGTTTGACGAAGGAATTTATGTAAAATACACAAAGTTTTTCACGTGGCACATCGTTTAGTTGGTTCATAGATGTGTAACCAATCAACAAGTAAATTAGTAATAAGAATACACTTTCGTCGGCGCCACCTATTAAGAAAATTAAAGTACCTTTTTAGGTTTCTGTACAAAGTACAAAAAGAAACCTTATATAACGGCTCTGTCTATCTGTCTGTCTGTCCGTTGGTGTCTGTCCGTTACTTGTTTCAATTCATAAACTACTATAGCTAGGCATATGAAATTCGGCACACAGGTGCATTTGAGACAACTGGGCACATTTTGGATTTTTCACACTTAATATTTTCAAGATGGCGGCCAATATGGCGGGCGACTATAAAGATAGTGTTTAGTCACTATGACATGTTATATATCAATTTAAAGGTCTTGAAATGAAGAAAAAGAATATGCAACTATTAAAATTTCACACGTAATATTTTCAAGATGGCGGTCATTATGGCGGGCTACTAAAAAAAGTTCTAAGTAACTATGACATGTTATACATCAATTTAAAGGTCTTAAAGTGTTAAAAAAGAACATGCAATTATTAAAATTTTACACTTAAAAGTTTCAAGATGGCGGCCAATATGGCGGGCGACTAAAAACAAGTTTTTAGTCACCATGATATGTTATATATCAATTTAAAGGTCTTGAAATGAAGAAAAAGAATATGCAAATATTAAAATTTCACACGTAATATTTTTAAGATGGCGGGCAATATGGCGGGCGACTAAAAAAGTTTTTAGTAACTATGACATGTTATACATCAACTTAAAGGACTTGAAATGTAGAAAATGAATATGCAATTATTAAAATTTTCAATACGGCGGGTGACTAAACATTGTTTTAGTTACCATAACATGTTATACATCAATTTAAAGGTCTTGAAGAGTAGAAAAAGAATATTACTATTAAAATTAGTGTAATTATATTGCACTTAATAATTTTAACTTCAATGTACAGAAACCGGCGATTATCGTCCCACGTACTTACGTGAAGCGCCTTACTTGTTGTTTTTGTAAGTCTACTATTGTTATAATTAAGTTCATATAACATAGACTTACTGATGTTACTGTACTGTGTGATAAGACTGTAGTTTCATTATTATGTTTCTTATTCGGTGGATCAGTAATTGGTTCATCTATAATAATACGAAAATAATCACCACAGTGAACGAACATAAAGTGTGTTAATAAAAGGAACGGAGTGTTCATCGGCAACATTCATTGGAGCATCGCCAAATCAAGGCTGTAATTTCCGAGTCCAATAAAAATATTACAATTACAAAAATACGACATAGAGAGATTTTAGAGACGGCACTTATACGCTATTATAACATGATTGAAATAACGAATAAAAAAAAATGACATTTAACTGTCAATGCCATTGAATGTCAATTTTTGAAAGGAGTCAGTGTCATTTTTCTTTTGTCAAGAAATTATATAAGAGAACAAAAGCCCTTACACAAAATGTTAATTTAATTAATACTTGTGATATCTCAAGCATGATATAATAAGCATTATTAAAATAATTGTCGCATACACAAGGCAGGCCTAATTACAACTAAAAGCATGTCGCATATGAACAAAGTTTGGTTAAGTCAAAATAACATATCGACTAAGATAAAGTGAAAATATAGCATGCTAAATAATATATAGGTAGTTACGCAAGATTTCAATAAGTAAAATAAATAATTTTTAAAAAAACAAAACAAAAATTGATCAAAATATTACCACTATTTCAATTTTTCTCTCGTATTTGCAATTTGAGATTACAACTTTCTTTAACTTCGATGTAGGTTTGGTTTTGTTTGAATTATCTATCTTTCTTTTTAATGACGATCTTTTCATTTTTTATTAAGGAGATATATATATTTTTTTTTTTTTTCTTCGCTTCACAATTGAGTTATTAGGAAAGTGAGAGAGCAAATAAATTTGCCAGTCATTTATAAGTGAAGAAAAGAGACCTATCCAGGAAAAAATACAATAGTCATTTAAAAAAAAAAGAAGAAAAAAAAAGTTTGCTTCCTCGTAAAAGTGGTGCATTCTGAGAAAAATGCGAAAAAACGAAAAATAATACTATTTTTACTGGTCTTAAGCCGCGTCCACACCGGACGCGCATTCGCAAACAGGGTTTGCAAACGTTTTCAAACGTTTGCAAACGTTTTCAAACGTTTGCAATCGTTTGCAAACAACCACAAACACGACGTCCACACCGGACGCGCATTCTTGACAAACAGGTGTTTGCAAACGTTTGTCCTTGTTCCCAGTTATTTTTCATTATTTTCTTGTACACTACACCATCAAGTACTAAATAAAACTATATTGCACTTGCATTAACTTTGTAATATGGTTCTATCAAAACGCGGTATAAGCACCGGCTTATTTATTATCATTGGTGAGTTAGTAAAAGAAGACGAAGAGTCTGGATGTCAAAATAATTTCTCCTCGATCATCCTTGATTTTAGATTATTATTTCTACAAAAATAAAACGCCAAAACATATACAAATTTTATATAAATAGAAATCTGTTCTTTTGATGGAAAAAGATAAAATCAATGTAATATTTCGTCTTAGGAGGGCCCATAGGAGGCTCGGGCCCATAGGACTGAATCCTGACCTTAAATAATAAGCTTGGAAGCAATATAATAATTTTAAAAAATAGTATGACGCATTTTTGGACTTTTATGTCATATATATATATATATTTATCTATTTATCCGGTTATTTTTAATTTAGGATTTACATAATCTCATCTCTAGTACAAATCACTATTTATTAATTAGTATATATTATTAATTATAATATAGTTAAGTTATTTGATGCTATAGTCATAAATAATACGAATGAAAAAAATATACATTTCCCGGGTTAATTTTATACAAATAGAAATCTGTTCTTTTGGTGAAAAAACATAAATATTCCCTCATAGGAGACATAAAGCCCATAGAAGGCTCGTGCCCGTAGGATTGTGCCAATAGTAATAAGCTTGGAAGCAATATAAAATTATTTAAACAAATAGTATGACGCATTCTTGAACTTATATGTCACCTTATCTATATGTTTATCTATTTAATTCCGGTATTTTTAATTTTGGATTTACATAAACTCATCTCTAGTTTCAATTACTATTTATTAATTAGTATATATTATTAGTTATTATATAGTTATTTGATGCTAGTCACAAATAATACGAAAGAAAAAAAAATTTTTCTGGGCTTTCCATGTCCAAACATAGGCTGTTTGCGAAGGCTCAAGGAGTTTGCTCAAAAAGCGTCCACACCAAACGCGCACAAACAGCAAACATCCTTTGATGTACCGACTCTAGCCGGAGCACCCGCGAACACCAACAAGCATTCGTTCGTGCGCGCGGTGCCGTCCACACCGGCCGCGCATCCCTGTTTGCAAACGTTTGCAAACACGATGCGCGGCCGGTGTGGACGCGGCTTTATATTACTTTGCTTTGTAAGTTTCATCGCACATTTCCGTTTCCCCAATTTTGAACCACTTCCCGTGATTCAATCTTCCCCAAATTTTGCACATAGATACAACTAAGGTGAAGAAAACAGAAACCAAAAAAAATAATGGCGTCAAATTTATTTGCTTTTTAAGTTTCATCGCACACCTATTACCCCAATTTTGAACCACTTACCGTTATTCAATCTTCCCCAAATTTTGCACATAGATACAACTAAAGTGAAGAATACAGAAACCAAAAAAAAAAATAAATAAATAAAAAATAAAAAATTGAAAATAAGACCAGTTTTGAAAAATGGCATTTTTATATTAATTATTACTGGTCTTATATTACTTTGCTTTGTAAGTTTCATCGCACATTTCCGTTTCCCCAATAACGTTTTATAGTCCCAAGAGATAGCGTGCAAAAAAGTGTCTGACTAACATCAAGCTGGAATTTTGTGTATAAGTAAATGTTTTGGTGCCTTTTAAGAATATGTGGTCATAGCTTGGCAATAGGCATTTGAAAAAAAAACAAAAAAAAAAACAACAAAAATACCGATGGAGAGCTCTTTTTGGTGGACAATGCAATTTTCATGATCCTAAATACAGAATTAGTCGGTTGATATTAGTTTGTCAAAAGTTTGAGTTGATATTAGGTTTTAGGTTGTCCTACTCAGGATTATGGAAATCGAATTGTCCACCAAAAAGGGCGGGACATGGCCGCTCTCCATCGATTTGATTTTTTTCAAATGCCTATTGCCAAGCCTTGTCCCGCAGACGAACATTCTAATTTAACATATTCTTAAAAGGCACCAAAACATTTACTTATACACAAATTCTAGCTTGAAGTAAGTCAGACACTTTTTTGCACGCTGTCTCCTTGACTACTAGGCGCTAGAGCAGTGGTTCTTAACCTTTTGGTAACTACGGCCCCCTTAAAATCTCCATGTATAATATATATAGTACCTAAATACCTTTCGAGGCCCCCTGCGGGCCGCGGCCCCCCGGTTAAGAACCAATGTTCAAGAGCGCATCGAAATTTCAAAATCAGCTAAACACCTGTTTTTATTTTGGGGTTTCGGAACTGTAAAACTACAAACTTTTAGAAAAAAGTGACCCGTGACAAAGAAATAAATTGCATATATGATTTAAGTCTCTTAAGTTCTTTCCTCAGACGAATGGTTTTTGAAAGTTTGTGTAGGCGTAGCTGCTAAGCCGTGTACAAATCATAATGATTCAAAAGTTGCCAAAATCGCTTGGCAATGGCCAGGCCCGGCAGTAAGCATGTGATGCGCTCTTAACCCTTTGAAAACCCCCTTAGAAAATGCTAAAATGTAGTCAAAACAAATCTGACGATATAAGCGGTTTTCCCGGGAATAATTTAGTTCCTGAGAAAAAAGTTTTTTTGGGCCTAACCTCGTGCGCCCCAAAACAGCTGCGCCCCTGGGCCGGGGCCCGCCGGGCCCATTTGTTAAATAGGCCCTGGCAATGGCACTAGAAGGTCCGGGCTGCTCAACTTTCTCTAATGGTTCACAATGCTCGACAGAAGTAGGCGAGGCAGCTCATTTGAATGATCAAAGAGAAAAAGCTAAATAATTAAGAATAAATATGTTGCTATATTTTTCCTATGTGCGCGTCAAAACGATCTTTAATACTGCAAAGTTTTATGCTTGTATCTCTTTTAATTCAAAAGTTATTGGAACCATACAGAGTGACAGACAGGACACAGGAACGAAACTACATATAAGGGTTTCTTTTTTTTGGTTTTACCAACGAAATCCTAAAAATGGATTTAACATGATATTTTCCCCTAAAGTAGACTTAGTTTTGTTACTTCGTCACTATATAATTATGCCTTGGGGCTCTATGGTAAATTTTACCTCAAGAATGCATAAAAACGCGTTTTTAGAGGTTTTATTTGCCAACATTTTCCTTTCTACTCCCTGACAATTTATCCCGGGTTTGACTTCAGAAATCTGGCAACCCTAGAAATGACTAGTTTGGAACCGATGAAGCCTTGAGAAACGATCCATCTCTTTCTCTTCCCAAGAAGGAAAATCTTTTAGCGATAACCATTTAAAGTTGTTAGCCTTGATAAAGCTGTTTGCTCAAAGTTAAAATGAAATTTCCCTGCTTTTGCTCCTTTTTCCGTTCATCCTAGTAAAATCCGGACGCAAAACCGGACAGATGTTTCAAATCCGGACTGTCCAGACGGAATCCGGACGTATGGTAACCCTAAATATAGGGAATCATAGTGACTAGCGAATGAGAGAGCTACTTGGCCAACACATGATAATGCAATATTTTAAAAGGGCTAAGGGAGTTACTTGGCCTATACATGATAATGCAATATTTAAGCACTAAGGAATTATAGAGACTAGTGAATTAGCCTCGTGCAGAGCTACTTGTCCTACATGATAATGCAATATTTTAACACTATGGAATCATAGAGACTAGTGAATGTGCATCGTCCGGAGCGCGGAGTGAAGGTTGCAGTATAATATTATACTGTCTTCATTTCTTTGAACCGTTATAATAATCTCAAGGTGAGCGGGATGCCTAATTTATTTATGTTTATGGTGAGCGTAGCACCGTAGCGAAAACATCATTGCATCATCCCTACAATGAATAAACATTATATTCCTTGAAGAAACAATTAAACGTATCGAAGTAAACTCTCCAAAAAACTGAAGTTGAAAAAATATATCCACCTTGTCTGCCTTCCTGTCTGTTAGACTTATTAATACCTAACATCCTGTCTTTACCGCACATGCCAGTAATTTGAGTAAAAATTCTCCAATATATGGCTGGAATGTGTACAAGTTCGCTGGGTTGTTACGCAACCAACTGTGAACTTGCGTGCGTTTAATTTATTGTATTATATTCAATGCAATAGTTTTTCATAAATTAAAAATTCAAATTTCTAATTAGGTAATAATCTCTAATTATTTTAAGGATTTTATATATAGACAAACAAAAATACTCTGTGCCATTACAGTTTGTGTCTTATACGCGTTGTTACTTATGACAGCGCGGGAAAATTAAAAAAATTAAGTGGGGAGCCAATGAGATGAGAAGTCAGGATTTCGAATTCTAAAAGGTCGTGCCAACTAGGCAAACAAAAAAGTCATTGGCCCCACGCCTCCCATTCATAGGTCTAGTAGTGTAGTGGCTTTATTTTTCTTTCACGTAGATATGCCCAGATATGGCATAATACATATTGCTATAGCTTGCCGCTCAGCGCCTTTGTCACGGTATATTCTAAGGAGTATTTCTTGAATTGGAGTATGATCCTGAGTGCTAAGTTAGTTAGTAGACCAAATATAAGTTGATTTAAGCTTGTCATTTGATAGGTCAGTTATTAAATTATTACTCCAAATAAGAGTGGTCACCTATCTAGTGCTAACATCATAAAAATCACATTGTTTACCAAAATGGCCGGGATATTGGATATGGCCGGTCTCCATAGTTTTTTTTTTTTTTTTTTTTTTTTTTTTTTTTTTTTTCCAAATGCCTATTGCCAAGCTGATGAGCTTATGTCCCACAGACGAACTTAGCCGAAGCCGACCACATATTTTTTACAGGCATCAAGATTAACTTGATGTTAGCCAAACACTCTTTTACACGCCAACTCCTCAAACTATATACATTTTTTATATTTATACGCTTTTAAAAAAAGGTTCTACAAATTAATAAAATTCAATAAAAAGTGTGAGTTTTATCGCCTATTTACTAAAACCTAACCAAATATTATGTAGTACAGTGTTCCCAAACTTTTCTGTCCTGGGACCCACCTCCAACATGAAATATTTTCGCGAAAAACAGAAAGTAAATTTTACGTACACCTCCCCCCCCCCTTTTTTAGGTCTGGGTTTCATCCCCCCAGTTCCAATCTGTTTTCGGATCTGTAGTTCAGACTTACGCGTTTCTGTAGACCCCAGAGTCTAGGGCCCAGGACGAAAGACTATCGAAGTTTCAAAATCGAATATTCGCGCCATCATAATATGTATATATTTAATACTTTAGAATTTAAATTATACCAATTTGAAGGCCTATGATACGTTCTGAAGAGTTTTTCGAGAAGCGACCAAAATTATAGGGGTTATTAAATAAAAAGTTTATGTATGAGAAAGTTTGTCCGATTGTTTTCGCTCTTCAGCTGATTTATGACAGCATGACAAACAACGACCCGCGGCCCCAACGACCTCTTTGAATTTCATTCCCCGCGACCGCGACATGTATACTTTTTTTAAATTTCATATTTATTTCATTAATATAAAATAAAGTAATATACTAGATTGTTACCGATAATTTATCGAATTTCGTTAAATGAATAGATTTTCTATGTTAAAGTGTGTAAAACATAATCGTGTTAGAAAAAAGTACTTGGAACTTTGGAACATGATCGTTATGCAGTTCCGACTTATTTGTTTCTTTTCTCCGTCAAAGCTGATCTGTTTCCTGAGGTAAATTAAGTAATATTATTGATTTTGGATTTCCCTTTGTTACTATTGCTATAGTTATTTTTTAGTGTATTTATTGTATAGATAAACAACAGGTATGAGTCACTCTTTGCTTACCTAGTTACTGACCTTTGTTTACATGTTTTGACATTCTGCTAATTGTAATTCTACATTTCTTGTGTACTTTATTACTTAATTGTGTACTTTATAACTTAAGCAGTATTCAATAATTTAATTTTTTGTAGGCAATAGAATTTTGATTACTTATTTTTCTATTGTTATTGTACTTAGGAGATTTTTAGGTAAGTATTACCAAGGTGTTTTGATGTTGATATTATTTATAATGGCTAATTCGTATTGTATGTGCCATCGAAATTTCTTCGAGTTGGACCTCTACCTGGTTTATATATAGGAGGGTTGTTTTTCTTCAGGAAATGACCGGAGCACTGCGAAGCGGTGGATGGCTATTGAAAATTCAAGGGTACACAAAATTAAGGTTTTTAATTTAATATGCGGGATTTTATCACCTAACCTGAAAGTGGTGGCACGTACAATCCGAATTTACCATTTGTAATAGTTTTTTGGACGTTATTGCGGTAAAACTGCAGTTATCAACCCACCACCTAGGAGAAGAGGTTAGAAAATTGGGGGGGGGGGGGGGGGGGGGGAGGGGCTCACTCAAATGTACTGTTTAGAGGAAGGGGTATCATCTCTATACTGTATTAATAGTGCAGGAGAAAGCGTGCAAAAAAGTGTCTGACTAACATCAAGCTAGAATTTTGTATACAAGTCAATCTTTTAGCGCCTTTTAAGAATATGTGGTCGGCTAAGTTCGTCTGCGGGACATAGCTTGGTAATAGGCGTTTGAAAAAAACAAACCGGTGGAAATTTGACCCAAAACAAAAATGTTCCTAAAAAAATGGATTCAGAAGGGCTTTAATTTTGAGATACAAAAAACATTAAAAAACACAATTTTTGGTCATTTATCTTAACAATTCTCAAATACTATGCTTTTTACCGTAAAACACCTTGAAGGAAACATTTTTCGTCGCATGATACCCTTCCCAGCTCTATACAATAAACCCCTGATTTTCAGTGCAATTTCAAAGTTCTACGTCCAATCCATTACGATGATCTCCATCAACGCTCTAATTCCTGAAGGATTTTGATGTAGAGAACTAGAATTAGTGTGATTTGATTCTCTACAAGATTTGCATCCTTATCATAATGATGCCATGAGGTAGACCTAGAAATTGGCTGCAGGAGTCGGAAGGTCTGAGGTCAATGGGAGTAAGATTATGAAAGGAGAGAGGTAGATGGAAGAATGTTAGAGGATATCAATGCCTGGATTTCTGCCGACAACTAGAGCTATTTTTCCCTCCAGTCTGTTGGTCTACAAAAATTGTGGTGAGACCTATGACAGTGAACATTGAGTCATAGACAACAGTAGCCAGGGATGAGGTGAGTTTGCGATGTTAGGAACATAAGCTCTTAAGAAGAAGGATGGATGGGGAATAGGGCTATTCCCCATCCATTGGGGCCAAAGAGACTCTTTGACAGATATTCTAGAGGAATTAGAAGAAGAGAATGACCCGGAGAAAGATGGCTGGGTGATGTCCAAGATGATCTGAATAGGATGGGTGTGCCCTCAGAGCAAGGTAGGGTAGAGGGACCAATCCGATATGAAAAGTGGTTCATTATGCTACACCCCGATACTAAACCTCCCAAGCAAGCTTAATACGAACTAAAGTGATCACGTCGTCACTGGTCCTTGTCTTATTGTTCTATTCCTTGTCCTTCCCTCCCCATAGATGCTTGTCAACAAATCCTTATCAGTATCATTTATTTGATACCCCACTCAAAGAAGATTGCTATTGGTTATCTAGGAACTTTTATGCGTTTATAAACAATGTTACTGCCTTTAGATAATTAATAAGGTTAACAAAAAGTATTAAAGTGCATCTTTATAAAGAAAACTGTATTACAAATAAAAATATTAAATGTCATATGAAAATATCACTTATTCTTATCAGCTGATATCAGATAAATTTTGAGTTTTTATCGAGATATCGATACTGTTTTACCAAACTGCCACTTGGGAGGTTTAGTATAGGGGTGTAGCATAATGAACCACTTTTTGAGACCCAGATTCTATAGCATTGTTCCCTCTACCCCTTCCTTGCTCTGAGGGTGTGCCCTCTTGGAGGAGACATGGGCAGAATAGACATGATTGGAGAGGCATAGTGAAGGAGGCTTGACAGGCTCTGCACTATGGATGTATATAGGTGAGGAAGGTCTGTGGGCAGTGGGATGATGATTATGGAAGGAATATGGGACAGACAAGAATGTAGACAATTTGTGGGGGAAGCCATCCTGTTGCACTGTGAAATAAATATAAATTGCTGTATTTAGTCTATGCTTTTTAAATGTACAGTAGAGCGTCGATTATCCGAACTAATGTTTTTTGGGGTGGTTCGGATAATCAAAATTCACTAGAAAATTAAAAGGGAAGATGCAAAAATAATCAACCACGTTTATGCAAAAAGCATATTTGTTTTATTTATCTAGTACATAGTGAAAAAAAATATATAAGTTGTATCACCTAAGATTAATTGGCGTAAAGAAGGTTGTAATACTCGTCTGCTTAATATATTTTTTACTTAATTTTTCACTATGAATCTCGATTAGTCGAATCCCATGACATAATTTGAAATTTTTCAGCCACTCAGAACTGAGGATGAATAAAGAGTTACCACCAAGCTTCAAATTTAATTCCACTGCTTTATCACACAATATGGGTCCAGATATGGATACGGGCTGTCCAGAGGCCCGTTTTTGCAAAAACCAAGTGAATGCAGCACCTTCTAACAATTTGGATTTCGTTTTTTTAAAGTTGTACAATTTAAACTGCCCTCCTCACTGACAAGATTAAGTGCACTTAATCTTGACCAAGTGATTGAATCAGAATTATTTTTTATTCCTGTAATCGTTGATTTACCAACACCGAACTTGATAGCCAATGCCTTGGCTTTCACCTTTCTTCAGCCACGTAATAATTTCCATTTTATCTTTTAATGAAAGCACTACCCGTTTCCTTTTTGTCGACATGTTGTAAGTTTTACTTAAAATATCTAACCACTGACTAATTACATGTATACCTCACAAGGAATGGTTTGAAACTGAGAGCATTGACATAACCGACCAACAGAATAGAAAGGTATTAAATGGAAAAATGCTGCAAATAATTCCACAAATTACTAAGACAAACAAAAGTTAGTTCTTAGTAAACAAATGTTAATGTCTGCCCTGTCAAACTGAATTCATCGAAATCTGGTATCCCTTTATACAGCTAACACCGCTCTTTCTAGGAATTAATTAGGCGGTGGCTTTTGATTTTTTTTTTTTTTCCATAAAGCTAGTTCGGATAATTGAACGTTCGGATAACTGACGTTCGGATAATCGACGCTCTACTGTATTTTCATATAGTTGAGGAGACAGAGTGCAAAAACGTGTCTGACTAACATCAAGCTAGAATTTTGTGTATAAGTTAATCTTTTGGTGCCTTATAAGAATATGAGGTCAGCTAAGTTTGTCTGCAGGGTGTGGCTTGCCAATAGGCATTTGAAAATAACAAAGTGGTGGAGAGAGGCCATTTTGGTGGACAATGTGCTTTTCATGATCCTGAGTTTAGAAATTAGTTTGTAGACGATAAAATCAAGATGATGTTAGTTTGTCACTTGATAGGTTAGTTGTTCAAATATTACTCCAAATCAAGTGGTAACCTATCAAGTGGCAAACTTCCATCAACTTGATATTTGGTCTACTAACTAAATTTTACTCAGAAGCATGAAAATCACATTGTCCATCAAAATGGTTAGGACATGGTTCTCTCTACTTTTTTTTTTTCAAATGCATTACCAAGCTATGTCCCGCAGATGAACTTAGCCGACCACATATTCTTAAAAGACACCAAAAGATTATTCACAAAATTCTAGCTTGATGTTAGTCAGACACTTTTTGGCACGCTATCACCTGGACTAATAATATAACCACCTAAATGTTTAATGTGAAATATTTGATTTGTTTTGACTGTTTAGGATTAGTAAAATGAGAAGACATTTAAGATGAAAGGAAGATCTAAGAGTACGAGTAAGTGTCCAGACAGGACTAGAAGAGCTGGACCATCCCAGAGTGGATGTCCTGAAAGTGTTAAAGCACCAGTTCTTCCTTGGCTCCCTCAAGTTGGCGATGAACCCTCGTCACTTCTCAAGGCAACCCTTGCTAGAGAGGACTTTCCCCCTATCATTAAAGAGGGTTCTATTACCAAGGCCGTTCCTTTTAAGGTGTGTATTTTAGTTTAGATTGGGTAATTCATTTAATTATAATTTGAGTTATAAAAAGGATTTGTTAAAATCCCGTCAAGTACTTGCCACCAAGTTACTGAAAGGGTTTCTTCAGTCATAAGAATTCATAAGTACATTATTAATTATTTATAAGTACATTATTAATTATTTTTATTTATTTATTTATTTATTTTTTTTTAAAATATGTATAAAAATTCACTTTTAAGAAACAAGGTGTGCATATATTATCCATTACTATCTTTGGTAGTATGCACTAATTTGGTTATTTTAGGGGTAAAATGGCCGCTATTTTGGAAACACGATATATTTTTGTGAACGAAATTTCAATACCTTTAAAATGATACCCAACTTGACTTTTTTATATCAACTCCCGGAAATATCATTGGACCACAGAGATGCATATTTTTGTATTTTTGCCTTTTTTTAGGACCTATCCTAATGGGGTAATGCAGGGGGGGGGGGGGGGGTACATTTTGGGTTTGTTTTAATTTTTTGGGGGGTAAAATGGCCGCCATTTTGGAAACACGATATATTTTTGTGAACGAAATTTCAATACCTTTAAAATGATACCCAACTTGACTTTTTTATATCAACTCCCGGAAATATCATTGGACCACAGAGATGCATATTTTTGTATTTTTGCCTTTTTTTAGGACCTATCCTAATGGGGTAATGCAGGGGGGTGCGGGGGGGGGGGGGGGGGGGTACATTTTGGGTTTGTTTTAATTTTTTGGGGGGTAAAATGGCCGCCATTTTGGAAACGCGATATATATTTGTAATCTAAATTTCAATACCTTTGAAATGATACCCAACTTGAAAATTACAAAAAATATAAAATATTGCGATCTATTTGCAATTGATTGTAGATCGCAGAAATTTGGAGTGTTTAAGTCCGCAATAGTTTTTCTGATTTTGGGCAAAATAGTTTAACTTGTATACCAAATTTCAAGTCTATAGCTTCAGTAGGTCGGGAGATATACTCCAAGATGCGACAGACTCCCAAAAGCATAAGGGTTCCTAAAACCCTAAAAATTGGTCTGAGACAATTCAAGACTAACTTGCTCATATGATTTTGGTTCCAGATTCCAAAAACTTGTTTATTGATTTTCAACAAAGTCAGATTTATTTCCACCAATATCTCTGAAACTAGATTTTTTTCTGGGATAACGGCTTTCGTTAGATTTTATTTTAGAATATTTTAATAAAAATGGTCAGATTTCTTTTTTTCACGTTTTGTCAGAGTTTTGGGGTGTAGCGCCCACAAATTTGAACTACAAATCATTTCTCGATTTCGCCTCGGGGTATGATTTTTCTGAACATGTATGCCTAATTTTGTCAAAATTGGCCCAGTAGTTTAGGCTCCACGTGTCTGCACAGACGACAGACAGACATTTTTTAAAAATTACTTTTTTGGACTCAGGGGACCTCAAAGATCGTAAATCCATCAACATTTCAAAATCAAATTATCACGCCATCACAATACTTTCTCTTTCTATGAGAAAGTAAAATAGGGCAAACAAAAGAAACCCCATATGTATTTCTTTCTGCTAGGGGATCATTCTTTTTGCTCAAATATTCTATTTTAATTTTTACTACGTTTTTATTAGCTTGCATTCTTGTTTGTTTGTTTGTTTGTCCGGTAAAAATCTGGCAATCGATTTCTAACTAACTTCCCGAATAGCTAGACAATTGAAACTTTTAGCATAGCTCAGAACATGATGACAATGCATTATTTTAATACTTTTAGCCATCTTTCAGCAAAATTTAATTAGTTTTCAGCAAATTTTGCTGTGCGGAAAGTTAGTTCGGAAAAAATCCACAAGTTATTTTATTTATTTTGCCATATCCAATATTTACGCTATCTTCATTTTGACGGGTCTCAAATTTGTGATAGGTAAACATTGAATGACAGCTAAACAGGAAATATCGATTATATTATTTCAAATATATCGATGGCATGCTTTAGATTTGGTGTTGGGGAGATCCGTTGTACAAAGATTTATCCTTTTATAGGTTTAAGATCAGCTCTCTGGATGGTTGTCATTTATGTGAAGTAAATAAATTTGGAAATATTTTTTTTTTTCACTAAAATTATATATTATATAACAATAACAATTATATTATCAATATTACATACGATTCAACAGAATTTTAAAAACGTAGTACATAAAAAGTTCTTTTTATCTTGAAATTATGTTCTATACATTTCCTATACCAGAACACTCTGTTACAAAATAAATGTTTAAATATTGTAAACTTTTTCTTTTTAATAGGATTGTCAGAGTTATGCTACACCTTCAGATCGTATTGGCAGTAACTACAGCCCATCTACTCAAGGTTTAAGATTGGCGTCTCTATCATATAAACCTAAGAAGGAAATTGATACTGGTGTATTTGACAAGGTATTTATCCACATTAAAAGCCCCAATATTATTAAATCAATATTTATTTGATTTAAATCAAATTATAATTACTATTTACAACGGGAGACAGAGAGAGAAAAATAGACTTCAGCACCGGGATTTGAACCACGGGCCTCCTTTATATTTATTCAGTATAGCTTAGGAGAAATAAAGGAGGCCCGTGGTTCAAATCCCGGTGCTAAAGTCTATTTTTCTCTGTCTTTCTCCCGTTGTAAATAGTAATTATAATTTGATTTAAATTAAAATTTAAACCTTCCGTAGTATGAAACCTACCAAAAACTTAAAAATAGAATTTCTTATGGATTGTACTAGGTACAGGTAATTGGGTACTTTATAATTACAAGCGTTATTTCTCGGTCTAGTTCTAATGTCGTTAATGTTGACTTCTAGACTTGTGGAAAAATTTGAAAGCTTAATTTGGGACTAGGTATCGTTATTGACAGAGGAAATTATTCTTCAGTATAGCTTAGTTGGAAGAGCGTCTTTACTGGAAATAAAGGAGGCCTGTGGTTCAAATCCCTGTGCTGAAGTCTATTTTTCTCTGTCTGTCTCCCGTTGTAAATAGTAATTATACTTTGATTTAAATTAAAATGTAAACGTTCCGTAGTATAAATACTACCACAAACTTAAAAAATGGATGTTTATTTGAATTATTTATTTATTTATTTATTATTATCAATATTTTATAAATTCATATTTTACGATTTCGGTAGTATTCATACTACAGAAAGATTAAATTTTTAATTTAAATCAAGTTATAATTATTATTAACTACGGGAAACAGACAGAGAAAAATACACTCCAGCGCCGGGCTTTGAACCACGGGCCTCTATATTTCCAGTATAGCACTCTACCAACTAAGCTACGCAGGAGAATGAGTTTCTCTGACGTTAATGATACCTTGTCCCGAATTTAAGCTTATATAGAGCTCCGTGGTTAGCTTATATAGAGGCCCGTGGTTCAAATCCCGGCACTGGAGTGTATTTTTCTCTGTCTGTTTCCCGTAGTTAATAATAATTATAACTTGATTTAAATTAAAAATTCAATATTTTATTTGAATGGATAAGCTTACTTTATTACTACTATTTTATTAGCTTGCTTTCTTGTTTGTTTGTCCAGTACAAATCTTGCAATAGATTTTTAACTACCTTCCTGAGTAGCTAGACATTTGAAACTTTTAAAATAGCTCAGAACACGATGAAAATGCATTATTTTAATACTTTTAGCCATATTTAAGCAAATTTTACTGTATGGAAAGATAGTTCGGAAAAAATCCGCAAGTTATTTTATTTGTTTTGACATGACCAATATTTACGATCTTCATTTTGACGGGTTTCAAATTTATGATTTATGACGGAAAATTTAAAAACGTTGTATATAAAAAAATTCTTTTTATCTTGTAATGATCCTCTTAAGGTGAGCCTGAGTGGCCATATGGATAAAATTACTTATCATTTCTGCTCAGCCGTCAATGAATCAAGGGCGGTACGAGGTCGTGGGTTCAATCCCTCGCCGTGATGCTCTGATTTATATTGCTCACTGATTACCACACCAAACTCGCTTTGGCGGTACAATATACAGAGGTATGATGTGTGAAGTAGCTGCAACTCTCTACCATGGGGTAGTAAAATGGCCTTAAATATGGCCTAATTGCTAGGTTCGAACATGTGGTTCATCATACCCGCCTAGTACTAGTTACCCTCTTAGAGTTTTACTAATTTTTTTATGAAATATTTTTACTGTAGGATGGAAAACTGCAGTATCCTCCAACTCACGGAAAACTGTCTGGTGATCCGAGAGTGCTGGCCAAAAAAAATGCGTTGGAACGACATCCTCCAGACACTATTTCTCTTTATGTAAGATACATTTTTCTTTTTTCAATTATAAATTTTACAGTATAACCTCGCTTACACGACCCTCAATAACACGACAACCTCAATTACAAGTGCAATTTTCAAATCCCCTTGAGATTGCCATAACACATAATGTTAAATTAACCTCTTTAACCCTGCCTTACTAACACTGTCTAATAGTCCATTATTTCTAACACTACGCCTCTCAGACGTAAATTAAAATTAGACCAACTTATACACGTTTAAGATTTAAATGCTGATAAAATCATGAACTTGAAACATTTCTTTGTCTAATAAAATGGTTAAAAGGTGCTCTTTAGGGAGAAAATTATTACCAAACTGATCCTTTAACCTGAAAAGAGCAGGTCAAAATATACATGTTACAATTTTCCTCACTAGCACCTGCTGCATTTAAATCTGAAATTATGTTATGATAATCTAATGAATTTTTATAAATATTGCAATATAATATTTAATAATCAAGTTTTAAGAACAAAAAAAGCCAATTAAAGGCCACAAGCTCGATAAGGTTAGGCTCGATAGGGTCCCTGAGGCACAGTAGTCTAAAAGAAGTGGTAAATTACTAATATATAAAAGCTCAGCAAAGACCCGATTTTGACGCGATCTGAAGGTTAATTAAGCAGAGATAGCATACCTAGAAGGACTAATGGCTAGCACGCTTGCGCACTGAGAGCTATCAACTAAAGTCCAAACAACCTCTATAACACGGATTTTTTTCCAATTCACAACGTAACTCAGAACCTCTATAACAAGTCGTTTTGAGAAGTCAACCTCTATAACGCGACTCTATACAGGAATTGGTTGAGTATAGAGATGATTAGTGTGACGTCACAACAGCTTTCGAAAATTTAACTCAGTGTTTGTTATGTTCCTTTCTCTTATCACCTCTTATCAAACCCATGTAAAATGAATGGGAGAATTTTCTCAACTTTTTAAATAATTAATTATTAAATTATTATTGATTTATTTGGTAGTTGTACCAAGTCTTTTTTAACGAGTGTAACAAAGAAAACATTAAAAACTTTCGTATCAGTTATTTAAAATGAGTATTTGTGTGAAGGGTCATATCATCGAAAAAGCTATTTGAGTTATTAATCTTTATACTTGATTTTTTGTATTTCCTGTTGTAATTATTCTGATGTTAATTGAAACCATTTGTGTGAAGTTTGTATACTTTATAAACAAATAAACTTTATTATTATTATTATTATTATTGTATTTCCTGTTGCCATAAAAATTCACAGGGTGTGTTCGTGTTCATATTATGTGTCCGAAAATAAATTTTTCTCAAGTTTTGAAACTCAATGAAGTATACTCAGGGTACAGGACTTGTAGAAAGATAGTGATACTTAATCTGCTAGGTAATAAAAGATTATTTGCTAATAATAGTTTGTTCCTGGTTACTTACAATGTGCATTATATTTAACCGATGTTGGAACATAATTATATACTATACAATAGATTAATAGATCACTGACCATCATAGGAAAAAAACGTTGATGACGAGACAATGAGCAGACTGTTATTACTATTATTATTTGTGTATTTTTTGTTATCTATATTAACGAGTATAATAATATAAGATATGAGTGTCTCGCATGTATACTTGTTTAAAATTTTGATTAAAAAACTAATTTAATACATTAATTTAATATTACTTAAGTACTCTGACATACTTTTACGAAGAATAGCTTTGTCCTCCGAAAAAAATGAAGTATAGATGAAATTTTCATAATGCTCGAGAAGGTGGAAGACATAATATACTAACTAAAATAGAAAAACGATTTAAAAAATAAACAATAAATAAGAACGGACCCGGACGGTATCACCACAATAAAACACACTCACAATAATACTTTTTTAATCCAGTAGAACGGCAATTTTTAATGTTTTCTTATCTTATATTGTTAAAATAGACTTAGTATAATAACGTTCAAAGGTTGAAAAGTCTTATAAATTAATAATAATTTAATAATTAATTATTTAAAAAGTTGAGAAAATTCTCCCATTCATTTTACATGGGATTGATAACAGGTGATAAGGTAAAGGAACCTAAACAAACCGAATCGAATACATATCGAAAGCTTACGCCATCTTGTGACGTCATTACTAATCATCTCTATACAGCCAAAATAACCTTGATAACATGACCCTCAACAAAAAGAGCACCTCGATAACTAGACTGTTTCCCTAATCCCCTTGAGACACTTCTTATCGAGGTTCTACTGTATTTGGGCTGCTCTTTATTTATTGGTAAAAAATAATTTTTTGGTTGTGAAGCATTTTCTGACACAGAACAACTGTTAAAAAAGCTTACAAACATGGAGTAATTTTGAGTCTGTAACTGGTGATAACGAGAAATAATTTTGTGGTTTGGACATTACCAATGCACAAGATTTTTTTTTTATTTTTTTTTTCCATCAAAAGGAGAAAAATTATTAAGAGGTATTAGTGAGGACAAACTTGTTCTATAAGTAAAGGTGTCCAATTATGAAAATGTTGATTTATATGTAAATTAACATACTTTTACTTATGTGTTTATCCCAGGATCTGTGGTTACAAGACAAGAATAAGAGGCCTTCAGGTGAAAGTAAACCGCAGAGGAAAAGGAAGAAAACTATGTCTTTTGAAAAAAAGTGGGAATTGGAAAAAAAGTAATTTTTTATTATTATTATTTTTTTTTTTTTGTTTAAATAATTATTGTTTATTGAGCAGGGCTTGTAGTGAGTCACTAAAAGTCACTTATTTTGACGAGAGTAACTTTTTTGTCACTTATTTAAAAAAAAGTCACTGAATGTCACTTATTTGGGCTTAAAAAAAAACTTAAGGATAAAAAAATTTAATTTTCTGTAGTTTTTTTAAATACAAAACATATATTTTTACTCTTTCAAAAGGGATTTTGTAAGCTCAAGACTTTTTTTAACTATGAATTTTATATTAGGCCTACTTTGAACAGTGATTAATGATAAAGTTTGTAACAGTTGCACTAGATTCAGCTGGCGTGTGTTGTGTTTTATCGTCAATATTAAGATGGATGAAAAGAATATTTTATTCCGAACTCCCTCCTGATTGTTATTTTTTTTTTCTCACAACCTATAGTAGGAAAAGTATTGTTTCACAAAAAGCTTTTTTTGAGATTTCAACGGAATTATCCATTTTGGGTGTTTTTAAGACCTCCTGAGAGGTTTTCAGCATGGTGTCTGTATATATCTATGTATGTTATCATCGTAGTGCCCAAGATATTTAACCTTTAGAGTTGAAACTTGGCAAAAAATCAGTCTTTACCTGTAGTGGTGCCGCCCGGAAAATCAACTTTTTCCGCCATCTTAAACGCAGTTTGCTGAGTGAGCAAAAATTTTAAAAAATCGTAATATCAAAAATGGCCCTGATCGAGTTGAAATTTGGCACGAATGTACCTCTCTGCATGACAAACAAGCCCACCAAATTTCATTTTGATATTGACCGCCATTTTGAAGGTTCAATATTTGAATTATAAACTTTGACGGTTAATAATTCCGAAAGTATTAATACGTTTTTGACTTATAGCATATCGTTGGAACCGGAAAAAATTAAGGAACAAATATAAAATAACCCAATGAAATTCCATTAATTAGTTCAAAAGTTACAAGCGAATATAATTATTTATTAGTACGATAATTTTGGTGCCGTCAAAGTTTGTTTACATCTGTCAAAATACCACCAAACTTTTTTTTCTTTTTTTTGTAGTTACGGTACACAAAATCAAATGAACAAAAAACTGTTCTAAAATTTTTATAATTGCATTTGTTTAACAGTGCTAAACAAAAAAAAGTAACTAAAATATTTTTTTTTTACTTAAAATTAAGTGACTTAAAGTCACTTACCTGGGGAAAACAGGTCACTTAAAAGTCACTTATTTTGAAAAAAATAGTCACTAAAGTCACTTAATTTTGAGGAAAATCTGCTACAAGCCCTGATTGATGGGGAGAGTGAGATTTTGTATCGCAGAAAACTCACTGTGACACAAAAACTATTTTATTCAGTTTCCTAATTATTTGGACATTGTTTCCTGGATACACCACTAATGTTGAAATTTTTATTTTTTAAAAAATATAATAGGAATGCTAAAATACTCTCACTGCTCAAATCTAGTATCATTACATTATACGAGATATAGTATGAGTTTACAAATTAAACTACAAGATCACACTTAAAGCCGGGTATACATGGTTAGAGTAAACAGGAGAGTAGAGTGGCGAGTAGAGTAACTAGTAGCCGGTAGAGTAGAGTACTATACCACATGCAGTAAAGTGGACTCTACTCTACATACCCACACCACAGCTCCCACTCTACTAGCTTCACCACTCTACCAGTGTAAACGTTTTCAATAGCAAGTAGCAAGTAGAGTTTAGTAAGTCAGTTTATACATTGTTGTGCAATCATTTCTGCTTTTTACTGGTCTTATATTACTTTGCTTTGTAAGTTTCATCGCACATTTCCGTTTCCCCAATTTTGAACCACTTCCCGTGATTCAATCTTCCCCAAATTTTGCACATAGATAAAACTAAGGTAAAGAATACAGAAACTAAAAAAAAAACAAAAAACAAAAAAAAAATGGCGTCAAATTTATTTGCTTTTTAAGTTTCATCGCACATTTCCGTTTCCCCAATTTTGAACCACTTCCCGTGATTCAATCTTCCCCAAATTTGGCACATAGATACAACTAAGGTGAAGAATACAAAAACCTAAAAAGAACAAAAAAAAAAAAAAAAAAAAAAATGGCGTCAAATTTATTTGCTTTTTATGTTTCATCGCACACCTATTACCCCAGAATACAGAAACCAAAAAGAAAAAAAAAAAGGTTGAAAATAAGACCAGTTTTGAAAAATGGCATTTTTATATTAATTATTTACTATACTTACTACTAGCTTATGTGTAAACGATCCAAAATCAAAATTGGTAGAGTAGGAAGTAAAGTACACTATACTCGCTACTCTACTCTCCTCTCCTGTTTACTCTACCCGTGTAAACTCGGAGCTATTGAGAATATGAGAATGCACTGGGTTGTTAAAGATTTTTTTTCCTGTACATTTTTACAACAATGTCTCAAAAATACCAAATTTGAAATTAGAAGGTCTCACTGTGTCATCATAAAATTCTTTCTTTTTTTATTTATTTTTTTATCCGGGGCTACAGGCCACAGTGGGCTTTGGCCTCTATTACAACATTACAATTTGCTATATGATTGAAAACTATATATAGGTATATATTTTCTTAGGGTCTGGTTAGGGTTACAATGAATAAACTCCTCCTTTTCTTAAAAAACAGCTATATTTCGCCCTAACTAAGGGCTTCCTCAGGCTGGTAATATTCCTTGGACATAATCTCTAGCAGTTTAAAACTTTGTCATGATAAAAAAGAAAATGTTTATTATGAAACACATAATATTAAAATGAATCCTCCCTGTAAAACTCCCAGGGAGAGACCTCTCTCCCTGGGCGAAATATAGCTGTTTTTTAAGAAAAGGAGGAGTTTATTCATTGTATCCCTAACCAGACCCTAAGAAAATATATACCTATATATAGTTTTCAATCATATAGCAATTTGAAAAAGGGTTCACCATTAAGAAAAAAATATATAAATTACAATTTGCCTCCATTCGACTCGGTTTGGATTTCCGGCCAAGGATTTGCAGGACTACATCCATCCAGAGAAAATTTCTTACTAGAAAAGTATAATATTAATTTTCCTTTTAATTTTTTTTTAATAAAAAAATTGTACAAATTTTATTTATTTTTAATTTAATTTTTTTTTTTTGTGGTTCCATAACTTGATAGAGAACTGAGCTTAAACTTGTCGGACTTCAGGAAATACTTTCTTATTTACTAATGTTTCGACCAATATTAATATTATTACCCATTCATTAGGCGGAATTTTTAGTAAACTTTGCTGAAAGTAAAAATGAGCTCTAACCACCTCTAATCTCACTAAACTTTACTTAATCTTTAAATTTAATTCTTATTTGGAGTAGTTGGGTCTTTTAGGGTATAATAAGTACAAATTTACTTTTCAATTATGGCTATATTTCCACCTACTTGGTCATCTTCAGGCCTAAAACATCGAAACATCATACACATGAGATTTATATAAACAATTTTTACACTATTATTACGTCAAAAGCTACAGTAACTAATAAATTAAGTTTTTTATTGTAATCGATTTCAAATAAAATATAAAAATATTTATTTAGGGTATATTATTATACCCTAAAAGACCCAACTACTCCAAATAAGTGTTATACATTAGGGAGAAGAAAGAAAACTCAAATTTAAATTCAATGTTTCACTAATCGTTTAAAACATGTTTTAAAGGTTGTTGGAGTCTTTGGAAGCAGAATTACCCATGGATCCAGACTTTCAAAGAGACACCTTGCTCAAACAAATAGAATATGAATTTAAGAATGAAGTAATTTTAGATGAAGATACAAGCAGAATCAAATACTACATAGATGTTTGTGTTTTTTAATACGCATATTATTATTGTTATTTTAAATTATTTCCCCATTAACTGAATTAAATTTAATAATTTAATATTTTTAGGAAATAAAGGAATCTATGATCGAGCCATTTAATGATGCATGGTTAAATCATTTTAAAAATTTAGTGCCCAAAGAGATTCTAAGAAGGTAAGAAAAAAATATTATATATATATTTTAGGAGCTTAGTACCAAATACGGACATGAGCACTTTTCAAAATTTTACAGGAGAGCCGAAAAACTGAAGCTCAAATTCTACAGGTGCTAGAGCTATGATTTTTTTTTTCTGTACATTCTTAATAGACTCAAAACTAGTTAGAAGTTCTGAAAAAAACGTGAATTTATTTGATATTTTAGCCGCAAAATGAAGTTAAAAAGTTGAGTTGCCCGCTTTTGAATCAAAAACCAGGTTTTGTCAATCTTTTGAAACAATATGAGACTATATTGAATTTCAAGTTGTCCTCTTTTGAAGCCAAAGTGCACTTTGAATTTTAGCAAAAAAATAATTAAACCCAATATAAAACGAAGGATTAATTTTTGATAATTTTTTTGAATGATTAAAACATTACAGCTATATAGTAAAAAAAATCGGGTACGGGGTACCTCGGAACTTTTCCTCACTTCAGAGGCCACTAAAGTGGCCTCTCCTGCTGCTTCGCAGCAGGAGGAAGCAGCATTGGACGAGGTCAGTACTTAGATGGGTGACCGTTCTGAACTAACTTATTTATTATCATTCTTGAAAAATAACCTTATTTTTAATAGCTATATTTTATTTAATTATTTTAAGTTTGGCGGCAATTTGACTGATGTAAACAAACTTTGACGTCATCAAAATTATCGCATTAATAAAAATAATTATATTCGCTTATAACTTTTGAACTAATTAATGAAACTGTATCGTTTTTTTTTTTTTTATATTTGTTTCTTAATTTTTTCCGACTCCAAAGATATGCTATATGTCAAAAACCTATTTATACTTTCGGTATTATTAACCGTCAAAGTTTAAAAATTCAAAAATTGATAACTTCAAAATGGCGGCCAATATCAAATTTTAAGTACTAGATAGGATGCGAGGAAGCTTCTTTTTAAGTACTAGATAGGATGTGAGGAAGCTTTTTGCTACTCTTAATTGGCAGACTATTATGTTCAATTAATTATATTTATTTGTTATTTTTATAGGAAAAAATTTCTTTTGAGAAAATCAGAAGATGAACTAAGAAGAGATTACAGTCATCGGATGAGGCAGAGTATAGTTGAGTACATTTTGATGGATGTTCATGAACGGAAAAGACTGAAAATAACTGCTGTGCCTCTAAGGTTAACGTTAATTTAAATATATTTTACTTTGAAATGATGTTGGTATTGAGGGTTGAAAATTCTTATTTGTAATTAAATCCCACATGAATTTTATCATTCTTAAATATTAGAGGAGGGAATATTGGATTCAATTTAAATCAAAGTCAAAATTGTGAAAAAAAAAATCTGATTTAAAGGATTTGGTGATCTTAATTAATCACTTCATAGCAATGTCACTGTTGATTTTACCAAAAAATGTTTGTCAATTAAATAAAGGTATAATCCTTTTCTGTCCTAAAATTTAAAGCACGTTTACATGAGTGTTGCTTGTGAATGCTTGGATGAATAACTCTATCCAATGAACTTATCCTGAAAATTGGTAAAAGGAACATGTATACCAAATTTCAAAAGTTAACGTCAGATATGCAAACGTTACTGACAGACCGGCAGGATGCATATATGTTGTTAATAATACAGGGTGGTCCAAAAGTCTCCCCCCCCCCTCTTAACTTTTGAACGGTTTGAGATAAATTAATGAAACTTAGTGGATCTCTACCATGCAAAGGGAAGTTTGTTTTCATGCAATCACCCACTAGGGGCAACCACCCACTTTGCCCCCAGGCCACCCAACTTCAAAATTTCAAATTGGAGTGTATATTTTTGATAGCATATTTGAATTCTTCAGTGAAAAATAATAAACTTTTACTTGAAACTTTTTTTTCTATTCCCAATATTTTGCCCCCTATAGGTGGGCAAAGATGGCAAAATTACCCTACCGATAATACGTTGTAAAATCTAAACGGTGAGAGATAAATTAATGAAACTTAGAGGATCCGTACCATGTAAAGGGAAGTTTGTTTTCATGCAACCACGCTTTAGGGGCAACCTCCCATTTTGTCCCTAGACCACCTAACTTCAAAATTTTGTCCTAGAATGTATATTTTTGATAGCAGATTTAGATTTTACGGCAAAAAATAAAAATATTTTACTTCAAACTTTTTTTTCTACCTCTAATATTTTGCCCCCCATAAGTATAAAAATCGTAGATTTCCGCGCCTGGGGGCAAAACAGAGGTTGCCCCTAGTACGTGAGTGGATGATTAAACACTTCCCTTTACATGGTGTAGATCCCCCAAGTTCCATGACTTTATTTCAAACCGTTTAGATTTATTTTATAACGATCTAAGTGCTCTTTTTTTACTATTTCGGAAGGGTTATTTTGCTATCTTTGCCCCCCTGCAGGGGGCAAAATATTGGAGATAGAAAAAATAGTTTCATGTAAAAGTTTATTATTTTTCACCGTAAAATCCAAATATGCTATCAAAAATATACGCTCCAATTTGAAATTTTGAAGTTGGGTGGCCTGGGGGCAAAGTGGGTGGTTGCCCCTAGTGGGTGTTTGCATGAAAACAAACTTCCCTTTGCATGGTAGAGATCCCCCAAGTTTCATTAATTTATCTCAAACCGTTCAAAAGTTAAGAGGGGGGGGGGGGGGGGGGGAGACTTTTGGACCACCCTGTATATAATTATAACCTATATACAGGGTGATTGGCGATATATGTGAAAACATGAAGTAGGTTGTTCTACGCCTCAAGGGCTACAAAAAGCACTATATAAGCTATGGGTCAAATCTTAACCATTCTCCCATAAAATCAAAATTCATGATTTTTTTTAAGATTACATACCTTTGCTCATAAAAATGCTTATTGCACCAAAAGTATAAAAGCTAGAATAAAAATTTGGCACCGTTGTAAAGCTGACAAAATTTCCTATAAGAAAAATTTAATTTTAATTTTCATGCCTTTAAATTATATGACAAAAAATTTATACAAATTTTATTTTAAAAGAAAACAATTTAAAAAATATATTTTTTGAGGTCCTATATCTTGGTAAAGAATCGAGCTCACACTTTGCGGACTTAAGAAAAAACTTCCTTATTGACTAACGTTTCGATCAATATTAATATTATTACCCATTCATAAGGCCGAATTTTTAGTAAACTCCGTTGAAAGTGAAAAAGAGACATGTTTATTGTTGCTATTGTTGACACAAAGATGAGTTTACTAAACCAACCTGCTTGTTTTAAATTATTTACTCACCTTTAAGTCAAGAATTGCAACAATAAACACGTTTATTTTTTACTTTCAGCGAAGTTTAATAAAAATTCCGCCCAATGAATGGGCAATAATATTAATATCGATCGAAACGTTTGTAAATAAGGAAGTTTTTCCTGAAGTCCGAAAAGTTTAAGCTCAGTTCTTTACCAAGTTATAGAACCGCAAAGCATTTGATTTATCAATTTTTTCTTAAATATAAAATTTGTATACATTGTTTGTCATGTAATTTGAGAGCATGAAAATTAAAATTACTCTTCTCTTATTGGAAAATTTGTCAGCTTTACAACGATACCAAACCTTTTGTTCTAGCTTTTATACTTTTGGAGCAATAAGTGTTTTTATAAAAAAAGGTATGCAATCTTAAAAAAATCATTAAATTTGACCTTGCGGGAAAACGGTTAAGATTTGACCCATGGTTTATATAGAGCTTTTTATGGCCCATAAGACGTAGAACAACCTACTTCATTTTTTCACATATAACATATAACGCCAGTCACCCTATATCAGGGGTTCCCTGAGTTTTTTTTACCAAGCCCCCCACAGTCAAGAATAAATCTCCCCCCCCCCCCCTCTTCTACACAATTTTATGAGATAATGAAAAAAATAAAATAAATCATTATTACATTGAATTATCCATTCATTTATTTGTATTACTATTTTTTTTTTTATAACATTACAAGTTAATCTTATTACAGATGATCTTATGGGATCTTATGAGATAGATGAGCTTGCATTATTTTTACAAGATTCCCTATTCTTGTATGAGTATTAGAAAGTGCACAACGAAAATCAAGCACAGCAACATCAAGTTTGCCGCGATACTTTGTTTTTATTGCAACAAGTGCTGAAAAATCTTTTTTGCACAAATAAGTGCTTGAAAAAGGTAAATACAATCGAAGTGCTTGCTGTGATATACTGGGCTACACTTTGTAATACTTAACCCAAAACGATGATTTGTCCATTTTATCAAAATCGGCAGCAGAACCTTTTTTTTTATTTCTAAAGCTTGTTCTTGAAGTGTTTCGGGCAGGAAATCTATGTTGACACTGAAAGGATCCATTGTTAATTTGTAAATGTTGTCATCTCATGTGTTAGGAAAGTATCCTTTGAATTCGTCAGTGAGGTTCTCCAACTTGTTTGATATTTTGATTTTTATATAATCACATTTGACGTTCGGACGGCAAAGCTATCTCGATCTTGAGGTCCGACGCCCCCCTTGACTTGTCTTCACGCCTCCCTTGGGGGTGCGCCCTCCACTTTGGGAAACAATGCCCTATATAATGTATACACCCCTGTATAATGTACTCATCAACATCCACTCTTGGCTGTTGATTTATTTGAATTAACGTAATCTATATACTATACCATACGATATCATTTATGTTGCAGGTATCCTAGCATTGTTATTAGATCACCTGTGCCCTGGCATCAAAGCTACGTAAATTCTACTCAAAGTCTCAACTATAGGCTTTATATTGGACATCCAGTTCTGAGATATCTCAATAAACTTTGGTTTGACAAGTAAGTAATAAAATAATTTATTTCCTCACCTTCTCCAAAGGTATTTGGGAAGAAGTATAGTTTTCACCAAAATAATCAACAGATTGTATCTGTTTTGGGTGTTTTTAAGATCATTTGAGGAATTTTTAGCAGGTCTTTCTATCTTTTTGTGTTTTGTGTCATAACTAGTGCATTACTTCAACAGTTTTTTAAGCTATAGAGTTAAAACTTGATAAAAAATCAGTCTTTACATGTAGTTGAGCTGCCTGGAAATTATAAATTTGAGACGTCATCAACCCATTTTACTGAGTTAGTTATGTAAGTTAATGTTTTGGTGACTTTTAAGACGGCTAAGTTCGTCTGTGGGACATATCTTGGCAATGGGCATTTAAAAAAACAAAACAAAAAAAAGACAGTGGAGAGCGGCAATGTCCCTCCCATTTCGGTGGACAATGTGACTTTCAAGATCCTGAGTACAAAATTAGTCGGTTAACCAAAAATCAAGTTGTATGTTAATTTGTCACTCGATAGGTTAGTTATTCAAATATTATTCCATATTAAAGTGTTCACCTACCAAGTGACAAACTGAAATCAACTTGAGTTTTGTCTACCAACTAATTTTGTACTCAGGATCATGAGAATCACATTGTCCACTGAAATAGAGGACATTTCCGCTCTCCTCTGTTTTTTTTAAATGCCTATTGCCAAGCTACGTCCCGCAGACGAACTTAGCCGACACATATTGTAGCCCCAAAATCTATGGGCTCTACAATTTGAGTATGTTATAGCCCAACTCAGTCGATTTGCTAGGTGGGCGGGGTTTTGGGCAGTGTTTGAGGTCTCCTGACAATTGAATTACCATACGAAATGCAAATTAAAGTGGACGCCACCCCATTCAAATTAAAAAGGATTAATAACAAAGAAAAAGGGACTTAAAGTCTGAGCACTCACTAGAGTAACTCAGAGGAACAGAGGTAAGGGTAAGGGAAAATTGGAAACTGGAGAATGGGGAATCCAGGGACAGGGAATAATAAAAGGTAGATATGATTAAGTAGGATACAAAAACAATTAAAATAAAGATTAGATGCATAAACTATTCACTCTTTATTAGGCAAGTGGAATCTTCACTTGCCTTGGCCCAGGGTACATAACCAAGAAACAAATTATATTCTCCAGTGGTATAATAACAGATTAAAATTATAATAAACTACTAGTTTTAAGAGAGTGAATAATATAAAATAAAGATCTTCCTATAAATCTGACTGGTTTCCCTAAGGGCCCTTTCACAGGTAATCTCCTAAGAGCAGTCTTCTGCTCGCTAAAATAATTAATAAAAATAATAGTAATATGTAATTATGAATTGGTGTGGTACTACCAACCTAACTGGGCTATTGCAAATAATATAAATGGTTGTAATAAAATATAAGAATTGGAAAAAAAAAAAAAATGTTAGAATGTAGTGGGATGTAGTTTGAGGGAAGAGGGAAGACCCTCGGAGGAGTGGGGGAAGGGGTCCAAGCCGTCCCACTTTGGAAGGTGAAGAGAACAGAAATTGGTCGATCTTACTTTAATTGTGGACTTGATAGGTGTTCCCAGACTTCGACACTCGCGGCTCGATCCGGCAGAACTTGGTGAGGGTCGTCAGTGGACTTAAGGGGGCCCTCGAAGCAGTCACTGGCGTTTCAGACAGCAACCAGCGCAATCCACTCTCGTGTTCTGCTTCGTTGATCCTAGTTTAAGTTGCCAAAACTTAAGCACCAACTCACTTTTCATTCAAATCACTTTTACCTAACCACCAAAGTGCTCTTGCACCACGAGATCACAGAGACACCTAACCTCTCAGGATCACCCAGTGTACCCAAAAAAAGAAAAAGAAGAACAAAACAAAAGAACTACCAAAGAAAGAATACTAATCAGCGACTGCCCTAAAATAATAAATAAAAAGACCTCCTAACAATTTACCAGAACATAGATCCGCCCCTAAATTTTTCATAAACAAAAATTTTAACGGGTGGATAATAAACTAAAAATAAATCGTTACAATATTGTTAAGAGCCACCAAAAGATTAACTTGGATACAAAATTCTAGCTTGATGTTAGCCAGGCACTTTTTTGCACACTATCTCCTGGACTATAATGTAATACTATTTATTTATTTGTATACAGTATTTCCTGATGAAAGGAATTAGTTAGAAGCTATGTGTTTAGCAACTTAGTTGAAGATTGGGTGGAAGAAGCTGTGAATTACAGTAGCTGAGGGGGTATGGAGGTGGCAGCCGTAGAGCTGTTTGCTGTTTCTTTTACACCCAGATAAATTCATTAGGTTATTAAAGGATGGGGAATTGGATAACTACTCAATGTGATCACCAGTGTACTCCTATCTGGGATTTGAACTCACTAGATAGGTTGATGTTTCAATGTGATCCTTGATTTAAGGCGAGTTAGAGTACACAAATCACTTGGCTTTGCCGATCCCTTATTTTAATTATTAAATATAATTATTAATTATACTCAAGAATTTTTTCATCAATGTTATTTATTAATTTTCAGCTACAGAGATTTAGTTATAATACCAAAATGTGCTCTGGATGTTGTTGGTTTGCCAGTTAAACCTACAAAATTTCATCAAATGACTCTGTACATGTGTGAAAGAGCCAGGAAAATCATAGAAAAAGAGTAAGTGTTTTATTAGATATCGTTTCCTACAGTTCGGTCTAAAACTGTTATTGCGGTGACTGTGTAAAAGGTTAAACTTATTCCTTCATTTACTGGGTAAATTTGTCGTGTAAAGTTATTAATCTAGATATGCTTTTGCTTCAGAGCTTACCGAAGGTAACGGAAGCTGTGTGATTGATCCAAGAACAAAAAAATATTATATGTCATCGATTTCAAAAATTCCAAGACAGAAATCCGTTTCTGTGAAGCCATGCTAATAAGTAGGCTTGATTTTACAAACTGTCTTTATTAACTGTGACATTACATCAAAAATGGCAACACAAAACAAACCTTAATTGACATATAATACATCTCCCTTTCTCTCACCGAGGGTTGTTGGTCGGTATAAGATGGTACCGGTTCCTTTTCACAAGTCCAGTAGAATCGGTCCTTACCCAATATGACCTCGGCTGCTCGGCTCTTCCTTCTACCTTTCCATATTCTCTTCTATCTCTTATCCACACCCCTTCTCCTTCCTGCAGTTCTCTTAAATTCCTCGCTGCTTGCCTTTTGTCATAATTACTTTTCTGCCTCTGCTTTAGTTCCACATCCCTACTTGCCACTTGTCTATGTTCTGGCCACTTTGGTTTTAGTTTTTCAGGGAGTATTGGTACTCGAGTTCGTAATTTCCGCCCGAAAAGCAGTTCAGCCGGACTGTAACCTGATTCTTCCTGATGTCTTCCTCTTTACTCTTCTCCAAAATTCTCTTCATAGACTTGACTCCACTTTGCGCCAACCCGTTGCTCTTAGGATATCTAGGACTACTAGTCACCACTTTAAATCCATAACTCCTTGCAAAGTCACTAAACTCACGACTCGCGAATGGCGTCCCTTGGTCACACCTAAATATATAAGGAATCCCAAATCTTGCAAAAATTCCTTTTACCTTTATAATAACGTGTGCCGACGACATTCTGTCCAATGAAACCACCTCAGGGAACCTAGAATAATAATCCTGCACCGCTAGGTAGTTTTTCTTCTCGAGGGTAAAAATATCTGCAGCAACTTTATGCCATGGTCCATCTGGCAATTCCGAGGATATCATCGGTTCCACTGAGTTGTTCCTTTCCTGAATACACTTCCCACAGTCCTGAACATAATGCTTGATATCCGCGCTGATTCCTGGCCACCAAACTGTATATGAAGCTTTTCCCTGGCACTTAGTTAATCCAAGATGTCCCTCATGCAGCCTCTTGAGTATGTCTCCCCTTAGTAATCTTGGTATTAATATTGTTTCTCCTTTTACCAGCACGCCGTCCACCATGGATATTTCATTTCTATGTATATAGAACCCTTCTAAATCTTTTTTAATATGGGTGCTCGAGGGCCATCCTTCTAATACCCATCTTCGTAGCAAGATACAGTCTTCGCATTTCCCCTGAGCTTCTCGGATATCTTTTAACCTCTCATCTGATACTGGAAAATTTTCCTGGATAACCTTAACAAACTGTTGAACCTTCTGTTCAACAGTTGTATCTTCCTTTCTTTCTTCTGGGGCCCGAGATAAAGCGTCTGGTATTGTTAATTCTTTTCCAGGGACATACTCAATTTCGTAGTCATATCGCATCAGAACCATACGCATTCTCTGGAGCCTCGGTGTTAGTTCACTAAGTGGTTTAGACTTAAGTATGCTTACCAGAGGTCTGTGGTCCGTGTTTAACATCACTTTCAATCCGTATAAGTATGAATCGAAGCGAGTACATGCCCAGGTTAACGCGAGGGCTTCTTTTTCTATTTGCGCCCACTTACTCTCCGCCTTTGTTAATGCTCGGGAAGCATAACAAACTGGTTTCCATGTTCCATCATTGTTTTTCTGCTCCAATATTGCTCCTAGCCCATATGATGAACTGTCTGCACTGACTTTAGTTTTCAAATTTGGATTGTAATGACCTAAAATTGGTGGAGAAGTTAACAAATCCTTAATTTTCTTAAAGGCCTGCTCGTGCATCTGATTCCAAGTCCACTGACTTTGTTTGGTTAAAAGCTCTTGAAGTGGTTTTGAAACTGTTGGTAGGTGGGGTAAGAATTTTAATAGATAATTTGTCATTCCTAGAAATCTGCGTAATTCACTTACATTTGTTGGGTCCTTGAATGATTTTATAGCTGTTATCTTTCCTGGATCGGCTTTAATTCCTTCATTTGTTACAACATGTCCAAGAAACTTAACCTCTTGTACACCAAAACAACACTTTTCCTTGTTTAAAGTAACACCAATAGACTCTAACTTCTTTAGTACTCTATGTAACCGGTCATCGTGTTCTTGTTTCGTCCTACCGCAGATCAGTATATCATCTATATGGTTACATGTTCCTTCTTCGTTTTCTAACGCCTGGGCTATTATTCTTTGATAGAATTCCGGGGCTGAACACACACCGAACGGCATTCGGTTAAACACATATTGGCCGAATGGTGTAATAATAGCGGTCATGTGTTTCGATTTTTCTTCCACTGGTACCTGCCAGTACCCATTACTGGCATCCTACTTTGAAAAGAATTTCGAGTCCCCAATTTTGCTCATTGAATCTTCCACGGTAGGGAGAATAAAATATTCTCTCTTGATTGCAGCATTCAGGCGTGTATAGTCGACACACAATCTTAGTTTTCCATTAGGCTTAGGTACAATCGTTAATGGGGAACACCACTGTGTCGGCTCTTCGATTGGTGAAATTACCTTATTTTTTTCCATTTCTTCTAGTTCTGCTTTAACCTGGCTTTTAAGAGCATAAGGTATTCGCCTTGGTGTTGCTGTTGCCCAAGGCACAGCAGAATTTGTCTGCCTTATTTTAAATTCATATGGCACACGCCCCAAACCTGAAAAAAGTTTCGGGTATTTACCTTCTACTTCTAATTTTTGCTTGTCTGACCCATCTGCTGTTAAGGTTTGCACCAAAGTTACAAGCTTTAGAGATGTCAATGTTGGTCGTCCCAATAACGGTTCATTGATGTTAGCGACGTACACTTCTTGCATTGATTCTTGTCCTTTCCAGAAAAACTTTAAAGTCATCACACCTTTCACTTTAATTTCTTCTTTGCTTGCTCCGAACAATTTTACTTTGGTGGGGTTTATTTTTCTTGCTAGCTTCACCGCTATTTCTTCTGGAATCACCGATACATCTGCCCCAGTGTCTATTTTAAACTTGATTTTGATTTTCTCTACTTTAATTATAACCTTCCAAGGGTTTTCTTTTGTCATTGAATTAACTTCACGCAAAAACTGGTTCTTTTCAGAGTCTGAACACAAATCCTCTTCTTCTGCAGTCAATTCTTCTACTAGCTTAGTCTTACATTTATTAGCCCAATGACCTATCCGTTTGCATTTTGCACACCAATTATTTTTGGCTGGACAGTAATTCTTAACCCGGTGGGTCTTCCCGCATCTGTCGCATATCTGATCCTTGTTATTTCCTGTGTTTTCTTCTGATTTGCCACTATTGTCTTTATCTGAGCGCTGCATAGGCGTTCTATCCCTTTTTGCTACTCTATCTACCTTGTGATCAAGTTCTTGTTCTTTACGGACTACCACCTGCTGCTTCTTAATAGTCTCGTATCGCTTCGCAATATCTATTGCCTTCTCTTTCGTCAGATCTTGGCTCATCTTCAAGTCTTCACTAAGCTTTGCATCTCGGCAGCCAGCAACTATTCTGTCCCTGATAAATTCATCCTTGAAATCTCGGAAGTTGCAAAATCGGGCTATTTTATGAAGATCCGTTATAAACAACTCTATTGACTCTCCCTCTAATGGAATCCTCTTATTAAATCTACATCTTTCATAAACGATGTTAATTTTTGGCTCGAAATAGTTCTGAAATTTGTTTACTACTAATTCATAGGTTAACTCATCTTCCGGTATACAAAATGAATTAAGAATTTCTTCTGCTTCTTCACCTAAACAATATATGAACATATTGATCTGATTTATTATCTAAGCCCGAAATCCTTCTATATCTACTCCATCTATTAACCCAACAACTCCAATTTTCTTTATTAGTGAAATCTAGACAGGGAGGCATGTTTACCTTTACATGCTCCCTGACGGCGAGGTTTCTTTCTTCTCCCTCCCATTCCTGCGATCTTGACTGCTTTGAGTCTTTTCCTGTCTTCTTTTTACTCTTTACTCATGACACCATGTGAAGCCATGCTAATAAGTAGGCTTGATTTTACAAACTGTCTTTATTAACTGTGACATTACATCAAAAATGACAGCACAAAACAAACCTTAATTGACATATAATACAGTTTCAAATATCCGGGAACATTTTTGGTTCCGCGTCGAGAGAGCCAGGTTAAATTACTAACCACGTCTTCTGGACCAGCACTGAATCATGAGCGGTATGAGATGGGGTTCGATTCCTCGCCGTGATACTCTGATTTATATGGCTCACTATTGATCAGGTCATACTCGGCGGTACAATGTACAGAGGAATGATGTTTGAAGTGGCTGCAACTCTCTACCACAGGTATAGTAAAAAGGGCCTAAGTTATGGCCTAATTGCTAGGTTCCAACAAGTGGTTTGTCCTACCCTTCTAGTACTAGGACCTTACTACTACTTTGAGACTACTTGTTCTTTTTTAATGAAATTTGTATAGTAGGTCATAATTAGCCCATTGTTGGCCCTATATAAGTTTCAACCTTTTGCGCTCAATTGTTTCTCTTCCACATGCGCTCAAACATACACTTATTTACACCCATATCTTCAAAAGTACTCATATGATTTTTAAGAAATTTGGTTATTTTGTCGAAAGTAGCCTGCAGATAGCCCCAGATTAATTTCAAATGCCATCACACATTAAATATTGGTAATTTCATACTTTTATTCGTGTAAAATCAAAATAATTTTGACAAATTAAGATAAAGGGGGACATAAATTTGATAATAATGGTTTGGATAAGCATAAAATCATTAAAGTATGCACCATAGGACCCGAGGAAGCAATGTGCCACACTGATAAGCAGACTATTTTAGATTTTTATTATTAGGAAGTAGTAATTTTGATAAAAATCTTGAACCACAAAATTGTTTGTTTTTCAGATGGTTTGTGAAAGTAGCGGAGACTATATTTTCTCTCAAGAACACCTGGTTTCAACTTGTCCCTAAAAGGGTGAAAGATTCAACAGTTCTTGTTGAACGTTTCTTCGCTTGTATCAATGCCCTTCTATCACATCAAGTCCGACATATAATCATTAAATCTTTGGAACATTATCAGAAAATTATTTTACAGTATACTGTAAGTTTTCTTCTTATTCAATTAGTTTTGTAAACATTTATTTATTTTTTTATTTTTTTTTTAAAATAGTTATATATTATAGGATTTTTCCCCTTTAATTTCATCTATTATAGTAGAGCGACGATTATCCGAACTAATGTTTTTGGGGTGGTTCAGATAATCAAAATTCACTAAAGGGAAGATGTAACCTCTAACCACATTTATGCATAAAGCACCTTTGTTTTATTTATCTAGTAGATAGTGAAAAAAAAAAAAATGAAAAAAAAAAAAGTAAAGTTGTATCACCTAAGATTAATTTGGAATAAAGAAAGTTGTAATACTCGTCTGCTTTATTTTTTTTACTTAATTTTCACCATGAATCTTGATTTGCCATCGTCCCATGTCGTAATTTGAAATTTTTCAGCCACCCAGAATCAGGGACGAATAAAGGATGATTCACGCTACACCGAGCCGGGGCCGTGCCGTGCCGGGCACAAGCCCTCCCACCGTGCCCCGTCCAAGCCTTCACATACATGCTACAACGAGGCGGGCACAGGCCGGGCTGTCCTCTACTAGGTGACCCGTGTTTATTTAATATCTATTGCTTGTGTCTCGGCACGTCCCCGGCCCGTTGTAGCGTGAATCATCCTAGTTGAGCTGCTATACCTCTTTCCTCTTCTTTCTCTACTAGTTCCAGGTGCAGATGTTGAGCTGCTATACCTCTTTCCTCTTCTTTCTTCACTAGTTCCAGGTGCAGATGTTGAGCTGCTATACTTCTTTCCTCTTCTTTCTCCACTAGCTCCAGGTGCAGATGTTGAGCGGCTATACTTCTTTCCTCTTCTTTCTCCACTAGCTCCAGGTGCAGATGTTGAGCTGCTATACTTCTTTCCTCTTCTTTCTCCACTAGCTCCAGGTTCAGATGTTGAGCTGCTATACTTCTTTCCTCTTCTTTCTCCACTAGTTCCAGGTGCAGATGTTGAGCTGCTATACCTCTTTCCTCTTCTTTCTCCACTAGTTCCAGGTGCAGATGTTGAGCTGCTATACCTCTTTCCTCTTCTTTCTCCACTAGTTCCAGGTGCAGATGTTGAGCTGCTATACTTCTTTCCTCTTCTTTCTGCACTAGCTCCAGGTGCAGATGTTGAGCTGCTATACTTCTTTCCTCTTCTTTCTCCACTAGCTCCAGGTGCAGATGTTGAGCTGCTATACCTCTTTCCTCTTCTTTCTCCACTAGTTCCAGGTGCAGATGTTGAGCTGCTATACCTCTTTCCTCTTCTTTCTCCACTAGTTCCAGGTGTAGATGTTGAGCTGCTATACCTCTTTCACCTTCTATCTCCACTAGCTCCAGGTGCAGATGTTGAGCTGCTATACCTCTTTCCTATTCTTTGTCCACTAGTTCCAGGTGCAGATGTCGAGGTGCTATACCTCTTTCCTCTTCTTTCTCCACTAGTTCCAGGTGCAGATGTTGAGCTGCTATACCTCTTTCCTCTTCTATCTCCATTAGCTCCAGGTGCAGATAAGGCACTTAACCAAATCTTCATTTATTTAAAGTACTAATCAAGCAAAATATTTTTGTTTAGGACGGAAATCACTTCACAGATGATTACGTTGACTTATTGTTTCCGAGGCCTCCTCTACTTACAGTGACTGTGAAACCTGAACTTGGTTCAACTAATTTAAGTTTGTCACCTCCTATGATTGAATTGAAACAAACTTTCAAACAAGTATTTTTCAGCATTCTTGAAGTTTCCCATAATCTTAAAGTTATAGAGCAGTACATTTTTGAAGGTAAGCTAAGAATATAATTCATATAGGTTTAATTGTTTATTTGATTATACAGGTGAGTAAAATTAACAATTGGTTTTTTAAAAAATGGATATATTTCACCCCTTACGGAAATCATCAGACCTCAAGTCCTTGCTTGGGTTTAAATTTTACATATTTTTTTTTTTTTTACAATTTTAAAATTAATAAATATAAATAATTAAAATGATACTCAGATCACCTGTGTCCCACAAAAAACTTCCACTTAGTGGTAGTTTCTCATATAGGTTGTAACCTTGATTGCTTCACATTTGGCAGCTGTAGCCACTTTCATAAATATTTCTTTTCTTTTCAAGGAAAAGGTTTATTTTTTATATTTAAACCAGAAAAATAAAGCAAACACCATTTTTTAAAGGGCACAAAATTCTCTTTAAAGGTTTTAATACAGTTGCTTCTGAAGCTCTATTTAACTAGGATTTATAAGCTTTGAAATCAAGAATTGTATTTTTTTTTTTATATACAGTATGTCCCAGGATCGACTTGACAATACGTGAAGTGACCTAAAAATTTCATTTTTCAACAAAAAGTCATTCTTGATCATCCCTCCTGCATGACTTTAAATGAAGATGTATGGCATTAAAAATTTTGTTCCATGTACCCTGTTCGTAAAAATTACGATTTTTTAAGATCGCACAAGAGGGAACTGGTCTAAATTTTAATTTTATGAAAAAAAGTCATTCGTTATAAAAAATTATATTTTTCAAAATAAGAAAGAATATAAAAAAAAGTTTTTTGGTTTGGCTTTTAAAATGTATCAATGCTGTGAAGAGTTAATAGCTGTCATTAATAGCTTCACTAAGAGTGTTAATAGGTTCACTAAGAGCTTTAATAGCTTCACTAAGAGCGCTAATAGCTTCACTAAGAGCTTTAATAGCTTCACTAAGAGTGTTAATAGGTTCACTAAGAGCGTTAATAGCTTTACTAAGAGCGCTAATAGCTTCACTAAGAGCTTTAATAGCTTCACTAAGAGTGTTAATAGCTTCTTTGTTTTACAACATATAGTGTAAATTTATTACAGTGTTTTCATGTATATACTCTTTTATACTGTTTTTATTTTTATTTATTTATTTTTATTTTTTTTAGAATTGGATAATAGCGGAGTATATTTAAAATCACTTGAAGCTGATGAAGAAGAAGTGCTTGTTATTATAGAAAAGTCGTTACAAATATTTGATAAAAATCAATTCGGGCCTTTCGGGTATTTAAGGATTTATGATCAATATTTGTATATTTTAAGTGGAGATGCAAAAGTTGATCTACTCAAATTTTTTAAGACAGTTCCTTTTCCTTTTTTAAAAGTAAGTGATTCATCATTAAATATATATATTATTTTTTTTTTACTTTCTCATATAAAGAAAAAGTATTGTGATGGCGCAAAAATTTGATTTTGATGGATTTTTAAGTTTTGAGGTCCCCTGAGTCCAAAAATGTCTGTCTGTTGTCTGTGCAGACACCTGGAGCCTAAACTATTGGGCTGATTTGGACGAAATTTGGCAAACATGTTCAGAAAAATCATACCCCGAAGCGAAATCAAGAAATTAATTTTAGTCCCAAATTTGGGGGCGCTACCCCTCAAAAACTGAAAAAACGTGAAAAAAATAAATTATTTCTCAAAAAAAACGGTTCCGACGCTTCTGTAAATTGTAGTCCATTTAAATACGAATCAAATAATATAAGCCATTTTCCCGGGAAAAATTTAGTTCCTGAGAAAATAGCTTAAAATGTGGACGGTGAGAGCCAGGGTTCGATTCCCCGCCCAGGAGAAGTTATTTTTACCTCAAATTTTGATGAAATGTTCAATAATAATTATATGTAAATATGAAAACTAATAAATGGAAAACACTGGGCTAAGTAATTATGAACTCATATATAAGAAAGTTTGTGTGAGTTGTCTCAGATCAATTTTTTAAAAATGTATTAAGAATGTGTATAAAGAAGCTATTGTTGCATTAGTGCATTAACCTTTAACCATTAGTCCTTCCCGTTAGACCACCATTTATTGAAAGAAACTATTACCCTAGTAGTGTCAATCAGTTGCTTGAGCTTCAATGCCTCACATCAGGCAGTTTGCCCTAATTATTAATGGTAGACATTTTCCTTCAATAAAGGTAAAACCTAATAAATGAAAGTACAGAATTATAAATCTACAATAGTTATTTATGCACCTAGAGAGGAAAGTAAGCCATTATTCCCTGAGCGAATAAGTTGGTTCTTGAGGCGAAGCCGAAGGAACCACGGTACAGCCAACCAAGTACAGAATTATAAATCTACAATAGTTATTTATGCACCTAGGGAGGAAAGTAAGCCATTATTCCCTGAGCGAATAAGTTGGTTCCTGAGGCAAAGCCAAGGGAATTAGACTTTTTAATTCCCGAGGCGCAGTCGAGGAAATAACGCTAATTAGATAATTATAGCGAGGGGAATTATAGCACTTTACTTCCAAGATAAATACAATATTTTATATCCAGTAGAGAGAAAATACACATTTTCATCCATTGCACAGTTTTTATTTATTATTTTAATAAATAACTTGGGGGCTCTACAATTTGACACATTTGTTTGTTTACAAAACTTTCTTAATAATATAGATAGACAATAATTGTTAGCACTTTTAATAGCAGATATAAGAGATTCAATTTTAAAAACAAATACGAATTGGAATTAAACTCAAATCGAAGGTTATTTAGATGCAGGTTTAAACAATAATAAATAAGGTCAAAAAAGCAGTGTCGTCAACCTGATTACAACAACTTCACTACATTAGCCATTCATTCTCCTCTATTTATAAAATAATTAAGTTGGCAATCCTTCTTTTTCTCCCTACTTTTTGAGTTCAGGGAAGAAAAGATTTACTTTAGTCCCTCTAAACCATGGGTGCCCAACCTTTTTTAATCAAGGGCCACATTGCCAACATTCAAATGGAGGGCGGGCCTGGGGCAGGTGGTGTACCGGGGGGGGGGGGGGGGGGGGGGTCCTCCTCCAGAAATTTTTACCCTCATAAAAATCGTTTTTATGCTTCCTAGAAGGTCAATTTTCCGTTTTGGTTTTAGCTGAAACACCATGTTAATAAAGTTTGTTTCTGTTACTAGCCTAGTTTTACTTTGCAGAAAGTAAAACACTCAAATATATATTAAAATTATTGTAATTAACCACATAAGTATAAAAATACAACAATAACAGTATGAGTTACAAAAAAGTTAGTCTTTCATTTTACAAAGTTATTAATCAAAATATCAAGTTTGTATGTAACTTAGCATCAGTGAGATTGTTGAAACTGCTTTGCACATGTACTTAAAATGTCTTTCCACTTAGGCTCAAACTTGGTTGTACCAATCATTAATAACGATTTTAAGTGTTCATCTGCGAGGGAAGACAGGAATTTTGATTTAATGTAATTCATTTTTGAAAATGTTTGTTTTTGAAAGTTTTTGAAATCTTCATTGGGCGAGACGCTGTAGAATGGCAACAGATCGCCGTCTGTCTCCCCCTCAAACAGACTTCTTTAGGCACTCGCCATTCGCCATAGTATCATTGGCTGCAACTGCTTTACTTATTTCAAGACGACCCATTATCCAATGTTGCTGGGCAAAATCAGCTGGGCTGTTCGGCATTAGGAAATTAATATATTTTAGATTCTCTGAATGCTTTTAAATTCTTCGTTTTTATGGCAACACGGCGGGCCACATAAAATTGGCTCGTAGGTTGGGCACCCCTGCTCTAAACTAATCCATAATCATAACTTTTTCTCCCTACTGGAGATTAAAATATTGTATTTGAATGCACTTTTTTCTCATTTTTAATTTCCAATCTGGCTTCTACTCATTTCCATTTCACTGTAAACCTGCATAGTTTTTCATCTTGCATTTTAATGTAAGCATAAAAACTGCATTATTACTTACTTTACATGTTTTTTTTTTTTTTATATTGAAGGATTTTGCAAAAAAGATTGAAATGTATGATTCTCTAAGAACAGAAATTTTAAATTTAAGAAGAAATATTCCGTTGAATCTAATCAACTTGGACTGTTCTATTCTCAATGATGTAATGAGAAGTATATTAATGGAACTTATTGAATACATCACTAATTACTTTATGGATGTTAACAGAGATCACAATAAAGAGTAAGTAGAGTTTTTCTTGAAAGGAGAAATTTAATATTTGAACACCCTGTAAATACAAGGGTATATATTCCGGAGGGGGGATAATAATTTAAAGAGTAATACCTTCTGCTTAATGAAAAGGTTTTTCCTTTCCCTAGGTAGCGCCACCTGGTTGATGCCACTTGATCCCGCCACCTGACTTGCGCCACCCACTTATGTGAGGGATGCAGTCAGCCCCTTATTTGATTTCCCCTATATTTGATTGAAGGAGTGGGGGCTGAGTGGCAGGGACTTGGGTGGCACCGTGTGGCATGCTCAATTGAAAACAATGGATTGACCAGGTGGCGCCACCTGTGGGTGGTGCCTAGACTGTCGGACGGTCGACCATGTAGTGCCATCCGGCAGGTGGCGCCACCTCGTGTGACAGGTTCCATCTATTCTCATTGATGACCGGGTAGCGCCACCCAGGTGGTGCTACCTGGGTGGCGAAGTGTGTAATAATGCGCTGTGTGTAAATAATAATTAGCAATATAATTAATATATCTTTATTGTTACATTGTTACAATTTCGTATTTTAGTAAAAGTAGGTTATATTATTTTTTTTATGCATTTTCAATTATTCTATTTTATTCTACATTCAATTTTCAATTTTAGTTACAATAAGTCTATGTAAACAAATTTAAGATCTTTAAATCCACTGGAAGCTAAGATAATAGTATCTGATTAAATCCAAGATGGCGGCCATATGTTGAAGTGAAAGTACCTTTAATTTTCTTCTTTAGCTACCACAAGTCTATGTACCAAATTTTAGATCTCTAGGTCCACTGGAAGCTGAGATAATAGAATGTGAATAAATCCAAGATGGCGGCTATAATTTTATTTGATGGCCATATATCGATATCAAAATGGCCGCACTTTCCTATTTATGGTACACTCTATCTATGTACCAAATTTCAAACCTCTATGTCTATGGGAAGTAGGAGAATTAGTGATGAACAAATCCAAGATGGCTGCTATAATTCAATATGGCGGCCATATATCGAAATAAAAATGGCCTTACTTTTCTATTTATGGTACACTCTATCTATTTACCAAATTTCAGATCTCTATGTCAATGGGAAGTAGGAGAATTACTGATGAATAAATCCAAGATGGTGGCTATAATTCAATATGGCGGACATATATCAAAATCAAAATGGCCGCAATTTTCTATTTATGGTACAGTCTATCTATGTACCAAATTTCAAATCTCTATGTCAATGGGAAGTAGGAGAATTTTTGATCAGTCAGTCACTGTCACTCTTAGTTTTATATATATAGATGACTTTTTTTCGAAAACCCTAAAATGAAAAATTTTTCCTCTCGGATACTCTATCTTTGGACACACTGTATGTATGTATGATTTGTTAATAAATGGATCTATCCATCTGTCTCTATTATGTTGTACTTTCTACTTATTTCTAGAATTGCTTCGACATTCGAAGGGATGGCCGGAAGAGCAAGCGAAGTGCCGAGAACAACGGCAGAAGTAGTTGAACTTACTAATTATATCAGTGAGAGTAGAGATTCCACCATGTTTAACCTTAGAACTAAACTGCTTAGGACTGGCGAATACGTTAGCTTTCTTATGGATTATGCTAAACTTGCAGGTAAGCTCTTTCTCTCTGTATATTTTATTATTCTGTTATTTTGCATTATTTTAAGAAAAAGATAAGTGTTTACATAGGGGAAAGAAAGTATTTTAACAATCTGCAAAAAATTATGTGTGTTTATTGCATTGGCTTATTGATTTTATACTAATCTAATGGATTAAGGCAGGCTACTCTTCCAGGAGTTGCCTGCAGTTCATCGCACATGAAATCGGCTCTGCACAAATATAGATTTAATTATTGTATTTAAGTATCTAAGATCACAGAACTTATACTTGCTTTAGATGAACAGATATAGATGTATTATGTTAGTCTCCAACATTGTATGACTCACCTACTATATATTATTCTTTGTAATGTAACTCTAGTTCTACCAAAAACGACACTGATGATGGCTTAATAAAAGCCAAAAGCTGCTTTGATAAATAAACAAGTATTATCTTCTGTGGAGAGACTGTTTCTTTGTATTTATTATAGATGTATTAGGTTTAGCGGAAGTTAGAAGGCTAGGAGAGAACATAGTGGAAAGAGAAACGGATACATTTTCATGTACAGCGGAACTGAGAGAGGAAAACATGGAGTTGGATTAGTGATAATGATAAGAAACCACAGAAAAAAAGACACCATAGAATTTAGTGGTTAGAGTGGCAGAGTAGCAAAGTTTCAAACTAAGATAAGGATAAAAATAAAACTATAACTTTCATTTACTCACTTACCAGTGACTCAAAAAAGGAGCAGCCAGATTTATTTTTTGAAAACCTCACTAAAATAATATCAGAAGAAACATACAATAGTAAGAATATATTGATAGTCAAAACTGAAAGACCGGACAATTAGAATCATAAACACAAGAGAAGAGATGAAGAGAGAAAAATAGAATTGAATCTGATTTAAAAAAAAAGTAAAAGTAAACGCTGTAGGTATATATGAGGCGTTCCGAATACGAAGGGCGAACTCAACATACAACATTTTTTTTTTTTTTTTTCCTTGCCATGGTTTAGGGTCTAAGATTTAGCCTGTAAAGTTTTTTGTTGAGTTCGCCTTTAATTCCACTTAAAATTACTGGTTTAAACTTGTAGGAGAGGTTTGAATCATCTATAAGTAGGCGGATACGAAGGGCGAACTCCACATCTAACTCCCCAAGTCCCCCACTTCTCTTATTCCTAAATCTTATCAGACATGCTTTTTTGTTGAGTTCGCCCAATGCTTTAAAACATTAATTTAAATTTTTCTCAAAATCACCATTTGTTGAGTTCGCCCTTTGTATTTGGAACGCCTCATATGTATTGTTCTTTACATGTATTGTCCAACACATCATATTAGACACACTAACGCTATTAATATTTAAAATTATTATAGTGAACAAAAAAAAAACAAGAAAAGAACTGAAAAAATTTATAAACTTTAATCATTTTAAATTTTTAGCAGTTTATATTCATTTCGATTTCTCTGCCATTCTAAATGTAAAAAATGTTTTTAGGGTTTCGAGGTCATCCTAGAAACCCTTATGCTTTTGGTAGTTCGTCCGTCCATCCGTTGCATCTTGGAGTATATCTCCCGACCTACTGAAGCTATAGACTTGAAATTTGGTAGACAAGTTAAACTATTTTGCCAAAAAACAGAAAAACTATTGCAAACTTAAACACTCCACATTTGTGCGATCTGCGATCAATTGTGAATAGATCGCAATATTTTATATTTTTTGTAATTTTCAAGTTGGGTATCATTTCAAAGGTATTGATATGTAGATTAAAAATATATACATCGCGTTTCCAAAATGGCCCCAAAAAATTAAAACAAACCCAAAATGTACCCTATTGCACTACCCCATTAGGATAGGTCCTAAAAAAAAGGCAAAAATACATAAATATACATCTCTGTTGTCCAATGATATTTCCGGAAGTTAATCGAACAATTTTTTTTAGGCATTTAAGGGGGCCGTAACTATGGGGCCCCAAAATTTTTATTATTTGAAAATTCAAAGTTTGGTATCATTTGAAAGTTATTGATATTTGGTTCACAACAATATATCGTGTTTCCAAAATAGCGGCCATTTTACCCCTAAAATAACTAAATAAGTGCACACTGAAGATACTAAAGGACAATATATGCACACCTTGTTCTTATTTTTGTTAAAAAAAAAATAATAATAATAATAATGTATTTATGAATTCTTATGACTGAAGAAACTTGCTGGCAAGTACTTGACGGGATTTTTTTTTATATACAAAATACACAGAATTCACCAATTTTTATTCACAATTTACCAACTTTGACCCACCCATCACCGAAATTGACAACTATCTGATAAAATATATCTTTATAATCCTTGAAGCAAGCGACAATTCCAAGTAAGAAAAAATGGTCGATATCTAGGAGATAGCTATAATTGATATAGTTAATCAAAAACCTGTGTCACTAGATAAACATTATCATCTCGTCTTACCGGTTCTCCTTTCGGTTTCGGTATTGGGTTCTCACCTGGGTGTCTCATTTTTATTTCAGATCCCTCTACATTCTCGCCGTATTAAATAAGGTCTATGTCCATATTTTGTTCATTTCGAGAAGCGAAATCTTTTCTTGAACCAATTTTTCAAGTTTTCACTGTACTTCTCTTTTTTTAATCATACATATTGTTGTTTGGTACATTTGACTGTTGATTCTAGAGGAAGACATATCATTGAATGCTCGAGTATTCTTGTGGCCTAAAGATATGGAAGTTGTGCTTGACCTGAGCATGGGAAGAATCAATGTGCGAAGGGAAATGGTTGAAACCGTCCTTAAAACCAAGAGAGTGCAGTTTGACCAGTTGTAAGTATTGATACGAATGTCTGCTTCTGTCTTATGTGCTCATCATGCTACCCCCCGATACTAACACATTCAAGCGGCAGTTTGGTAAAACAATTTCGATATCTCAAAATTTATCTGATATCAAGCTGATAAGAATAAGTGATATTTTCTTTAAAATTTTATTTTTACTACAGTTTTCTTTCAATGAGTTAAATTAAACTTAATTTAAGAGTACACCCTATTTTCATGTATTATATGTAGTTATGATGGACGGTGAGGTGTAAGAAGATACTAAACTCAGAAGTTATTTCATCAGTGAAGAGACGTTTTCGACTCATAGACTCATTTGGTGATACCATTAAAATCTTACATCTGCCTCCGTAGGAGGGTGTCTTAGTTTCAAATTGAATTTTAAAATTTTAAACAGTTATTAATCCAATTAAATCACATAATAATAATTTATATATAAATTCTAGGAAAAAACAGAGATAACAATGAAGAAAATTGTTTCATTGATTGATTTTAATGATATCACCAAAATTAATAAATTGACTGAAGATGACTCTTCTATGAGTCGAAACGTCTCTTCACTAATGAAATAACTTCTGAGTTTAGTATCTTCTTACACCTCACCGTCCATCATGACTACATATAATACAGTTTTCTTTATAAATATGTATTTATATTTATATAAATTGTTAATAAACATGTAACAGTTCCTAGATAACCAATAGCAATCTTCTTTGAGTGGGGTATCAAATAAATGCTACTGATTAGGATTTGTTGTCAAGCATCTGTGGGGACGAAAGGACAAGGAATAGACAAGGACCAGTGACCACGTGATCGTGCTGTTGTCACTTTAGTTCGGATTGAGCTCACTTGGGAGGTTTAGTATCGGGGGAGAGAATAATAAACTACTTGTCAAATCGGATTGTTCCCTCTACCCCTTCGTTGCTCTGAGGTTATATCTGTAAAATAACTGTATCTGTGTAAATTTTGTAAATACATTGTATATTTATTATTTATAGAAATTAAACATTACTACTACTACTAGTATACTACTCATATGTGTGATGAGCCAGGTTTAAAATAAGAAGACAATAGTATATTGTAAAGGTAATAGTTACTAATAACTAACACAGATAATATGCAAAACCATATTATATATAATTGTATTATTAAATTACAATGAACTCAATAATTGACAGCTTGTCAACACATAGTGTCACACACTCCCCCTCTAGTTTCCCAAGCTGTCTCAGTCGGGGAACTAGCCTCAATATTAAGATGGTTGTTTCCTTGGTCTTCCTCGTCTTCGTAACGGTTCAACTGGTGGTGGAGCCGCTTGACCAACAAATGGTGTTAATTGAGAAGTATGATATTTTCCTAGCACTTTTGTTGGGGTATTTATGTCCGCTACAGTATAGGCAGTTGGGGAAATTTCCTTCACAACAACGTAGGGCCCGTCCCTTTTCGGCATAAGTTTACTTGTAACACCGGTTGCCTTATCACTTCGCTTATGACATTCCACTAAAACTCTATCCCCAGGTTTATACCGTGGTGCTGGTCTTCGGTTGCGATCACAATATTCCTTCTGACGATCCTGCTCTTTTTCCACCTTTTCTTTCGCATTTTCCCAGACTTCCTGAAGTTTCTTTAAGTATGGAGTTATTTGTGGGACAAAGTTGTCATTATTCAAAATTTCTCTCACGTCATGCTCCACATCACTTATTGTCCGCAGTTCTCTTCCAAACGTCAGGTATGCTGGCGTGTAACCTGTAGCTGAGGATTTGGCTGAATTCATGGCGAACCTTATCATAGGTAATTTTGAATCCCATGTTGCATGCTCTTTTCCTACAAATATTGCCAACTGAGGTTTCAAATCTCTGTTTTTCCTCTCCACCGGATTTGCCTCAGGGTGATAAACGGCTGTTAGGCATTGGTCCACTTTTAAAACATGACATACCTGTTGCATAACGGCACTTACAAACTGGACTCCATTGTCACTTGTTATTCTTCTGCAGAGACCAAATCGTAAAAATATCTCCTCTATCAGTTTCTTTGCACATTCTTCAGCAGTAGCACTGACTAGAGGAAACAGCTCAACCCAACGTGATGCTTTATCTTCTACCACAAGAATCCATTTGTTACCCTTTTGAGAGACTGGTAGGGGACCAAACAGGTCAATCGACAACGACTCAAATCGCCTTGCATATACTGGGGTTTGCATCAATCCCGCTGGTTTCAGATTAGTTGCTTTATACTTCTGACAATCAACACATTTCTTGACGTAGTCTTCCACATCTTTTCTCATGCCAGGCCAGTAAAATAGGGGTGTTAACCGATGTAATGTCCGTTCGGCTCCGTAATGTCCGGCCATAGGCGCATCGTGGTGTTCTTTCAAGAGGTCTTGTCGTTTCTGTTTTGGAACTACTAACTGAGCTTCTTCGCAATCTGAATCCACCTGATATCGGTACAGGACTCCGTCGTTCATTATATATCCTCGTTTTGTCCATGATGCTACGTTCTCAGGGCATTTATTGTCTTCCAGTTCCTTAATTATCTTACACAGCTCAGCATCTTTATCCTGCTCCATCCTCAACGAACCTTTGGTCGTTGCTGGGAAAATCGCTTGGGCTGATTCCATGACTACACTCTCCATTGGAGGTCTTGACAGGGTGTCCGCAACCACGTTCGACTTGCCTGGTGAGTAGTCAATTTTTATATTAAATGGCTGTAATTTAAGAGCCCACCTTGCCAATCTTCCCGAAGGCGATTTCAAGGACATGAGCCACTTTAACGGTTGATGATCTGTTTTAATAAGGATATCGTTACATTCGATATAGCTTCTAAACCGCTCCACCGCCCAGACGATTGCAAGAGCCTCTCTTTCTGTGGTCGAATAGTTTCTTTCTGCGGGAGTAAGTAGTTTACTTGCGTACTCAACTGGTCGCTCATCTGACCCCTCCCCCTGCATCAGGGCTGCCCCTACTGCATAATTACTAGCGTCTGTTCTCAAAATGAATGGCTTAGTGAAGTCAGCGCGTTGGAGTACTGGAGCTTGCGTTAGGCACTGCTTTAACTTAACAAATGCTTCCTCCTCCACTCTACCCCATTTCCATTCTGCTTTATCCTTTGTTAACTCCGTCAACGGTCGGGCGATTTCCGCGAAGTGAGGGATGAATTTTCGAAACCACGAGCAAGTTTGGACAAAAGACAGCAGTTGCTTAAGATTTTTAGGAGGCTTCCTATCTACTACTGCCGAAACTTTCTCGGGGTCTACATGAATACCTTCTTGCGAAATTGTATGTCCCAAATATTTGACCTTTGAGTTTACAAAAACGCTTTTCTCTCTGTTTACTCGGAGTTTATATAGACTTAATCTATCAAATACTAGTTGTAAATCTCTAAGGTGCTGCTCAAAAGTTTCGGACATTATCAATATGTCATCTAAATATGCGATGACACAAACATCTTTTAGCGCTGCCTTCATTTTATCAATAAGACGCTGAAAGGTTGCTCCAGCGTTTTTCAACCCGAATGGCATTCTTTTAAACCTGTAAGAGCCTAGCGGTGTCACAAAAGCTGTTTTGTCTCTGTCCTGTTGTCTGACACTAACTTGCCAATATCCAGACCTTAAGTCTAGGGATGTTACAAACGCTACTTTCTTTGATTCATGCAACAGATCTTCTATTCTTGGCATGGGATATTTGTCGCTTACTGTCACAGCATTCAGGTTTCTAAAATCCACGCATACTCTAACTTGTCCGTTCTTCTTTGGAACCATCAGCACCGGAGAAGCCCACGGTGATTCGCACTCTTCTATAACATCCTCCGCCAACATCTTCTCGATTTCTTTGTCCAGCACTTTCTTACGCTGAGGTGACAATCGGTAAGGGGGTACTGATATTGGGGTCTGACCTTCTTTGATTATAATGGCATGCTCCGCGAACGTCGTTGCCTCACCAGCAGTGTTGAAAACTGAATTGTTTCTTTCTAATAGCTCGATAAGTTCCAATCGCTGCTTGTTTGTGAGACTCGGTGCTTCATCTTCTCTAAGGTTCACTGCATTAACTGCTTGCCTATTAGTTACCTTTTGTCTCTTTATGAATTCAAATTTATTCTTTTCTTTGTCCTTGAAATACCAAACGTTTTCTGCTATGTCCGGGATCAACTTGGCTGCTTTCATGAAATCCACCCCAAGTAGTGTAGCACTGTCTCCGGCATCATTCAACGCTATCATCTTTGTAGGTACCGTTTTCCCTGCGATTACAATATCGATCACTCCTGTATGACCACTTCGCGGCATTTTTATTCCGTCTGCCAACGTGAGGTTAATGTTTACAGGGGTCAATTTAACCTTATCTTTTATTTTTTCATAAACATTTCGCCCCATCAGACTGCAAGTCGCTCCTGTATCTAACCTTGCTGTGCCCTTTAGCCCACAGATGGAGATTGGTACTAGTAAAGGTTCGACTTTTATATTATCGTTTGCTGCCGTGTATAGCTCTTCATCAATCTCTGCCGTATGAGCACTTGTTGAACTCTCTTTACTGTTACATCGAGGGCAGTGCGCTCTAATCATTCCAGAGGCTCCACAGCCATAACACTTTATTTTCTTATCTGGTTCCGTAATCGTTGCTTTTTGGGGCTCTGCTTCTTTATTCTCAATCATGCTCTTCATTCTACAGTCTGCTGTATCATGATTACTGCGGCGGCAAAATGTGCAACGTATGCGTGATTTGGGCTTAAGAGGTTTATTTGATGCTTGTTCCGGTGTATCAGGTTTTAGCACTTCCTCTATCGTACTACACTGCTTTATAAGATCCGCCAGATCCTTAATATTTTCCCTATGCACTCTTTCCCTAAGTGTTTTCTTAAGTTTGCTATAAACTATGTCAAGTTGAACTATCTCTTCTAATCCATAGGGTAGTTCTGCAAAAAGTGCGCTTACTTCAAAAATAAATACCTGAGCCGACTTTTCCTTTTGCTCCAATTTAAATATTTCTTGAAAGATGCGATAGGCCGGCCTGTCGCCACTGAAAGCCTTACGCAATTCTTTGTTTGCTTCCTTCCATGATTTTATTTTGTTCTTCGCCCCTGACCACCATTTGGCCGCCAGATCAGTGAGTAACATAGGCAAACCTAATAACGCGTTTTCATCGGAAACTCCAGCGCAGTCTTTATAAACCTTGACTGCGTCTAGAAAAATACGCACATCAGAACCTGCGTTACCATCAAATCTAGAAGTACATTTAACAAAGTTACCCGCGAATTTTTCACTTTTATTTAAATTTTGAGTTTTTTGTAAGAGTTTCTCTTGAAACTCAAAATTCATTCGCTGTACGCTACTTAACAATTCCCCAAACTGTTCCTGACTAAATACAACAGAGGTAGGGGCTTACCTTTTTTTTCTTTTTTTGTTGGACTGGTCGTATTTAGCTTACGGGGACGGAGTTCGTATCCTTCCCTCTTCTCTCCTTCTTCACCATCAAAACTATCATTAAAATCTTCTTCTGAACTAGACATTTTCGTTGGGCGCCAGTGTAAAGGTAATAGTTACTAATAACTAACACAGATAATATGCAAAACCATATTATATATAATTGTATTATTAAATTACAATGAACTCAATAATTGACAGCTTGTCAACACATAGTGTCACAATATTCTATTGTACTGGTTATATTAGTAAATGAATAGATAAAATAATTATAATAATTATTGTCTAACCACAGTATACATAAATATAACAATCAGACGATCATCTATTTTTATTTTTATAGATTGTTTTAAATTAACCCACCAGTAAGTTTTTATTAAAGTGTGTACTATTTATCATTATGTGCGATTACCACAAAATATCAGTCAATACAACCAATTCTTTTTTTTTTTAATAGATAATTTGAGTAGTAAACCCACATATTCTACCTCCTGCTTTACAGGAGGGAACCAGGTCACACACACAAAACTAAAACCAGACTGATGTTATCCCAGGGAAGAGTGTATAAACACATTAAAAGAAGTGAGGGAAAAGGGCAAGATAAAAGGATAAAGCTTGGGTTGAGACAACTAGGTCAGGATACAAGGAATGCTTGCTGCTGCCATGTCGAATTCACACATGATCAATTTTAGTCCTACCTTCCAATCCTTATTAAATAGTTTGTAGGATGTTTCCCTTCATGTTTATTTTAATTATTACAAAAATTAACTTTTTTATAGATTGACGGAGCATGAAAAATTCCTCGAGGTATTCAGAAAAAAAGATCCTCCTATTCTAACTATGGAAGAGATGGTATCAAGTGTTGACGACATAGAGTACCTAACAAAAACACTAAATGATGATAAACAAAATGCAGAGGTAAGCACACTAGAATTAATTTACAGACAACAAACATTATTGACATTTACATGTCTTGGCTGTGCTACATAAGTTGAAAAGCGTTACTAAAAATCTAAGCCAAAAAGTTACCCGGTGTATCAAGGAGTTAAAAAGATATAGGAGGTGTGCACAGTCTGACTCCAGCTGTAGGGCCTCCCTCTACTGCGCTTCATAGGGCCAAAGAAAGTCAAAAAGATTTATACGTGTATCAGGGAGTAAGTAAAGTATAGGAGGTGTGCTATCAACTCTCTTTTCTGCCCTCTCTCGGCATACCCCTACCAAAGATTTATACGTGTATCAGGGAGTTAGTAAAGTATAGGAGGTGTGCTATCAACTATCTTTTCTGCCCTCTCTCGGCATACCCCTACCAAAGATTTATACGTTTATCAGGGAGTTAGTAAAGTATAGGAGGTGTGCTATCAACTCTCTTTTCTGCCCTCTCTCGGCATACCCCTACCGCCAAGGACTATGCACCATCCTTGCCCTACCACGCTTCTCAGTCGAATCTCACTCAGGAATCATTGGGTCTGCCCTTCCACTACTACATTTGCTCCTCTACATCTTTAAACACGCACTCTTTTACTATATAGTCCTCTAAATCAAATTATAATTATTATTAACTACGGGAAACAGACAGTGAAAAATACACTCCAGCGCCGGGATTTGAACCACGGGCCTCTATATTTCCAGTATAGCGCTCTTCCATCTAAGCTACGCAGGAGAATGATTTTTCACTACCGTAATCGATAACTAGTCCCGAATCCAAGCTTTCAATATTCATATACATTTAGACAGTCAATATTTATGACATTAGAACTAAACCAAGAATTAACGCTTATAATTATAAAGTACTCAATTAGTACCTGTACCTTGTACAATCAATTCGAAATTCAATTTTTTTAAGTTTTTTGGTAGTTTTCATACTATGGAAAGTTAAATTTTAATTTAAATCAAATTATAATTATTATTAACTACGGGAAACAGACAAGTGTCTAAATGTATATGAATTTTGAAAGCTTGGATTCGGGACTAGTTATCGATTACGGTAGTGAAAAATCATTCTCCTGCGTAGCTTAGATGGAAGAGCGCTATACTGGAAATATAGAGGCCCGTGGTTCAAATCCCGGCGCTGGAGTGTATTTTTCACTGTCTGTTTCCCGTAGTTAATAATAATTATAATTTGATTTAAATTAAAATTTAACTTTCCGTAGTATGAAAACTACCAAAAAACTTTAAAAAAATTGTATATAGTCCTCTTTAATTATTATGAACCAACATAAAGACATATCTTAAATAACTAATTTATCTTTTACAAAATTAATAATAATTAGATCGCTTTTATTATATACGCTTTTTTGTGATATTTTAAAGCATATTCCATTTTATGCACTACATTATTATTAATACATATTTCATATTGCCAATTATTAATATAATGTTTTTGAATGTGATAAATAATAAACTGAATACCCTACATATTTAACATATTATTTATTATTTAATTTTAAAAAAATAGTTATGTTGCAAAAATCAAACCAACCGCCTTCAATTAAAATAATACTCAGAGTATGTTCTAGATTTTATAATTTTCCACGCAAATATATTATAGTGATGTCTGGGCCGGTAGACAATCCTCTAATACTGCGAAGCGAACCTGGGGATATTATTTCATGTCGGTAGCTTACTCATAGCGAAGACATGAAAATGTCTCACTGTCTTGCAAAGAAGTATATATATTTATATTGCTAACTGTACAAAGCTCCCCTCATATGTTTATTGAAAAATATTCTGTGAAACAACATAATAACAAAAACAAACATAATTTTACTGTGAAATTCTCTTTTAGGAAATATTTCTTTGAGTTTTAAACTCGCATATTACATTTAAATATCTTAACTTGATTTTTACTCTACTTTATTCTTGTTACAAAAAACAAATGTATTTATATATTATTCTTTTTTGAAAGGCAATTAATCTTGAAGAGCAGCTGCTGGAGTTCGAACTAAGTCCATTTATGCTTCTGATCAATATGCTTCAAGCAGTCGAGCCTTATGATAGATTGTGGCACACAGTCCTCGAATTTCATCAAAGTCATGAAAAGTGGTTTTATGGTTGGTTTGTTTTTCTATTTATTTTATTAATTCAAGATTTTAATAACCTTAGTAATAGTTTTGATAGCAGTGAAATAGTTAGTCTTTTTGATAGTTGATAACTGATCATTGAAGTTTATCAATATTGATTATGGTCAGATTTTTTTAAAGAGACAAATTAAGGTACCTACTAAAGGACACCTTATAGAGGGGTGCAATCTCTTATAGGGTTGGGACATCGATAGCTTAACATCGATGTTTTGCGATACATCGACATCGAAAGAACAAACATCGATGTCAGCCAAAACATCGAAAGAAAACATCGATGTCTTCGATACATGGCATCGATCCTCCAACCCAACGAGCAAACAAGTTTCAAAAAATCCATCGTTCTCGTTCCCGATATTCGTTGTCCACGTTTTTTGGGTCTGATACATCGGTGACATCGCCTTTTCGATGTTTCAGGAAAACATCGTTACCATAGTTAGATTCATTTAAAATGAATCTAACCATAGTTAGATTAATTTAAAATGAATCTAACCATATCAGCTGTTTTTCGGGGAAGAATCTAGTTCCTGAGAAAATAGCTTTAAACGTGAACAGAGAGAGGCTGGGTTCGATTCCCCGCCGAGGAGAAGTTATTTTTATGATAAATTTTGATGAAATGTTCAATAATAATTGAAGGTACCTATGAAAGCACGAAAACTAATAAATGAAAAACACTAGGCTAAGTAATTATGAACTCGTATATGAGAATGTTTGTCTGAGTTGTCTTAGACTGATTTTTTAAATATTTGAATACAGACTTTCTTAGTTGAACATAATTATGATCAGTGTACTAAATACCTGTTCACTGTTGGTGGTTAAGAAGTCTCAAATAATAGCTGGAGATGGTTTAAATTCCAGAGAGCAGGAGCAGATACATGTAACACTACATGATCACAAAGAATTGACTGATCCAATGACCTGTAATAAAAGAATGTTGTGTGTTGATCCATGTGGAAAAGGAAACATTAAAAAAGTAATAATGTTTAAATTTTTATTTGATCAATCAAAAACTTATTGTATTTAACTGTATATTTATTGGATTTTATTCAGGTCCTTTTAAAGATTTAGACGCTGAAGAAATCAAAGAGACTGTTGACAATATGTGGAAAACATTGTACAAACTGTCCAAAACATTTATCGAAGTCCCCGGTTCTAAAAGAATAGCTGAAATGGTCCGGGGAAAAGTAGAAAAATTCAAGCAATATGTACCTCTTTTACAAGCTATTTGCAATCCTGGGTTGAAGAAACGACATTGGCTTGAGGTAATATTTCTAATAATTTTGATTTCAATATACATAGTTGTAATGCATATAAATGTAGCAAGCAGTAGCCAGCTGCTGTTATGAGTGACACGATGTTCACTGTATGTGAGACAACACTAAAAATATAAGACTTTAAAAAAGTCGCGATCATAATACACAAGTTTGATACAGGTCCAAATTTTGTTTTTTACCTATACCATGATCGTGATCAAATCCACATATCATGATCACAATCATGGTACGTGGATTTGATATGTGTTGACCTCAGAGCAGGGAAGGGGTAGAGGGAACAATGCTATAGAATCTGGGTACCAAAAAGTGGTTCATTATGCTCTCCCCCGATACTAAACCTCCCAAGTGGCACTTTTGTGAAACAATATCGATATCTCGATAAAATCTCGAAATTTATCTGATATCAAGCTGTTAAGAATAAGTGATATTTTCTTACGACATTTAATCTTTTTATTTTTAATACGTAAAGGAAGGCCAGCTAGAAGGTGGACAAATAAGTTTGTCGAAAGAATGGGGAAGCTATGGCATAGGACGGCTATGGAGAGGCAAGGATGGAGAAAAGCTACTGCTACGTTCTTAAATTAGGAATTTTTCATATGTTTACAACATAACTGACTCTTTAACCCCTTAATAGGGAGGCTCCTGCTTCGAAAGAAGTGTCGAGGGAGCTATTATTATTATTATTATTATTATTATTATTATTTATTTTTAATAGTTTTCTTTATAAATATGTACTTTAATGTTTGTTGTTAACCTTATTAATTATCTAAAGGCAGTAACGTCTTTAATAAATTAATGTGTAACAGTTCCTAGATAATCATTAGCAATCTTCTTTGAGTGGGGTATCAAATAAATGCTACTGATAAGGATTTGTTGACAAGCCTCTGTGGGGACGGAAGAACAAGGAATAGACCAATAAGACAAGGACCAGTGACCAAGTGATCACTTTAGTTCAAATAGAGCTCGCTTGGGAGGTTTAGTATCGGGGGAGAGAATAATGAACCATTTTTCAAATTGGATTGTTCCCTCTACCCCTTCCTTGCTCTGAGGTGTGGACCCAGCTTAAGATTAACTCAGCGTATGTTTTATCACTAAATATATGTATATTTTTTTTAATTTAATGACTAGCTGGATACCCGTGCTTTGCTACTGAGTGTTATTTTAATTTGTTGTTTATAAACTACCATCAAGAAACATTTAAATTATTTTACTATGATAGAATATATAGATTATATCCCTCCCACTTATTTCTATACCCTCTCCTCTTTGATAAGATAATTTGCAAATATACCAAATTTTCCCCCCTCCTAAATGAAAATATGACAAAACTGTACATAACAACAATTACTGTACTCTTAAAGAGCTTTTAAACAATATGCATCATAAAGGGTATTTATTACTTTGACCCCGTATTCATTACTTGTACCCCGTATCCCTGTTTATCAAAATTTAAATTTCGAATATTTATGTAAACACTTATTTTCCCCTTGCTTTGAAGGTCAAGTCTGCAAATTTTCATCAAGATCGGACTAAAACTGTAGATTTGTATTAAGAACATACACACATACATTGAATTTTATATATATATAGATAAGTGCTTATACACAGTGAACAATTATATATAGTAAATATTTTCACTTCTGGCTTCCAGACTGAGCTAATATTTACTAGTCGATATATATTTATTTTTTTCGCTGTTATGGAGGTGTTTTTATTTGTTCTAGATCAGCGATGTGGTTGGTCAACCTCTGTATTTGACCGAGGAAACAAGTTTATCAGATATGATAGAGCTTGGTATGATCATGCACATAGCCAAACTAGAAGAGATCAGCGTGGCTGCCAGTAGAGAATTTACTCTTGAAACGAATCTTATTAAAATGCAAGAGGAATGGATGGATATTAGATTGGAATTTGTCCCGTTCAGGTAATCAACATTATTGTTTTTGTTTCAACTCGAAGTGGAAATCTAAGGGTAGTGGCACACTTCGCCACCCTGGTAGGGCCACCTGGGTGGCGCCCACCTGGTTGATGCCACTTGCTCCCGCCACCTGACTTGCGCCACCCACTTATATGAGGGATGCAGTCAGCCCCTTATTTGATTTCCCCTATATTTGATTGAAGGAGTGGGGGCTGAGTGGCAGGGACTTGGGTGGCACCGTGTAACAGGCTCAATTGAAAACAATGGGTTGACCGTGTAGTGCCACCCAGCAGGTGGCGCCACCTCGTGTGACAGGTTCCATCTATTCTCATTGACGACCACCCAGGTGGCGCTACCCGGGTGGCAAAGTATGTCACCCCCCTAAGAATGTGTGAAATTTCTGATCTAGCTGTAGTATGTATAAGAAACATAAGGATTTAAATTTTACACAATTGTAGAGTTAGAGTTAGAATTGTGTGTTTTTCTCTCAAAAGTTTTTATGTTAAAACCTTCTACTCCTGGGTTTAGTTTATTTAGAAGCAGCAGTTTATTTTGATGAAGGGTGTTTTAGAAGTAGCAATAAATCCAGATAAAAGTTTAATAGCAAATATTAGAACCTAATATACAATATTCTGTCCTAATTCCGACACCGGGTTCCTCCTTGGATCTTCACTTCATATCCCTTACCTTGGTTCCTTCTGTAATCCTTCTATTCACACAGGCCAAGTTTAAGTCATAAATGCTTGTAAAATATGTAGATAGTAGAGACTTTACTATGTTAACAACTGAAGATGACATAAAATAATGAAACCAGTTTGTTTATAATATAAAATTATGGTGACAATATTGTTGTTTTACGTTCTATAACCCATCTAGCCCTAATTATGAACTGGTTATGTAGAACCTCGATAAGAAGTGTCTCAAGGGTACTGGGGAAACAGTCTTGTTATCGAGGTGCTCTTTTTGTTGAGGGTCGTGTTATCAAGGTAATTTTGCCTATCAGTCGTGTTATCGAGGTTCGAGGGCAGGATTTTCAAGTCTAGACTTGTTCAAGGTCAACCTATTCCTGTATAGAGTAGCGTTATAGAGGTTGACTTCTCAAAACAACTTTTTATAGAGGTTCTGAGTTACGTTGTGAATTAGAAAATTGTTATAGAGGTTGTTTGGATAATAATAGTCGCGTTATAGAGGTTAATTTAACATTATGTGTTATGGCGATCTCAAGGGGATTTGAAAATTGCACTTGTAATTGAGGTTTTTGTGTTATTGAGGGTCATGTGAGCGAGGTTCTACTATGTCACAAATATAATTTATTATAATTCAATCATTGTTTGTTGTCCTTAACTTTTTTGATATCAACTCTACTCTCTTATTTATGATGAGCCTTTAGGTCCGTGGCAAAGGGCTTAATATTATATTTAGAAAAGAAAGTAAAACAAGTAAATTAATTTAGATAAGTTATTTTATCTACTTTAGACCAAAAAATCAAAACAAACCATTATTTTTATTGGATTAATTGTGGTTGCCTTAGCTTGGCAATAACAAATCATTTCAAGGTGAGTCGTCAGGACACTACTCATGAAGGATATAATTTATATTATAAATTTAACTTGTACTTTTTTGTGTTACAGAGACAGTGATAATTTGTACATCTTATCAGCTGTGGACGACATCCAAGTAATGTTGGATGATCACATCCTCAAGGCCCAAACAATGAGAGGATCACCCTATGTTAGACCATTTGAAAAGGAAATGCAAGGTTGGGAAGATAAGCTCATTTCAATGCAGGATATTTTAGATTCTTGGCTTCAGGTAGAGTCTAAACACAATGTTATTTTTTTTAAGTATGAAAGTATTTATAAGTTTATTCTATAAATGTTCTTGGAGACTGAATACGATTGTTAACAGACTAACTAATGGATTGGGGGCCTGGGTGGCTCGGAGGCTAGAGTGCTCGCCTTGCGATAAGGCAAGTTAAGCAGCCTCGAGCAGGGTTAGAAGATGGTCATGGATGGATGACCGCTTTTGACCACTGCTCTGGGTTCGATTCCCGGACCGGGCCCCCCGCTCAATGTCCACCCAGCATTGTTTAAACAAATGGGAAGCTCCACAAAAGAGTGGCGCCACCAGGTTTCGGCCTGGAAACCATGATAATGACACTCTTGGTTATAATACAACTAGGAGGGGAGTCATGGTTAATGACAATATTGGTCCCTAACCCGGGTTTGTTCTATGGGCCCACCTAAGTGGCCTGTGTCTTCGGGTGTAAAAGCCCCCGGAATTAAAAAAAACACTAATGGATTCCTCAGAATAAAACCCTACTTTATTAAGTGACGTATTAAATTGAATTCTTCTAAAACAGAGGTGATAATTGTATGAAAATTGGCTGTAAGTGTAATATTTACCTTACTTATTTATTATAAGTGGCTAGAGGTGATAATATTTACCAAGCTTCGACCCAGGCTTCCAAATGGTCTAAGTTTACGTGACTCCCGAATCGAATGAACAGACAGTTTAAAATATTTGGGCCTCTTTCTCGACAGTAAATCTGAAATTAAATTTCCAACTTATATCCCACCTTTATTAATACAAGGTTGTCACTAAATAAAAACATTAAGTTACTGATTTATAAGAACTTTATGAGACCGATTTTATTATATGCTTGACCAGTCTAGAGAGTTCTATGTCCAATTCAAATTTTAAATCTTTCAGAATAAGTGTTGTCACATCATAGGAAATTACAATAGATACACTAGAACTTGAATAACAGAAATGCATACCACCCTCAACTTTCCGTGTATCAAACAATTTACTACAAATCTATCCAAATCTTTTTTTGAAAGTTGTCGAAATAGTGACATAAATTAAATAGGCTATTACGACTTTAATACATATACTACTACAATATACATATACTATAAAATACTTCAATAAAAAAAATAATAAAATAAAATCTAGTCCAAAGTTAAAAATTATCTCGTCACATTATAATCAATAGTTAGATACCAAATATTTAATAGGGTTACCAGATTTTAAGTGTTTTTGACTGTGATTGTTATGTTATTTTTATTATTTTTATATGTTTTAGTTAATTTTAGCTAAATGACTGTGATAGTTGGTAAAAACTACCTTTGTAAACTTTATTTATATACATGTGTTAAGAAATTAGGATACTTTGATTTGATTTTTTAACATTTTGTGAAACTATTACTGATTATGATTAGGCATGATTATGCGCCAGAGGGGGGCGAAATATAGCCTTTTTATGCAGTGATCTTCATATTTTTACACCCTTAATGACCCTACTAAGAATTAACAAATATTTAATGTTATTATTGTCCATAGTTGTTGTTGAACGCATGCTATTTATTTATGTTGTTTTTGTTTTGTTGTCTATTTTTATCTAGTCATAAGATTTAATCACTGTTTGAAACCTTGTGTTTAGGGTTTTTGTTGGAACTGTTTTGCCTAACTCTTATGTGTTATTATTATTACATAAACATAAAACATAATGCTCTAAATTACTTTTATTTCCCCAAGGAAGGAGCTTATTAGAAGCTCGAAACTGGGAGTGTTAGTCACCAGAAAATGATTATATTTTATTTATGCAATTGATTTATATTTATATTGTTTATTCAATAAAGTTTTATTATTACTATTATTATTTAAAGTATTTTTTATAAGGAGGTCAAGCAAAGTAGTTGAATCAACTCTTTAATTAATTTTGAAAGTGAATTCATTTAGTTTATATGATGCATTTAAATAGTTTTCTTTATTAAGGTTACAAAATAGTTCTTAATTTTTTATGAAACATCTTACCATTTATAAATATCCTACAATCCTTCATGCCATTTTTTTTTTTTTTTTTTTTTTTTTTTACTATAAATTTAGCTAATTTTTGATTATTTTGTTCTCTGAGCTGTTTAGTCAATAGTATTGGTGACTAATTATTATAACTAGTTTGAAGTTTTATAATATTAGATATGAATATACTTAATATATTTTATCTGCAGGTTCAAGCCACGTGGATGTATCTTCATCCTATTTTTGGTTCTGAAGATATCATGCGTCAAATGCCGGAAGAAGGTATTAAATTTCAAGAAGTTGATAAGACATGGTATTCGATGGTTGCATTCTGCCGAAACAAGCCTCAGATTCTGAGAGCTACTAAATACCCTGATATGCTCGCTACCCTCAAAGCACTAAATAAAACATTAGAAGCTATTCAGAAGAGGCTCAATGACTATCTGGAGAAGAAGCGTCTTTTCTTTCCCAGGTATTACAATTTTTTTTTCATAATATTTTAATCAAAAGTTTTAGGTTTCTGTACAAAGTACAAAAAGAAACCTTATACAACGGCTCTGTCCGTTGGTGCCTGTCCGTTGCTTGTTTCAATTCATAAACTACTATAGCTAGGAAAATAAAATTCGGCACACAGGTGCATCTCGGCATTTGAGACAACTGGACACATTTTGGATTTTTCTCACTTAATATTTTCAAGATGGCGGCCAATATGGCGGGCGACTAAAAAAAAGTTTTTAGTAACTATGACATGTTGTACATCAATTTAAAGGTCTTGAAGTGTAGAAAAGGAATATGCAATTATTAATATTGTCAATATGGCGGGTGACTAAACATTGTTTTAGTTACCATAACATGTTATACATCAATTTAAAGGTCTTGAAGAGTAGAAAAAGAATATTACTATTAAAATTAGTAAATTATATTACACTTAATAATTTTAACTTTAATGTACAGAAACCGGCGATTATCGCCCCACCTACTTACATGAAGTGCGCCTTACTTGTTGTTATTTAGTGGACTGAAGTATAAGCTATTTAGACATACCATCGTTACGCCATAGTGTGGAGCATGTCTCATGTCTTTAGGCCATCTAAACTGAATTACTATTGACTCTTAAGGCCGGTATACACGGGGACACTTAGAGCGAGACAGTCTAGCAAGAGCTGTGTCCGATCTGTCTACACTGAGGGCCAAAATTTGGCTAGACTAGTCTCTGAGAGTAGTCTTGAGAGTGACCTTGAACAAAGTTCCTAGAGCAGTGTCCGGACTGTCCACACGGTGTCCCGTTTTTCTAATCTAGCACACTTCATTTGGTCTCTGCATTCATAGTAGATTCTCATGCTGCCTTGTTCAGCATTACCAAGCATTGTTTAGTCTATTTTATTATATTTATCTAATTTTTTTCATGTTTGGAATTATGATATCTTATGACAAAGAACTTTTGATACCACACCCCTTTCTTTAATTTATTCATTATTATTCATACTTGTGACACCCTATATTATGTATAATAGACAATAACAAATGTGGAACAATGCATCAGGAAAATGGAAGGAACGCTGCCCAGCTGCGGTTGTAGGCCTTCTGCTCTAGCTAAAAGTTTCACCCAGCTGAAACTGACCTAGACTGAACGCTAGAACAAACTGAGAGGTGTCTACACGAAGAAATTAGACACCGCGAGCGATATCAGCTAGAGAGAAGTGGGGGTAGTCTAGCACCACTCTAGGTGGTCTCTCCACTGTGACACTCAATCTAGACACCCACTCTAGCAGCAAAAGTGTCCCCGTGTATACCGGCCTTTAGAGTTTGATTCTTGAATCAATGATCTCGAGATCAAAAGAAATTAAAAGGTCTTGCAGTTGAAATTTTAAATGGATTGAGCCCAGCAAACTAAATTTAAGAATTGAGTAGCATATTAGTAAATCCTCAAGTTTGTGTTTTTTGAAATTGGCTTGAATGAAACAAAATTGCATGTAACAAAGTTTGTGATTCAAGACTCATCAAAGTGAAAGATTTGCCTGTAAAAAATCTTTCACTTGGAGGAGTCTTGATCCACCGACCTCTGATTCAGCAGGCATAAGTGCTAACCATTGCACCACGGAGGTAGATCATTTTTCAATTCACAGAATTGGTAGATAAGCGTAATATTATATACATTATAATACTATAATATATATATATATAAATATTGTTTTCATGTTTTTTCTTCATTTATTCGTTGAAATGAAAATGTTTTATTTTCCTATTAAATTCCACGTAACCATTTCTTAATCCTGAAATAATAAATCTACAACAAATGCAAAGAGCAATGCATAAAATCAATTGTTTTTATATCTTAAATTCATTTTGTTAACTTATAGTTCAACCCAACAATTAAGTGTTTGTAGACAAAACTGATTTAAAACTATTTTTTTTTTAATTTCCTGCTCCAGGTAAAAAAACACTTATTACTGTCTATATTGTGTAAGTTGTTATCCATCCAATATATATTTTGTCATACTTCCATATTAAACACATAGGGTTTTTTTCTGCATTGCCACCATACTGAAGTATTGTTTATTTTGTGTTCAGGTTCTTTTTCTTGTCTAATGATGAACTGCTGGAAATTCTCTCCGAAACTAAAGATCCGTTGCGTGTACAGCCGCATCTCAAGAAGTGCTTTGAGGGAATTGCTGCTCTTGAATTTAGTAAAGATGTTGAAATTTTGGGCATGGTTTCAGCGGAGCAGGAGTCAGTCACATTCAATTCCATTATTGATCCTGCTGAGTCCAAGGTATGATTTAAACTCTTTTTTTTTCAAGCATTTCATATAATTGAGAGATTATAAAATCTTAGATAATTCTAGTTTACATGATCTATTTATTTTATTTGTTTGTTTTTTTTGTCTTTTTCTCATTTAACATTTTAAATTCTATTTAGTTTTCAACCTGAATTTTGTGTTGTTTGTCAAATCTCTTGCAAGATTTGTATCAAATTTAACTTTTTTTTTTTTATTGTACTGTCTATAATAAAGATTTTTCTATAATAAGGCACATTTAAAAAGTCCCCCTCCCCCCTTCATTTTTGTGCAATACTACCTTATCCCAAAAATTTGTACAGAAAATATTTGAGATGACTAGTACACACTTGTGTATTAAAACAATAAAGTAAATTATATAATTTCTTTCTTGAATTTAAAGGTGTTGACTTACTTGATTACTTATATTACTTAAATTTAAAAGCTGTATATCTTTTCGCAAAATCTCAATGTATATGTTACTACCAAAACCTTAAACCAGTCAAAACTAGAATATCTTGGCCAGAATTAGTTTTGACTAAGAGCTCTAGACAAACCCAACATAGACTATTCAGGATTAGAATTTCTTGTTAATATATAGTCAAAACTAGTTTTACCTGAAATGGAGCAGTGTTTCTGCCTATCCCAACTTACATTTTGTTTCCATTACTATAATTTGGGGTTCAATTAAGTGGTTTTTAGTTGATTTCAGTTTTGACTGATTTTAAAGCTTGTATTCCCTAAGAAATTTTGGCAGTAAACTACATTGCACACCACAATAAAGTTCCCTTGCCAAAATCGATTCTTTATTCCATAGATCTCCTAAACATTGAATCGTTTCAATCATCTGTATTGCAAAGGGGCTTTTAGAACGACAGATTTTACCCATTTCACTTCATTCAAAATCTTATTGTAAGTCTCGAAGGATAGTGAGTCTGTTTTGAGTCATTTTCAAAACTAAAGGATTTGCTGCAAGGAAAGCACCTTGCACTTCTTCTTTTCATTATCCGCTTTACAACATGAAAAAATAAACAAATAATGTAAGTTGGGATAGGCACAATAGTTATTTATGCACCTTGGGAGTAAAGTAAGCCATTATTCCCTCAGGAAAAAAAGTTGGTTCATGAGGCAAAGCCGAAGGAACCATAGTACCTAAATCCTGAGGCGCAGCCGAGGAAATAACGCGCCTCGGGAGATAATTATCGTGAGGGGAATTAAAGCACTTTACTCTCGAGGTACATACAATATTTTGTCTCCAGAAGGGAGAAAATACACATTTTCATCCAGTGCACTGTTTTTATTTATTATTTTAATAAATAACAATAATTGTTAGCACTTTTAACAGTAGATAATATAAGAGATTCAATATTAAAAACAAATAAGAATTGGAATTAAACTCAAATAGAAGGTTATTTAGATGCAGGTTACAAACAATGATATACAAGGTCGAAAAAGCAGTGTCGCCAACCTGATTTCAACAACTTTATTACATTAGCCATTCATTTTCTACTACTTATAAAATAATTTAGTTGGCAATCCTTCTTTTTCTCCCTACTTATACTTTTTCTCCCTACTTTAGAGTTCAGGGAAGAAAAGACTTACTTTAGTACCAAAATCATAACTTTTTCTCCCTACTGGAGATATACACTTTTAACTGCTCCATTTCAGTTGAAACTAGTTTTGACAAGATAAGATATTAACAAGAAATTCTAGTTATGACTAGTCAATATTAGGTTTGACTAGAGCTATTAGTCAGAACTAGTTTTGACTAATAGCTCTAGTAAGAACTGGTTTGACTAAGAGCCCTAGTCTAAACTAGTTTTGAGTCAGAGCTCTAGTCAGAACTAGTTTTGATTAAGAGCTATAGTCAGAACTGGTTTTGATTAAGAGTTATAGTCAGAACTGGTTTGACTAAGAGCCCTAGTCTAAACTAGTGTTGACTAGGAGCTCTAGTCAGGACCAGTTTTGACTAAGAAAGGACTTATTCAAAACTAGTTCTAACTAGGAAACTCTAGTTTGTGACTGATTTCGAGTTTTACCGATAAAATATACACCGAACTTAAAGGTGTTATTTATCTTATTACTGGAGAGATGTCACAACTATATTTTTGTTTATCTAGGGTTTAGTAGAGAAGTGGTTACTTTCTGTAGAAGAAGTGATGATGGCATCTCTGAGAGAGATCTGTGTGCAAGCTGTTGAAGAATATGCAATGATGGCCAGAGCGGAATGGGTTTTTATTTGGCCCGGAATGATATCAATCTGTGCTGCTAGTATTGACTGGACCGTGTCAGTGACGGATGCTATAGAAGAAAATAAGCTACCGGTGAGATGTCTCATGTGTCAATCCACATCTTGAATTATTTCTTTAACTAATTAGCTTTTTAATTTTTATTTAACTTGCGTTTGTTTCTCATTTTACTTTTGTGTTTTCATATTATGTAAAATTATTTTGTTATAGGGTTACCTTGAGTTAAGCAACCAACAAATTGATGAAATGGTAATCATCGTGAGAGGAAAGCTCGCTCCAGGTGCTAGAATTACAATATGTGCTCTCATTGTAATTGATGTCCATGGTGAGTTAATTTGTTTCTGATTTAATTTAAATTTAATTTCTGATTTAACTCTAAATTTAAAGGCACAGTTGAATTTCTCACTCTTTACTTGAATTACTCTTAAACTAGTGATGCTGCTCATAAAGAACTTACCATAGAATTGTGCTCTTATATCGGCCATATTTATTTTCAATATGGCTACAAATGGCTAAATAAATACTTAGTATAAGTGTAAAATTACAAAAGATTTTAGCTCCAGTACAAACGGTAACATTTAGTTAAACTTTTGATAATTATTATTAAAACTAATTGTAGAAATTTGTTTGATTAGCTCGAGATGTAGTAAAGAGACTGACTGAAATGCAAATATCTTCTTCAGCTGATTTTAATTGGCTGTCACAATTAAGATACTACATGATAGACGGAGTGGTTCAAGTGTGCATGGTAACTACTCAACTAGGATACGGTTACGAGTACCTTGGCAATACTCCTAGACTTGTCATTACTCCGTTAACTGACCGTTGTTACAGGTTAGTATTGTCATCAAGTATGTAATACTTCAAAAGAATAGGGTGAAATGTGTATACAAAGTATATCCACAAAGTAAGTTCCGTTTGGTTATATAAAAAAGTGTACAGATACAGAAAAAATATTTATTGTACAAACATCTACAAATTTTAAACTACTATTCTACATAGCTTCCGAAATTTCATAGGCACTTAGTCATAGTGTGGCACAAGTTTTTGTATGCCTTCTTCATAGAAAGTTGCCGCCTGTGTTTTCAACCATGTGGAACAGCTTCTTTCAGCTCGTCATCATCGTTGAAGTGTTGACCACCAGGGAAAGATTTCAGGTGTAAGAAGAGATGAAAGTCGCTAGGAGCGAGGCCCAGGCAGTACGGAGGATGATCAAACACGTCACACGTCCCAGTCAAATTCCTGTTTGAGTTTTTTGTCACATTCACACAGATCACGAATCACAGATCTGATTTCCCAAGCGGGGGCATTTTCAATTAAGGCTGCTGCAATCGAAGCGCTGCCGCGAATAGAAATAGAAACGGAACTTACTAGTGGAGCCTGGCAGGTTACCTGGTTGGGTGCAGTAAGCATAGCAGCAAGCTTGAACAATTCCTACCTCGATTGCTACACAGCTCTATGGGAAGCTTATTTTTAGGTTCAGCGCCCACACTCAAGACCAATTTACTATGCATAGAGCTATGTAACAATCGAGGTAGGAATTGTTCAAGCTTGCTGCTATGCTTACTGCACCCAACCAGGTAACCTGCCAGGCTCCACTGTGTTCGTACCCTAAGATCTCTGATCATACTTTCTGATCTATGAATAACTCTCACCGAGATTAGACAAGCGCCAAGTTTGTTTTTACCTGAATACTAGTATAAATGTTCAAAGATCTGAATAACTGAACTAAAGTTAACATAAAAATTAAAACCCGGTACAAAAGATTTGGTGGCTTGTCAGTTTAGACTGAACAGTCCATCTAAAAGCCTGCTGATGGTCTTTATCCGCCATGAGTAATTTCTACAAAAATCTTGGTTGAAGTAATATGTTTTTTCAGGACACTGATGGGTGCTCTAAAGATGAAGTTAGGTGGTGCCCCAGAAGGACCTGCTGGTACTGGTAAAACGGAAACTACTAAGGATTTAGCCAAAGCTCTCGCCAAACAGTGTGTTGTATTTAATTGTTCCGATTCTCTTGATTACAAAGCTATGGGCAAATTTTTCAAGGTAGGTGATTCCTCTATGAAACTATGTGTAATTATACTATTCTTACAATAATTGTATCTACTAATTGTAACTTACTAATTATTGGTATTGATAAAGTAGTTTGATTTGTCCCTTCTTCTAATCTTTGTTATTTGTGGGTCGATTAAGGGTAATTGATTAAGAAATTCAACCAAGGTGAATCTTTAAATTTGGCTATATTTCGCCCCTCTCCGGAGCATATTCATGCCTTATCTTAAGACATTAGGAAACGTTTTAGACATATTTTAAAAATGGAGAAAACATTTTTTTGACTACATAGTGGTTTTGTCATATGATCGTCATTTTTTTTCTTTTTTTGGGGGGGGGGGGGGGGTGGCAAGGGAGATGAAATCGCATTTACGCGCTCTAACCTGTTGCACACATCTTGTGTGACAGAAGGTTACTTCTAATCAAAATCTTTACCATGTTTTATGTTAAGTTTTATTTTTATCTGTTTTCGTCCTAGTTTTTAATGTTTTAACTTTATAGTTGTTAAAGAAAGGCCATCTTAAAGATAAGGCATGAATATGCTCTGGAGAGGGGCAAAATATAGCCAAATTTAAAAATTCACCTTGGTTTGAATCTCTTAATCAATTACCCTTAATCGACCTACAAATAACGAAGATTAGTATTGACTTTTGACACTCAGGTTGGCCAAACTAAATAAAGCCACTGGGCCTGTGGGAGGGGTGGGGCCAGTAGCATTTTTATTTTCCTAGTTGGCCTGACCTTCACAAACTCAAAATTTAGTGCTCAATAGTACTTATAATTTTTATCTTGATTGACAGCTGATACCCCCTTACATTTTATTGATCTACTTAAATAATCCCCAATCTATTTCTAGATCTTTTTTTTATCCCTCCTTTCCCACCCAAGACTGAAAGGTAGGAGCGCCTAGACATCTTGGGACATTGGCGCCTACTCTTTTTTTTAAATATTTATTATCCAATTTCGCTAATTTTCATTTTGTTGTTTTATTTTCCTTTCTTCTTATATATTATGTTTATTTAATAATCAAATAAATAATTTTTATACTATAGACATACATGCATTATTAGTATACACATATACGCGAATACATACGCACAAATATATAAACTTTTTTTTGGCCCTTTGTTACTCGTTTATGCCACTCATTAATTTTAATTTATTTATTTCTCTATTCACTCCCATAATTGATATTTTTAAACAATATATATATAAGCATTTGTTCACAAAAACACGTGGGGACAAGAATACTAACAACCATGATAGCTAACAACCATGATAACTGAAGCTTCCATGTGCACACCCCTCAGGGTTCAACAGATAGCCTTGGGCCAGCCACTATGCATGCCCAAGGCCAGATGACTAGATTAAAATAAATAAATAAAAATAATAATAATAAAATAAAAATAATAATAATTGTAGGTCTAGTATCACCGATTAGTTTGTTAAAAGGAAAATAAGCTATGTACATTTCAACAAGTAGAAACCCAACTCTGAAACTTAACTCCCCTATCACTGTTGCGATTCTGAAAATATATTTCTAAAGATCGACCAAGAAGTTATGAACACGGGAGAAACTGAAAGCTTAGCTTCGTTTAAAGTCGGAACTTCCGAGTATTGCCGAAGTCAGTAAAGTCGGGTGCTAAGACAATACCCATTTCTAGTTTGTATGACATACGCAGTTATGTCAAATCTCACGAATAACAGGAGGAAGGTTTCCAATCTGTTAGGTTTCCTGTTTTGTTTGTTTTTATGCAGTATAAATTATAGTCACAACTGTCCTAAACGATTTTTGTACGATCCACAAATCCACGGGATGATGCAAATGCAAAGGACACTACAAATAACGGGGTTGGAACAAACCTAATATGTATTTGTTATTATAAAAATGATTGCTCTCCATGAAAATTAATCAAAATAATATTAGCGAATTTCTAGTTTGTTTTTCCCCCCATTATATTTTTTATAAATAAAATAACCAGTGAAACTTATCTTAGAATCTCATTATTTTTATAACGGAATTTAAAGAAAGTAAAAGTTTTTTTTTAAAAAGTAACAAATTAAACTCAGAAATAAAGAGGAAGAAAAAATAGATTAAGAAATAGGAAAATCAATTTAGATTGAAAGAATGATCAATAAATAATAATATAAAGATATTATCGTATATTATTAGTGATTTCTTATCAGGCACAGTGTTGCCTGTTGCGAAAAATATAGAAGTTATTAAAAAATAAATTATTAGTAACAAAAGAACAACACTGTTTTTTGAACTGACTATACATGACACCAAAACAACGACACTAGCGCACTCCTCAGATTTCCATGACTTCTTGGTCGACCTTTAGTACTATTTCATCTGTATATCAAATACCAGAACCCATAGCAGAAACTTATAGATCTGTAATTCACATAAATAAATTGGTACATGTGTTGTAATTTACAGGGATTAGCCCAGTCCGGAGCTTGGGCATGTTTTGATGAGTTCAACAGAATTGAGTTGGAAGTGTTGTCTGTCATAGCACAGCAGGTCCAGTCTATTCAGCTGGCTGTCATACAGAAGAAGAAAACGTTTATGTTTGAAGGAACTGAAATATCTCTTAATCCGACCTGTTCTGTTTTCATTACTATGAATCCTGGGTATGATGGTCTTAATGTTTATTTTTATTTCAAAACAATATTTTTCTCTTGGTGTACTGAATGTGAGGGAAAATGTGGTGAAAAGAGAATGTTAATATGTATCTAAAGAAAGTATAAAATTGCTGTTTCCACAATCACTTTCCAAACAAATCAATTTACAACTTTTAGTAAAAATATATTGCTTTACTGTCTAGAAAGGATATACGTAGGTTGATCAAATAGGTATGAAGCCAGTTTCAGCTTGAACCAAAGCATGCTGAAACAAAAAGTATCCCTGTTGACCACGCACCAGACTCACTGAATTCTCAAAGGGGGGCGGGGACTATGCTGAAAAATGAGAAAAGTTGGCATCACTCTAGTATTAAAATACTAAAATACACACACACACACATATATATATATATATATATATATATATATATATATATATATATATATATATATATATATATATATATAAATATCACAGGGAAGTACTTGCATATATGTAATTATATGCTAAAATTATTTTATCATTTCCCCATCCGGCACTATATGAAAGTAAATTTTATCACACTATCATAAGGTATTTATATGAATTTTAAGGTATTTAAAATTTTTAGGTGGTTGGGGAGGAGGGACTGTTTTTGGGTGAAATTTTGGTGCTAAATACACAATATTTGCAGTAAAAAGCACAATAATCATAGTTAATATGTATCTACTCTACTCTTCAGTAGCTTTCATTTGGTACCCCACTCGTAAATTCAAAAAAAAAAAAAAAAAAAAAATGTTGGGCTTTGCTCATTTTTTGCGCATTATGCATGTGCATGCACTTATTAAATGTTTAACTTCTCAACATTTTTCCTATGTGTGTGTGGGTCAAGTTTTATGTGTCTAGCATGAATGGTTCGGGGGATATGAACCAAAGTACGACAGACAGACAGACACATCACGCTCGGCATAAGGGTTTCGAGGATGATCTACGAAACCCTAAAAACACCCTTTTATATTTGATTCAGCCATGTGTATTGCTGATTAATGAGGGTCACAAAAGAATACCAATGACAAAATATAATGTTTTTTGTAGATATGCTGGACGACAAGAGTTACCGGATAATTTAAAAGTTCTATTCAGGACAGTAGCTATGATGGTTCCAGACTATGCTATGATAGGAGAAATATCATTGTATTCTATGGGTTTTGATAAGGCCAGAAGGTAATTTTTATATATCATTTTTTTGCTTAGTGTCACGGAATAACTATTCCTAATTCTCAGAAAGCTTGAGGGCCCTTATATAAACATATTTTATTAATAAACTAGTGTCTGGAAATTCCTCGGTGTCAAGATAAACTAGAAATCTTTAAAAACAATCTCATTACAACAGGAAAGAGAAGTTATCAAATAAATTAAAGCAGTTAAGTTGAGGAAAATTTAATTAGAAATAATTAAGCTGCACTGAAGAATAATTTCCTCTGACGGTATTGATTCCTAATCCAGAATTAAGCTTTCAAATTTATTCTACAAGTCTTAGAAGTCAACAAACGACAATAGAACTAGACCGAGAAATTCGCTTGTAATTATAAAGTACTCAATTAGTACCTGTACTTAGTACAATCAATTAGAAATTCAATTTTTATAAGTTTTTGGTAGTATTCATACTACAGAACGTTTACATTTTAATTTAAATCAAATTATATTACTATTTACAAAGGGAGACAGACAGAGATAAATAGACTTCAGCGCTGGTACTCGAACCACAGACCTCCCCCTCATTTCCACAACCATCATTTTCGATAATTAATTTGTAACGATGTGTAATTGATTTTGGAATACTTCAAATTAGCTACAGACGTTCACGAATATCATCAAGCACTAGAATAATTTGAGCCATTAACTCTTCTTCTGTATTTACAGGTGTCTCGTACACCAATTGTTGCAAAATTTGGTCCTCAAAGACAACATTTTGAACATTACGATTAGCTCCCGAATCTTTTTTCTTTACTTGTAATTCACTAGTATCTCCAATACGCTTATCCAATCTTGAAAATGGTGTATGGCAGGAATGTGAAGCTGAGGATGCTGCTCCACATAAATTCGCCTTGCTTCGTTAGCATTACCGTAAGCTGCTCCGTAGGCAATGTGCATGTCTGCTAATTCAATATTTGTAAAATGATACATTTTGAATCAAACATTAATTTATCTGATAAAGACTAAATTGTAATACACGTAAAATGACAACTACAAAAATAGTTGTTGTTTTCCAATGGTTGCAATGATTCTCTTTTACTTTGGGAAGGAGACATATTTATACCACCGGGAAAGCCCTGGGGTGGCGGCGGATTTATTTAATTTTATCTCGATACTAAATAATTTCCCCACTGAAACCAGTTTATTAATGAAAAATAATTTTAAAATTTTCTTTATCATTTCTGAAAATTAGGAATAGTTATTCTGTGACGTACTGTATAACACTTAAATTGTATTGGTGTGTTGAAAAACCAGTAGCTATAAGTCTAAAAAATGTTATTTTATGTTAAATAATTATTGGTGGTTTTGACTGAGATATTGTGGGACCACTTCATAATTATGACTAGAGAGGTTATTTAGACAGTAACACAAAAATATTGTCACCACAATGTTATATTAAAATACACAAACGCGTTTTGACTTAAAATATCATCTTCAGTGTGCGTTTTAACATAGGAACTCAGTGGAGAATTTAATCTTACAGTGTTAACTCTGAACACCGAAGATGATATTATAGGTCAAAAAGGGTTTGTGCATTTTAGTATAAAATTGTGGTGACAATATTGCTGCATTACTTTCTACTGTTTTTAGCTAACTTTAAAAATGGCCTCTATATATTATGTAGATCTTAGTATGAACAATTCTTTGGGTGGCAAGTAGTATTTAGGGAATGAGGCGAAGAGATTGGTAACATAACATAACAAACTTTGTAGGTAACATGTTGCAACATTCTTCTTCATAAATTATATTTGTAGGCTTGAAAATGGCTGCCACATAAATGAGAGTTTATTTTATTACTCTAATCTAAAACAATGCAAAACCACACTTATAGTCCAGGAGATAGTGTGCAAAAAAGTGTCTGACTAACATCAAGCTAAAATTTTATGTATAAGAAAAAGTTTTTGTGCCTTTCAAGAAGATGTGGTCAGCTAAGTTCGTCTGCGGGACATAGCTTGTCAATAAGCATTTGAAAAAAACAAACCGTTTGAGAGCGGCCATATCCCGCTCTTTTTGGTGGACAATGTGATTTTCATGACCCTGAGTACGAAATTAGTTAGTAGACCAAAATTCAAGTTGATGATAGGTTGTCACTTAATAGGTTAGTTAGTCAAATATTACTCCAAATCAAAGAGGTCTCATATTAAGTGACCGACTACCATCAACTTGATGTTTGGTCTACTAACTAAGTTAGTACTGAGGGTAATGAAAATCGCACTGTCCCCCAAAAAGGGCGGGACGTGGACGCTCTCCACCGGTTTGTTTTTTTCAAATGCCTATTGCCAAGCTATGTCCTGCAGACGAACTTAGCCAACCACATATTCTTAAAAGGCACCAAAACATTTATTTATACACCAAATTCTAGCTTGATTAGTGAGACACTTTTTTGCACGCTATCCCATGGACTATTAGAACAAACTTCTTTTTTTTAATATCTTGGAAGTATTAATTTGTACTATTTCCAACTCACTGATTTAATTATATTAAAAGTTTAATTTTTATGATGATAATTATTTCAGTTTGGCAGAGAAGATAGTAGATACATACAAATTGTGCTCTGAGCAGTTATCATCTCAGCCTCATTATGATTATGGTATGAGAGCAGTAAAGACTGTTCTCACAGCTGCTGGAAATCTTAAACTTAAGTATCCATTCCAGGATGAACCTATTATAGTCCTTAGGGCTATTGTCGACGTAAACCTTCCTAAATTTCTTGCACAGGTATGTACAATCTGATAATATTTCATAGTTTTCTTTCTTCCGTTGAGGGTTATAGAAGGTTAAGCTACTTTACATCCATCATAAGAACATGGCAAATTACGTCAGCAAACTATGGATCGGCACACTACGCCGCCTGCTTTCAATCCGTAAAGAAGCAACATTTTTGGGAAAATTTTTATTTGTTACACAGGTTTAAAATCATCCATCCACAAGTGGGGATGGTTATAGGAGGAGGAATTTTGATACACTTGTGGTTAATTCTGTGAAATAGTAACTTTAGAGCCTAAAAAACTTAGCTAAAATCCATTTTTTTCAATATGTGGCCTTAAAAAATCTTTTCATTACTCCTAGCTGTAAAGAAGAAAATTATTTACGTCCTAGGACGTAAAATTTTTTTTTTTCGTCCTGGTAGTTATCAAAACTTCCGTTTTAGCGCTGCAATCTTTGTAGAAATGCTTTTAGTACAATCAAAATCCGCTAGATGTCAATGCATTTTATTTATCTTTTCTTATAGTGTAACCTCTTTTTAAGGTTCCTTTTTTTAAGTCTTACCTATGTACTAATATTTGTTATTATTATATTGATTATTGATTAATATTTAATGCTTTTTCATTGTCTGCTACCAGAGAAAAAATAGCATATGCTACACCACTGTGAAGTGTTTTTTCTTTACCTTGGCAATATTTACTGTCTCGCTTCGTTCGACAGTAAATGTAATTGCCGCAGTAAAGAAAAAACTCACTTCACAGCCTAGTAACATAATATACTATTACCAGAAGTTTGTTTATGTGTTTTGAGAATATCAGAACCATAGAATAGTTCAAAATAAGCTTTTTAGCATTTTAAAAAACACCATCAATAGGGTACTACTTAAACAGTACAGTGTTGCCTAAGGACCCTCGCTGTGTGCTGACTAGCACACACTTGACCTGTTTAATTTTTTTTGTTTACCTAAATCAGCTATTTTGCTGTGGTTGAATAATATAAGCACCATATTTGATAACTTACTTATTCATTAATAAATATACATTATTATTGTTACAGGATCTTCCATTATTTATTGGTATTTATCAAGATCTGTTTCCTGGCACTGAGTTACCTCAGCCTGACCGGTAAATACACCTTTTAAAGTTTTATATGCCCTTTAACAATTTAATGAAACATGACTGTCCCATGAGGAGAACTGACTCCTAGATATCTATAAACCTATTTTATCTACGATTATATAGATAAACATTATATCTTTGTTTAGATGCGTAGAAAGTGATTATTTACGTACTTGTATTCATTGAGCATGCGCGTCTCATAGTTCTGAATAATTCCTCTTCTTTACCACGCTAGTGTGGTAAAGAAGAGGAATTCTTCAGCTTTACGCACGATTAGTGAGTTTGTTTACATTTAACAAAACTAATTTGGTGTTCTTTTATTAAAGTAACTGTTTATATCGAGTTTTTAGTGAAAAACAATGAGTGAATCAAGTGACTTTGACGAAAATGTGGAGAATAATAATCCTCCAGAAATAATTAATTAGGCAAAAAATACAACTAATGAATTAATGCCATCTTTATCAAGAGAGAGATACGAACTTACATACAGCAAGTTTATTTGTTTCTGTATTTATTATTTAAATCTAACAATCGTAGATAGAGTACGGTATGCAACTCGTGCGAAAACGGCATTTTGCATTGCTCGTGTGGTTTTACCACCCTCGCTAAAATGCTACTTTCCGCACTCGACGCGTAATGTACTATTTGTATTGCAATGAAGTTCTTTATCTCCTAGTGGTGACCACATGTTGGTAGTTGTATATCCAAATGTTTCACTCTGAGTAGTGGGGACATCTTCAGGGAAACTTGTAGCTTAAAACACTACCACTACAAACTTCTGGTACCAATTATTGCGGAAGCCTAAGTACTAATTTTTTTCTACATTTTAAAGGAGTTTCTGTGCAAGAACTTAATAACTTGAAAATATACCTTAAAGTTACCTTGTTAATATTGATTGAATAATGGTTTAAGGTACGGAATTTTCGCTAATAAGAACCAGAAGTTCCGTAGAAAACAAAATTTGAAAGTTCAAAATTTCGCTAAAATTCGAATATAAGAAATAAAGCAACTTTCTTATACATTTAAAATTTATATTTAATGTTAATTAAAAGCGAACATTGTTGCAATTTCAACATGTGTCTCATTTAGAGTCATTCTTCTGTCAGTAACGACCACATTATTATTACTAAAGAAGCGTTCTGTGTCTATACGCTATTAGTTGGACTCCAAATGCTCTGTAACGTAGATTCAGCAAAGGTTGGAAAGCATAATTTAGTTGCCCACAATGTGTCCTTAACATTGAAAGACTAAAATATTTTTGAAAAAGAGAAACACAAATTGGTATATTTCATACCTATTCGTAAAAATAAGCAATTTCCGCATACATTCACAGCAATTTCATAAAAAACTAATATTGTACCTCAAATAATGATTATTGCTAAAATATTGATTTATTCATATTACAGTGATGAGCTGATTGATATGCTAAAAGTATGTTTGGAGAATCGAAACCTACAAGCCGTGCCGTGGTATTTGGATAAAATTATTCAATTGTATGAAATGATATTAGTTAGACACGGACTTATGATTGTCGGGGAACCAATGGGTGGCAAAACATGTGCTTATCAGGTAATACATTTTTGAAAATTTTGTGTGTTAACTTTTCATTATCTGAATGTGGTGGTCTGATTGGAATTTTGGTGTGTGTAAAAAAGCTTTATATTAAATTGTTTGCAGTCTCTTGCTGAAGCTCTTGGAGAAATTAATAGGAAGAAAAGAGCTAGGATGGAAGAGTTTAAGGTTCAATATAAAATTATGAATCCAAAAGCAATAACAATGGGACAACTTTACGGCCAATTTGATTTGGCATCTCATGAATGGTCTGATGGTCAGTATTACTTATTTTTTATTTATTTTTTTTAAACAGGGAAAATAAAATGTGAAACAAGATAACTAAGTACTTTTAGCTCAATTTTGATTAAATTTTACAAACATTTCCTCTATATTTATTAGAATTATTACTTTAAAACTTGGGTTGCTAAATATTCAGCTGGGCTAGGCTCATCCAAAACCTGGCCGGATGGTATAATAGAAACATGCCAAGGTTAATTACTTCTTGACTCAGCTGCTGTCGGGGCGCGGTTTGTTTCGGGCTTATGTGTACAAGATGGGAAGGACACTGAGATGTATCTAGGTGCACTGCAGCAATATACAGGAAGATACACACCGCACTTTTTGTCTCACTAAGTGGATGAGGAGAGAAAACGGTAAATATGTCGTATCTGACCCACTTTAACTAAATAACAATTAAGGAAAAGGGATGTTTAGTCTAATGTACATTGGGACAAAGGAATATCACTCTTTTGTACATAAAAGTGTAATATTCCTTTGTCCCAATGTACATTAGACTAAACATCCCTTTATCGTACTAGTTATTTAGACAAAGTGGGTTAGATACGACATATTTACCGATAAAACCATTGGTGAACACTGTGGGCCAAATAAATCAGCAGGATGCTGCAAAATGAAAAGAGTTGGTCAGAGGTGACCATTGGGAGAAGATCTTATGGCGTAAAAGGAAGCTGAAGACAAAATGGCATACATTTATTTGTCTTACGGTAGTGAATTAGGAACCAGGTAAAACAAGAGTGCCTTTGTACGCAAAGAAAAAGGTACCTCCACGAAGCAATGTGCAAATGGCCTTGTGGTGGATTCTGCCTGGAAATAGGTTGTAAATGGTAGTGAATTAGCAACCAAGTAAAACAAGAGTGCCTTTGTACGCAAAGAAAAAGGTACCTCCACGAAGCAATGTGCAAATGGCCTTGTGGTGGATTCTGCCTGGAAATAGGTTGTAAATGGTAGTGAATTAGCAACCAAGTAAAACAAGAGTGCCTTTTTAGGCCAAGAAAAAGGTACCTCCACAAAGCAATGTGCAAATGGCCTTGTGGTGGATTCTGCCTGGAAATAGGTTTGTGGGTTTATTGGTTTGCTACGGGCTTGCTAGTTAGAAGCAACCCTACGCGGTCTGAGGCAGGTTTCCATAACGGTTGTGAATTAGCAACCAAGTAAAAGAAGAGTACTGCCTATGTAAGCCAAGAAAATGGCGCCAGCACAAAGTAATGTGTAAACGCTCCTGTGCTGGATTCTTCCAGGTAATAGTGGGTCGCTACCTGCTTGCATGTTGGAAGCTACCCCACATGTTCTGAGAGGTTCCCTCTCAGTTTTTGAAGATTCCCACACTGCCCCTCTTTAAAAAAAGATATTCAGCTCTACTTTGCCCTCTTCAATAGTGGATCAATTCCTCTTAGGTATTTTAATTACAGCAACCCCTTTCTGCTGCCTAGTAAGGGAAAACTTTATTACTAGGTTTTGGACATTATGTGTTGGCAATGGGATTTTAGCATAAGAGTAACTTTTGAATATTTTTTGTATTTTTAGAATGTCAATACACAGGAATTAAGGTAAATAATCTCTTGGGTACTAAAAAATTAACAACTTACAACAAAGCAGAGATTATAATGTGGCAAACAAGCTGTACTTTAATAAATATTCTCATTGGGAAATGATAACTTCGTGTAGTATTTGTATACTTTTAGGATATAATAACACCTTAATAAATTTTACTTTTTTAATTTATTAATTAACTTGTAACAGACAATTGAATGATATTTTGATATTGTACATTGTTTAGGAGTTTTGGCAAACACATTCAGAGAATTTGCTGTGAGTATACTACCTGACAGAAAGTGGATCATGTTTGATGGACCAGTTGATGCTGTTTGGATTGAAAACATGAACACGGTGCTTGATGATAATAAAAAGCTTTGTCTCATGTCCGGTGAAATTATATCAGTAAGTCTTTCATTATTTTAATTGCTTGTTCAATTCTTATTCAAAATGTTAGCTCTCTTTGTAGAATTTCATGATAAAAGATAAATTATTTCTACTATAATTCTACAGCGTACAATTTGTTTATTCTGCACATTTTATTAACTAAATTAAGATAAAATATTGGGTTGATCAGACATTAATGTCAGTAATCAATGAAATTTTTATTAAAAGTTTTTATAGCTTGCTTATAATGTATCTATTATAAAACTAGGTCCCATTTTGATCGGGACAGTCCTGTAATTTTAAGCTTTTAAAGGCGTCCCATCTGTTTCTGAAAAGTCCCGTTTTTCAGAAAAATTGACATTTTCCAGAAGGTCTGTGTAAAATAAAAAACTTGTTCTGTACTTAAGAGTTGGAGACTCTTTCAATCTTAGTAAATATATTTTATTTATTGTGAGGTATAAATAGACTAAACTAAGTTTTGGTAAAGATGAATTTAATCACATCATTATTAAATTTGTTATTAATTTTTAATAATGAGTATAATCCCTAACGTTTTTATTACATTTACCACAACTTACTTTAATCTTGTGATATTGATGTCAAAAGACGAAGTTCCCAAAAGTTTCCTGAGGGAGGCCCCCCCCCGACCTCCTTTTCCCTGGGGGCTGCAATAGCTGTCACCCCCCCCCCCTCTATTTCATTGTCCTGTTTTTGTTTTGGACTAAACTCTTTATTGCCACCCTATAAATACTGTCTACCAGAGGCAGATGAGGTAATAGCATCCAGCACAGGAAAACATACTCCCCCCTCAAAATTAGGGGGCCAGCTCCATCAAAACTCATTCTTTATTGTCACCTATTATATATGTTCAAATTTTAGTTAAATGATGGTTAAAATATCACAATTAATTAAAAAAAAAAAAAAAAAAAAATTTATAATGCGATAACTAAAGCTACAATAAAATGGTGGTAAATATGTAATAAAATAAAATAGGCACCAAAAATGTGTCGATTTCAACGATATAGAGAACTATAAAATTGCTACCCTAGAAAACTTCCACTTGCTTTCTCAGCAAAGAACAAATCAAAGGGGGAAAATAATCAAAAGTGATTCAGAAAATTGTATTTTTAAGGGTCTGCTGACCCACCTTCTGCCGCCTGATAGTCACTTTGTTATTCTTCTAATCATTATTATTATTTTATATTCCTCATTCATACAGTAGGAGTGGCAAAAGGAAGCCCCATTACAGCAAGCCCCATAAAGACGCTTAGTGCTTTTTGTCTTTATAACCCATCAATTGCTAACTGAAACATCGCTTACACATTTTGTAAGAAGTGTAAATTGTGCTATTGCATCACCGGCGCCTCACTGATGCAATGGCATATTGATATGAGAAACTTTTGTTTGATTTGTCGGACCAATGTATCTTTTTTATAATCGGCTTGGCGGCGCTTCAGGAATTTTCCATCTTGCCGGAGCCCCCATCCGTCTCCGCTGTCTACGATAGCTCATTATCCTACTTTTGTATCAAAATGATTGTTGTGTACTTAATTGTTTACAGATGACTAAGAAAATGAATTTGATCTTTGAGCCAGCTGATTTAGATCAAGCTTCTCCTGCAACTGTTTCTAGATGTGGTGAGTATTGTATTTCATTTTTTTTAGATAATTTGTTTATTCAAATTACATTTAGGATAGTTAATACTATGTGAAACTCTACTATGTAACTCGGAGCGATTTCATATTTATGGGATACTTCTTTGTTCTTCGTTCCTTTATCTATGTCTTTAAATTAATTCATTTTTTGTGAAAGTGGTGATTTTCTTTTAGACATTTGAATGGTGAGTTAATGTCCAAAATTAATTCTAATCTAAACTGAGAAGAGATTTCTCAGTCAAAGAATATTCCAATTCTCTTAAACTAATAAAGAAAGAATATGTAAAATTATTGGAGTGCTAGAGCAAGAAACTCTTAAAAATGGTTCTAAGAAAATAAAGGAATGCAAAATCACTGACAATATTAATTCATTGAAAGTTTGTCAGTAGGATATTATGCTTATTTATGCTTATATTATATTTATGCTTATTTATTATGCTATTAATATGATATTAATGCTTATTTCTATGAAGTTTGTTTGTTGTAGAGAAATTATTTTTGTCCTATAGAAACACTTTTATATAGAGAATTTGTGGGGACGTAAAACATATTCTTTATAAAGAGATTTTTGTTGTACAGAAGTTTGTTATAAGGAGGTCCGACAGTATTTTAATAGTTTGCTATTGTAGGTTGCTCACCTTTTTAAAATGATTCACAACCTAAACTAAAACAACATTAAAGAAAATAACCAACTTTACTTCACAACACAGAAGAAAACAACATTAAATCATGCTACATGCTTTTTAGGGTTTCGAGGTCGTCCTAGAAACCCTTATGTTTTTGGTAGTTCGTCCGTCCGTCCGTCCGTCGCAACTTGGAGTATATCTCTCGACCTACTAAAGCTATAGACTTGAAATTTAGTATACAAGTTAAACTTTTTTGCCCAAAAACAGAAAAACTATTGCGGACTTAAACACTCCAAATTTCTGCGATCAATTGCGATTAGATCGCAATATTTTATATTTTTTGTAATTTTCAAGTTGGGTATCATTACAAAGGTATTAAAATGTAGATTATAAATATATATCGCGTTTCCAAAATGGTGGCCATTTTACCCCCCAAAAAATTAAGACAAACCCAAAATGTACCCCCCCTGCACTACCCCATTAGATTAGGTCCTAAAAAAGGGCAAAAACACATAAATATATATCTCTGTGGTCCAATGAAATTTCCGGGAGTTGGTCTAAAAAAAGTGAAATTTTAGAAATTTTAGGTGGCCGTAACTCGGGCCCCCCTCGGGCCCCCAATATTTTTGTCATTTGAAAATTCGAAGTTGGGTATCATTTTAAAGGTATTGAAATTTCGTTCACAAAAATATATCGTTTTTCAAAATGGCGGCCATTTTACCCCTAAAATAACTAAATTAGTGCATACTACTGAAGATAGTAATGGATAATATGCACTCCTCGTTTCTTAAAAGTTAATTTTTATACATATTTTTGATGAATGTTTCGATGAAGGATAATTTAGGTGTAAGAAAAGCGACATATTACATATTTTTGTTAAAAATAATAAAAATAAATAATAATAATGTACTTATGAATTCTTATGACCGAAGAAACCCTTTTAGTAACTTGCTGGTAAGTACTTGACGGGATTTTTTTCTCCATATCAACACACCCCTTTTCAAAGTCACCGAAAACCCAGCCACACTCCTTCTATGTTGCGGGCTAGTATCCTACACTATTACATCCTGATCAACTTAATGGCAGGGATCAGCTACTTTACTTGTTTTCTCTATATAATAATTTAATTTTTATTATATATGCTTTTATTTATTACAGGTATGATCTACCTTGAGCCAAAATTGTTAGGTTGGCAACCAATTCTTGATTCTTATAAAAAGATTTTAGCTCCTAAAATCCTTCCTGATCAGTTGGAGTTGATTCTGGAATTTATTGATTGGCTTGTCCCTGCTGTTTTCTTATTTATTGAAATTCAGGGTAAACTCTTTGTTGAAACATCAGAGTTGCATTTATTCTATGTAAGTTTAATCTTGTTTTATATAATAGTCAGGGTGCCCATAGGCAAAAAAGTCAATTATACATACTCTTTCCAAACCTCGTTGTATGGCTTGTTTAAGTCTGACACCGTTTTCCTCTGTGATTTTATTTAGTTTTGGGGCGTTTTTCATTATTTTAACTAAATAAACTCACAAACTATATAAAATCACTGAGGAAAACGGTGTCAGACTTGGCCTAAACAAGCCAAACAAAGAGGTTTGGAAAGAGTATGTATAATTGACTTTTTTGCCTATGGGCACCCTGACTATATGTTCTTATTAATATCATATGAACATATATCAACATAATCATGGGTATATCTTGTGTTTGCTTCAAGTCAAGATCACGATGCAACATAACCCTAAAGATGCTTCCAGTAGTGGAAGCATCTTTAGGCTTGTGACACAGATTTTACCGAAAAATCAAGTTTTTGATTGCTAGCTAACGGAAGCCTACGCACTAAAGTATCATGATAACTTTTTATATTTTGTAGGCTTCCGTGATTGATCTCAATATGAAGTTCCGGGTCTCCGATGATGACTGCTTCATGTAGGATTTTTGTTCTGTAATTTCGCACCCAGTGTGTGGAGCGTCTTCAGGGGAGTGCATGTTGTCCTGGTGAAGTAACAATGATATCTGGAGGTTTTGGACAAGGTCTGGGGTTTAATCTTGTCCGTGGTCTGAGAATATAGCTGATGTTTGTTACATCATTTTGGAGAGCCTGTGTGGCCATGTTGATTAAATTACTTACCACGTCTGCTTGGCCATCACTAAATCAAGAGTGGTACGAGATCATGGGTTCGATCCCTCACAGTGATGCTCTGATTGATATGGCTCACTAATGATCTCACCATACTTGCTTTGGCGGTACAATGCATAGAGGTATCATGTGTGAAGTGAAGCTGGAACTCTCCACCACGGGGCTAGTAAAATGGCCTATAAGGTGGCCTAATTGCTAGGTTCCAACAAGTGGTTTGTCCTACCCGTATAGTACTAGTACTAGGACCTTACTACTACAACTACTTCGTTACAAGTTACTGTCACCACCGGAAGACCTTCTATGACCGGAATACAAGTTCTATGATAACATATATTCGAGTCATATGATGCTTAAACATGCTCTCTTCGTTCACAAACATCTAAATTAGTATTATTTTCCTTATTACAATGTTTGTTGTACATTTTTTATTTTACACATTAATTTCATGTGTAGGAAAATCATAATTTTAAAAACATATTTCAATCATTCTTGTGTACCTGTAACGAGATTGTATCCTTTCCTGTAAAAATGTATCATATTGTAGGTACCTGAATGTATAAAGTTGAAATTATGTATTATTTTTTCATTCATATTCATCGGAAGTTACCATCAGTAACTACTGGGGAATTGCTATAGTTTAAGTTCGTATGTACTTTTTTTTGAACTTATGAATTTTAAATGACACTACACACCTTTTGTTTTTTAAGTTATTTTTGTAGACCTGGTCCTGCTGGGTCTGGGTTTTTGTTTTATTTATTTATTTTTTGCCTAATTTATAGTGAGTTTAACTTTGGGTTGAGGCATGTGAGATGCTTCTTTAGCCAGGTCATCGGCCACTTCGTTTCCATAAATTCCGCAGTGGCTGGGGACCCATTAAAATACTAGGTCAAAACCCTGATAATAAGAGTACTTGCAAGATAGTGACACTTGATGACCAGTACAAATTCGGTTTCAAGATTGCTGGTGACTGATATTATGGCCGCTTTGAAGTCAACAAAGATTACAGTCTGCCTTGGGGAAAAATGTGTTAGATGCTCCAGTGCTAGATATATTGCTCTAATTTCTCCATCAAAGTTTGTGCTGTTTTCTCCTATGGTTGCTTTGTTATTAAAGAGTGTGCAATATACTCCTGCACCAGCAATAATTTTGCCACTATCAGCTGATCCGTTTGACCTTACAGTAATTGAAAACTTCAAGTTTCTAAATTTATTAAATATTATTTAATTAAAGACCTTGAATAAAATTTGAGGTAAAGATATTACACCCATATTATATGAGAAGATTAAATATTTTAACATTAAAATTTAATATTTTCAGTGTTTCACAAGACTATTTACTTGCATGCTTGAAGGAGACTCAGCTACTGGAATCAGTACACACAATCTCTCCTGTATTTTCATCTTCACAGTACTCTGGGGACTTGGTAGCATTATGACAGGTAAGTACTATTATTAGTACACTCTATCATAATCAATTTAAAACTGAATTTATAAATATTGAGTTATCAACATGAGGTAGATGTGCTAGGGTTTTAATGTAGTCTCAATTTAAAATCAAATGAATTATTAATAGTGCTTAAAATTCAATTTGGTGTGCTCACAAATTATATAAGCAAAATAAATCAAGTAAAAAATGGCAAGGAAATGAAATAAGCTCTGAACCAATTGGTTGTCAAATTATATATTAATTTATTGAGAAAGTAGAAGAAGAAAATATGTGTGAGACTCTCACGCATTAGAAGTGAAACTTAAGTTCTAGAAACAGTTGATTTTATGCATTGCTCTCTTTGCATTTGTAGACGATTTTATTATTTCAGGATTAAGAAATGGTTTTATGCACTTTAATTGAAAAATAAAATATTTTCATATCACTTTAGCAAATAATATGAAGAATAAACATGAAAACAATATTTATATATATTTAGGAACGCAGCAGCGTTCCGCCCCGCCAAGTCAAAAAGTCAAAATTTCACGAAAGCTGCCAGCGTTTATATACTGTAGGTGACAAACTAGGGTTTTTGAGGGTCTGCAGTGTGAAATACGTACAAGCTACCTAAATTTCAATGTTATAGGTCTCGTAGTTCTCCAATCTCCATAGACCTTGTCAAGCTCTTAACTTCACTTTTCTTTGACTCTAATGTGTGGGAATAAACAGTTTAGAGAATCCTTCCTTAGGAACCGTACAAAAAGTCATGAAATCTGACCAAAAACCACTTGTGTCCAAAAAAGTTGTGAAATCAACTTTCTGTCCCGCCAAGTGATGTTGCCACTTTCTCCTGACCCAACACTGTCAATTTAGATACTTATCAGCTTCTTCTCCTTGGCGGTGTGCCTGCAGTACTACCCAAAGTTAACTGGTTGTATTCCACGCACCCTCTGCAAATAAAGTAGTAGTTGCATGGGGTCATTCCTTGAAAGCTTAATTTGTATATTACTTATTTCTATTTTATTTGCTTTCTGTAATAGGAAAGATTTACAGCAATGATCATTGTGGCATCGAGAAGAGCCTTCAACAACACTGTTAAAAGGCTTTCCTCTCCAATATGCGCCTGCATATACTAGTACTAGTTGTCTAGAACTAATACTACGAGGTGAACAACTTTCTTTCCACACAAACCTCATGTGGCAAGCGTGAAGGTGTAACAAGAAATTGTAGTGGAGTTTGAAGAATCCAGTATCAGGAAACGGCAAGGCACACCGCCAAGGAGAAGAAACTTATAAGTATCTAAGTTGACAGTGTTAGGTCAGGAGAAAGTGCCAACATCACTTGGCGGGACAGAAAGTTGATTTCACAAATTTTTTGGACCACAGACTTGGCGGGGTTTTTTTTTTTTTTTTACCACACAAGTGTTTTTTGGTCAGATTATATTATTATAAAGTATATAATATTATGCTTATATATAACAATTCTGTTTATTGAAAAATCATCTACCTTCGTCTCAGACCAAGGAAGGGGTAGAGGGAACAATCTGATTTGAAAAGTGGTTCATTATTCTCTCCTCCTATACTAAACCTCCCAAGCAAGCTTAATTCGAACTAAAGTGATCACTGGTCCTTGTCTTATTGGTCTATTCCTTGTCCTTCCGTCCCCATAGATGCTTGTCAACAAATCCTTATCAGTAGTATTTATTTGATACCCTACTTAAAGAAGATTCCTATTAGTTATCTAAGAACTGTTACATGTTTATTAACGACGTTACTGCCTTTGTAATTAATAAGGCTAACAACAAACATTAAAGTACATATTTATAATAGTCCAGGAGATAGCGTGCAAAAAAGTGTCTGATTAACATCAAGCTAGAATTTAGTATACAAGTCAATATTTTAGTGCCTTTTAAGAATATGTGGTCGGCTAAGTTCGTCTGCGGGACATAGCTTGGCAATAGGCGTTTGAAAAAAACAAACCCGTGGAGAGCGGCCATGTCTCACCAATTATGGTGGACAATGTGATTTTCATGATCCTGAGTACAGAATTAGTTAGTAGACCGAAAATCAAGTTGATGTTAGTTTGTCCCTTGACAGGTAACCACGTTGATTTTTAGTAATATTTGAATAACTAACCTATCAAGTGTGAAAATAACATCGGCTTGATGTTTGGTCTACTAACTAATTCTGTACTCAGGATCATGAAAATCATACTGTCCACCATAATTGGTGGGACATGGCCGCTCTCCACCATTTTGTTTTTTTCAAATGCCTATTGCCAAGCTATGTCCCGCAGACGAATCTAGCCAACCACATATTCTTAAAAGGAGCTAAAAGATTGACTTGTATACAAAATTCTAGCTTGATGTTACTCAGACAGATTTTTGCACGCTATCTCCTGGACTATAAAGAAAACTGTATTAAAAATAAAAAAATTAAATGTCGTAAGAAAATATCACTTATTCTTATCAGCTTATATCAGATAAATTTCGAGTTTTAACGAGATATCGATATTGCTTCACCAAACTGCCATTTGAAAGTGTTAGTATGGGGGGAGAGCATAATGAACTACTTTTTGATACCCAGATTATATAGTATTGTTCCCTCTACCCTTTCCTTGCTCTGAGACCTTTGTGGTGCAATAAGTTTGCACTTATGCCTACTGAATCAGAGGTCGGTTGATCGAGAATCGTCCACCGAAAAAAAATCAACTGCCAACTTAAGCCGACAGTTGATCTAACTATAAAAAAATCTTTCACTTAGACAAGTCTTGAATCCCAAACTTCGTTACAGGCAATTTCATTTCATCCAAGCCAATTTACTCTCCCTCCCTCCTAAAGAAGCTTCACTTCAAAAATTGAACAAATAATGAAAGCCCTCATTGCATGATAGTTTCAACACGTTAAGCCATGATCTGGGCTATTAGCACAATTTTTATAGTCTAAAGTCTTATACAAGGATTACATTTTTTTTCCTACAGTTCACCAATAAAGTGGTTGTTATCGCACTCAAAACAACAGATTCCTGCACTTACTACTTTACCTCATTCGTTTTTCTTTACCGCACTCCAGTGTTCCAACTTACGAATATAAAGAACTTAAATCTAAACAAAGATTAAATAATCCAAATTATAATAATAATAACAATGACAACTAATGATTATTTTTTAAATAACTACATGATTTAAACACTGTATATCATATATAAAAATGTTAAAATATAAAAAAGAAAAGATAGACAATCTAAAAATAAGAATCAAATGTGATGAGTAAGTGTTATGATGAAAAATAATAACAGTGGTTGGTCAGGTTTGCTGAATCAGGCAAAAAGGCAGCACTGGCTATAAACAGCTGGTTTAGTTGATATTGTAAAAATCTTTTTTCATGTTGATAAACACTATTATTTTATATTTTATTTATAGATTAAAAACTAACTGTTGGAAAAATGTAATGTGCAACTCGAGCTTAAAGTGTCTTTGCTGCACTCGAGAAACCTTTCCGCCCTCGCCTGCGGCTGCGTAAATATTTCTCTTGAGTGCAGCAAAGTGCCACTTTGCGCGCTAGTTGCACAAATAACTATTTATGACTCTAGTGTAAATAGTGGAGCTTGAACAAATAAACAATTGCAATTTATTTTACATTGTAAGTTATATTCTGGTTTTAGCTGATACAAGAAGAGCTTTCGACGTGTATTACCGAGCTTTACTAAATGGAGGCAACCCTAACTTTCCAAAACCAGAAAGATTCAGACTGACTAAACATCAAATATTCCCTGATAAAGCTCTCGTCTGGGATTATATTTATGACAAAAAAGGACAAGGTAGTTGGGTTACATGGAGTGAAATGTATGAAAAAACTGTATATCCTCCTACTGCAAAGGTGTGAAGCTTACATTTTGGATTTTTTTTTTTTTTTTTTTTTTTGCTTTTATAAATTTTTTTTAGGGTAGGTGGAGGTAAAGACTTGCACTTAGGGGTTTTCGGGATATTGCATGTGGTGATGGGGTTATTTTGATGTGACAAAGCTTGAAACTGGTTGTTTGGCATCTTAGTTATGTCTACTGAAAAAATGGGCGGGGTCGGATGACTAACTTACTGGCAATAAAAATTTTCCAAAACCTTTAATATGAGAGTTTTTGCCCCACAGTGTGGGGCAAAAACTCTCATTGAAATTGTGGTGCGAGTTGTTACCCCACTGAGCAAAAATTATCAAACAATAATAACAGCTTAATTTATATAATACTTAATTTATTTAATATGTTAAGACTTTCACGGAAGAAGCGAAGAAAAAAAAAAATCTTCTTGTAGGTATAAATAATACAGTCTTCTTTAATGACAGAAAAATACTAATAACCAGAAAAAAAGTAGAATAAAAAAATAGAAACAAAATACATCACGATGAAGACGATTTGGCATTCAATTAGAATCAGTATCCGAGGAACTGAGAGATCTGTTAATCTCCCAAACTATGTTTTAGATTGAAAACATGGCCATGCGAGTCATTGCCCCTCGCGAGTCTTCACCCCCACCAACCGTATAAATAAATAAATAAATACCATTTATTAGAAATGTTTAAACAATATTCTTTAGTATTCTATCTACAGTTCACATTATTTCTAAATCAGCTGATTGCTGTGGTTTTTTAGTTCAGCATTTCTCATGCAATAATAATTAATTTATTGAGCAACAACAAAGTAACATACATTCTTAGCACATAAAGCTGTATTCATTTAACAGCATACATTTAAATTCCCTAACAATATTGACCTTCTTTTTAGCATAGCAACATAATATAACATTAGCATAATATAATATTGACCTTCTTTTTAGCATAACAACATAATATAACATTATACAGCTTCATATAAACAACAATTTATAACAACAAAATAAAACAATAATATACAATTTTTAACAACTTATACTTATAACAACAAAATATAAATAGAGTTTTAGCCTTTAGTTTAAACTTAGTTTGCTTGGTTTCTATCCAACCATTCCTCGCAATATATTTCTCCCATCCTCCTCCATTCTGTTCTATCACAAGCTACTCTCCTCCATGTACTTCCTCCGCAGCAGGTCCTCATTTCCTTATCCCATTGCGTTCTAGGTCTTCCCCTTTTTCTTTTATATTCAAGCGGTGTCCATTCTATTACTCGTTTGGCCCATCTCTCATCTGTCGTCCGAACCAGGTGTCCTGCCCATTTCCACTTCCTCTTTATAGCTGCTTTTGCTACGTCTTCGATGCCTGTTTGTTCCCTTATCCACCTATTGCTTTTCCTGTCGTTCAACCTTATATTTAACATACTCCTCTCCATTCTCCTTACAGCGACCCTGAGTTTTTCTAGATTATTTTGGTTGGTACTCCAACTCTCACATCCATAGAGTATCACTGGTCTTATCACACTATTCCATAGCTTAACTTTATCTTTAATTCCTATATCTGATTTAAAAAGGTGCCTATATTTATTGTAAAATCGCCATCCCATTCCTATTCTTCTGGTTATTTCCTTATTTGTATTGTCCTCTTTTGAAATTAACTGACCTAAATATATAATATCTTCTACTTCCACTATTTCCTTTTCATTTATTTTAATACCCAAGTCATCTTTATCCTTGTTTATTGTTATAAGTTTTGTTTTAACCGTATAAAAAGATACATAAAAATAAAATTACAACACTTTTACAAAAATATAAAGATTTTTTTAAAAGCTACCTCTTATAGTAGCAAAGCCTGAGGTGTGAGAGGGAGACTTCCAGGTGGTTTAAAATGAGATAATAAAAGTAAATAAATTTATATAAAGAAAAAAAAAAAATTAAATACATACAAGCAGATAACTATAAATAAGAAGAAGAAAAATATAAAACACAAATAAAATTAAAATTAAGGGATTTTTTTTTTTTCTTCTTCCTTTATTGTAGGTATAGACGAAAGATAAAAAGGAGAAGAAGAAAATAAAAAAATAATCTAACAAACAATAAAATGAAATTAACAATTATAGATATTTTTAATTTTTATATATATTTTTTTTAATTTTTATTAAATATTGCAACTACCGTTTTACATGTTATAAGCAATAATGATAATTTGATTGTAATAGCTCGATTACATTTTTTTTTTTTTTAAATTAATAACTTCATTAAAGATAAAATAAAGATAAAGATAAATCAAATAAAGATAAATAAGATTCATTTAAGATAAAATTAAGTTATCCATTTATTTATTTATTTATTTTTATTGTATAGACGAAAGATAGCAAATAATAGCAATACAGTAGAGTCTCGCTAATCCGGGTTTGACGGGACCGGACCCAGTCCGGATTACTGAAAGTCCGGATTAAACGGAATCAGTTTTAAAATGTCTGTAAAACAAGCTTTAGTAGGGTAAAACTATTAAAATTGAGGTTTATCGTAAAAATTACTTCTATTAGTCTCCAAAGCATGCTTGTACAACGTATAGGTATAACACTATTTAAGTTAAGGGCTGTTCTGTAACCTGTCCGAATATCAAATGAATTAAAATAAAATGACAATAATCTATTAAGCAGGTCCAGGTATAGAAGGGACTTCCTGAGAAACAGGCTGTGTTCCGATATGAAATTTGAGGAGCGATAATCATTTCAAAAAAAGTTGAGACATTGGACACTGTCGGCTTGCCGAAATTTCATGGAACTGCGTTGAGCCACCGCTACATGTTTCTTAAAACCCTCTCCACATCTCAGTCACATATAATTGTATTTCCTGGAATACACTACCTTTATATCTTCCGCCCTATATTTTTATGGAACCGAAACAGATTTATCAATGTTCTTTTTTATTCCTAATTATTCTTAATCTGTTTATTTTTAACAAAAATACCGGGTATTCCTCGTGTCGGAATGTTGGAATATACACCTGTAAACTAACTAGGAACCATTTTTAAAAAAAATAATAGACAATAAAAGCAGAAACCCTGATAATCTTAACAATTCATAAATCAGAACAGGCCCTGATTCCAATTTGTACATAGTTTTTGGCCCGTCCGGATTATAAGGATGTCCGGACAAGCGGGGTCCGGATAAGCGAGACTCTACTGTATAGAGATAAGATAATAAGTTTCATTAATCGATTTGGTTGAAGAAAGTTTTAAATATATCAAAGAATATTACCAAAAGAAAGAATAGAAGAATACAATTTAATTAAAATAATAAAATATTACTTTAAATCAAATTATAATTATCAATAACTACAGGAGACATACAGAGAAAAATAGACCCAGTTGGTAAGAGCTCCTGTAACGGATATATAGGAGGCCCGTGGTTCAAGTCCCGGTGCGGGGGTCTATTTTTCTCTGTATGTCTCCCGTAGTTATTGATAATTATAATTTTATTTTATTGTTTGTTATTATAATATTAAAAATAATTTATTTAATGTTACATTTTTTATTTATTTTTTTTTTAAATCAGGTATCAGATATGATTATTATGACTGATGAAACAGCACAGCAAAGGTTTTTCCTGAAGACTTTGGTTGGATCAGGTGTTCCTGTCTTATTTGTCGGTCCAACTGGAACGGGAAAATCAGCAATAGTATTGGATCATCTTTTATCTCTTCCAAAAGAATATTACATCCCAAATATTATCAACTTCTCAGCTAGAACTTCTGCGAACCAGACTCAGGACATGGTCATGTCTAAATTGGATAGGTATCGATAATATTTCAATAAATTAGTGTTTTATTTGTAAAATACAGACTACATTATGCACGTTACGAGTTGTACCTTTTGATACCTAGATTGGCCAACCTAAATAACAAAAAAAAAAAAATAAATAAATAAATAAAGCCACTAGGCCTGTGGGAGGGGTGGGTTCAGTGACATTTTTGTTTGCCTAGTTGGCCCGACCTTCTAGAATTCAAAATCCTGACCTCTGATTGGCTCCCCACACCAATCTATCATTTCCCACACTGTTAAAAGTCACATCTCGTAAAGTGCAAACTGTAAGTCAAATTACAACATAATAGTACATAACGCGTCGAGTGCGGAAAGTAGCATTTTGCATGCGAGTGTGGAGTTTGCACCCGAGCGACAGCGAGGGTGGTAAAACCACACGAGCAATGCAAAATGCCGTTTTCGCACGAGTTGCGTACCGTACTTTATCTACGATTGTTAGATTTAAATAATAAATACAGAAACAAATAAACTTGCTGTATGTAAGTTCGTATCTCTCTCTTGATAAAGATGGCATTAATTCATTAGTTGTATTTTTTGCCGAATTAATTATTTCTGGAGGATTATTATTCTCCACATTTTCGTCAAAGTCACTTGATTCACTCATTGTTTTTCACTAAAAACTCGATATAAACGGTTACTTTAATAAATGAACACCAAATTAGTTTTGTTAAATGTAAACAAACTCGCGTAAAGCGTGAAGTTGAAGAATTCCTCTTCTTTACCGCACTAGTGTGGTAAAGAAGAGGAATTCTTCAGAACTATGAGACGCGCATGCGCAATGAATACAAGTACGTAAATAATCACTTTCTACGCATCTAAACAAAGATATAATGTTTATATTTCGTATCAATCGTAGATAAAAAATATTTAACGTACAAACTAAAATATAATATCTAATAACTATTAAATTAATTATTAATTTAATTCATTGTGAGAATTTTACTTTGTTTTTCTAATTTTAATGATGTAGTATAGATAAATAATATTAATACATAAATGATTAGATGAATGGGTGCGTGTTGGTGAGAAATAGTTTTTTATTTAGGTGTGTGAAATTGTTTTAGGACATTTGATTAATAACTTATCCTTTAATATTGCTAAAATAGAATATTTGACATTTATTGAGGGTAAACTGGCGAGTGTTCACACACTCTGGTTCTAATGAACCAATTCTAAAGCATTTGCTAGACAAATACTGCTTTAAGTATTGAACAAATTAAAAAGCAGCTTTTATGATTATTTTCAGTATATTCAAGTATATATCAATTTTGTATTAAAGGCTAAATCTGACCAGCATTATTGGTCCTCATCAGAGAATTGATGATCATCATGCTTACTCTTCTCTGTTTTTTTTTTTTAATTCCAAGGGACTTCTACACCTGAAGACACAGCCCACTTAAGTGGGCCCATTGAACAAACCTGGGTTAGGAACCAAACTCTTCACACAAATGTGAAGAGTTTGGTCATTAACCATGTCTCACCTCTCGATTTATATCGAACCAAGAGTGTAGACCATGGTTTCCAGGCCAAAACCTGGTGGCGCTACTCTTTCGAGCAGCTACCCATTTGTTTAAACAATGCTGGGTGAACATTGAGCGGGGGGCCCATTCCGGGAATTGAACCCAGAGCTATATGGTCAAGTGGATAACTATCCTACTACTGACCACGCCCAATGCTGTTTAATTTGTCTGATTGAAAGACAAGCGCTCTCTACTCTGGGCTACCCAGGCCCCATTGTCTGTTTACTCTGCCAAATCCAAAACTCACATACTGATACTGACTTAATTCCTGTCGCTCCTCGAGAAGCAAAGGGCTACTATTAAAATGCTCCAGTCAGAGCGATTAATTGCCATTCTTTCAACTTCACTCCAGGTCTTGCCACTTTTTTTTTTCTTCTTGACCGTCCTCTTTCAAGTGTTCTTGGGCTGGACACGATTAAGAGTCTCCCAGGGGTTCCAATCAAGTGAACATTTTTCTACGGCTCCTTGTGGTTTACTTACTGATACACTTTATATTTTATTTTTATGTTTCTGATGTCTGATGTTCAGGAGAAGGAAAGGTGTTTATGGACCAGCTATGGGTAAAAATTGTATTTTGTTTGTGGATGATGTAAGCTTACCTCTAAAGGAATCCTACGGAGCAATGCCACCTGTAGAACTACTCAGGATGTGGATAGATCATAAGCACTGGTATGATCTGAAGGATACCACAAGAATCGATCTTGTTGATCTGGTAAATCTTATTTTTTACAATTAATTAATTTCATCTATTCTCTATGCTCTAGTACCAAAATTAGAGCAAATAATAATAAGCAGGCTATGATTAGTAAAGTGCATAAATTGCATTTGGTTGCTAGTGATTGCTGTCAAATTGAGGGTATATAGGTCTACTGATATCCATTGCAAGGATAGGAGGCAATAGCCACTATGAGTTTTCCCCTGGGATAAACTTTTCTAAGTGCCCTACTCGCTAGGCACGTCAACCCGTGCAAGTTGGCCGGTGTCCCTGCACTTTCACTGCTTGGGGTGCTATGTGCCCCTCTCCATTAGTGTCACAGGACAGCCCTATGTGGATGTCAATGAGTAGGGCATTGAATTGAGCTTATGAGTTAAAAGAAAATAGTAATTTACCATGTTGTTTAAATTGATAAATAATAAAGTATGACTACGCACGACCAAAAGTCGCATATAGTCGGATCCAGTGTGAGAGCACCCTTAGGGCTCATTCACACTGGGATTCCGGAATGCGATTCACGAATGCGATTCGTGTATGAGATTCAAAAAAGTATCAAGATTCAGTATCTCGGCGGCTTCTTCCCCCCACTTTTCCTAGTTTTGATCCCACTTTTATTATACACTAACATGTATATGTATTTGATTTTTAAATAATTAATTATATTATATTTATTATTATATTCATAATTAACCTATTTTATTTAAAGTAAATAAAACAATTGAAAAAAAATATATATTGAATAATATATTACATTGATTTATTAATATATTTATATAATTAAAATATTTTATGCAACGTAAATAAAATTATTTATAATAAAATATTATAATTAATGATATTACAGTAATTATTATGAATTTATAATTAAAATATTTTATTTAAAGAAAATAAATAGCAAGAGGATTGAAGCAGAATGCGATTCAGAATCGCCTAGTCTGAATGGGCCCATATAGCGCAATGTATCATGAGCCGCTTTCTAAGAAGAATTCTAAAAAGAATCGAGGCGGCTCACGGGGACGGGATACTCGATTTGAGAATCTCATACGAATCGCATACCGGAATCGTAGTCTGAATGGACATAAGCAAAATACATAGGCCGCTTGGTATCATTAGAATCTTCGATTCGTGACGCATTCCGGAATCTCTAGTGTGAATGAGGTCTTATTCTAAAACAACATAGGGGAGTAACAATCTAAAGAAGTACCAAAATGTTTTAGTTAATTAATTATTAATTTTGTTTTTGTTCATAAATTGATTTGATGTAATCCTTGCTGATTTGTATTAATGTTTCAAAGTTAATACAATGGAAATAATAGTTATTTATGCACCTAGGGAGTAAAGTAAGCCATTATTCCCTGAGCGAAAAAGTTGGTTCTTGAGGCGAAGCCGAAGGAACCATGGTCCCTAAATCCCGAGGCGAAGCTGAGGGAATTAGAATCTTTAATTCCCGAGGCTCGGCCGAGGGAATAACACTATCTCGAGGGGAATAATGGCACTTTACTCACGAGTTACATACAATATTTAATCTCCAGTAGGAAGAAAATACACATTTTCGTCCATTGCACAGTTTTTATTTAATATTTTAATAAATAACAATAATTATTAGCACTTTTAATAGCAGATATAAGAGATTCAATATTAAAAACAAATAAGAATTGGAATTAAACTCAAATAGAAGGTTATTTAGATGCAGGTTATAATGTTGTAAACAAAGATAAACATGGTCAAAAAAGCGCAGTGCCGCCAACCTGATTTCGACAACTTCATTACATTAGCCATACATTTTCTGCTATTTATAAAATAATTAAGTTGCAATCTTTACTTTTTTGCCCTACTTTACTTTTTCGCCCTACTTTTACTTTTTCTCCCTACTTTTTGAGTTCAGGGATGAAAAGACCTGTTTTAGTCCCTCTAAACTAATTCAAAATCATAACTTTTTTCCTCTACTGGAGATAAATGTATTCTTATTGTGTTTTTCTTAGATATTTGTTGGAGCCATGCTTCCACCAGGTGGTGCTTCAAACGTGGTTACATCAAGATTTACTCGGCATATGAACATTATTGGTATGTGTACATTTGAAGAGCCAACATTGGTTAGGATTTTTACATCTATTCTCGACTGGCATTTCGCCAGAGGATTCGATGAGAGTATTGGACGTCTTGGAAAGGTATATTTGTTTATGTTGTTAATCAATTTATCTTATTTTTTAGTTTAAGAGAAACATACGGTCACTAAATTGTCATGAGTTCTGAAGTGTTATTTTTTTATTAAATAGTTAGCTTCTAACTATTGTTTCCATTTTTTTTTTTTTTGCATTATAATAGTACATTACGCGTCAAGTGCGGAAAGTAGCATTTTGCATGCGAGTGTGGAGTTTGCACCCGAGCGACAGCGAGGGCAGTAAAACCACACAAGCAATGCAAAATGCCGTTTTCGCACGAGTTGCGTACCGTACTTTATCTACGATTGTTAGATTTAAATAATACATACAAAAATAAATAAATAAATAAACTTCCTGTATGTAAGTTCGTATTTCTCTTTTGATAAAGATGACATTAATTCATTAGTTGTATTTTGTGCGAAATTAATTATTTCGGGAGGCGTATTATTCTCCACATTTTCGTCACAGTCTCGAATAAACAAAAAACTCGATATAAACAGTTACTTTAATAAAAGAACAGCACATTAGTTTTGTTAAATGTAAACAAACTCGCGTAAAGCGTGAAGTTGAAGAATTCCTCTTCTTTACCGCACTAGTGTGGTAAAGAAGAAGAACTGTTAGAAAATTAAGGGATAAACTGAAGAATAATCTATAAAAATATTTTTATCAGTATGAAGTAAAATGATTTTTTAAAAAATATTCCTTTTTCTGTATTTTATTTTATCTTACAGCAAATAGTTGGCGCTACTATGGGTGTTTATCAAGATGCTATGTCTACGTTTCTTCCGATTCCTGTTAAATCCCATTACACTTTTAATCTAAGAGATTTCTCTAAGGTGATAAGAGGTTTGATGCTTGTTCCTGCGTCTAGAATGACTTCTAGTGAAAAACTCTTCCGTTTATGGGTCCATGAAACTCTAAGAGTCTTTGGAGATAGACTTGTTGACGACCAAGATAGGTTTGATTTATTTGTACTTAATCTATTAATTACAGCTAGATATTTGACAGATGCTAGATACTAAGATATTGAAGGTGGAGATGGATATACAGGGTGGGCCAAAAAAACCTCACTTTTTTGAACACTTATAGCTCATAGAGATATGAGGTTTGCGGGGTCTGAAAACTACATTCTTCTACTTTAAATTTCATATCTATAACTTTAAAAACTATTAGATGAAAGCCATGCAATGACGGTTTGAAATAGGGTCTTAAAAAAAGTCGTTGTCTGGGTAGTAATCGTTGTTTGGTCTTATAGTTTTGATAGAATAAATTACTATATGGAAGAGGGGGGGGGGGGGGGGGGGGTCTTTGTAGGCAAGTGGTAGGAGTCCCTCAGTGTATAATCTAACAAACATTGAAGATGTGTTAAGCACAATGTTGCCTGAAGTCTGGGCAATTCTCTTGCAAGTATTGAATTGTTTGCAAGAAGCGATGGGACGGGGCACTATCTTGTATAAACGTGTAATTTAGCATTTGATCTTTAATTTCAGGCAAAATTGTATTTAACCCATCTTCAATTTTTTTGTATAACACTGAGGGACTCTTACCTCTTATCCTACAAAGAAGGGGCTAGTAAAATTGGCCTAGATATGGCCTAATGGCTAGGTTCCCACAAGTATTTCATATTATTATAAAATATTATTATAATATGAAATATTATAATAAACCGGTAGATGGGTTCCCTTGTAGCTAATTCTGGGAACAGGGAGGTGAGGACAGTAGTAAAGTCTCTGCTGAGAGCTAACCCACATCCGCTTGACAGGTGCTCTTTGGATATTGTAGCACCCCCCGGCAGTCCATCAGCTGACAGCCGGTCGTAGGCGTGGCTGCCTCGTTGGCTCTTGGGGTTCTCTGGGGTCACGCCTCCCTGGGAGTGGTTGCCGGGAGCGAAGGTAAACTTGACGGAGGCAGGGGAGCCGGGTCGAACGGTAATCATCTTGGGGGATGGCTGCTTCTGGGGGGCCTTGGGGGTCGTGGGGTGGTCTTCAGTCTCGGCCGGTCGAATAACTAAAGGTCAGCACCGGCATCGATGGACTGCAACCCTCCTCCCTCAGACAGGTGCTAAGGAACCAGGAGGACTAAAGGGGGTGATGGAAAAGGTCCTCCCCTACAGACACTAAAACATTCTTAGTGGAGTAGCAATAGTGGAGGACCGACAAACTGTCCGGGTGTCAATAGCCGATTAATAATCGGCTGACGCACCTTTGGGGGAAGGGAGACGGGTTTATTATAATAAAATAATATTCAATATTATAATAAAAATACTGAAATAGCCGTTGCCCTACTGATTATTATTAGTTTATTTTTTAAAAAAAAGTTGTAAAAAAGCAGCCAATTTAATTATTATAAAATATACTCAATTTATTGAAAATATAAATTTGTTAAGCTTAAAATTATATAAAGTGCTGTGGAATAAAAGAAACAAGCAAGAGTTCAATAGCAAATAATAAAAAATAAAGGGACGCTATGTTCCTGAAGAATTCATTTAGATGACTTTTTAAGTTTTATCATAAGAAATGAAAATGATATATTTAAAATTATTTCTGTAGAGCGACTTTACTTGATATAATGAAGAATTCTTCATATAACTATATCAGAGCTCATATTGACAATTACTTAAACGATCTCATACCAGAAGGCCAGAAGAAAGTTGAAGTGGATAATCTTAGAAGTCTGTTTTATGGAAATTATAATGAACCGGATTCGGATACTAAAATATACGACGAGGTATTCATTTTACTTTTTAACGTGGCTTTGTGCACTTTAAACAACATTGCAATTGCTTAGTGTACATGAACTTTGTGTGTAGTGTTTTTCAATGAATGGTTCTCCTGGGGAACCTTGTTTTAAGCCTTATATTACAAAATAAATTCTATGTGCAGAGGTGCAAGCAGGTGTAAAAGCTGAGAGGGAAATACAAGAAAACATTAACGTCCACTGGAGACAACAATCTACAAACTTTTTGCAAACTGTCTTGGTTGTTGTGTCTGGCTTGTCACACTTGTGTTGCAACAGCCATGCATGCAGGAGGCAAGATAATCGCATATCTCGTTTCTAGCAAAATGGATCTTGCAGAAATTGCTGCAACTTTTGCATAACAGTCTTTGGACAGAAGTGTTTCGGGTAGTCTCTCAGGCTTAAGGACACTTTTGTCTTGCACCTGTCTTTGCCTCCAGTGTGGGCACTCCCATATATTGTATATGCCCTTAAGATGGCGTCTTGACAGTCTGGGAGCAAAAAACCTTGTCCCAATCTCCTGTCAGAATACTCTGAATGTTTTTTTATTTAATTTGTCAAGCCTTTTATTAGGGTGGCCTTACACGAAGAGGAAATCCACAAGGAAAAAGCCTCCGGGGTTCCCTTGGGGATTTCCTCTACCAAACCCTCACCCATACACAGGAGGATTTCCTTGAGGAAATCCTTAAGGAAAAAGCCTCCGGGATTCCCTTGGGGATTTTCTCTACGGAACCCATACCTTTCCCAACACAAACTTCAAAAATCCTTAAGGCTGACTGTCATCAACTGAACACACATCGCATCTGACTGCGAAGTTCTGGCCTCAAGGTAGAGAATAATTTTTTTTTCTTCAGGATTTCGGGAATTGCAGTCCACAACTGGCCTCAAGGCCACCTAAAGCACGTACAGGAATTCCTTCTGGTCTGGCTGTTCAGTCCAAACCTCAAGGCTTTCCTCTTATTGTATAAACACATATACAGGAATTACTTCTGCTCTGGACTGTTCAGTCCAAACCTCAAGGATTTCCTCTTATTGTATGACCGCCTTTAACCTCATGCCCAAGCTAATATATTTTCTTTTATTATTATTATTATTATTATTATGTATTTTTTTTTTTTTTTTTTTTTTTTTTTCAGGTGACTGATGTGGATGAACTAGAAAGCACAATGAATCAGTACTTGCGTGAATACAATCTTATGAGTAAAGTTCCCATGTCTCTGGTCATGTTTAAGTTTGCAGTTGAACATATATCGAGGGTTTCTCGTGTACTTCAACAAGATAACGGCCATGTCTTATTAGTAGGTATAGGAGGCAGTGGTCGACAGAGCTGTACTCGCATGGGTGCATTTATACAAGACTATTCTCTATTCCAGGTAATCACTTAATTTGTGTTTAACACTTTTGGGTTAACTCTTTGGCATTAATAGTTCTATCACGGTTGTACATAAGATATTTTGTTCAGACACTCAGTATCGTTGAGGCTGCAAACAAGTAAATTCCCCAGCCTATCTGTGTATTGACCACATGGGGCTATCAACACTCAAAGCTTGTCCATCCTTGTCCCAACCTTTGCAATGAAACAGTCATTTTTATTTTTTTGCCATGCATTTTAAACTTACTATACTTTAGAACCAAACTAATATCTGTTTAAATTGTTCTTTTATCTTTCTCATATAAAGAGAAAGTATTGTGATGCCACAAAAATTCGATTTTGAGGGATTTACACGTTTTTAGGTCCCTTGAGTCCAAAAAAAGTGTTATTTTTTTTTTGTTTTTTTTTTAAATGTCTGTCTGTCGACTGTCCGTGCAGACGCCAGGAGCCTAAACTACTGTGCGGATTTTGACGAAATTGGGTATAAATGTTCTAAAAAATCCTACCCTAAGGCGAAATCGAGAAATGAATATTACCTCCAAATTTGGGGGAGCTGCCCACCAAATATTCTGAAAAAAAAAAAACGTGAAAAAAAATTATTTTTTAAAAAACTAAAATGAAGGCAATTTAAAAAATACAAATATGATGACATAAGCCGTTTTCCCGGGGAAAATCTTGTTCCTGAGAAAATAGCTTTAAACATGGACCAAGAGAGGCTGGGTTCAATTCCCTGGTGAGGAGAAGTTATTATTATGATACATTTTTATGAAATTATTCAATAATAATTAATTGTACAAAAACACTAAAACTAATAAACGGAAAACACTGGGCTGAGTAATTATAAATTCTGCATCTATATTCAACTCATTGTGTAAGCACTCTCAAGATTTCTCTCAGAAATTGGGTGGGGAGCCAATGAGAGCACAGGATTTTAAACTAGAGCTCTCATTGGCACAGACTAAAATGATTTCTTCTAAAATCCTGTGCTCTTATTGGCTCTCTGTCCCATTTTTTCGACTTAATCCCTCTGCCAATGCACTAAAACTGATTTGGCACAAACTGTACTATTTTAGTGATGATGACCCAGGGTCAGCACATCAATTATGCCCGATCCTATCAGCCTTATTATCTGATTTATGAGACCAGCAGAGGATGGAGTAGCTGCCATCTTACCTCAAAAGGCTGGTTGAACTCTGAAGAGAGTGTGGGTCAAAGATCAGTTATTTCTCATCAATCTGGCTAACAAGTATTAAATCGAATTAAAATTTCTTGGATATTGTTCTAATTTACATCTGTGGTCCTAATTTATCTATGTATACTTCTCACCTGTTGAATGTTACTCATGTACTAACATCTTCTCCGCTTTCAGATAGAAATAGTTGGAAACTACGGTATGAATGAATGGAGAGACGATGTGAGATTACTGCTGAAGCGGGCCGGTGTCGATGGTAGGCCCACAGTGTTCCTCCTAGTTGATTCTCAGGTGAAGGACGAAGGTTTCCTTGAAGATGTTAGCATGGTTCTCAACACTGGCGATATCCCTAATCTGTATCCATCTGAAGAAAAGGCTGAGATACTTGATAAGATGATGACTGTCGCCAGAGAAACGGTATCTTTACCTAAATATATAAATTTTACCCTTAAACAATAAATTAAAATATACAATTTTTTTTGGTCAATTATTTGAAACATTTTTTGGAATATTTTTTGTCCACAAATGTTATGTAACAGTTTATTAGTCTTGTAAATTTACTGTGCTATCACAAGTGATTTAGTCCCTCATCCTATAGAAGGAAAGAAATAAAAAATTGTTTCTTTTTGTCGGAAGCGTACTTATTTATTTGTTTGTTTCTTTACTACTTAATTTGTTTATTACTTGATTACTATTATTTTCTTGTTTACATATTAATCTATTTATTAGTTTGTTTACTAGTTGACTTATTATCTTGTTACTTTATTTTACTGTTAGCTTGTTTACCATTTGACTTATTATCTTGTTACTTTATTTTACTGTTAGCTTGTTTACTATTTGACTTATTATCTTGTTACTTTAGGTTTGTTCCAACCACTCTTCAAACTGGTTTGGAACTGTACGACGCATGCGCATTTGGAAAAAAGAGTTCCAACGAGCCCAAACTCAAACTCTGACTGACTCCTACTGTTAATCGGTTGTTCCAACCACGCTCTGATTAAATCACGGATTAGTTTGGAACCAGTCAGAGCAGTCAGCGATCGGCGGCAGGGACTAGTAGTTTGGGATTGAGTTTGGGTGAACAGAAACGTAACCTTCCGCTCCGCTTCATTGTTTTTGTTTTGATTTCGCTCTTCTTTTTAAAATGTTTTTGTACGAATGCGTCGATGAATATTTGTGCATATAATGGCATTTTCTAGATATTTCTGAAAAAAAAATAAAAATTGGACCTATTTTCCAAGATGGACTTTTGATACTTATTCCATTTTCAAACTAATATCAAAAGAATCCGATTTATTTCCGCAATATTTCTTTCGTTAACTGGACTAAGATTAATATTTGTTTTTTTAAAACAAAAGAGCATTTAGGATTATATAAAAAAAATGGCTCACCTCAGTAAGCCCGAAAATTGTGAATTGCGTAAATCGAAATGAAATCGTGAATTCATGTATTAAATAAACATTTCTAAAATGTGTGCATGTATTTTCGTCATATCCTCTATGAGTATGTAGGTTTTACTTCCAACTTTCGAGCTTAATTAGCATTAGAAAATGAAACTTTTGTGGTGTGGCGCCCCCTTGTTGTGCGAGCCCCTAGGCGGCCTAAATCAGGCCCTGATTTAAGCGACTGGCACTTATCTTCATCAACTATTGACTTATCCATCATCCATATCTTTAATATTAATAAGTTCAGGTATTTTTTAATAGCACAGGAACGCAAAATCACATAAACGATCAACTCAAAAAGTTGTTCTGATAACAGTGCTAAAACCTACCACGGTAAACAGTTTGGTTCGAGAAAGGAGCGTTCCAACAAAAACGAAATCACAAATCAATTCCCAACGGTCAATGATCGCGCATGCGCATTACGTCAATCACGGACTAATCCGAAACTGATTCGGAACTGGCGGTTGGAACAAACCTTACTTTATTTTACTGTTAGCTTGTTTCTTTATTTTACTGTTAGAATGTTGACTTGTTTATTTGTTTACTTGTTGACTTATTCATTAGTTTGCTCTTATGGTTGTTTATTTTGCCAAGTATTATTATCATTATAAGTATGGTTATTGACACAGTGTCTCCAATCATTTTTAGCCAAAAATACTTCTTAAAGAGTAAACATTAGAATTTGCAAGCCCTAGTAAATGTTTTTTAGTAACTACAATTAAATATGTTCTTCTTTCTCTAATTAAATTATTACTTTTATTTAATTTTTAATATTATTCCTGAATTTTTGAAATTCTCACTTAATTCTTGCCCAAAATATAAATGTTTTGAATTTTAATGTCGATTTTGATTTATTTATAGGGAAGGAAAGGTGATACAACTCCACTGGCTCTATTTAATTTTTTCTTGGAGAGAGTTAAAACTAATCTCCACGTAGCCCTCGCTATGTCTCCTATTGGAGAAGCATTCAGGACTAGACTAAGAATGTTCCCTTCACTAATTAACTGCACTACTATTGATTGGTAACAACCATTATATTTACTAAGTTAATTGTTTTAATACATTTTTTTTGTGTAACTTACATGAAGGGATTATTTTTGGGATACATTGAAGGATTAGGTTTTGAACTTATTAGTAAACTAGTTTTATACTTTTGAACTCTTATACCTGTGAGCCTTTTTTGGTGTATTACCAATTGCTTCATGTATATTTTAGTATGGGGATATCTATATATAGGTAATCTAATTATACCTCAGTTTGAAATTTATTATTTTTGATTTTAGGTTTACTGCCTGGCCTATTGATGCACTTGAAAAGGTAGCCCAGAAATTCTTGGCTAATATGGAATTCACAGACTCTATCAAGGAAAGTTGTGTTGTAATGTGTAAACAATTTCATACTTCAGTTCAAGATTCTTCAATCACGTCAGTTTTTTTTACATAATAAATGAATTTACTTTTTAAATTGTATTTACCTGTATTGTATAAAATGGTATACGCATAATTTTTATCTCTTTTTTCTTCTAAAATAGGGGTGCATATTATATGGGAGTAAAAACAATTACCTTCTGATTTTTAATTCTAGTCTAAGTTACTAAATCAAACTAGCCTTAAGTATTGTTGCTTCTTTGTTTTTCTGTTTGTGCCATTTTTGTTTTTTTTATTTAGTAACAATTTATTCTATAGTTAATATAATTTCCCTTGTGGGAAAGAGTGGTTGCAGTTTATTGATATTAGTAATTTGACAAATTTTTCTCAAAATGCTTTAAACCATATTTTAATGTTTTGGTAAAACTTAGAAATACGGTGCTGTGAGAGGAAGAGGTTAGAAAAGTGTGCAGGCCTTACTGGAATGTATTATTTTGACAAAGGGATATCAACTCTCATATGTACAAATCATGCATATATAATCACTCAAATATATAAATCACACAAATGTACTGTTTGACAAAGGGATATAATCTCTTGCTGCCAAGCGATTCTCGACCGCACCGTGTATCTCAGTTCCAGCACACACACAGGCCTGAAGATGTTCCTTAACCCATAACTGGTGAGGTTGGGTGTGAGATACCCATGGAATACTTTGTTGATAAATTATCACTAGAGGACTAGGGTGGGGCCAGTGTCCTCTCATGTACCTTCAAATCAGTTTATTGTCTGTTGGTTTGAAGATCTTAGGTTGCGCTAAACGTGAGTTGTTTTGTTTTTTGGGCTATTTCCAGAAATTCAGGGTATTCCTAACCCAACCTCACCAGTTAAGTTACTCTTTTTTTACTATGTAATTTGTATAGTAAAAACTGTTTTTATAAAATAACAATTTAATTTTTAATTTTTTTTTACTAGTATTAACATTAAATTTCATAAATACAATAATATTTCCTCAAAATTTTAATTAAAATATTCAAATTAATTTAAAATATTCAAATTATTACTTTTATTTTGTTTTTTTTTTACTCTTCTTATTTGTTGGCCCCATTTAGTTTTTATGTGCAAAGAACATTTTTAGATTATAAATAAAAGTTACTTTTAATACTATATGCAGCTATTTGTTATTTATCCCAACTAGTAAATTTGCTGAGAGGGGGGGGGGGGGGGGGGGGGGGGGGGAGTTCTGGGTATCTATAACCCAACCTCACCAGTTAAGTAACATAATAATTTCAAGATAAAAAGAACTTTTTATATACTGCGTTTTTAAATTTTCTGTTGAATCGTGTGTAATGTTGATAATATAATTGTTATTGTTATATAATATATAATGTTAGTGAAAAAAAAAATAGTTCCGAATTTATTTACTTCACATAAATGACAACCATCCAGAGAGCTGATCTTAAACCTATAAAAGGATAAATCTTTGTACAACGGATCTCCCCAACACCAAATCTAAAGCATGCCATCGATATATTTGAAATAATATAAATAATATAATCGATATTTCCTGTTTTGCTGTCATTCAATGTTTATCTATCACAAATTTGAGACCCGTCAAAATGAAGATTGCGTAAATATTGGATATGGCAAAACAAATAAAATAACTTGCGGATTTTTTCCGAACTAACTTTCCGCACAGCAAAATTTGCTGAAAACTAATTAAATTCTGCTGAAAGATGGCTAAAAGTATTAAAATAATGCATTGTCATCGTGTTCTGAGCTATGCTAAAAGTTTCAAATGTCTAGCTATTCGGGAAGTTAGTTAGAAATCGATTGCCAGATTTGTACCGGACAAACAAACAAACAAGAATGCAAGCTAATAAAAATGTAGTAAAAAAGCACCTCACCAGTTACGGGTCAAGGAACGAAATATAGCCAATTTCATAAAGTAGATCTTCCTATTTATTTCACCCCTCACTGACCCAACACATTCAACATAAATCTTATTTACGTTGAAAGATAAAATCTTTACTTTTTTTTTCTTTGAAAATGCACTAAAATCTTTGATTTTAACATTTTAAAATACTGCGAGCTGATGACCGTGAACTATTTTTATTTTAATGTTGTTTTCAGAGACTCACTCGACTATCTTCTAGGAGTTATTGTAATCAAATGCATTTCTATATTCCTTTTAAAGATTGGCTTCCCTCTGTTGTACTTTTTGCTTATTGTTATCAGTAGGTTAATGTGGTCACTTTGTCCGGTCCCAAAGGGATGACATTAAGTGGCTACTGTATTAACTTTTCTCACACACATTAAGTTTCATCTATTTATTTATTTATTTGACAGATTTTATGAATCTTTGAAGAGGAAGAATTACGTCACACCTACTTCATATCTTGAACTCATCACAACATTCAAAACTTTACATCAGATGAAAGTCGATCAAATTACATTGCTGAGGATGCGTTATGAAACTGGTTTGGAAAAACTCGACTTTGCTGCCGGCCAGGTTAATCATTTTTATTTATTAGTTGAAGTTTAGTTTTTACATCATTTTTATTAGATTTTATTTGAAATGTTTGTCACTGTTATGTTACAGGTTTCTTTGATGCAAGATGAATTGAATGCATTGAAACCTCAGCTGATAAAAACATCAGAGGCCACTGAAAGGCTGATGGTTAAAATAGAACAGGATACAATTATTGTTGAAGCTAAAAAAGAGGTATTGATATTAATTTGTTATCGTAAAATATAGTATACCGGTTGAAACTATTGTGAACTAACTTTTGAACCGACTATTGTGAACTGGTTGAAACTATTGTGTTGGAACTAAGTTATTGTGTTAAGCATTTAACAGATTAGTTAAACTAATCTGTCTAACATACTAAACTAAGTAAGTTTATCATTATCCTGTTTTGAAGTGCCTAATATCATTTATCTACTCATGGCAGCAAAATTAAGCATTACTTAACTTTTTTTAGGGTGGAAAGTACTATTTCGTTGATTTGTCATTTAAATATTAAAAACAGGCAGGAATGTAATTGAAACAGTCAGGGAAATATTTCTCTGCCTCGGCAGGGAGAGTTCAGTTTTTACCACTGGATGTCATAACATCCGTTTTTGTTTGTGTTTAGTTTTATTTTAATTTAGTTGCATACTTGTTTTATTACGAAGCAATGTTATATTATCAATATGTTTACCTAAGCTTCCATTTTTTATCTAAATTGCGTGAGTAGATAAAATATTGTATGCAACAAGGCAGTAAAGGAAACATTTCTGCCTCAATAGTTCATAGTCTGTCCTCGCCTCCGGCTCAGAGGCTAACTTAATCACTCGTCAGCAAAACTCCATTTTGCTGCCTAGTTACATAATAGTATATTATGTTACTAGGCTGTGAAGTGAGTTTTTTCTTTACCGCGGCTATTATATTTACTATCGAGCGAAGCGAGACAGTAAATATTGCCAAGAAAAAATGTTCTCCTACCTTATACTTTGTTAATTATGTTGTATTATTAATAAATTTTGCCTAAAATGTTTCTACAGTCTTAAGAAAATAATGACTTCTATAGTTTTGGCTTAAACATTTTAAACCCTTTAGATTGTAGGAACGAAGTCATTAAGATTTATTTTAAAATGTTTTCAATTGCTAAAATATACTTACAGTAATCAATGAGATGTCTTTTATTTATTTCTCTTCAAATTTATTTTTACTGCATTTGTGTAACTACTTACACTCTGCTAGTTATTTTCTATTACCAAATGGCCCTGGAGGAGCACAGGATAGTTAACAATAAAATATATCAAAAAATATTTCATAATTGTCAATGGAGGTCGACTTTTAAGATATGCTCTCTCCATGTAAACTAATACTTATTATTTGACAAAGCAGCTGATTATGGCCTGCTGATATTCCTGATTATGGCCTTATTAAGGCTCAAAGCTGTTTTGATAAATAAAAAGTACTATTTTACGTAGAAAGACAGTTTCCTCAAATCCTGGTATCAATATTATTTTCAACATCAAATTAATCTCTAAGCAACAACTAAGTATGTAGACTAAAATAGCAATTAGATCAACATGTTTTGAACTTTTTATTGTTGACAGATTGTTGGAGCAGATGAAGCATTAGCCAACGAGGCTGCAGCTCAGGCCCAAGCCATAAAGGATGATTGTGAAAGTGATCTGGCGGAAGCCATACCTGCTTTAGAAGCTGCTGTAACAGCTTTAAACACACTTAAACCTGCTGATATTACCATTGTCAAATCTATGAAAAATCCTCCAGCCATTGTCAAACTGGTAAGTTGTCATGATTTTTCATGAAAAATACTAAAAAAATTATACAAACGTCTTCAAAACAAAATGAATTGTATTTGAATCAATTAAACTGTTTCGGCTGTTGCATTTCTTCAGATAATCTACGAACTAAGTAACAAACTTAAACTTTTAGGTGTACAATAAGGTACATTAGATTGTAAAACAAGTAAAAAAAATAAAATTAAATTAAAACAATAATTAAAAATTGAGTGAAATTAAAAACTGAAATACATGGAATGCAAAATACCTGATGGTTATCGAGCGACTTGAAAGGTACAAGTGAAAAAAATCAGTCCGAGACAACTCAGACAAACTTTCTCATAAACAAGTTCATAATAGCCCAGTGTTTTTCCGTTTATTAGTTTTCTTGTTTTCATAAGTACATTTAATTATTATTGAACATTTGATCAAAAATATATCATAAAAATAACTTCTCGGCGGGGAATCGAACCCGGCCTCTCTCAGTCCGGGTTTAAAGCTTGTTGAGAATCTCCGCAGCGCCACCGGCAGATATTATTTATTTGTTTACTTTTTTTTTCATTTGTGACATGTTGTCATTCGAGTTTGAGATTTCTCTGTGTGTTTAATTTTCCTTTATTACTTAAATTAAAGAGACGTTTTCCCCATTCGTGAGAATCTTGTGATTATTCCTTTGAACAATTGGCGACCGTGACAGGACGATGAGCAACGAAGACGAGATTAACTTCGAAAGTAATAAGCGGATGCGAACAGCGACTAGATCGACATTCACCCGACTTTGTAATGAATTGGAGAAGATAGTTACGAGCGATACTATTGATAGTGTAGCTGCCGAAGGAACATTCAATCTAGCTGAACAGAAGGCCTTCGTATTGGTGAAGTTGGATGGAGCGGTGATGAGATATCTTTCATCGTTACCTGATGTGACGGAATTAGAAAAAGATATGGAGACGGCAGACACCTATCAAACAAGGTATAATGTACTAAAAGTAAAAATTCGTAAGCTTTTAGAAGGGAATGAAAAGGGTGCAATGGGAGATGGAGTTTCAAATAACTCTATAACTTCGAATGGTAGTAGTAATGAAGGAGGAAAAAATAATGATACACAGATTAAAAGAATTAAAACACCTTCGGCCACGATGACTGTGACTTCATTATTATCTAATAAAAAATGTATATCAGACTTATGGGCGTTAGACTCTTTTGGAATTAAGGACCCAATCGAAAAGAAAGACAGACAAGAAATAGAGCAGGACGTTAGAAAACATATTTTAGAAACTGTAAAAGTTAATAATGAAGGGAGGTATGAAGTAAATATGCCTTTGAAAGAAGTCCATCCTCCGGTTCCGAGCGGGTACGATGTAGCCAGAAAGAGATTGGATTTACATATTCAAAAACTTAGTCAAGACGGTTACTATGATGATTATCAGTGGGTATTACATGAGTGGAAAGAAGAAGGAATAATTGAAAAGATACCATCAAAAGAAATGAATAATCGAGGCATCTATCTACCTCATAGACATGTTGTAAAATTGAGTAGTGCTACAAACGTAATGTCTGACGGAAAATTTGAATTAAGAGGGTGGGAGTTCAATGGTCAAAATGAGACTAATATATGTTTTGAAACCAAAATTTTTGGATCTGTTTGGAATAGAATCGCGAACTACACGACTGCAAAATCTATCGACTGGAGATTCAACCCGCCCACAGGAGCATGGTGGGACGGGTGGTGGGAGAGACTTATACGGACTTATCAATCAGGAGACAGTAAGGACCCTGTAGCTTTAACACCAGCCATGTTTTTACAGGGGATTAGGGATTCGGGAGTCCCCGACAGAGACGAAGTAGAGGCAACTGTATCTCTGACTAAGAGTGGGAAATATCGAGAAAAACTGCGGAACTGTATGCGGCACAGATTACGTAACGAGTATCTTGGACAGCTGGCACTATGGAGAAAAAGGAAAAAGGTGTACACAAAGCTTAATGTAGGTGATGTTGTCCTCGTCGAGGACATAAATACTAAGAGACTTGACAGGCCATTAGCGAGAGTCGAAGAACTAGTGACAGGAAGAGACGGACACGTTAGGGTTCTGCGACTAAGAACAGCGAAGGGACCAATGACTCGACCCATCCAGCGAGTGTATGCCCTAGAACTGGATCAAGCCCCTGAAGATCATGGGACTTGAGGTGGGAGAATGTTGAGAATCTCCGCAGCGCCACCGGCAGATATTATTTATTTGTTTACTTTTTTTTTCATTTGTCACATGTTGTCATTCGAGTTTGAGATTTCTCTGTGTGTTTAATTTTCCTTTATTACTTAAATTAAAGAGACGTTTTCCCCATTCGTGAGAATCTTGTGATTATTCTTTGAACAAAGCTATTGTCTTAGGAACTTGACTTTTCTTGGGAAAACGGCTTATATCCTTAGATTCGTATTTAAATAGACTACATTTTAGAATTTTTAATCAAAATTGTCAGAACCGTTTTCAAGAAATAATTTTTTTCATAGTTTTTAGGAGTACCACCCCCAAATTTAGAGCTAAAATTCATTTCTTGATTTTGCCTCGGGGAATGATTTTTCTGAACATGCATGTATTTGTTTAGGCTCCAGGCATCTGCACAGACAGACGATGGACAGACATTTTTTAAAAACCACATTTTTGGACCCGGGGACCTCAAAACGTGTAAATACATCAAAATCTATTTTTCGTGCCATCACAATACTTTCTCTTTCTATTATGAGAAAGTAATAATAAAAAGGAGGCATGAGTTATAGACTGGTAAATTGGTCAAAACAACCAATTTTTTTTAGAAATAGGAAAATATATAAAAATATTTTAATGGCGGACTTTTTAAAAAAATATTTCTGCTTTGTTTCTTAATCATGATTTTCCAGTTTGTTGTGCTAAAGCTGTTTTTTCCTTGTTTATTGAGGTAATGGAAGCTGTTTGTGTAATGAAAGGAGTGACATCGGTGAGGAAACCGGATCCTGGAGGATCTGGCCAAATGATTGAAGATTATTGGGGCCCATCACAGAAAATGCTTGGAGATATTAAATTCTTGGAAAGTCTCAAAGTCTACAACAAAGATAACATTAGTCCAGTAGTCATGAAAAAAATAAGAGACAAGTATTATGTATTTTTATTTCTCTTTTTATACGGTTTCTCCTGTTCTTTCTTCCTGTTAAAAGTTACTGATTGGGTTTATAGAAATTTTTCATTAATATGGGGTGATTCATGTTTAATTAAAAAAAAAAAAAAATAAATAATAATAATAAATAAAATAGATAGACCACTCCCTCAGAGTAAAGAAGGGGTAGAGGGAGCAATCCGATTTAAAAAATTGTTAATTATTCTCTCCCCCGATACTAAACCTCTCTAGAGTGCTTAGCCTGAACTAAAGTGACAGTGTGATGTAAAATATAAATAAAATCCTTCATTCGAAGCACGTATCTACTACTTATTATAGTCTTTGCTCATCTGAAATCATTTTAAATTAAAGGTAGGTTTTCCAAGACGCGACTCCAGCGATAGACGCTTAACGATAATCGCAGAGCGGTAGTCGCTGGCACAAAATTATAAGAGTTTGCATGTTAAGAATCGCTCAGCTAGCGTTAATCGAAAAGCGTTACTAAAAATCTAGACCAAAAAGCTGTAGTAGGGAGTTAGGAGGATATAGGAGGTAGGCAATCAAGTCTACCCGCATTCGGTATAGGGTGCCCCCCTACCACGCTCAGTAGAGCCTACCCACCCCTCCCCTCCACTTTGGCTACATGCCCCACATCTTACTCTCTTCGCTTGCTACCGATCCAGCAGTCGCTCGCACGCACCAGCGGGCCCCCCCCCCCCCAACTATAACTTCTGTTTTACTGCTCCGATTTGCTTTAGAAGATGACTTTGTTTTATACAACTTTAATATGTTTATTAACGACGTTATTGCCGTTAGAGATAATTAAAGTGAAGTTATAAGGTTAACGACAAAATTAAACATGGCTTTGATGTACGTTCCTCAAGCCGTGTTGAATGGGCTAAATAGAAAAAAAAAAATAATAAATGCAAATTTTTCTTGAAAAAGTCATGATGTTTTTTAAAAATTGAAATTGTCTATGGCTGCTGAACTAGTAACAATTGAGGTATCTTGTTCTAAAATTGTGGGGGAGAGCTTTAGAAATAAAGATAGCACTGTAGAGATAAACATTTTTTTTTTTTATTACCTTGCATTGTCTAAATCAGCGGTTCTCAACCTGTGGTACTCGTACCTCTTGGGGGTATGCGAAAATCTGTAAGGGGCACGCGGTTAACTAGCAAAAACCCCAAAAAATGATATTGGTATATTTGCCAGAATATAATTGTGACCACAGTGTTTGCGTAAGGAAAAGCTGCAAGGACACACGGCGATTATTACTACTGTACTTGTGGCTGGAGTTAGACTGGAACAATAGTCAGTGAGTACTTTGTGTGTGGATAACGAAATATCTTGTGATCCAACATTAAAACAGAAGTATTGCAATACTTTGTTAATTAACTTTTGGATCAGTGTTGGAAAAGAACATAAGGAACTATCAGACATTGCTGTGAAGTACCTACTGGGGTTTACAACAACATACTTGTGTGAGAAAGGGTGTTCAAGTTTAACATACCTGAAGAACAAATATAGAAACAAACTTTAATGTTGAGGATGATTTACGGCTGTATTTGACCTGCTGAAAGCTGGAGTCAAACATTGATGACCTTTGCAAACTAGAACAAGCTTAGTGTTCTCACTAATGTTTCATTAGGATTTCTTTACTTTTCTGTCTAATAAATAAAAACTTGTTAATAAAATGTCAATTAAAAAGTCTTGTTGGGAATTAAAATTGCCTATTTATAGTTGTTTCTATAATGTAGCAATATTAGCAGTAGTTAAATAACACTTTATTTAATATAACAAATATTTATAAAAAAAAAATAAGGTGTTGTTGTTTGGGGGTGCTCACAGTTAATGGTATACAGAAAGGGGTACACATGGGTTGAAAAAGGTTGAGAACCGCTGGTCTAAGTTACACAACTAACATGGTCTTTTCTTTGTTTAATAGGTACATTCCTGATAGAGATTTTGATCCGAATGTGGTTAAAAATGTGTCGACTGCTTGCGAAGGATTGTGTAGATGGGTGCGTGCTATGGAAGTATACGATAGAGTTATTAAAATTGTCGGACCTAAAAAAGCTAAACTGGCCGAAGCTGAGGGAGAATTAGCTGCACAAATGGAAAAACTCAATGAGAAAAGAGCACAACTACAAGAAGTAATTATTTCATTTTATTAAAGAGACAAGTTAATAAAAATTGCGCAAAACTGATTTAACAAAATCTATAGGGTATTAATTTAAAACAACTACCAGGTTTTGCAATATTTTGCCTCCTCTCAAGGAAAGGAGATTATTCTAAAATTCAATCTCAAAAGGAGATTATTCTAAATTTAATAACTAAATGTGGGCCCATAATTATGCCACTGCTTGTTTTCATCAAAATAAATAGAGTAGGACCTGAGTTATTATATAAAAGATAAAAAAAAGTTAGTTTTTTAAAAGCTTTTTGAAAATTTGCTTTTGAACAAATGTGGTATTGTTGATTTTTTACAGTGAAAATTTGTTATGTAGATTTTCGTTGGTTTTTTATTATCTTGCATTGAGATTGGAAAAAATATATTCTGTCAAAGCTTCAAGTTTCTAGGTAGTTGGAAAATGGGGTAAAATTTGATAATACAATTTTTAACTACCAAATAAGTCTAGTTTATTGATATTAATGTGTAAATCATATAACCACACTATAAAAAATATAGCCACTTAACACCATCATACCTCTTTACATTGTACCGCCGAAGCTAGTATGATGTGATCCTTAGTGAGCCATGTAAATCAGAGTATCACGGCGAGGGATTGAACTCCGACCTCCTGATCCATTGATGGCTGAGCAGACGTGGTTTGACCCACACAGCCATGCTAGCCTAGCTCCCAAAAAGTCACAAAATCTACATAAAATTACAAGTTAAAAAATGTTCTTCCATATTGTTTCCCTCACAACTGTGATTGATTAAGATCGTACTTTTTAAAAATAATAATTGTTGATGTATATATCCATCAAATACTATGCTTTGCACGTATTTTTTAAAAAAGAGTGTGAGACTCTCATGCATTAAAAGTGAAACCTAAGTTCTAGAAACAGTTGATTTTATGCATTGCTCTTTGGGCACTTGTTGACTATTTTATTTTTTCAGTATTAAGAAATGGTTATGTGGAATTTAATTGAAAAATAAAATACTTTAATAACATTTTTGCGAATTATGATGAAAAAACATGAAAACAACATTTATATATATTATTATAATGTATATAATATTACACTTATTATATCAATTCTGTGTATTGAAAAATCATCTACCTCCGTGATGTGTTAGCACTTATGCCTGCTGAATCAGAGGTCGTTGGATCGAGACTCGTCCAAGTGATAGATTTTTTTATAGGCAAATCAACTGGCGACTTAAGTCGGCAGTTGATTTGCCTATAAAAAAATCTTTAACTTAGACAAGTCTCGAATTACAAACCACGCCTAAAGAAGTTTCCCTTCAAAAAAATACATCCATTCATTATGTAAAAAAAATCACCTTATTGAAGAATTTTGTACTGAAGTGTAGAATTGTTTAAGGGTTACTGTGTTGGCTTGTCTTATAAGGCAAACCTTTGGAATGCCGATAGTTCCCTTGGAAGAGTTTTAAGGGACTGCCTCTCAACAGACTGCTGACTTTTTGTCAGTCTGCTGAGACTGTACAAGAATTAGGAAGAGAATTTTTCATCTAACCCAATTTTGCTCTGTAGACCCATCTAAGTGGTCTATGTCTCTGAGTTTTTAACCCCCTAGAAAAAAAAACATTGTTTACACATAACAACACAAATTTCCATGATAGCAGTAAATCAGATCTCAGCACTAGGACATCTCCCAAACCCTTCCTTTCGTTATCACATTTTGCATTCTTTTGTCATCAGTGTGGTGATATCTGTGATAATGTTTGTTGTGTTCTGCGATAGCGAGATGAGCGATTTGAAAGAGCAACGCATTTGCATCAAACTTTGTTTCAAGCTCTGAAAAACGGCGACTGATAATCACCAAATGCTTCGTGAAGCATTTGGTGTGAAGCATTTGGTTTTAGTTTTTCATTTTTTATGAAGTTATTGGAAAAACCCGAGCCTTTGAATGGTTTAAGAGGTTCAAGAATGGAAGGATGAGTGTGGAAGACTATGAGCGCTCTGGTAGTCCTTTAACTGGAATCATTGACGTCCATATTAATTGTTTTTTTTTCAACTGTAAGGGGGTTGTGCATCGCGAATTTGTACCAAGAGGTACAACAGTAACAGGTAACTTCTATGTTGACGTTTTGAGGCGTTTAAGAGAAAATGTGAGGCAAAAACGCACTGAACTTTGCAAAAATTAAAAAGCAAAAATTGGCATTTCCACCACGACAATGCACCGGTCCACACATGACAATGCACTGGTCCACACATCTCTGGTTGTCCGCAAATTTTTGACATCCATGCAAACAAATGTTCTTCCCCATCTCCCTTACTGACCAGAGCTCGCTCCTTGCGACTTGAAATCCATGCTGAAAGGTGAGAGATTTGAGACTGTTAAGGAGATTCAAACTATATCGCAGGAGTCCTAAGCGCTATTGAAAAAAATGACTACAAAAAGTGTTTCAAACACTGGTAAAAAATATGGGACAAGTGTATAACTGTAGGTGGGCATTATTTTGAAGGAGATATTTTGTTGATTTGAAGTTTTAATAAATACAATTTTTAAAAAAAAAATGAGTTTAGGAACTTTTGGGTAGCACCTCGTATCCTGTACAAAAATTAAATTAGTGTAACACTACTTTGTTCTATTATTTTCTGAGTGTCCATTTTCATAAATGAAACCATTAACATCCTCATGTTAATGACTAATATACTTAAAATGTGTGTGTGTGTTTTTTTTTTTGTGAACCGTATTTCTTCTGCAAATTATATTTATCTTAAAAATTTTATAGGTTACTGATAAATTACAAGCTTTAAATGATGAATTTGCTGCTAAAACAAAAGAGAAAAAGGAATTGGAAGATGCTATACATTTGTGTGCTCAGAAATTAGACAGAGCTGAACAACTTATTGGTAATTAAAATTAATACATTTGTATTTATGTAGTGCTTTGAATATAAGGCGAACTTTTTTTCGTTTTTACATCACAAAAATCGGGATGCGTCTTAATAATCAATTAATTCAAGTGTAACAGATTGAAATTATGATTGATTTTCTTCTTTAAGCAAGGTTGTGTGTGAGCTAACCTTTTTTCTACGAACTTCTCGTTCACATATCGCTGAGATCGTGTTTTTACATTTTATTTCCAATTTTCTTTATTTAGACAGGATATTACTATCGGGACCTCCTTCTTTATTAGTTTTCAGGAATTTTAATGTGTTCAATTTTTGATGAAAGGTTGGGCTTAACAGGGTTCCATTGTACCTATATATTTATTGTTAGCTTCAAAATTGTTTTCTTTTCTTTCTTCTCTACCAATATGGCGTCTGCCTTACATCTAAATAAAGATTCAAATACTCCTTACACTTAAATAAAGATTTAATATTTCAAAAAATTTGACGTTTAAACAAGTTGGTAATAAAGAGAATGAAAGATTTTTCCTTTGAAACAGGGTGCGTCTTATATTCAATGCATTAATATTTTTCCAAATTTTTGGTTTGAAAATCAGAATGCCTCAAAGGGCGTCTTATATTCAAAGCAATACAGTATAATATTCTCTTTAGACTTACTTACTTACTCCTCGGCGCTACGGTCCGTGAAGGGCCCTGGCCGCCTAAACAGCCTCACCACTCCTCCCTATCCTGTGCAAGTCTCCTCCAGAAGCGAACACCCAACCTCCTCAGGTCGTCTTCGACATCCTCCAGCCATCTCCTTCTGGGTCTGCCTCTTCTTCTTCCACCTCCTGGTCTTCCATCCATCTTCCTCTTAGGCAGTCTGCTTTCCTCCATGCGCACCACATGTCCTAGCCATCAAACTCGTCCTGATTTTATAAAACTGACAATGTCTGGCTGATCGTATAAACCCATCACTTCTTGATTAGTGCGGAATCTCCAAACACCATGCTCGCAAACTGCTCCGAATATTTTCCTTAAGATTTTTCGCTCTCATCTACGGAGTTTATCCACTTCAGTCTGTACTAGCGTCCAAGTCTCTGACCCATAGGTGGCCGTGGGTTGGACTACACTTTTATAAACTATGAGCTTTGTGCTACGGCTTACGTTTCGTGATCTGAAGATGGGTTATAGGGCGAAATAGCTTCTATTTCCAGCCACGATCCTGGCATTTATCTCTTCTGAGACAGTGTTCCCATCAGTTATCAGGGATCCCAAATACTTGAAATCTCTGACTCTTTCCAATTCTTCTCCTTCAATCTGCTCTTTATCCTCCCAGACATTGTTTCTTCTAGATGAAAACATATACTTCGTTTTCTTGGTGTTAACGACAAGTCCTAATTCTTTGGCTGCTTCCCGTAGCGAAACGTAACTTTCTTCCAAATCTGCACGCCTCCGAGCTATGATGCCTATATCATCAGCGAAGGCCATAATCTGGGTCATCTCTTTAGAATTACTTTCTAGAATTTTAATGGCCTAATAATGACATAGAACTACAACATCTAACATTTCTAAATAAGTTAGTAATAAGCAAATTGTTATTAAGATTTAAGCCTTTAAGAAGACATTTTGTTTTCATTTATGCCAGCATAACTACAAATTTGCCAATAGTCTAAAAATAAAAATAAAATAAATTAACTTTAATATAAAGTTATGGTGAAAATATTATTGTTTTACTTGTTCATCAATCTCTTTAGTAATGATTATGATGATCTCAGTCAAAACAACCAAATAATTAGTTGTTTTGACTGATATTTTGTGTTATCAATTCATAATTATGTTTAGAGAGGTTGGTAGAAAGTAACACAACGATATTGTCACTATAATTTTATATTAAAATTTATCACATTCAGTGTGAATTTTAATATTAAATTGTGGTGACAATATTGTTGTGTTATTTTCTACCGACCTCTCTAGTCAAAACAACCAATACATTAAAAATATAAAACAAATTCATTTAAATAATTTCATTGTATAACAAAATAAATAAATTAAATTAAATTAAACTAGAGAACAATAGCATTCAATTTTCTTCTAGCTAGGTTTTTTTTAACAGCTTAAAATTACGTCTTTATTTTAAATAATATTATTTTTCTGTTTAGGTGGTTTGGGCGGAGAGAAAACTCGATGGTCCGAAGCTGCTGTAATGTTAAAGAACAATTTAGATAATGCAGTTGGTGACGTACTGATTTCCTCCGGAGTAGTTGCATATCTTGGTGCATTTACTGTTGACTTTAGAAATGTCAGTAATAATTACCATGTATCTCTATATAAAGCTATATAGAGGTTACATTTTTTTACGTTACTTTTTTGTGGGAATGAGAAATTTCAAATTATATCTAAATAAATTTATAAAGAATTATTTCCTCTCAGAGCCAAAATTTGGCTCAGTTTCCTCTTATATGCTTTTTAAAACTAGTACTTTTTGGTATAGAGAATACATTTTGAAAAAATTAATACTTTAAATCTTCACTTATACTCCATGAGCAGGAATAAAAACTCCTGGTGAGTGATTTTTCTTCAAAAATGATAGATTTTTTTTTTTTGTCAGTACCTGTATAGACAACCTGACCTTGGGACACCCTGCATTTATATACTGTATCGTTATTGGTGATTGAATAATGGTTAAAATATAAATATTATATTTTGTTGCATAAAAAAAAAAAATCAAAAAAAAAATCAATATTTATATACCTACATTATGTGTTTAGATTTGCTATTGATTAGTAAACTTGTTATTTGCACCTTTGCTTCAAAAGTGTCATAACGTCATAACTCAAAACAGCTCCAGGGTTTGGTTGGAGCTTAATGTGGTAATGAAACACCTCTAATATGAGGATATTATTAACTTATATGTTTGTTGATAAATACCTGGAATAGTTTTTTTTTTTTCTTTTAGAAACCCTTAGGGTAGTGACACACTTCGCCACCTGGTTGATGCCACTTGCTTTCGCCACCTGTCTTGCGCCACCCGAGTTTTTACTTTTTTCGACCAGTCGAGAAATGGACCCGGAGGAGATTGCTGTGCTTGCTTATCATTATTTTCGTGAAACAAGAAGGGGAAAAAGGCGGTTTTGGGTTCATCCAATAATTTCAGACAAAAAAAATACTAGTTTGTTTCTTACAGTGTACCCCCGTATCAAAGAGGACAGTAACAATTTTTCAATTTTTTGCCGAATGTCGCTTGGAACTTGCAACGAATTGCTTAGAATATTGAACAATAGTTGGACCAGTTATATGAGGGATGCAGTCAGCCCCTGATTTGATTTCCCCTATATTTGATTGAAGGTGTGGGGGCTGAGTGGCAGGGACTTGGGTGGCACCGTCTGACAGGCTCAATTGAAAACAATGGGCTGACCATTCTTTTCGCAATGGTCCACCGTTACTGCGCCCCCTGCAGTTACGGTAGACCCTGGGACGGTCGACCGTTTAGTGCCACCTCGTGTGGCAGGTTGCATTCTATTCTCATTGCTGACCAGGTAGCGCCACCCGGGTGGCGCTACCTGGGTGGCGAAGTGTGTCACTAGCCTAATAGTTTCGTTCCTCTGTCTGTCTGTGACTCTGTACGGTTCCATTAACTTTTGAATCAAAAGAGATTAAAAGATGAAAGTTTCCAGTTTTAAAGATTGTTTTGACTCACACTCAGGAAAAATAAGGGGAACTCAAAATTATCAGCTGTTCAAATTCAAAATGGCGGAAAATTCACGTCACATGATTTTTTTTTTAAATTTTGAGTGGGGTATCAAATGAAAGGTATTAAAGAGTAAATTACAAAAATATATAACACTTGTGGGTAGTGTTTAATTTTCTGAGCCATTTTGTCAAAAAAACATCAACATTTTTGCATGTCCCCACCCCCTAAATTTATATTTCTGCTGTTACTAAAAATATAAAAAAGTATGCAAAATGTGCGGTCTGCTGGGCCATAGAAAAAATAAGAGTAGCAAGTTAATCTGATTAAGTGGGAATCCTATATGGCGGATAATTCCTGTCACGGGGAAATTTTTTTTTTTTTTTTTTAATTTTGAGTGAGGTATCAAATGAAAGGTATTGAATAGTAGATTACAAAAATATATAACTTTTGTGGAGCATGTTTAATTTTTCATGCCATTTTGCCAAAAAAAACATCAACATTTTGCATCCCCCCCCTCCCTTATACTAATTTCATGTTCACGATACCTACGAAACCCTTACGTGAGACTTCACTCACAACCAATTTTTTCAAATTGTTCTCAAGTTGTGGACTTTAATTTTTTCTCTTTTAGCAATTTTTTTTTTTTTTTATAAAGCCCTTGTCTATTCTAACTTTTTAAGTGTCTCCTTATCACGTTCCACAATCTTTCTAATCTTTAAATTATTTTTATAGGATTACTAAAATAATTTAAGTTGATGCTTCAACCTTATTGTTTCAGGAACTAATCAAAGATTGGAATCAACTCTGCAGCGAACTTGGTATTCCGTGTGCGAAATCATTTTCTATGATCACCACTCTAGGAGAGCCAGTTAAAATTAGAGCATGGAATATACACGGGTTGCCTATTGATGTATTTTCTATTGAAAACGGTATAATAGTTTCATCTGCTAGGAGATGGCCTCTTATGATCGACCCTCAAGGTATTGTGTTTTATTCTTGTTTCTCCCAGCTATTTATTTAATATGTCTAATTTGTTTTTAAATGGATTGAGTTATTTTACTTTATTATGTCTATCTTTTGAAATTAGTCATAAAGTTCAACTCTAATTTATTTTAATTGCATTTCTTCCTAAACCGATCTCTGGCCAGGTCTCGCTCTATCTTACACCACTTTTCCTTTTTTAGGGTTTGTAGGCAAAACTAAGGATCCTCATAATTTGTTACGCACCTGAAAGTACCCCCCATACAAATGTGAAACTTTGCAGTTATATAATAACCCAAACACTGGAGAAATATAGGGAAGCCCCAAAAAATCCAGAGAAGTTGAAGTTTAAGGCTAATGGCACACTTCGCCCCCCATGTAGCGCCACCTGGTTGATGCCACTTGCTCCTGCCACCTGACTTAAGCCACCCACTTATATGAGGGATGCAGTCAGCCCCCTATTTGATTTCCCTTATATTTGATTGAAGGAGTGGGGGCTGAGTGGCAGGGACTTGGGTGGCACCGTGTGACAGGCTCAATTGGAAACAATGGGCTGACCGGGTGGCGCCACCTGCAATCTTGGTGGTCTATGTTTTCGGGCCGTAAAAGCCCCATGGATTTTTTTTTTTTAATTGTTGATCAGGATGTAAAAAAAATAATTAAAAAAATAAATGTTTATATTTTTACTTTAAGGTCAAGCCAACAAATGGGTAAAAAGTATGGAAAAACATAACAATTTACATATAATCAAACTATCAGACTCAAATTATATGAGAGTTATCGAACGTGCTGTTGAAAATGGTTTACCCGTTCTTTTGGAAAATATATCAGAAGAATTAGATGCTGTCCTTGGTAAATATTGATTTTTAAAATAATTTATTTTACCGTGTTTTTGTGCGGCTTGATTTTTGTGATTAAATCTCAAGAGTTTCTTTTTTATCCTTAACCAATTTAATGTTACTTATTTGTAGTAAATTACCCTTGTTTTTCTATATTATACTTCAATCATATTTTCCAGACCTTATAGGATGTTTAATATCATAATTACTTCTTTTAGCAATATTTCACCTCCCCTTAAGAAATTTTCAGGCCTAAGGGAAGATTTTTTTTTTTTATAATATCTCATAACTACATTAACTTACATCCTATTATAACATACTATGACGTATAACGTTATGACTTATAACATTTGCTATAACTATATATAAAAATTAACTAGGAGTTATTTCTCCTTATTCATTACAATATTAATCTTTCTTATTTATTCATCATAAAGTAGTCTCCATAATTTGAGTTGGATGGGATCGGTACTAGTAGTAGTAGTAGTAGTAGTTACCTAGTACTTCCTACTAGACGGGTAGGACGAACCACTTGTTCGAACCTCGCAATCAGGCCTACAGTGGGCCCATTTTACTTCCCCGTGGTGGAGAGTTCCAGCTACTTCACACATCATACATTTGTACATTGTACCGCCGAAGCGAGTATGGTGTGGTCATTAGTAAGCTATATGAGCGTGATTCAAAGTGTGGGGGAAGAGGACCCCTCAGGGGGTCCCCTCGCCCTACTCCGACCTCGAACCATAGATACAGATCACATTTCATGACACGGATCGAACCCACTAGACAGCGTGGGGGAAGAGAACCCCTTAGGGGGTGTCCCTCGCCCTGCTTCGTCCGCGATTCATAGATGCATTCAGTGTATCATGGCCCGGGATCGAACCCACGACCTCGAGTTGCCTCGACTCAGTGATAGCTGCCCGGTGTCTTTACCACCTCGGCCACCCTGGCTCCCTCGCCCATTGGGGATCGGTACTAACTCAAATTAATGAAAATTTATGGAAAATGTGATTTTTTAATTATAATTTTTTACTTATTATTGAAAAATAATACTTAAATTCCTATTTATTTTCATTAGGTTTTAAAATTCAGCAGAGTGTTTGATTACACGAATTAATGTTTTTTGGGGTGGTTCGGATGTGTCACCTAAGATTAATTTGGCATAGCATAAAGAAAGTTGTAATACTCGTCTGCTTATTTATTTATTTTTTTTTACTTAATTTTTCACCATGAATCTCGATTTGCCGAATCCCATGTCGAAATTTGAAATTTTTCAGCCACCTAGAACTGGCGGTGAATGAAGAGTCACCACCAAGCTCCATGTTTAATTCCACTGCTTTTTCACACAATATGTTCAAATATGGGCTGTCCAGGGGCCTGTTTTTGCAAAAACCAACTGAATGTAACCATCTTCCAACAATTCGGATTTCGGGTTTTTCATAGTTTAATGACATAAACTGCCCTCCTCTCTGTCAGGATTAAGTGCATAGCTAGTGATTGAGTCAAAATTATTTTTTATTCGTGAAATCGTTGATTTACCAACACCGAACTTGATGGCTAATGCCTGACCCGTTTCACCTTTCTTCAGCCGCGTAATAATTTCCATTTTTTTTTTTTTTTTTAATGAAAAAAAACTACTCCACTAATAATTACAACTATTCCCAACTATTCCACAAATAATTACACAGACAAACAAAAGTTCTTAATAAACAAATGTTAATGTCTGCCCCGTCAAACTGAATTCATCAAAATCTGATACCCTTTTATACAGCTAACACCGATCTTTTAAGGAATTAATTCAGCGGAGCTTTTTATTTATTTTTCTATGAAGCCAGTTCGGATAATTGAACGTTCAGATAACTGACGTTCGGATAATCAACGCTCTACTGTAATGTCATCCTTTAATGTGTTCCGAACACACACTTTTACACTCCTACATCCCATGCAACTGTTTTCAGTGTCACACCTTTTACATGCCACAACTCAACTATTTTCACAGGATATTTCATTAATACATTTTATTTATTAGCTGTGGTTTTTAGACAATAAAATATTTTATTGTCTGAAAATGATTTTATGTCGAAATTTAATAATAATTTTTATTTTATTTCATTATTAATTTTAAAATCAATTATCACGTAGGTATAAGTTTCAGGTCTATATTAATCTTCTCATTTTAAGATGTCTGTAACTGAATTTGTTTTGTTATTGTTTTTTTGTCAATATATGAACAATATGTTATGTTGTAAATACATGTATTTATTTAATTTTTAGAACCTGTGCTCGTTAAAAACTTCTTCAGACAAGGTGGTATTGATTATTTGAAATTGGGAGACAATATGCTGCAGTACAATATAAATTTTAGACTATACATAACAACAAAGCTAAGGAATCCTCATTATCTTCCAGAAATAGCTGTCAAAGTAATAATCATTTATATTTTAAATTATTTTCAATTAATCAATTAATGACAAAAGAGAAAATGTTATCTAAATAAACAGGTCAAGTGTGTGCTAGTCAGCACACAGTGAGGGTCCGTAGGCCACACTATATAGTGTTTAACTGTAAAGTGAATAAACAGTGTTATTTTAAAATGCTAAAAAGCTTACTTTGAACCATTCTAAGGGTCTGATATTCTCAAAACACACTCTGATAAAGTATTTTTTGCCACTGCACCGGACTACAACCATATAAATACATCGAAAAGAGACCATAATTATAAAAAAACGTATTTCCTTGGTTAAAAACGTATTTCCATAATTATAAAAAAACGGGTCCTTGGTTTTGCCTACGGACCCTAAAAATTAATATTTTTCCTTAAAATTTCCAAAATTTGCCCAAACCCTTATCGTCTGAGACTACAGTAGCTCGACCACCCCCCCCCCCCCTCCCATTTCAATGTCTCGTTTTGGACTAAACTTTTTATGGCCACCATAGTAGTAGTAGTTACCTAGTACTTCCTACTAGACGGGTAGGACGAACCACTTGTTCGAACCTAGCAATCAGGCCTTATAGTAAACCCATTTTACTTGCCCCGTGGTGGAGAGTTCCAGCTACTTCACACATAATACATTTGTACATTGTACCGCCGAAGCGAGTATGATGTGGTCATTAGTATGCTATATGAGCGTGCTTCAAAGTGTTGGGGAAGAGGACCCCTCAGGGGGTCCCCTCGCCCTACTCCGACCTCGAACCATAGATACAGATCACATTTCATGACACGGATCGAACCCACTAGACGACGTGGGGGAAGAGAACCTCTCATGGGGTGCCCTCGCCCTGCTCCGTCCGCGATTCATAGATGCATTCAGTGTATCACGGCCCGGGATCGAAACCACGACCTCGAGTTGCCTCGACTCAGAGATAGCTGCCCGGTGTCTTTACCACCTCGGCCACCCTAAGTTTTCCCCAAATTATTTAACTTGGGTTCACCAAGCCGTTCCAACTCCTACCCTATCTAATACCTTCAATCCAATATCCTTAATAGATAAATCAAGGCTCTTTTCTATCCCTCTAATTTTACCCTTTGCAATGGACCTCTAAATATTCTTTGTCTGCAACCTAGCCACCTCCTGAGACAACCTGTCCATGACTCCATTTCCCACCATCCCAATCCATTAATTTTAATCCACAGCCTAACATCACCTTTCATTCGTGGACACCCTCTTAGACGATTCAAAAGAACACTGGCTTTTTAAGTAGGTGTCTTTTTAAACGATAATTCATGACTGTATATAGTTGTAAGTACTGTCAATGGACAGTTTCTCGCTTCATGTGTAACAAGCCATTGTCAAAACTTCGGTTATTCAGATAAATGTTATAAGCATTGTAACACGTATACCTACATTATCTATGTGTGCTCCTATCTCAAGGGTTCCCGAAGTGTGTGCCACGGCACCCTGGGGTGCTACACAGAGAGATCAGGGGTGCTGAGAGGCGCCCTCTCCTGATTAAACTATCGATTGACAACATCCTGAAAACAAAATTCACTTCCGATTATAGTGATCCCTTATTATTTAATTGATGAACTGTGTTTCAAAAAGGCTCATACAGGGATATTAAGACTACTATCTCCTTTACTATGTCCTGGCTATATTTAAATTAGCTGTTTATATAAAATATAGCCAGGACGTAGTAAAGGAGATAGTTGTCTTGTAACGAATGGTAATCTGGGTCAATTTTCTTTTCACATTTATTAATTTAAATGTTGTGGAAAATTGATCAGGTTGGCCAGTTATGATTTTTTTGGTGGTTCGTTATTATTTCTATTTCTTGAGTATGGAAAAATCCCAATTATGTTTTTCTTTTTTTATTATTATATTAAGTTTTTTTATAAGTTTATTTCCTCCAGCTTTCGATAGTATAAATTAGTCAGTATAGGTTTTTCTCGTGGTCTGAGGATGCCATGTTGGATTTGTCCCAGCAGAGGCTCTTGGAACGGCGTGGCGGCCGGCGGCTTTGGCCGTGAGGCCAGACCTCTAAGCCATTATAAAGAAAAAGTATTTTTTTAAACTAGTTTTGAGTTAGTAATGTTTTAGCAAGTAAGGAGTAGCAGTGGTACTTCCTAACAATCTTTTTCCTCATTTTCCTACGTGTAGAACCTCTTCAGACCCCTTCAAGTGAAGGGTAGTTTGTCCAGGGCCGAATTTTCCGGATTCAAATATTATTACATCTTCATCAACCATCTAACCATCATCTATTCTTTTAAGACAATCTACCATAATGAATTTATTACTTACAGCCACTTTCAATTTATTCTATTCTATGTAATTTAAGTTTTAATAGGGTTGGTTCTTCTCCCCTTTTACAATAAAAGAACCTGGCGCTCTCAAATATATGTTCATTTTATTTATGTTAATTTTTTTTTACTTCAATTTAATCTTATAACCCACCCCAACTACCATCTGAGCTGGGCATAATTCTTAATTAAAATGCTTGTCACAGTCTTAATATCCCTGTATGACCCTTTTTGAAACACTAAAATTCACTTGTTCAGATTTGATATACTTTTGGACATCAGTCAAAAATTAAAATACTTGTGTGAATTTTAAATACATGTTGTATTAATTTTACCACTTACCTGATTTCTTCTTCATAGTTGTACAAATGTGAAATATAGCTACCGCAGATGATGTATAACTCTACTGTGCTACAAGGTAGAAAAGTTTGGGAACCCCTGTCAGAGAATTCTGTGCATAAAGATATTCTTGCTTAGTAAAATTATTTTATCATTTACTAGCTGGGTACCCGTGCTTCGCTACGGAGTGTTATTATAATTAGATAAGTTTACAAACAACCATAATGAAACATAAATTATTTTACTATGCAAGAATATCTAGATTCTATCTCTCCCACCTATTTCTATACCCCTCCTCTTTGATAAGCAAATTTTAAAGATCCTAAATCCCCCCCCCCCTAAAGTAAAATATGACAATACAATACATAAGAACTATTACTCTACTCTTAATGAGCTTTTGCATCATCAATGGTATTCATTACATTGACCCCGTATTCATTACTTGTACCATACCCCTGTGTACCAAACTTAAATTTCCAAAATTCATGTAGGCTGTCATTTTCCCCTTGCTTTGAAGTTCAAGTGGGCAAATTTTTATCGACATTGAACTAAAACTGTAGATTTGTATAAAGAACATACACCCACATAGGTTGATTTTTATATATATAGCTATAAATTACCATTTTACCCCCTCCTAAATAAAATTGTTCATAACAACAATTACTTTTCTCTTAAAGTGCTTTTCAACGACATGCATGATATGAAGGGAATCCATTACTTTGACATTTTTTACTCCGTACCCCTTTGTACCAAAATTTAAATTTCGAAAATTCATGTAGGCAGTGACCTCCCCCTTGCTTTGAAGGGAAAGTGAGTAAATATTCATCAAATTGGGATAAAAATGTAGATTTGTATAAAAGACATACCCTCATACAGACACTCTTCTTTTTTTTATAAGATATAGCTATATTTTTCCATTTTACCCCCTCCTAAATGAAAATACATATGACAAAACTGTACATAACAACAATTAATGTAATCTTAAAGAGATTTTCAACGATATCCATCATAAAGGGTATTAAGTCCTTTGACCCCGTATTTATTATTGCACCCTGTTCCCTGTGTACCAAAATTAAAATTTTGAAAATTCATGTAGACACTGATTTTTCCTTCCTTTGAAGGTCAAGTGTGCATTTTTTGATCGAGATCGGACTAAAACTATGGATTTTTATAAAGAACATGCACGCATACGTTGACTTTTAGATATGATTTTCCATTTACCCCCCTAAATGCACGTAAAAACAATTACTGTACTCTTAAAGAGCTTTTCAACAGTATGCATCATAAAGGGTTTTCAACTTTGACATTTGTACCCCGTACCTCTGTGTACCAAAATTTTAATTTCGGAAAATCATGTAGGCATTGACCTTCACCTTGTTTGAAAGAAAAAGAGTGTAAAAATGCATCAAAATGGGATAAAACTGTAGATTTGTATAAAAGACATTCTCTCATACAGATACTCTTCTTTTTACATATAGATATAGTTATATTTTCCATTTTACCCCCCTCCTAAATAATAATATTACAAAAGTGTACATAACAACAATTACTGTACTCTTAAAGAGCTTTTCAACGATATGCATCACGAAGGGTATTCATTACTTTGACCCCGTATTCATTACTTGTACCCCGTACCCCTGTGTACCAAAATTTAAATTTCGAAAATTCATGTAGACCTTGATTTTTTCCTTGCTTTGAAGGTCAAGTGTGCAAATTTTCATCAAAATCAGGCTAAAACTGTAGATTTGTATAAAGAACAAACACACACACACACACACACACACACACACACACATACGTTGACTTTTATATATATAGATTTTTCAGTTAATCCCATAATATTGTAATATTCGTATGTAGAATGTAATACTCTTTATCTACGATTGATACGAAATATAAACATTATATCTCTGTTTAGATGCGTAGAAAGTGATTATTTATGTACTTGTATTCATTGGGCATGCGCGTCTCATAGTTCTGAAGAATTCCTCTTCTTTACCACGCTAGCGCGGTAAAGAAGAGGAATTCTTCAGCTTTACGCACGATTAGCGAGTTTGTTTACATTTAACAAAACTAATTTGCTATTCTTTTATTAAAGTAACTGTTTATATCGAGTTTTTAGTGAAAAACAATGAATGAAGCAAGTGGCTTTGACAAAAATGTAGAGAATAATACTCCTCCAGAAATAATTAATTCGGCAAAAAATACAACTCAAGATTAATGCCATCTTTATCAAGAGAAGAGATACGAACTTACATACAGCAAGCTTATTTTTTTCTGTATTTATTATTTAAATCTAACAATCGTAGATAAAGTACGGTACGCAACTCGTGCGAAAACGGCATTTTGCATTGCTTGTGTGGTTTTACTACCCTCGCTATCGCTCGGCTGCAAACTCCACACTCGCATGCAAAATGCTACTTTCTGCACTCGACGCGTAATGTACTATTTTCTTATTGGGCTCTAGGGATGATCATTAAAAAAACTTTTCTCTTTTTTTTTAAAAACAAATAATCGGTGCAAATTTTTGCCCATTCCTGGGCATCATCAGGCCTTTATCTGAGTAATAAGAGTGTTCATTTCAAACTTGTATTAGAATGTCATGTAAACTTGTAATGAAATGGTCTAGAATGACATATACTCACCCTTTGTTGCTTTATAAATTGGAAGTTTGAAATGAACGCTCTTATTACTCAGATAAAGGCCCAATGATGCCCAGGGCTAAAATTTTATGGGCTAAAATTTGCACCGATGATATTGTTTTTTTTTGTTTTTGTTTTTTTAAAAGAAGTTTTTTAATGATCATCCCTAGAGTGGGCATGAGAAAAAGAATATTAGAAAATTATTTTAATGTGTCTTGACTGTAGCAAAGCACAGGAATTCAGCTAATATATTTAAAATAAAATATTATAAATAAATACTTATAAGAAAAACTCAAATTATATTTTGTGTTTAAAACTGTGTGTTTTGGTTGCAGGTGACACTATTAAATTTCATGATAACTCCTCAAGGTCTTCAGGATCAGCTATTGGGTATCGTTGTAGCCGAAGAAAGACCGGAATTGGAAGAGAAGAAAAATGAACTTATTGTCGAGAGTGCAAATAATAAAAGAATGTTAAAAGAAATTGAGGATAAAATTCTTGAAGTTTTATCTTCTTCAGAAGGAAATATATTGGAAGATGAAACTGCTATACAAATCTTGTCATCTTCAAAGGTTACTTATTATTTTCTTATCAGAATCTGTATTCTTCTCAGCATACCTAAGGAGAGCCAAACTGAATCTAGATTTTGTGAGGCATGTGTGTCATGGCTCTACTAAAATTGGCTCACCACAGTAAGCCCAAAAATTGTGAATTGCGTGAATCGAATAGAAATTGTGAATTAATGTATCAAATAAACATTTGTAAAAATGTATTCGTCATATCCTCTATGAGTATGTAGGTTTTACTTCCAACTTTCGAGCTTAATTAGCATTACCGAAGTTGATTAGCATTATAAAATGTAATCTTTGTGGTGTGGTCCCCCCTTGTTGTGCAAGCCCCTAGGTGGCCGCCATGGCCTAAATCTGGCCCTGATTTAAGCGACTGGTACTTATCTTCATCAACTATTGACTCATCCATATATTTAATAAGTTCAGGTATTTTTGATAGCACAAGAAAGCAAAATCACATAAACGATCAAATCAACATGTTGTTCTGATAACAGTGCTAAAACCTACCACATCAAACTGTTTGGTTCGAGTTTAAGGATGTTCCATCAAAATGAAATCACTAATCAATTGCCAACTGATGCAATGACCGCGCATGCGCATTACGTCGATCTCAGACTTAATTCAAAACTTGTGGTTGGAACAAACCTACTAACTTGTTCTCAACTAACTTGGTGGTGTAACAGCTCTTGGATGATTTTGTACAACTGTATTATATATATAATGAATGGCACAGGGTTAGTATGTGGTGTTTTATCAGCTGTAACCTTATCATTTTCACACACAAGCAGTTTTCGCCACTTCACATAAAGCTGCTGCCCATTTATATGGCTATGCTGGGCTTAAGGGGGGGGGGGGGGGGGGGGGGGTAACACTGAGCAGGGGGGGCAGGTCCTGGAATTAAACCTATCTGTGGTTACAATTCCAAGTAGTGACCATGCTCGATATGGTTTAGCTTTACTGATAAGGGAGCCAACTGCTCTCCTATACGAACTACCGAGACCCCCCCCAAACACCTGCATAACTAGTAATAATGATTTTTTTTTTAATTATTTGATTTGCAGGTTCTCTCTGAGGAGATTCAAGTGAAGCAGGTTGCATCAGCAGCCACTGAAGAGGAAATAGATCATGCCCGTAACCTTTACATACCAGTATCAAAACATTCTTCTATACTTTTCTTCTGCATCAGTGAACTAGCTAACATTGATCCCATGTACCAGTATTCTTTGAACTGGTTTATCAATCTTTATTACAGAGTAATTTATTTTAAATCAAATTATAATTATCATTAACTACGGGAGACATAAAGAGAGGCGCTCTTACCAACTGAGCTATACTGGAGAATGATCTTTCTCTGACGTTACCGATACCAAGTCCCGAATCCAAGCTTTCAATCTTTTCTACAAATCTAGCAAGCCAATATTCACGGCAATAAAACTAGACCGAGAATTAACGCTTATAATTATAAAGTACTCAATTAGTACCTGTACCTAGTACAATCAATTAGAAATTCAAGTTTTTATGTTTTAGGTAGTATTCTTACTACGGAAATTGATTTAAATTAAAATTTAATCTTTTCGTAGTAAGAATACTACCTAAAACTTAAAAACTTGAAGAGTAATTTATTTAAAACATATCTTAAATCATAAAATTTCACCAATATTTGTTTCACAATCTGAGTGGTTGCTTAAAATGTTTTACTGTCAATTTATTTTGTTACTTTCTTATAAATTATAAAAAAATGTTTTCCAATATAATCTGCAAATTTTGCCAATTTATTGCGCTCATCTATTCCTTGTTTTTATTGTATAATAATGCAATATGCTTTTTACTGACTTATTTTCCTACCAATTTATTTCAGTTTGTAATTAAAAAATTACCCTTTTTACCATTTTACGATACTATTTGTTTATTTGTATTTATTTTTTTCTTGTTTCAGTCAATTAGAACGAGTGAAAAAAGTAAAGTTTTAGTCGAGCGAATGGAAATTCTCAATAATCATTTTACCTACAGTATTTATAGAAATGTCTGCAGATCATTATTTGAAAAGGATAAGATCATATTTTCTTTCATTTTATGCATTGGAATTGAAAAATCAAAAGTAACAAAGTTTTTTTTAAATATTTTTTCTTTTAATTAGTTGTTTTGACTGAGATTTTGTGGTACCACTTCATAATTATGACTAGAGAGGTTGGTAGAAAGTAACACAACAATATTGTCTACACAATTTTTTTTATTAAAACTCGGAAACGTGTTTCGACTTATCATATCATCTTTAGTGTACTAAGCTAACTATTTTACAAATTTTTATGACAAACAAAACAGTACAAGGTAACTACATGAATAGTACAAAAACAACATAAAAAAAAAAACATAAATGTTTACTTCTACCCACACAGCCCTGGTCTACTCCCACCTTGTACTGTTAGTTTGTCATAAAAATTTGTAAAATAGCTTAGTACAGACTTCACTCTTACTAAGTTAACACGCTCATAGAAAATGATATTATAATATGCAGAACATTTTCTGTTTTACGATTTTGGTAGTATTCATACTACGGAAAGATTAAATTTTAATTTAAATCAAATTATAATTATTAACAACTACGGGAAACAGACAGAGAAAAATACACTCCAGCGCTGGGATTTGAACCACAGGCCTCTATATTTCCAGTATAGCGCTCTAATCTTTCCGTAGTATGAATACTACCAAAATCGTAAAATATGAATTTCTAATTGATTGTACTAAGTACAGGTACTAATTGGGTACTTTATAATTATAAGCGTTATTTCTCGATCTAGTTCTTTGTCATTAATGTTGACTTCTCAGATTTGTGGTAAATTGAAAGCTTAAATTCGGGACAAGGTATCATTAACGTCAGAGAAATTCATTCTCCTGCGTAGCTTAGTTGGTAGAGCGCTATACTGGAAATATAGAGGCCTGTGGTTCAAATCCCAGCGCTGGAGTGTATTTTTCTCTGTCTGTTTCCCGTAGTTGTTAATAATTATAATTTGATTTAAACATTTTCTGTGTTCAGCTAAGGTGTGTTTAATTTACATAATTAAAAAAAAAAGTTAATAGGAAGCCAAATTTTAAAGACCGGATTTGGATTCTATGGCTAAAAATAATAATTTTTTTACTCTTCAAAATTTTTTGCTCCGAGCATTAGTTCGTCGTCTGGACAGCCCTGAACTTGCTAAAATTGAAACTTAAAGACCATTTTAAAGCTAAACTAATAGATTTAGGAAAAAAATTCAAGAGACAAAAAAATCTTATTTTTTGGCTTAAAATCTAAATCCATTCTTGAAAATATGCATTATTAGTATTTTTTTCACTTTTTGAGCCCTGCTGAACACCTCCCCCCCCCCCCAAAAAAAATAAGTTACATCTAAGGTATGAATTTTAGATTGGTTTTGGATTCTATGACTAAAAATAAGTTTTTTTTTGGTAAATCCATTAGTTTAGCTGTAAAATAGACTTAAGTTTCAATTTTAGCAAGTTCAGGGCTCTCCAGACGGAAACTAATGCTCGGAGCGAAAATTTTTAAGAGTAAAATTTGTTATTTTTAGCCTTAGAATCCAAATCCAGTATTAAAAATTTGGCTTCCAATTCACTTTTGTTTAATTATGTAAATTGCACACACCTTAGCTGAACACAGAAAATGTTCAGTATATGTTCTGGAAGCGCATTTATAGCCATTATATCGAACCCTGAAAACCGCATCTTTCTATCTATCATGGTTCCGGAGATATTTTGCTGTTCCATATTAGCTGGGACACCCTGTATTGTTGTGTTACTTTCTAGCAACCTCTCCAATCATAATCTTTTCCTTTTCATTTGAATATAATTTATTTAAAATTGCAATTGATTTAATCTGTAAAAGGGTCGTATATCGGAAGAGCATTTGGCGTTTCTATTGACTGGAGGAGTTCCGTTAGAAAATCCTCATAAGAATCCAGCGCCTTCTTGGTTTTCGGAAAGAGCTTGGGGAGAAGTTGTTAGGGCTTCTAATATGAGAGGGTGATTTCATGATTTTTAATATTTCTTTATACTATTAGTAAGAGCATTTTTGTTTCTCTGTTCACAAACTTGCACGTTATATTTAATTTCACCCTCTATTTAAAATTGTATGCACTTAGTTTGTAATATACTATTGCTTTGTAATATGAAATTAATCTTTGTTTGTTTTTTTCATTTAAGTAATAAAAAAATTGGTCCGAGACATCTCAGACTAACATTCTCTTATAATCTTGGCCCCAGATCCCAGAAAACATGGGTTATCTATGCATACAGATACGCATATTGATCTGCTAGCTGTGACTGTGAACCCACCTTTAGGAGAGTTGCTATAGAACCTTCCAAGTGAAGTGAGAGTCCCACCCGGCACTACCATCTACTCCAATCATCCTTTTAAACTATAAACTCATCATGATTAACTATTAATTTAATTTATCTACGATTGATACGAAATATAAACATTGTATCTCTGTTTAGATGCGTAGAAAGTGATTCTTTACGTACTTGTATTCATTGCGCGTCTCATAGTTCTGAAGAATTCCTCTTCTTTACCACCCTAGGGCGGTAAAGAAGAGGAATTCTTCAGCTTTAAGCACGATTAGCGAGTTTGTTTACATTTAACAAAACTAATTTGCTGTTCTTTTATTAAAGTAACTGTTTATATCGAGTTTTTAATGAAAAACAATGAGTGAATCAAGTGACTTTGACCAAAATGTGGAGAATAATACTCCTCCAGAAATAATTAATTCGGCAAAAAATACAACTCAAGAATTAATGTCATCTTTATCGAGAGAGAGATACGAACTTACATACAGCAAGTTTATTTTTTTCTGTATGTATTTTGTGGTTTTCCCACCCGCGCTATCGCTCGGGTGCAAACTCCACACTCGCATGCAAAATGCTACTTTCCGCACTCGACGGTGTAATGTACTATTATTGGCTCTTTAATCATGCAAAGAGTTGTAATGAGACCTGTGCAACATCCCCTTATTGAAAATTTCACCATTTAACTATTCAAACTATTCACTTCATTCATTTTTTTCTTATTCTTAGATTAATGGGGTTCCGTGAATCATTTGCAAAAGACACTCCTAAGTGGAAGGTATATTATGATATGTATGAACCTCATACTGCCAATCCTCCTCCTCCTTTTGATAAAATAGAAAATTTGGAGCGTTTGATAATTTTGAGAACACTTCGTCCTGACAAACTTGTACCTGCTACTCGAGTAAGTTCTTTAATTATAACTTTGATTGTACGTTGGTTGTAAGTTGTTTTGAAATGCTATTAATTAAAAGCCATGTTTTAATGATAAATAACTAATAGTGTGGAAGTCTTATAAGAACAGATAATATAATAAATTAATAACATCTATATTCACCTTAACATCAATCAACAAAATATTCCTTTCAACAAAAAAACTTTCTAAAAAAAAAAAAAAAAATCGGTCCGAGACAACTCAGACAAACTTTCTCATATACGAGTTCATAATTATTTAGCCCAGTGTTTTCCATTTATTAGTTTTCGTATGTAAACTTAATTATTATTGAGCATTTCATTAAAATTTATCATAAAAATAATTTCTCCCGGGCGGGAAATCGAACCCGGGCACTGTCGATCCGCGTTTTAAGCTTTTTTCTCAGGAACTAGATTTTTCCCGGGGAAACGGCTTATATCGTTGGATTCGTATTTAAATGGACTATATTATAGAATTTTTTTAATCAAAATCGTCGGAACCGTTTTCGAGAAATAATTTTTTTTCACAGTTTTTGGGGGTAGCGCCCCTAAATTTGGAGCTAAAATTCATTTCTCGAATTCGCCTCGGGGTATGATTTTTCTGAACATGTATGCCAAATTTTCTCAAAATCGGCCCAGTAGTTTAGGCTCCAGGCGTCTTCACAGACGACAGACGACAGACAGAAATTTTTTAAAAACCACTTTTTTGGACTCAGGGGACCTCAAAACGTGTAAATCCATCAAAATCTCAAAATCGAATTTTCGCGCCATCACAATACTTTCTCTTTATATGAGAAAGTAAAAAAAAGTTGGTTACATCTATCAAAGAAATGTATCATTTTATGTCGTATCTATTTTGATAGATGCTGTCATTTTTGACAAACACCCCCATTTGGCTGATAAGTTTTATCATTCCACCCCAGCCCGAGGGAAAATGTGAACTTTATTTCTACCACTTTCATTTACATATCGGCATACTTGTCACCAGTTGGTACGTATTCTAGATCGATTATTTTCTTTTTCGACCAGTTCTCTGACGTGGAGATATTTATTATCTATATGTTTGCTTCTTTTATGGAAGATAGGGTTCTTAGAGAGTTGTTTTGCGCTCTGATTGTCAACATATAGCTTTGTAGGATTTTCAACCGTGTGATTGAAACCGATTTCTTTAAGTAGATACTTTAAGCTGACAATTTCTCTGCTTGCTTTGCTAAAAGCAATATATTCGGCTTCCATACTATCAATTACATGTATTATTGACATAAACATTATATTTGTCTTTTGATGATTATTATTTTTATAGATATACATAGTGAAGAGTCTCGGTCAAAAGTACATTGAACCTCCACCGTTTGATCTTGCCGACACCTATTCAGATTCTAACTGCTGCTCTCCTCTTGTCTTTATCTTATCTGCAGGTTCTGATCCGATGTCAAACCTTCTCAAGTTTTCTGAAGATATGGGCTTATCCCGGTCCTCTCTCATGAGCATATCTCTTGGACAAGGACAGGTATAGAATAAAATTGATTATTTTTTTCTGCTTTTAACCAATTTTCTTCTCTAGACTAACTAGTTGTTAACTCTTCAAAGTAAGCTCCTTATGAGCTCCTTGTGAGTTGAAGCTCCTTATGAGTGGGATAAACAATTGAAAACAACCATTACATAGGTTTATATCAGCTTATTTATAGTTTATTGAAGAAGGTAGAGGGATATCTCGTTTGAATCATACCTACACAATCAACACTTACTCGTATTTATTGAACATCAAGAAATCACTCTTGGTTCTGGTGATAGCGAGCAATAAAGTGCCTGACTAAAGGTGGAGATACACATGCCATCGAATTGGGGAAGTAGCCAAGCTGCATGCCAAGAGGGTAATTGTCAGTCACTACCAAGGATATTTATTAAGTTTTTATCAACTTGCTTGCCAGCTACAGGCATGCCATTTAACATTTCCACGTACAAGTAGCTGGCATGTTTTTGTTCAAGCTACAGGCATGAGTATCTCCGCCTTAACATCAAGCTAGAATTTTGTGTACAAGTTAATCTTTTAGTGCCTTTTAACCCATTCAATGCGGGTGGATCCACAACTCGCTAACGCGCCTGGCGGGTGGATCCACAGTGGATCCAAGCCCCTCCCTTTCAGCCCTCTGTAGCTCTATTCTCCGTGCCTCGATTAGAACCATCTTGCAAGGCTCCGTCAGGCCCTCTGACGTTTGTATCCACAGGGGATCAATTTTTTTTTTTTAAATTAACTTTTAAAGATTCTATTCAGTCACTAAGGTAGGTTCATGAATTAGATTACGCATTCAATGGGTTAAGAATATGTGGTCGGCTAAGTTTGTCTGCGGGACAATAGCTTGGCTTGGTATTTGAAAAATACAAATTGGTGGAGAGCAGCCGGATTTTCATGATCATGAGTACAAAATTAAATAAATAAATAAATAAATAAATAAAATGCTTTATTTTCATTAGGCTTTTTACAATACATGTACAAAAACATTAGAAATTGTCACGAAAAATAATTACTATGAAGTTAATAAAAAAAAGTAAAGTTTGAATTAAATAAACTGCTAAATTCCTATTTCTAAGTATTCCTTAATACTAAAAAAAAACTTTCTCAGTCAACTTTTCTTTAATAACTTTCTTAAACTTACTCAAATCTAATTCTTTAGTTACCTTATCTAGTCTATTAAATAATTTAACCCCTAAAATAGAGTGACCAGTTTCACTTTTACTTAGTCTATGCTGCTCAATTTTGAGATTATTTATATTTTTAGTGTTATAAGTATGATTAGGTTTGTTGAAACTATTGACATTTGTTTTAACATAAATAATGGAATGAAAAATAAATAAATTTATCACTGTCATTATCTTTAGCTTCTTAAAGATCCGTTAACATGCATTTTTTTTTTTTAGTTAGGAGACCTAAAATTAAGTTGATGTTAGTTTGTCACTTATTAGTTATTTGGTTAGTAATTTAAATATTGCTCCAAATCAAAGTGGTGACCATACACTGCATTACATCAAGCAAGCTTTCTCAAAATGTAATAAAAGAATTGTATTATTATTGTTGTATTTTGCCATTTGTTTTAAATCCACAGGGTGTAATAGCAGCTAGAATGATAGAGACAGGAATCCAAACCGGCGAATGGGTTATTTTACAAAACTGTCATTTGGCTGAAAGTTGGATGAGAACGCTCGATAAAATATGTGATGAAGTTATTGTACCTGCCAAAACACATAATAACTTCCGTCTTTGGCTCACAAGTTATCCATCAAAAGCATTCCCTATTGCTATCTTGCAAAATGGTAAATGTTAATATTACAGTCTTCGCCAAACTAGAATTAGTGCGTTGACAGTGCGGGATAAACTAGCAAATGGTGTGAGGAGCCAATGAGAGCTTGAGATTTTCCCGGACAAAAGGTCGGGCCAACCAGGCAAAGATAAATGTCTCTAGTGAAGGGGAGAGGCCCTCTGGATAACCGTATAAGAAGGCTTCATAACCTCCACTGCTCTACATTCTCCTTCTGTTTTCTATTTACTTCGATTATATTTCATTACTCACATTATATTTAAAAATTATTTTAAGGAGAAAAAAGAACTCTTAAATTGAATATTATAATTTATTTCTAAATAAGATGTGAAAATCTATGGGCAACATTAGTTGCCCCACCCCTACCCACAGACCTAGTGGCTTTATTTTTTCCCCCAGAGAGGTTGGCCAATCTGTGTGTCACTCAATTTCCCGTGCTGTCAACGCACTAATTCTAGTTTGGCGAAGACTGTAGTTGCTTATTTATTATATTATATAAGGCTTTGCTTGTTGGTCTAGCTATATCCCTAAGTCCTTATTCAATCCTTAAGTAGAACTCCTTTCTTCCCAATCCATCTATATGGGCCACCTTGCCAGATAAACACATTGCTGCCTGAGGAGGCAGTGGCCAGAGATTTACTAAATATACGATTATTTATTGCCTAATTGATCACCACCTATTATCTGGGCTTAAAATAATAATAATTTTTTCCCTTCTTACTTGTTCATTTTCTGAATTAATCATGCCAAAAAAAAAGAAGTCAATGGACTATTACCTTTCTCATGCAATTTTCTCTGTCCAAAAAAACCATGTATCAGTAAAGCTAATAACATGTATAATTTAGATACATAAGGGGTCCAAAAGTCTCCCTCCCCCCTCTTAACTTTTGAATGGTTTGAGATAATTGAATGAAACTTGGGGGATCCGTACCATGTAAAGGGAAGTTTGTTTTCATGCAATCCCACACTAGTGGCAACCACCCACTTTGCCCCCAGGCCACCCAACTTCAAAATTTCAAATTGGAGTGTATATTTTTGATAGCATATTTGGATTCTGCGATGAAAAATAATCAAATTTTACTTGTAACTTTTTTCTATCTCCAATATTTTGCTCCCTAAAGAGTGGCAAAGGTAGCAAAATAACCCTTCCGTAAATAGTAGATGAGTGTCCAATTTGAAATTTTGAAGTTGGGTGGCCTGGGGGCAAAGTGGGTGGTTGCCCCTAGTGCGCGATTGCATGAAAACAAACTTCCCTCTACATGGTATGGATCCCCAAAGTTTCATTAATTTATCTCAAACAGTTCAAAAGCTAAACTATAACTGTATCACTGTATTTTATTTTAATTTTGATATATTATTTTTAGATCTATATCTTGGTGGTTGTGATATCTTTGATAGGTATTAATTCTGGCACAATCATAAGACCTAAAACTTCACAAATGACTCCCCTATAGAAGCCTTTACATCAGGGGTCGGCAACCTATTTGCCTACGAGGGCACAATTCTAGAAAATTGCCAAGGGCGCATATCCCGCCCAATTTACTTAATACCTTATTACCGCTTTCAAAATACTTAATACCTTATTACAGGTTTTGCTGGGTAGCTTTCAATACCAAGAGTTAAAAAGAGCAAAAAAAAGAAGCAATTTGGGTTATATTATATATTATTGGGTTATATTATAGGCGGGCGGATTATAAGTATACCAAGAGCGCTGGGTTGCCGACCCCTGCTTTACATTATAATACAAATTCTTTTTTAGGAGTGAAAATGACGAATGAAGCTCCGAAGGGTTTGAAAAACAACTTATATCGTTCGTACACATCTGACCCAGTGTCTGATGTCAAATTCTTCATAGATTGTCTTCAACCAGAAGCTTGGCAGAAACTTCTCTTTTCACTTTGTTTCTTTCACGCTGTGGTGCAAGAGAGAAGGATGTTTGGTCCTTTAGGTTGGAATATACCTTACGAATTCAATGAATCTGATCTAAGGATTAGTATAATGCAACTTCAGGTATGTTCGTATCAATATTACAATTTTATCATAAGCAATTAATACTCTAGTTTTTCCCCCGTTTTTATTTAACTTGACTTGTTTGTGATGTGCAAATTTTGTAATTGTTGCGAGCACAAGTGAGCTTCTTACATTCAACAAAATTGTATTCTGTCTATCTGTCAGTAACATTTATATGTCTTGACTGATTTTGTTGAAATTTTGTATGCACATGTTCCTTTTACTATTGCTCAGGCTAAGTTCGTTGAACAGGATTATCTGTTTAAGAGTTTGCACTCAACGCTCGTTTAAACGTGAGGTTCAAATGTAAAAATGGAATATCAGAACGGGAAAGGATTCTATTATCACCTATTCGATGAGACGAACATTTTTTTTAATTTTCAACCCAATTTCCAACAACCTATAAATCAGAAAATTGTACAGATGACGAACCAAACTAATCAAAATAATATGTAAAAAAATCAGCAACTGCAATTATTATTAAAAAAAAAAAAATCCAAAGTGTTTTTAGGGTTTCGAGATCATCCTAGAAAACCTTGGTAGTTCATCCGTCCATTCATTGCATCTTGGAGTATATCTCCTGACCTACTATAGCTAGAGATTTGAAATTTGGTATACTTACAAGTTAAACATTTTTGCCCAAAAACAGGAACAATATTCCGAACTTAAACACTAAACATTTCTTCGTGCAGCGAGCGATTGCATACTGATGACAATACTTTATACTTTTTGTAATTTTTAAGATTTTTTTAAGTGTTTTTAAAAAGGAAATATACAACGAACAACAAGTTTTTATTATATACATTAAATGATGTTGATTACTTGTTGTTATTAGATGTTCTTGAACGAATATGATGATATTCAGTTAGAAGCTTTATCATATTTAACTGGTGAGTGTAATTATGGAGGTAGAGTTACTGACGATAAAGATAGAAGACTCCTCAATTCTATTCTTTCTACTTTTTATTGCATGGATGTAGTTACCACAACGAGGTAAGAATATATACTGTAATTCATTTATATTAAATAGAATCCTGATTGTATAATTGATTAATTTATTCACCCAACTTCATGTAAAGAAAGTTATTCCTCAAACACCCTGAGCCTCTTACTTATTTTATTTTCCTTTCCTTTTCTTTGTGAGCATCCTCTACATTTTCTTCGAACTTAGGCGCTGTGCACACTAAAAAAACAAGTTTCATGAAACATGAAACTTTGGTATCATGAAACACTTTATTTAAAACATACAGAAAGGATCACACTGCGTTTCTTGAAACTGTATTTTCATTTGGTTTCACGAAACATGTTTCACACAACCAAAAAGTCATGTATCACGTAATCAAAAAGTCAGGTTTCGTTAAAAACAAGTTGCACTTGATTTCATGTTAATTGTTTTGCTTATCATTTCAGTTTTGATTATTGCGTTTTGTTTGGTGTTTAGTTGTTTATTTAAAATAAGTGCATTAAGAAGCATTTAATTAATTGAATGTGATACATTGAATTAATACATCTTCGTTAGAGAACATGATGAAACTGTCAGAAAAAGGGTTTCCTCTTTGTGTACTGAAACGTGAAACTGGTTTTATGAAACTTGTTTCTTCAGTGTGCACAGCGCCTTACATCTGAAAAGTCCTTTTAGGCAAGGCGCACATTGAGGATATTGGTTGCATGAAACCAGTAACTCTAAACATGAAACAAGCTTCATGATGAAACCACGGGGATGAAACCAGTTTCACAATGAAACCAGTTTTACAATGATCACAAAACATGAAACCAGTTTCACAAAACATGAAACCAGTTTCACAAAACATGAAACCAGTTTCACAATACATGAAATCAGTTTCACAAACCATGAAACCAGTTTCACAAAACATGAAACCAGTTTCACAAAACATGAAACCAGTTTCACAAAATATGAAACCAGTTTCACAAAACATGATACCTGTTTCGCAAAACATGAAACCATTTCACCAAAAACACTTGCATTCTGGGTTTCATGAAGCTATTGTTTCATAGGTTGCAAAAAACTTTGTTTCATGAAATTCATTAAACATTATAAAACAGTGGTATGCAAATTTAATATTGTGGTAAGTGAACATTGCCTATTTATTGGTTTGTGTGCACTGTATACCATCACCTATTCTTCTTCAATTTGTTTTATCATGAAACTGACTCAAATTAGTTTCATCAATGTGCACACATTCATGAACAAACAAACAGTGTGCATGAAACCTGTTTTGTGTGAACAGAGTTACATTGTTCTTACATCATTGTCACATATAGCTAAAGTTTTTGATGAACTCAGATTCAAGCATGGTATCGAATTAATAGCGGGTTTTCCAAAATAATAGTTATTGTCTAGCATCTGATGCATTGAATCATTTGAACGGATATGTAGAGTGCTAAATGTGTTCAGACATGCAGTCCTTCTTTTTGCTCGATGATCCAATGCAGGACTCTACAGCTGGTGTGTGAGTGGGGCGCTGATTTGGAGGATATAGGATTGTCGGAGGCCCTGTTGTTCCTACATGTCCTACTCTGCTGTTCTTAAAGACGAACAGTATGTGGACGGTAGTGCCTTCCCCGCATCCTACAAAACATTATCTTCAAATTATTTGTGCTCTATACCAGTTGTTTTGTAAATGTACAATATCAGTCTCTCAAAGTTTGTTGAAGTATATAAAGAAAACTTTTATCTATGGGATACAAGTGAGTCCGCTTAGACAAATAATCATGCCTGAAAAGCTGTGTTTTCTTTTTTTTTATAATGTTAAAGCTAATAAAAGACAACTGATAATAATTTTCCATTTTCTATGAGGAAACACACTTTATTTTCTTAAAGAATATCCCAGTCCAGTTCCACAAGTGACACAGAGGTTGGATTCTTGTAGGATCGAATTTGGGGTAGGACTGGCTGCAAGGATCATACAGTGAGGTCCAATTGGTTGGGCTGCAAATAGATGCTTTAATGACTGGCCCGTCTGCAGCGCTGTGCCCAAGAAATCATTTCAGGTCTTAATCGTGTTACTAATAATTCCAGGTACAAATTTTCTCCAACTGGAGTTTATCATATACCAGTCGAAACGGACTATGAAAATATCCTCAAATACATTCAAAGCCTTCCTCTAGCTCCTCATCCAGAAGTATTTGGCCTTCATGAGAATGCTGATATTACCAAGGACAACAAAGAAACTAAACTGGTAGGCTGAGTTAATTAATTTGGTGAATTTTAATCTTTTGTGTCAATAAGTTATTAGAGTAGTAGTAGTAGTAGTAGTATAGTACTTCCTACTAGAATGGGTAGGACGAACCACTTGTTCGAACCTTGCAATTAGGCCATCTTTTAGGCCCTTTTTACACCCCGTGGTGGAGAGTTCCAGCTGCTTCACACATCATACATTTGTACATTGTACCGCCGAAGCGAGTATGGTATGGTCATTAGTAAGCTATAATATAAGCGAGCTTCAAAGCGTGGGGGAAGAGTGCTCTATAGGGGGTGTCCCTCGCCCTGCTCCGTCCTTGATTCATAGATACAAATCACATCATCATGACAAGGATCGGACCCATATCAATCCCACATTAAAGAGTGGGGGAAGAGTGCTGTCCCTCGCCCTGCTCCGTCCTTGAACCATAGATACAAATCACATCATCATGACAAGGATCGGACCCACATCAATCCCACATTAAAGAGTGGGGGAAGAGTGCCCCATAGGGGGTGTCTCTCGCTCTGCACTGTCCTCGATCCAGAGATACAAATCACATTATCATGACACGGATCGGACCCACATCAATCCCACATTAAAGAGTGGGGGAAGAGTGCCCCATAGGGGGTGTCTCTCGCTCTGCACCGTCCGCGATTCATAGATGCAATTCAGAGTATCATGGACGGGGATCGAACCCAGACCTCGAGTCTTCTCGACTTATTGATAGCTGAACGAGCGCCTTAAGCCGCTCGGCCACGTTGGCTCCCAGTTATTAGAGTAAATTAGGCTCCCAATCAGTATGATTTCAGTAAAATATTTATTCATTTTATGTAAAATATAATTATATGTGGTCCCCTTTTTATGTATAAATTATTAATAAAAAATTTAAATGTCAATTCGGGGTAATAATTACTTAATTTAATACATTAATTGGTGATATTTCATCCCTTTTTTGGGACATCTTCATACCTGTAAGTATATTTAATAATTAGAACATATATCTTTTTATACAATCATTAAAAATTAGAAAATATACAGTAATTTAATTAGTGTGGATATTATATAAACATAAATACTTGAGCTAAGTTGTATTGAAACACAATAAAGACAACTGAAATAACAATAATTTAATTTAAAAAAAAGGATAAAGTAATTAAAATAACAATAGAAATAAGTATTTTAAAAAAATACTGCCGTGGATATTTATATTTATATTATAATATCCACACTAATTAAATGACTATATTTTGTGATTTTTAATGATTGTATACAAAAATATATGTTCTAATTATTAAATAAGGTATGAAGATGTCCCAGAAAAGGGATGAAATATCACCAATTAATGTGTTTAGTTGTGTAATTTCTTTCTGTGTAAGATAGAATTTATGTTATTAATTTTAACCTTCCTTCCTTATTATAAGTACATTACTGTTATTATCGATTGTGGGTCTTTTGGGATATAAAAAGTTTTCTCTTATCTCATTCTTATTATAATTTGACTCTTTCTCATTATTATTTAGGGATCACCATTCATCTACATTACTGATATTTGTTTGGATTAAATATTCTTTTTATCTACACTTGATTAATTTTAATTAATCAAGATTTGGTTGACTTGATTTTCAGTTGCTTGACAGTGTTCTACTAACTCAGACGCAGATCTCTGGAGGAGGAGGTGGTCTGGATTCAGAAGCCGTTATCTCGGAACTCGTAGATGATATTCTTGCTCGTCTCCCAGATCTATATGATGTTAGGGCAGCTATAGAAAAATACCCAACCATGTACACCCAAAGTATGAACACTGTACTACGACAGGTATGTAAAGCAAATATTAGCACTTGATGAAAAACAAATGGTCACTTTAGTTCACTGCTTTTGGCAGGGTGTGAGTTTTTATAAAGATAAAAAACAAATGAGTTTTTAGTGAAACTGAGGTTACTGTCCTCCAAATTTGTATAACTCATAAATTGCTTTTCTTAGACTTTGTTATAAAGTCATTTTGGAAGTTGAATTTTATCACTGTATTATTTCTTTAAGAAAAAAAATGTTACTAACTTGACATAATAATTTTACTCAATTCACTCTTACAATCAAATGACTCAATTCACTCTGTTGACAATTTGTTTGTACTTCTAAATTATAGATATATTGCTGTTTCAGTATATTGATTAAAAATTTAAAATTTGAACATTTTTTTTTTTTTTTTTTTTTTTTTTTTTTTTTTTTTTTTTTTTTTTCAGGAATTAATTAGATTCAACAGACTTATTGTCATTGTGAGAAATAGCCTGAAAAATGTAGTAAAAGCAGTTAAAGGACAAGTTCTTATGTCTAAGGTATTTATTTATTGTCCATTCCAACATTTTGATTAGTTTGAATAGCACCACATTAAATTTGGAGCTAAAAGGTATGATTTTTTTCCGACCATGTATGACAAATTTCATTCTAAATTGGTCCTGTAGTTTTGGCTGCACAAGTCTGCACAGACACCAGACAGACATTTTTTAAAAAACACTTTTTGGGCTCAAGGGACCTCAAAACATATAAATTCATCTAAATCTCAAAATTGAATTTCGTCGCTATTACACTACTTTCTTTTTACATATACTACCTACTTATATTGGAAAGTAAAAAAATGGATTATTGTATTTTCCATAAGCAGGTATTGCAGAACAGTAAAAACATATTAGGTTTGTGAAGAAGAAGAAATATTGATTTTGGATATGGTTTTATATAGAAGCAGGCCCAATATCCTCTAAGCCTAGTTGGAAATCCCTTAAATGGTGGCTCATTGGTTACAATTCAGCCATGTTCTGGGTAGAAGCAGCAAACCTTTCCATCACAACAGGTGTTAAACAGTTGTTAACCGATTGTTGAAACACTTTCAATGGTCACACTCTTCTGATTTCCAAATTGTTTTAGAAGTTTCCCATATTAATAATCTGATGATGTTTAACCCTTTCGGTACGGAGGTAGAAATCAAAAGTGGACTTCCACAGACGGGGGGCCGTATTTTCAGACCGGCCTTCCTCAGCCTGACAAAGTTTCAACCCTCACAAAAAACTATCCATTCTTCAATGCTTTCACACTATTTATTTTATATCTCCTACATTTATCTATAATTATTTTTTTATTTTTAATTAATTTTAGATGTTAATTTAATAATTTGTAATTCTATATATACATATAAAAATTAAAAGTAATGTACATTTTATGAATAACTGGTATTTTTTTATATATATATATAAATAACTTTTTATCATTTTTTTTATTTTTTTTGACATATTTAGTATTATACAATACATTGATAATTTTTCCTAAACATGACGAAAAAAAAAAAAAAAAAATATTATAAAACACAATTAAAAACTAGTGATGCGGTGCATAAAGAACTCGCGTAGAAAGGTGCTTTTATATCAGTCATACTATGTTCTCAATAATGATATCAGGATAATATTTCAGTAAAACCTGACATTCTTATTTAACCTGAAAAGATCATTAAAATGATTCTGTCCATTATCTTTATTTAATAATAATATTAAAGCAGGCTCGCTACGCTCACCTCTTGATTCAGCATTTCTAGTACATATGTTTTAAATAAAGTTATAGCAGGCTCGCTGTGCTCGCCTGTTGATTTAGCGTTTGTAGTAAGTATTTATTAAATAAAGTTATTGCAGGCTCGCTACGCTCGCCTGTTTACACAGGAAATATAGTAATTATTTTATAAAATAAAGAAGGCTCGCTACGCTCGCCTATTTGATTCAGAATTTGTTGTAAATATTTATTAAATAAAGTTATTGTAGGCTCGCTACGCTCGCCTGATGATTTAGCGTTTTTAGTAAATATTTATTAAATCAAGTTATAGCAGGCTCGCTACGCTCGCCTGTTTACACAGGAAATATAGTAATTATTTTATAAAATAAAGAAGGCTCACTACGCTCGCCTATTTGATTCAGAATTTGTAGTAAACATTTATTAAATAAAGTTATTGTAGGCTCGCTACGCTCGCCTGTTTATACAGTTAATATAGTAATTATTTAATCAAATTAAAGAAGGCTCGCTACGCTCGCCTGTTTGATTCAGAATTTGTTGTAAATATTTATTAAATAAAGTTATTGCAGGCTCGCTGCGCTCGCCTGTTGATTTAGCATTTGTAGAAAATATTTATTAAATAAATTTATTGTAGGCTCGCTGCGCTCGCCTGTTGATTTAGCGTTTGTAGTAAGTATTTATTAAATAAATTTATTGCAGGCTCGCTTCGCTCGCCTGTTTATACAGTTAATATAGTAATTATTTAATCAAATTAAAGAAGGCTCGCTACGCTCGCCTGTTACGCTCAGAATTTGTTGTAAATATTTATTAAATAAAGTTATTGAAGGCTCGCTGTGCTCGCTTTTTATTCAGTTAATATACTAATTATTTAATCAAATAAATTAAAGAAGGCTCGCTACGCTCGCCTGTTTATACAGTAAATATAGTAATTATTTAATCAAATTAAAGATGGCTCGCTACGCTCGCCGGTTTGATTCAGAATTTGTAGTAAATATAATTAAAAAAAGTAATTGTATGCTCGCTACGCTCGCCTGTTTATAAAGTATTTTTACGTAATCATTATTTAATATAATTAATTCAGGCTCGCTGCACTCGCAAGTTTATACAGCATAACATTATCCAGAAATACTAAAAAATTGGTGAGTGCAGCGAACCTTCAATATATACCCAGTTAAATGAAAACTAATTTTAAATGAAGTCTATACAGGGCGAGCGCGAAAAGTTATTGACTCTATTCCTACTTTTATAGACCTTTAGATTAATGTACTACATGCCAAGCAGATCAAATTTTTTTTAATAGTCCGCCATATTGAAAATATTATGTGTGACATTTTTAATACTTAGATATTCCTTTCCTAAACTTCAAGACCTTTAAATTGATGTATAACATGTCATACTGACTAAAAACTTTTTGTTTAGTCGTCCTCCATGTTGGCCGCCATCTTGAAAGTGTGAAGTATTAAATTTTATCAGTTAAATATTATTTTCCTCCTTTTAAAGGCCTTTAAAACGATGTATAACACATTAAGCTGACTTAAACTTTATTTTTTAGTCGTCCGCCATATTGGCAGCCATCTTGAAAATATTAACTGTGATATTTTATTAGTTAAATTTTCTTTCCCTTCTCTTAAAGACCTTTAAAACGATGTATAACACATTATGCTGACTAAAACTTTATTTTTGTCGTCCGCCATATTGGGTGCCATCTTGAAAATATGAAGTGTGAAATTTGATTAGTTACATATTCTTTTCCTTCTCTTAAAGACCTTCAAAACGATGTATAACACATTATGCTGGCATAAAACTTTTTTTTTAGTCGTCCGCCATATTGGCCGCCATCTTGGAAATAATTAAAAGACAAATATTATTTCGGAGAAAAAGAAAAAAGAAAAAAAAAAAGGCTTTATAAAAAGGGAAACCCCTCCAAGGATGAATGTAAGAAGGTACAATAGACTTTGACCTTCGCTGACCTCATTTGGCCTTTAAAAAAAATTATGCGGTGCTGGCTCAAGTAATATGAGTCACCTGCCCTGCTAGAGTTGCAACCCCTTTAATTTTATTCTTTCACTGAGAAATATTAACCCAAGCGACACCTAGTGAGCCTATTATTTACCATTGTACGTCATTCTAGTTCCGATAGATGGCGTTAGGAGTCACGTGCGACGTCCAGGAAGGCTTCAATTTGAAAACATACATAAGAAAACCTCAAAACGTCTATAGACGTATGTAGGCTGTGGAAGGCACTTTTTAATTACGTCCATAGACGTTTACAGTCTAATTAAGGCACTTACTAATTACGTCCATAGACGTCTACAGTACCGAAAGGGTTAAGAATTTAAAAAAAAAATACAATAAGGAATAAAGAAAGACGCCTCTACACTATTTGTAATTTTATTTTACTTAGCTAGCTTATAACCACTAGCTGTCATCTTCTGTCTCATCAAGGGACTCCACTGGTCATCTAGAAAAAAGGCAATAACTTGCACCGTAATATTTAGATTTTGCTTTTGCTTTTAGTACAATCATTAAAATATTTCTAGTTAATTATAGTAATTTGTAGCTACACACAACAAAAAATGAACTCTTCTATGATTTACAACATAGCTTTTCTTCAAAGTGGATAAAAGTCAAAGGGAACAATTAATTTTTAATTGATCGATTTATCAAAGAAAAAAAAATAAATAAATAAAATAAAAACAACACAATAACTAATTAATACTATAGTACTCATATATTAGTTTTAGTAGGATATTATCTATTCACTTATGATGTCTATCTAGTGTTTTAACTAAAGTTTATTAGAGTTATAAACCTATCAAATTTTCAGAATGAACAACTAAGTACCACTCTCGTTTTTTCTACCTTTCTTATTTCTTTTTTGCTTCCAATGTAATGGCCATTTTGCTTGAATGTAATGGAAACATTGTGGCCTTTCTAAAGAATTAAAATGTTTAATAATGCATTTTTACATATGTATTTTTTTTTTTTTTTTTTTTTTTTTTTTTGAATTGATGTTAATATTAAATGCCCTAGAAATGTTGAGTTGTTTTCTGCCTTATTTAAGGTTTAACTCTATCATGGATATTTTTATTTATTCAATAATTTTTGTCTAGGATCTGGAAGAAGTATTTACAAGTATGTTAGTGGGAAGGATTCCTGGACTTTGGGCTGCCAAATCTTATCCAAGTTTGAAACCTCTTGGTGGTTATATTAATGATCTTCTTGCCAGGTATCATTATTTTCTTTAATATTTGTATAAATATACGTGGCAATATTTAAGGGGGTTATTTCTCAGTTCATTTTATGAAAAAAAGTTCCTATAAACATAGGTCTGGAAATGCATTGTTTTCAAGATACAGTGTGTATGCCACTGACTTTTTTTTTAATTTCAATATTTTTTTTTATTTAATAATAATAATAAATGCTTTATTTAACAGCTAAGGAATCAAATACATAAATATAAATATAACATTTATAAGCTCTGGCAGTTAAGCCATCGGCTAGAGTTGGCTATGAAGGCCTGAAATTATTATTAGTGACGATTGATTGATATATTTAATTGGTTATTCTCATGCATTTTTTAATTGGAAAATAAATCATTTATAACAATATAATTATAAGAGTTATTAAAATAAATAAATATTAAAATAAAACTTTATCTTAATAACTATTAAAGCTAACATTAACTTAAAAATTAATTTTGGTTACTCTAACATACTCAATAAGGCCTCTTTCACACGAGCCAACTTGTGCAAGTTGATTCAACTAGTTGACTGGCGGTTGAAAAGGAGTGTAGCCGGGTAGCAAATGTTAAGGAATCGCCCGAACCCCTTCACACGAGTCAACTCGTGATGGATTCGTGGATTCTACTTTCTCTTCCAATTAAATTGAAGAATTTATCCTCGTGGCTTAGTAGTTTGGGATATAATTGTGGGAAAGCGCCCGTTTCCCGATTCTAGCAAGGGATGAACCCACATTCTTCGACTAGATTTTCTCTTTTTTAGGGTTTCAGTGATAAAACCAAAAAAAGAAACCCTTATAGTTTCGTCTGTCACTCTGAACGGTTGCAATTACTTTTGAATTAAACGAGATAAATATTTGACACTTTCCAGTCTTAAAGATCGTTTTGAAGCGCACACAGGAAAAATATAGCGAACTCAAAATTATCAGCTGTTCAAATTTACGATTTTTTTGTTTACATTTTGGGAGGGGTATAAAATGAAAGGTATTGAATAGTTGATTACAAATATATATACCACTTGTGGAAATTAGTTCATTTTTCATGCCATTTTGTAAAAAACATCAACCTTTTGCGTGCCCCACCTCCCTTTTATTAACTTTTCTATTATTAATTTTTCTATTCATAAAACCAACGAAACCCTTTTTACGTGAGACTTCACGCACAAACAATTTTTTTGCTCTCCTTCTTGCACAAGAGCAAGCACAAGAAGTACACGTACTCCTGCTTTCTTGGGTCCAAAAATCGTACTGAATCTCCGTGGGGAAGAGAAGTTGAATCAACAAAATTGCCTCGTGTGAAAGAGGCCTGAAAAAGTCTTCACATGGGCAGTCAACTAGTTGAGAGTCAACCAGTCAACTAGTTGAATCAACTAAGTTGCCTCGTGTGAAAGAGGCCTAAAAGTATTGAGAATAATAATAAGACAAATTAAAACAAATATAGAATTTAACTATCTTCTCTATACAAGACATTTAGCTTGAAATTAATAAATAATAAATGCCGTAGCTTCCTTACGACTTACACTGAGACGCATTCCCTCCCATATACCCCACTGCTCACCTACATTCATGCCCAAATTCCCCTTGGAAAATTAATTAAATATTATGCTAAAATTAAAATGAATCTCTGTTACTAATCATGTTGTAGTTCCATGCACGCTCTGTCTAATTGACCAATGCTGACCAGTCCTTACCATTTAAGAATTCAATGACAAACCTCTATAAGCTGGTATTGTCCCAGGCACTGGATCCGGAATTCTCTTGTCCTTTGCATTTTCCTGTAAAGTGAAACACATTCTCCTGCTGTCTAGCATTACATAGGGTACATAGTCCAGTTCCATTATCTTCTCCTAACCATGGTTGGTGATTGACATATTACTCTGGGACGTAACTTTATAATCCATCTCATTGATTTCAGGCTGTTACAATCTGTAAGTAATTTAAAAGTAACCTGAACTTATATTTATGTATTTGATTCCTTAGCTGTTAAATAAATCATTTTTTTTTATTATTAATAATGTTTTTTTTTTTTATTTATTTCCCACACCAGGTTCACAGAACGTGTTTTGGAATTTATTTTTATGATACACAATGTAAGAAGTTTTATTTATTTATTTTAAATCAATTGTTAATAATTTTTTTTTTATCAGGCTTAAATTTTTTCAAGACTGGATGGACTTTGGAATCCCAACTGTTTTTTGGCTTTCTGGGTTTTATTTCACTCAGTCATTTTTATCTGGCGTTCTTCAGAATTTTTCAAGGAAGAATATCATATCAATCGATCAACTTAGCTTCTGCTTTGAGATGACTAAGTTTGAATCAACGGCCAAAAAAGATCCAAGCTTTGGAGTTTATTGTAGGGTATGTTAAAATTCATGCTTTGATTGATTATGCCATAATACTGATAACATTTTGTGTTGCGACCAAGTGTTTGGTAGAAATTATCATTTATACAGTAGAACTTCGGTAAGAAGTATCTCAAGAGGATTAGAGAAGCAATCTTGTTATCCAGGTGGGTAAATCTGCACTATTTGGCCCACTAACTTCTAATTGTCCGATTTACTTGCAATTTTTTTTAAACTGTTCCTTTTTACATATTAAAAACGATTCCAGTTGTACCATCTCGTTAAATTCAATAGTTTTTTCGTAAAAAAAATACGTAAAAGTGAAGTGTTCAGTGCTGTTTAGAGAAACAAATTATTTTTAACGGCCGCTCCACACCGCTTCGCGGTGCTCCGCTCATTTTCTGAAGAAAAACAACCCTGCTGCATTTAGACCAGGTAGATGTCCAAATCGAAGTATAAAATTCGCTAAATTATCACTTTAACTTTAATTATCACTTTAGACCAGGTAGATGTCCAAATCGAAGTATAAAATTCGCTAAATTATCACTTAACTTTAATTATCACTTTATCCAAAAAAATACGTAAAAAGTCACTTCCAAGAAAAATACGGGAAGGTTATAGTTAGTTTAGGTTAAGATTAGTACTTTTCGCCATAACCTTCCTCATTTCCCTAAGAAAGTGACGCTTTTACGTATTTTTTTACGAAAAAACTATTGAATTTAACGAGATGGTACAACCGGAATCGTTTTTAATATGTAAAAAGGAACAGTTTAAAAAAAATTGCAAGTAAATCGGACAATTAGAAGTTAGTGGGCCAAATAGTGCAGATTTACCTCGAGGTGCTCTTTTTGTTGAGGGTCGTGTTATTAAGGTTATTTTGGCTATCAGTCGTGTTATCGAGGTTAATGGACAGGGTTTTCAAGTCTAGACTTGTTCAAGGTCAACCCATTCCTGTATAGAGTCACATTATAGAGGTTGACTTCTCAAAACGACTTGTTATAGAGGTTCTGAGTTACGTTGTGAATTGGAAAAAATCCGTCTTATTGAGGTTGTTTGGATAATAATAGTTGCGTTATAGAGGATAATTTAACATTATGCGTTATGGAAATCTCAAGGGGATTTGAAAATTGCACTTGTGATTGAGGTTGTCGTGTTATTGAGGGTTGTGTAAGCGAAGTTCTACTGTATAATCGAGCAGTGTCCCAACGACGCTCTTCGAAATAATTTGTTGTTGCTAACCTAAGGCAACAACATTTATTCCAATATAAATAAATGTTTGTTTTGATTTGTTGGTCTTCAAATTGATATAATAACTTATCTAAATTAATTTACTTCATTTTTTTCTAAATATAAAATTAAGTCCGTTACCACTTAACGACTCATAATCTTATATAACTCAAAAATTCAAATTGATAAGAGAATTTTAAAATCACATTTATAAAATTCATTAATTCACACTGGTTATGATACCCAACAATATATTAATTAATCATGCTCAGTTCTAGAATGATGAACAGTTCACTTCACTGGTTATATACTTTTATCATATTGTCAAAAAAAATATTTTTTTTTTTTCATATTTCTCTCTTTAGTTTGATAATAATAAAAATAGAACATTTTAGAAATGAGGGATCTACTTGAACGACATTTTTATGATTTCTAACTTCATAAAATAACAAATATGTTTAATATGTCATTGAAAATATCTTGTCAATAACATATCAAACATGTTTGTTGAACATGCTTCACTTCTCTGAAAATCAAATCCTATATTTATATTCAGCCTGTGTATTATACGCAAGTGCGTATTATACGTGAGATTTACACAAAAATTAAATTATTTTATTTTAAATTTATAAAAAGCCGATATTAAAGTTTGAAACATTATTACCACTTAAGTTCAAGTTTGAAAATTAAGTGTACTCTTCACAATAGCAATGTGTATATAATTGTTTGCGTTTTCAATTATCCATGCAGCGTAAAATTAAGGAAGAAGAATTTAGCGTGTTTGTTGAGGTAAGATATAAACTTAAAAGCAAGGTTTTTCATTTTTTTTTCCCCTCCAATCTGCACTTCATTTGCTAACCCACTATGAATATATTTATAGTTTTGTATTTTATTTACTGCTACCACTTTAATGCAACTCTGGCTGTCTGAAACACCATCAAGCTAAATCCAGGGATTAATCCAATTTTCTTTTAAAAGTATTTTTCAGAACATTTGGGATTTTGCAAAAAATCATTTAAAAAAACAAAAAAAAAAAACTTTTATTCTTTTTTGGAGGTTGAGTTTAAGAGTTAATTTATGTTTGGCTCCACATTCCCAAATATTATAATCTCTGGTGAACAATTTTTAAAAATGTGTTTGATACAACTCGTTCTCATTGTTTCATTTACGAATACATATTTATTCAGTCCGGTGTTTTCCATTTGTTAGTTGTTTCGAGGTTTGGTGGTTATACTGATTTATTATTGAACATTTTATCAAAATTTAACCATAACAATAATTCCTCCTTGTGTGGGATTTGAACCTGATCTCTCACCAAGGAAAAGTGAAAAGGAGGAAAAATTAAGATCAATATAATAATAACAATAAATGAAGATTAGACGAGGTAGCAGAATTATAAAGGAAGGAAGAAATAATAAGAAGGCGCCAGATTTTTGTTATTGCAACTATTTTCTTAGGAACTAGATTTTTCCCTGGAAAATGACTTATATGGTTGGATTTGTATTTATATGGACTACATTTTGGAAACTTTTTAATCAATATCTGTGGAACCGTTTTTGAGAAATCATTTATTTTTCACTTTATTTCAGTTTTGCTTATGCACAGATGGATTTTTTTAACCTCTTTTTTGAACTCAGAGAACCTTAAAACATGTAAACCCCCTTAAAATCGAATTTTCATGCAATCACAAAACTTTCTCTCTATATAGGTATCCTACTTATATGAGAAAGTAAAAATTTAATTTGTTCAAAGTTTTAAGCCTATAGATGATGAACTTGTTGAATGAGATTTGTTTTGTTTACAGTTTATGTAATAAAAGATGTTCGGGATTGATAAAAATAATATTAAATATGTGAATATAATGCACTTATATACTTATTTTTATGTTGATTTCCTGTTAATTCTAAATATTTCCTATCTAACAAATTTCTTTAAATCATTTTTTGTACTATACTGTTGTTCTATTATTCATAGTTTGCATGCGCACTTTTGTTTTTCACTAATTATATATATATATTTATATATATATATATATATTTACTTTTTACTTTTAAAATTTAATGAAAAACTCATAAAATATCTAAAACAGTAAACCTTCTTTTAAAATTTGTACATATAGGGGCTGTTCATTGAAGGAGCAAGATGGGACAGAAGTGTGATGAAGCTTTCTGAATCAGCGCCTAAAGTTTTGTTTGAAGCTCTTCCTATTATTTGGTTCAAACCTGGAATTAAGGTGATTTACTTTAAAATGAGATTATTATGATACTTAAATCTAACTTGTATTACTTTTATATTATGCTAAAGCCTTTTTTGATTCAGGGATTTACAAATTAAATTGAAAAGTAAGTGTTTAAAAGTAGTTTATAGGACTCTTGGGCCAGACAATCAATGAAACACAGGGCAGGGCAGTAAAGTTATTCTCAACCACTAAAATATAAAAGACACCGGTCAATTGAGGTACCAGATCCACTATTGTCAGTTAGGCCGCATAAGGCGCAGTATTGCCCTGCTCTGTGTCTTAATTCATGGGGGTTTCGAATATTTCTGCAGTTAAAAAAATGTTCCTTCCTGCCCTGCATCTTATGCCCAGCCTAAATTTCTTCTTATTTTTACAAGCACCAAATCTATAAAAAAATAAACTGCAATAATTGTTATGAAAATGTTTAAAGTGCATTCTATTTTTATATTATTTGCACAACTCAAAACTTTAAGGCCATCTTGATTTTTAATTTTGTAATTATTTGTAATGAGCAGTTACTTCATGAATTGATAAGTATCTATGAACTTTGCTAGATTTAGAGATCACTTTTATTTATTCTTCAGTTAATCCCTTAAATTGTCTAATATTCTTTTTCTTATTCTTGGGATGATCATTAAAAAATCATTTTTATTTTTTAAAAAAAAACAGTATAATTTATGCAAATTTTCGCTCATTCCTGGGCATCATCAGGCCTTTATCTGAGTAATAAGAATGATCATTTCTAAACCCTAATCTATGATCAACAATGGGTGAGTAACATTCTCTTACATACATTGAACTGTTACTCTGTATGATCACTTTTAGCTGAAGCCATTTTCAGCAATTAACACACTGCTACTGTAGATGGTGAGAACAACTTTATTCAATATTACCATACTAACTTGCATCAACAGCCTTTAATAATGACGACTTCCGTATGTATTAACAATACTCTCCGACTCGCCAACCCCATATCACTTATTTCATACTTGTACATTGCTGTTTAAGCCCTTTGGTAGGCTCAAGCCCTCCACGGCTATTCCACCTCATCCACGAATTATTTTATTATATAATAATGACTTTATATGTCTTTCAAGAGCACCCACGTTCAATTTTTTTTAAATCTACTTCTTTTGAACCCAATACAGGGAGAATATTCTTGTAGACCTCGTGTGATTTATTAACTCCCCATGTTAAGGTAATCCCTACCTCTGCTTCATATTACAAGAAACTCCCTTAAAGATATTACTCGCTATGAATTAAAGAAGGCGATGTGTGTGAATAGAGGCATAATTTTGACTGACACTAGACGGTGGCGTTTCTGAATCGGAACGGTGACGGTTCTGAATCTGAATGGTGATATTTCTGAATCAGAACGGTGACGTTTTTGAATCGGAATGGTGACAGTTCTGAATCGGAATGGTAACGGTTCTGAATCGGAACTGTGACGTGACTGATATGTGTGAATTGACCTTTATTGTACACTAATTTATAGAAAAATTTTAATGTTGCTTTATTTTTCAGGCCAATTTTAAATATGATAATATCTATGAATGCCCTCTATATAAAACATCAGCTCGCCGTGGTGTATTAGCAACTACCGGCCATTCTTCCAATTTTGTCATGTATGTGAATTTGCCAAGTTCTCTGCCTCAGAAGCATTGGATAGAGAGAGGAGTAGCATCTCTTTGCTCCCTTGACGACTGAAATTCTAACTTTCTTTGTTTTATTTTTGTTTCTTGTGTTATTTTTGTTTATTGTGTTAATTTTGTTTATTGTGTTGTTTCTGTTTTCTTGTGTTATTTTTGTTTATTGTGTTGTTATTGAAATAACTTCCTGGCATTTTTTTTCTTTTACGAAATATCTATTTGTAATATCAGAACTATTTTTGTATTTAATAATTATATTATGTATGAAATTCAGTGTATTTATTGTTAATATTTAATCAATTAGTTAATTATATAACAATAATTGTATATAAAACTAGATACTATTAAGCTTAATATTATTTAAATTCTACTGATAATACTCTCTCAAAAATCAAATACAGTTAAAAGAAAGTTTCAGATTTGTACATATTCCCTCATGATAATCCTCTTGTCCAATTCTTATCCATCCCAATTATCTCAGACAATCCCGCCTATGGAATCCTGTCTGAAGCACAGGCGGCCTAAAGACAATCTGGTACCTTGGTGCGATGTAATGATAATATCAATTTAAATATAAATATTTAGTTTATATATAAAATATCAATACAAGACAACTCAGACAAACTTTCTCATATACAAGTTCATAATTACTTAGCCCAGTGTTTTCCATTTATTAGTTTTCAAGATTTCCTAACTACATTTAATTATTATTGAACATTTTATCAACATTTATCATATAAAATAACTTCTCCTCAGCGGGGAATCGAAACCGGCCTCCCTCAGGAACTAGATTTTTCCCAGGTAAACAGGTTATATTGTTAGATTTGGTATTAAATGGACTACATTTTTGAATTTTTTAATCATAATCCTAGGAAACGTTTTTTCAGAGATTCTGTGGGTACCACCCTCAAATTGGGAGCTAATATTCATTTCTTGATGTCGCCTCGAGGTATTATTTTTTTTAAAATTTTGAGTGGGGAATCAAATGAAAGATATTAAAGAGTAGATTACACAAATGTAATCTACTATAATGTATAACACTTGTGGAAAGTAATTAATTGTTCATGGTATTTTCTCAAAATTTTGCATCCCCCCCCCCCTATTATAACTAATTTTATGTTCACAATTCCAACGAAACCCTTTTTACATGAGACTTCATACACAACCAATTTATTTTGAACTCTGGGGACCTGTAAATCCATCAAAATGGAATTTTTGCTCCATCACAATACTTCCTCTTTATATAAAAATGTAAAAAGGGTATAAAATATTTAAAGAGATAATATTATGAACCAAAATAAAAAAAAAAAAAACCTTAGTAAATATGAATTCCCAAAGTAACGGTTTCGGAGGTATGGAAGATTATTCTTTTTTGAAAAATTTATTTGCAATTATTTATTATGTAAAAACAATGAAAAGAAGCTTCATGGAAAACCAAAAAATAAAGTCACAGAGGATGTTCAAAGCGCCCTCCTTATATTTCCAAGCAGGCACGATATCTATGTCTGAAGAATATTCGAGCTCTTTCTAAAACCCTGCTGGTTTAAGCTGGGTGATTGATACCCAGGCTTCTTTTCCTGGTAACAAGATATTATAACCTGTCTTCTTCCTTTCTAAAATTTTGTGTGAAAATTAGTATAGTTTCATTTTGCTATATGAGGATGAATACTAGCAGGCTAATGCCAATTAAATGGAAGAAAAATAGGGCCCTTCAGCTCTATTAAGAAAAGACCCAAGTAGCACAACTTTGTCCCTAGGATATCCACAGGACCAGTCACTATGTCCATTAGCACATCCTGTGGAGGGTAGAATTTTTGCTTTTGGATGTCCTATGGCTGACCCGATGTCCGCACTTCCAACATCCATGGGGCTTCGGTTTTGGGACATATTCTAGATTCTTAAAATTTAAATTTGTGACAAGTCATTTATGTATTATCAGTTACGAAAGTTACAGTATGAATATGGAGAGGTGTCATTTATCAAATATTAGCATCAGACTATATTAATTCGGCAATACTTCCGAGGAGTTCCGATTTTATACGAAGCTAAGTTTACAGTTTTTTTTCTGAGTGCCATCATAATGTGGTCCTGAGCTACCACATTATGAGCTACCACATACCATGAGTACCACATTATGAGTACCACATGTGCCAAGGATTTATTTCTGAGGAATCATCTCTGTTGATTCTAAAAATTGAAACGTGGGAACCTTTCAACATCAAAAGGGATTATGATGGGGTTGGGAATGCACCTCTTGTTAATAGATAATCTACTATGCCGCAGTTGTTCCCAACTTTTTGTGTCTGGGGACCCACTTTTGGTTGTTAAAATATTTCGCGACCCACGGTACAGTAAATAGCATAACATTCCTTAAAATTATATGATAAGAGGTGGTAAGAATAACGCTAATATAGCTGTCAAATAAGGAGTTTTTACTATGAATCTATGAGCGTACAAAATTACACTATAAAAGATTTAAGCTTACATTAACCGCAATTGAAGAAATATTTACAATTTACCCTTGACCTGATTGACCACTTTTTGCCGTAACCCAGTTGGGAACCACTGTACTATGTTATTAATTATTCAAAATATTCATGGGTTCATTGATTTAGTTTTTAGGATCTGTTGGCAAGGACCCTTACAATTTCCTGCTAATATACCTTAAACCAGCCATTCACGGTCCAACTTGGTCCTAGGGCTCGGGGCGGGGCTTGTTGGATGTACGGGGAATCCAACTTGACCTTGTTGTACGTGTTGCTAACCACCCCACTCACAGTCCTACTGTCGTACCACATTGGCTCATTGGAGTGAGTGTCGTACGTCTAAATTGGACCGTGAATGGCTGGTTTTATCTCCGAAAATACCCAACACAAAAATTTAAAAATTAGCAATTGTTTTATGTGTTACAATCCAAACAGGAAAAATATAGAGAAGCCCCAAAAAGTCATCTCTTAAAAATAAGGTGAAATTTTTAACGTAAATGTGTCTGTAGGGAAATGAAAGGGGGAGTTTCTAAGTTAAACATTTATATAATTTATGTAAAGAAATTTGGCTTTCGTTTTTGTACCAATTCATCTTTGCTCCATGTCATTAAAAAAAGAATCCCCCTCCCCCTTAATTTTTTTTTAAACAAATCTACGAAAAATTATAGTTATTCTTTATCAAGAAACAATAAAGGAATTTTTCATAAGTTGTATATTTTGTAAGAAAAATGTCATGCAAATAGATTTAAGATCTGCAGATCTAGAATTAGTTTAAGTTGGTTATCAGTTTTGAGTGAAGGGATCAGCTGTTTAAAGGTAGGTTACGTATAACTCAGGCTTCAAATGTAGGGTTCAAAGTTTTTTTTAAAACAGTCTGTGGTCTGTGTAAAATGTTTTCGTTTTCAATGATGCCTTTTCGTTAAAGGGGTTTCTAATTATGAGTGCAAAAGATAATAAAACATTTGATAAAATGATGAAAAAATTCTTCTCACTGTACAAAAACACTCCCGGTTAGTAAAATGACAAATCTCAAATATTACGATTTAAGTTGAAACGTACCTATTCGAGTTTTCAGCCTGGTACAAATGGGTGAACTTTTCTAATTTTACGTTTTTGACATTTTTTTATAGGCTCTCTGAGGAGACAGGAGGACTTCGTTCTTTCTTCTGAATTAGAGAAGGAACTGTCATCAGAAACCCCAATCGCACAAAGAGTAAAGACTTTAAAAGATTTGACCAAGACTGATAATATTACGAGTTGTCCTATAGATGATGTCAGTATTTCTTCTTCTTTACACATTTTAATTTTAATTATCATAACTTTATCAATTTTAATTTAACAGAATCACACCTGTTGATGCAATATTCAACTTGAAGGTTTTCTTTATAATTTGCATTGCCGAAATCACGTAAAGATATATTGTATTTTCTTTGTCTTTCATAGGAAACGATTAATGTCGGTTATTAGTTAATTGACCAATGGAAACCTTTCCATTTTACTCTTTCTCAAGGTTAAAATAGTCAAAACGTTTTTATTTACTCTTTAATCTTAATTGTTCTGAGTTATATTTTAAGATATATTCTTATAGACTAAATCACGTTGTTAAAGCCCAGAGTAAATGATATCTTGTCATTTTAAATAATAAGTATGGAATATAAAGTCTAAAACAATTTGTTCTGAGCAAATTCATGAAATGATCATAATATTAATAAAATGAATAAATAATAAACAACAAAATGAATACTTTTAATTGATTAGATTGCATACAACTGATAAGTGAAGAAATTGTTATCACTAACGATTTATGGTTTTATTGTTTAGTGATATCTACATACAGTAGAGATCTCCATGCACGGATCCTCTTGACGTTGGTATAGCTCTCTATTATACATTTTAAAGAATATCTTCTCTCTGGTATTTTTAAGGCGTTTAGCCTCAGCTTAGTTAGCTTTCATTAACCTCCCCTTACTATCAAAACTAATCACAGTTTTGTGTATAAATTGAAAGCCTTAATTAATAATTACATACATTATGGTATCTATAAAAAAAAAACGAGATAACTACAAATTTAATTAATGTTCTAATATAATGGCTTTTAATATAAACTTGGTCAGAGGTTTAAAGTATTTGTATCTTCCACTGGAAGCAAGATCCGACATATCTGGTGCTGTTCACAAACATTAAAGTGATGTAAGTGGTTGATCCATCTGAAATATGACAGCTAGATCTCCCCTTTCCCCTGGGGGCTACAGTAGCTATGCACCCCTACCTCCATTTCAATGTCCTGTTTTGGACTAAATTTTTTGTTCATTTAAGAGGTACTGCTTCAGTAGACATTGTTTAACTCTCTATACGTCGCGTCAGTGAGGTTACGTAAAGTGACGAAGGTTGCTGTGACGTCATGCACCCTCCATGATTTTTTGTCAGGTTATCTTTTACTGGCTCATAACAAACTATTGTTTACTAGTGTTCTGCAAGCATTTCATAGTGTTTCCTCTTTTTATTCTATAAAAGCTTTTTTAACCTAATAATATATCAGTAACATCATTATTAAGCCAATAAATTTATACATTATGGATGATAAAACAAATAATTCTTACAAATAACTCAAATTAGATATAAAAGAACTTACCTACAGATGTTACGCCACACAGAAAATGGATTAGTATTGCGGTAAAAGTGACATTTATCTTTTAAGGCTCTATGGTTGCACCCAAATTCAAAGCATTCAGACATTTTTCATTCTTAAATTAATAAAATTGATTAAAAAATAATAATTAAATAAAATAGCACTGATAAAACCCATTTGTATATTCTTTGTTATGAGCCAGTGCAGCTTAGCCAACATAACAACACACACTTTTTTTACGTAAGTGACGTCACACTTCCCCAGCGTATTGGTTGAACCATTCATGAGTTCTTGGTAATATTTTAAAGGCTTCTACAAAGGTTTCTACAAAAGAGAAAAAAACCCTGCTGGTATCTGACCCTTACTTTGATCAACTCTTTTGAGATAACACTATATAATATGTTTAAAACAAAGATATTTTCTGAGATTTTAATTTTTTTTTATTAATTTCAGAAAATAAAATAAACAATTTTTGATGGAGTAGTTAATTCTATATTTGTTGATGTTTTTGTGTGTTTGACGACGTAAAATAATTACGTTTTTTGACACTTTTACTAGACAGTAAATGGTTAGAATAAATGATTATAAGAAGCTAGTGTGGCTGAGAGCCTCTAGGCACCTCGTCAGCTTCAATGAGCTTTCAATGAGTTGAGGCGAATCAAGATCGTGGGTAAGATTTAAATAGGGATAGGTGCTAAGATTTAAATAGCTCACTAATGACCACACCATTCCCGCTTCGGTGGTACAATGTACAGGTATGATATAGGAAGTGGCTGGAACTCTCCACCACGGGGTAAGTAAAATGGACCCAATGTGGCCTGATTTCTAGATTTGAACAAGTGGTTTGTCCTCGCTGTCTAACCATTACCATATGATTAAATTCTTTATCTTATATTTTTGTTATTAAACAGCTATTTATCCTAATGAATATTCTTTGTTCTTTCATCGCTCTACTTTATCAATTGTTCTTTCATCGCTCTACTTTATCAATTGTTCTTTCATCGCTCTACTTTATCAATTGTTCTTTCATCGCTCTACTTTATCAATTGTTCTTTCATCGCTCTACTTTATCAATTGTTCTTTCATCGCCAGTGGCGTAACTAAGAAATCCGGCGCCCCCCCGCAGCTTTTGAAAATGCGCCTCCTATAGCTAACAAAATTTACCCCCCCCCCTACTTCTTTTTGTAAAAATAATTTATTTTGCAAACAGATTATTATTTTCAATTTTTTTTTAAATGCTCGTGTACAGTACTATTACTAAAATTATAATATAAATATGATGAAAACAAATCAACAACCTTGTTCCTTGCTTGAAGACTTGAACTGGAATATCTTATTCACATATTATATACAGATGCAAATAAAGCCACTGAATACCTAATTAAGAAACTAAAATACAATATACAACTATGCACATCTATCTGCCAATTAATTAATGTGGCACATAGCTTCCTCGCGTCTTATTTTGTATTCTTTGATGATTTTATGCTTTTAAAACTTATTATTGTTGAATTTATTTCATTTTCCCCCCTATTGATTTTAAATTAATCAAAATTGTTTTGATTAATTTAACATGAAATAAAGTAGCAATTTAGCAAAATTTAATTAGTGCTAACGGTTGAAAAAAGTGTTTGCTACTGCTACTGGAGGAGGAGGAAGATGACGATATTTTAGTTATTATCCAATTAGACGTGACGCCCCGTCACGTCTATAGCCGTCAGGACTCTAGAGGAGCCCCTCCTCTAGAGTCCTGACGGCTATATTATGATAGTCTGAAAAATGCACTCACCTTTTCAAATGAATTCTTCACCAAAATAATTTAATTTTACGCACAAAATAACTGAACGTAGAATAAGATATAAAAAATAGCAGAACTTTCTAGCAAAAGGAAAGTTAACGTTCACAGCAAATGACACAACCACCCCGCACGAGAGCTATAACTGAACAGAACTGAGCTTGATAAATGTGATTAATAGATAACAATTCTTAAATTAAGGGAAGGGTAGAAAAGATAACAACTCTAAAGGGAGGTAAAATTAGCAAGGTAAGAAAAGAGTTAGAAACTAAATATAAAGAGGTTGTGATAGGGAAGAAGAAATAAGGGCGGGTTAAGAAAGAAAGAGAAATACATATTGTATAGCAAAGCCAAGCGGTAGAGAAAGAGATGGAAGTATAACTTGTTAAAGTTTGGAACAGATTTTCTTATCTAGTACAGCTAAAACCGGATTAGATAAGATAACTTTTAGTTGTAATAAACACTTTGATCTCCTGCCAGTCAAAAATAAAGAAGGGAGTCCGATATACTTACCCATATTATTATAGGTATAGTGACACAACTAGAAAACCAAACTGAGCAATACGCTCTAAACCATAACATCTCATATCATTTTCACCCTGTTTAAATTCTATTATTTGTTTATCTCTCATTTATTTCTATCTCCCAAAAATAATTTTATTAAAATAATTCCGCCCACATAGAGTTTCTATTAATTTTTATTATTAAATATAAATATTATTGTTTATTCATTTTTCGGCGCCCCCTAGAGCAGGCGCCCCCCCGCGCCGCGGGGTTGGCGGGGGCGCTATTTACGCCACTGTTCATCGCTCTACTTTATCAATTGTTCTTTCATCGCTCTACTTTATCAATTGTTCTTTCATCGCTCTACTTTATCAATTGTTCTTTCATCGCTCTACTTTATCAATTGTTCTTTCATCGCTCTACTTTATCAATTGTTCTTTCATCGCTCTACTTTATCAATTGTTCTTTCATCGCTCTACTTTATCAATTGTTCTTATTAATGTATGTATTTTATTTATTTTTCTTACTAATTTATTATTAAATTGTTCTCTTTTATTGGTGGAAATGGCTCATTGTTTAAATGTTTCTGAACATTTGGGGTTTTTCTTTAAATATCACCATATTGAAAATATTTATACATTATTTTTTTTTTTCAGCATGTTGTTGCAAGACTCTGGGAAATTTTAAAAGATCTGCTGGATCCCACTGTTCCGAAAGAAAGTCGGCATGTAGTTTTCCACTTTTTCCGAGCTCTTATCAACGAGAAACATGAGAAAATCAATGTTATGCGCTCTCAGTTTTTTAAAGTTATCAAAAGTCACAACATCCCCGAAGATATTGGTCCCAGGTAATGTTTCTTCTTACTAGTATAGAATTTTCAAAATGACATAAAAATTAATATATTAACTAATGTAACCAATCTATGAAGTAGAGAGGCAGTTCTGTTGGCTATCATATCTCAATTGGTGTAGTCCCTGACTTTTTTTTTCTTCAGGAGAATACACCATTATATGATACTCTAAGGAAGTATCATAGTGTGAACTCTGTCCAGCCTACTAGTAGTACATTATGCCTAATAGTACATTAGGCGTCGAGTGCGGAAAGTAGCATTTTGCATGCGAATGTGGAGTTTGCACCCGAGCGACAGCGAGGGTAGTAAAACCACACGAGCAATGCAAAATGCCGTTTTTGCACGAGTTGCGTACCGTACTTTATCTACGATTGTTAGATTTAAATAATAAATACAGAAAAAAATAAACTTCATGTATGTAAGTTCGCATTTCTCTTTTGTTAAAGATGACATTAATTCATTAGTTGTATTTTGTGCCGAATTAATTATTTCGGAAGGTGTATTATTCTCCTCATATTCGTCATAATCATTTAAATCGCTCATTGTTTTTCACAAAAAACTCGATATAAACAGTTACTTTTATTAAACAAACAGCAAATTAGTTTTGTTAAATGTAAACAAACTCGCTAATCGTGCGTAAAGGTGAAGAATTCTTCATTTTTACCACCCTAGGGCAGTAAAAAAGAGGAATTCTCCAGAATTATGAGACGCGCATGCGCAATGAATACAAGTACATAAAGAATCACTTTCTATGCATCTAAACAGAGATACAATGTTTATATTTCGTAACAATCGTAGATAAAATACATATTTTAAAGTGTGTGAAGTGTTCAGACATATTATATCAATATGTGATCTCCATTTGAAACCTAGAACGCCTCAAAATTAATATAGGTTTATATTTTTTTAACTAATTTTATTTTATTTTATTTTTTTTTTAGATTGGAACTCTTTCAAAGTTTAACAAATAATGGTAAATTTTTATTAACCTTTGAAGAAGGAGTAGGTATTTTCTTACTGGAATGGATGCCAGAAATAATAGACGCTGGTCGGACACATGACTTCTTAAAAATTTTAGTTAATGTTATCAAGTATAATGCTGCTTTTATTGAAGAAAGTGTTGTTGCTGGACTTGTTCAGTATGTTAATTTTTATTTTGTACTAGTTTTAAACAATTATTGGTACAACAATTATGTACAATTCATGGTACAATTATTTTTACTTATAGTTACTATAATTAGAGAAAAACCTCGTACATATGATCTAACAGTTTTGACAGAACATTCGTTCAGAAGGTCTGTTGCCTGATGGTGTGTATGATACAATCATGACTGTTCAGGTAGCTCGATCAGGTAGCACATGATCAGGTGGCAGACCTTCAGACAGCTGTTCATTCTGTCAGGCTTGCCGAATGGTGTGCACCTGGCTTTATTGTTAGTTTAATAGATAGGTTCCAAATGTGCGCTATAAGGTAGTATAAGGGGGTGATGAAAAGTGGAGATAAATTAGGGGTTGATAAGCTCCAACTATGGTTTACAAATAAATAATGAAAGGAAAAATCATTTTTAAACAAGTTAGGCGCGCTTCATGTAAGTACATGAGGCGATAATTAAAATCTAAAATTTTAATAGTTGCATATTCTTTTTCTACACTTCAAGACTTTTAAATTGATGTATAACATGTCATGGTGACCAAAAAACTTTTTTTAGTCGCCCGCCATATTGGCTTCCATCTTGAAAATATCAAGTGTGAAAATTCCGAAAAGAGTACAGTTGTCCCAAATGCCGAGATGCACCTATGTGCCAAACCTCATGTTCCTAGCTATAGTAGTTTATGAATTGAAACATGCCAACGGACAGACAGACAGAGCTATTATATAAGGTGTCCTTTTGTACTTCGCACAGAAACCTAAAAGTGAATAGTTGGCAGTATTTATTTTAAAATGATTGATTTTTATCCTTTTCCTTTGCATTTTTTGAGGTAACACTAATGTGTAATTAAGGGTTTTCTGTGTAACATGTATTTAAATCACAAACTCAAATACTTGGTCATCATTTATAATTATTATATTGATTGTAGGGTCTATAATAGGAAAAAATGAAAAGCTCACTTTTGCAATATTTCGATCCTTCTTTGGATCATCTTCAAGCTGAAAACACTTTTATTGTCAATAACTCCAGTAAATTTGTTCTATTTTCTAACATATTACATAATTAAATTGCTTTTAGATGATTACTATTGCATCCTGTTCAAGCCAAAAAATCTTTTAAAACATGTATTTAAATCACAAACTCAAATACTTGGTGATCATGTATAATTTTTTTCCCCCACTATTTATGGACAAATCGTAAGTACCTAAAGTTCTTTTGGGTTCCATGTTTCAGGTTTAGAATTCTAGAGAGTACTATGTATAGCATCTAGCTTCATAGGGGGTATCAACAAGGTTTGGGAATCTACGGTGTAATACAACCATAATTCTGTGAAATTAAAAAAATCGATCAATTCGGCAATAATGCTGACCTCTGAAGAGTAGATCTGGCAAACTAAAACCTAACGAGTCCAAAGTTACTTACTTAAGTTGCTTGCTTTGATTATGTTTCAGGAGTACATGCAATGTGTGTTGTCAGAGTCCTGATGACAACATAGTTTATAGTTCCTTGGAAGTTCTTCACACTGTTGTATGCTATCCAAGTCTTCCTTTAGAGGCATTACCTCCTTTCATAGCTACACTCTGTAGAACTGTTAATATTGAAAGATACTGCCCAACTAGCTGGAAGGTAATCACCATTTATTATTATGCAAGATATTTTTTACATACTAGGTTTGTTCCAACCCCCTATTTGTACCGCCCTTTGTATTGTCCCGCTGATTGTTCATGAATTGTTTAGGACAGGTTTTATACGGATGTGCTAATATTGTGCTGTAATAAAATAATGTTAGGTTGGAACACCCGTTCCAACTAGGACTATAATTCACTCAGTATTAAAAACATTCAAGGAACCCTAACAATTAGTGAACCTTCCTGTTGACATGTGTGATAAATGATATAACTGCGCATGTCATACAAACCAGTACTTGGTATTGTCAGAGGATTGTTTGGATCGTACAGGGGTGGGAGAACATGATTTGTTTGTCAACAAAAGAAGGTTATTTTACTACTTCAACAAATCGCCATCTTTTTACCTGATTTTGCCACTTAGAGATTTTCACTTCTTATTTACGAATATATTTTGAAATTTAATGTAAGAGTTAATTTCCTTTATAGAATCATGAAATTTAATTATGGTAATAAAACTTTATGAAAAGTTTAGGCTTAAAACTACTTAGATGAAGAATTAAATTGCCTAACAGATGTTGAATTGTAATGAAAGGAAGTGTAAGAACCTTTGTTAATTCAGTCGAGGTTTACATTTTAATCTATCAATTTTTGAATTTGTACAGTGTGAAAAAGTTGTAGTTAGTTGTGTTAATTCAGTCGAGGTTTACATTTTAATCTATCAATTTTTGAATTTGTACAGTGTGAAAAAGTTGTAGTTAGTTGTGTTAATTCAGTCGAGGTTTACATTTTAATCTATCAATTTTTGAATTTGTACAGTGTGAAAAAGTTGTAGTTAGTTGTGTTAATTCAGTCGAGGTTTACATTTTAATCTATCAATTTTTGAATTTGTACAGTGTGAAAAAGTTGTAGTTAGTTGTGTTAATTCAGTCGAGGTTTACATTTTAATCTATCAATTTTTGAATTTGTACAGTGTGAAAAAGTTGTAGTTAGTTGTGTTAATTCAGTCGAGGTTTACATTTTAATCTATCAATTTTTGAATTTGTACAGTGTGAAAAAGTTGTAGTTAGTTGTGTTAATTCAGTCGAGGTTTACATTTTAATCTATCAATTTTTGAATTTGTACAGTGTGAAAAAGTTGTAGTTAGTTGTGTTAATTCAGTCGAGGTTTACATTTTAATCTATCAATTTTTGAATTTGTACAGTGTGGAAAAGTTGTAGTTAGTTGTGTTAATTCAGTCGAGGTTTACATTTTAATCTATCAATTTTTGAATTAATGTATAGTGTGAAAAAGTTGTAGTTGTTATTTTTCGGTAAATAAGCAATAAATCCTATTATATAACATGGAAATATTATCCTTTTGTGTTTATGTATAGCTGAATTTTCTAATAATCAGTAAAGAAGTGTAAAGATTCAAGTGGTGGAGGTTATAAAGCCTCTACGAATGGTTACCTTTAGGTCCGCGCTCCTCCACTAGAGACATTTTTATTTGCCTGGTTGGCCCGACCTTCTAGAATTCAAAATCCAGAGCTCTCATTGGCTTCTTGTCTATTTTCCCGCTCTGTCAAAAAACAATTCTAATTGTAAGAAGAGTATAGTTGGTGTAATCAAAGTTTTATCTCTTCCCCCTGTAATTTTCTTATAATATACATTTCTTTTGAAAGTGTCAATAGCCTGCTTTTTAATTTTCTTATCATATAATTATCTAACATTTAATAGTTTTACAAATTATTTTTACTTTTAGCAAAGAATATATGTATTAATCTTAAAAATTTAGTCTTAGTGAAAATTCCCTTGTAAAGGATGAAAATTTAAGCATTCCACTTCCTCTAAACTTAACAAACTGATAGTTGTTTTGAGTCAAAGTAACAATTGGAAACACTACTAAAATTTGGAATTCTCATTTTTAAATTCATTGTCTTCTCCTTATAATTCAAATTGTTAAGAGAGCCGCAGCTGTGGAAATCTATGCACCTGATGGTCCAATATACAGGGTGTGGCAAAAGTTTGGCTAAGGCTAATTATCTCTGTTAATATTTGAGTTATCAAACTGTGATTTGTTGGCAATCTTCATCATGCATAAACAACTACTTATTTTGGTGGGTACCCATTTTTCTGCCGTTTTGGTTGCCGCCATATTTGATTCAACTTTAAAATTTCAAATTGGAACCCCTATACTGTGATACTAATTTGGAAAGGCCTTGAAAAAAGAAAACATTCACCATTAGCCAGAGCCTTTTATCTTTCACCGTTTCAAAATGGCGGCCAGTTGAAATGACAAAATTGACATTTTTGACATTTAATTACAGCCGAAGTAAAGGTTTTAGGGGGAAAAATGTGTGAGTAAATTTGTCATATTTTAGGGTAAAAAAAAGTTCAACGCTATTTATTCCAAATTTTTATTTGTATTTGGTTGCTATAGCAACGCACGTAGTCATTTTGCTTTCGCAACCGAAAATGTAATTAAAAATATATTTTTAACCCAATTTTGAATTTTTGAGTTTAAAATGGGATAATTTTACTCTTAAATTTTTTTCCTAATGCCTTCGAAAATGTCAATTTTAATTTCATCTGGCCGCCCTTATGAAACGGCGAAATATAAAAAACTCTGGTTTGTGGCAAATGTTTTCTTTATTCAAGGCCTTGCCAAATATGTACCACAGTATGGGGGTTCCAATTTGAAATTTTAAAGTTGAATCCAATATGGGGGCTACCAAAATGATAAAAAAAATGGATACCCACAAAAAAAAATGTTTACCACAAAAATTGAGTTTTTTTTTATGCATGATGAAGATGGCAACAAACCGCAGTTTGATATTTCAAATATTAACGGAGATAATTAGCCTTACTTTTGCCACACCCTGTATAATGTATATCATCAAATTAATTGTCAAATTTATTCTCCCTATATTTATCTTTTGTTTATTTGTTTGTAATTTAGATAATGAAGAATCTGCTTGGCACTCATCTGGGTCACAGTTCCCTGTTTACAATGTGTCGCTTACTTCAAGATGAGAATTCGTTGGGAGACGTTGGCTTACTCAGGGGTGCAGTGTTCTACATTAATATGGCTTTATGGGGTAATCACAGAGTGTCAGCACTCAAGTGTACTCCTTCATCTGTACTCCCTGCATTTCAAGCTGTAAGTATCATTATAATTAATGTTAATAATATTAAGATATCTATTTTCGATGGACTGAAAAAAGGTATCTCAGTTTTGCTGTTATTTTTTATCAAAGAAGGCTTTGTAGAATGTGAGACTTAGGCCTTGTACATAATATAAAGTGTTTATTGTTGCATTTTAGTTCACAAAATTATCTCTAAATGCAGCCAAACACAAGGGGGAATCACGGAAAAAGTCTCCATGATTTCCTTGGGTATTTTCTCTCCCAAACCCTCACCTTTCCCTACACAAACTTCAAAAATCCTCTTGGCCGACTCTCTTCAACTCAATACACTCCGCATCTGACTGCAAAGTTGCGGCCTTAGGGCAAAACAAACTTTTTGTTCAGGATTTCGGGGAGTTCAGGATTTTTGTTCAGGATGGAGGCAGCCAGTCCACTGGCTGCCTCCATACACATACAGGAATACCTTGTGGTTTGGACTATTTAGTCCAGGAGTGCACAACCTTTTTATAAGTGGGGGCCAAATGTATCTTTCAATTCTTAATTGCTGGCCGCATGGTAACTTCTTTGCTTGGGCACTTGCCTAACCCCTCTCTGTAGCTAATTTTACCATCACCTGATTAACTTATTAAGACAGAAGACACAAAATGTGGGGTTATGTTAAGTAAAACAATAATTATATTGAAAACTATTTATTGGTAATAGTGAAATAGGTTGACTTACAAAAAAATGAAAAACGTTATATCATAAAACTAACAATGAGATCAAGTAGTAGACCTAATGGCCCTAATGAGAGACTTGGCATTGTTTATTTTTTATGATTCTGTCAATATCCAGTTCAATGTTAGACGCAGCAATACGCAAGCTTTCCTCAAAATGTTTATCACTTAGACGGGAACAAAACTTATATTTGATTAGTTTCATCAATGAAAAGGATTCCTCACATAAGTAGGTTTTGTTTAACGATATGACCATTTTCAGAGCATCCCATTTCTTTAGGCAATTAATTTTTGTAGAAATCTAGGAGAGAACTTTAACTCATTGTTACACTGAAGATCAATTAGTTCCATTTGGAAATTAATCGATACTTGTAGCAACTTTTCAATTTTTCTCACATCTTGAAATCGTCGTTTAAACTCATCTTGGAGATTCACTTCAAGAGAAGCATATTTAGCCACATTTATGTGAGTTATAGAAATTACAGCAAAATCGTTAAATGTTGGGAAATTCGCCAGCGATTCAGCCTTCAGTTGTGCCTGCCATATACTCAGTTTAATTTCAAACGATTTTATTAGGTAAAACAGGTTGTTAATCATGTTATACTTACCTTATAAGCTTGATTGGGAAGATCTACCCGGCCCTGGGCGCAGGGCCATTACACTCGGGTTGTACACCCCTGGTTTAGTCCAAACCTCAAGGATCTTCTTCTCGTGAATGGCCACCTTGCAATGCAGCTGCTTCATCATGAAGCTCAAAGCCACATCTTTTGATTCATCTATAATGGAAGTAAAAATTAGACATTGACCTTTCAAATCCTGTGTGTGTATCTAAGTGCACTCATTTGTTACTCAGTGTAGGAAAGAAACTTTTGAGTTCCATAATGCATGTGAATTTGAGCAAAATAGCACATTTGTTTATCTACAATCCATTTTAATTCTTATTGTATTAACTAAAACTTGCAGATAACTCCTGTTTTGCTGCCATAGACTGCTGAAATAGTGGCTAATTATAGGTATAAGAAATAAGAAAAATTTAAAAAAGGCATGTTTTTAAACATTTATCTTTAAGATTATGATTCTTCTTCTCTTTCCATCAGGAGAAAATGCTCTTGCAATGTTGGTATTATTATTGGTGAAAAAGGAAAATAGATAAAATAATTGCATCTTGCAGCTAGATGAACACTTTGCAGCTTTACCACTAAGCTAAACCTAAAGAATTGATTTCAGTTGGCTTGTTTTCCTAATGTTAAAGGGTCATGGACACCTTAGCGTGGCCCGCTCTTAGACGTCCGTTTTAGAGGCTTTTTCGGGGGCGTGTATCTTTTTTCCTATTCACTTTAAAAAAAAACAAAAAAACTATTTTTTCCCTTTACGCAAGGCCTACAAAAAAGGTCCTTTGCATCGGACCGCTGCGGTCGACCGTATTCGAGTTATGCGGAAAAAACTGTTTCTTTTCCCCCGAAAAACTGTTTTTTCCGCATAACTCGAATACGGTCGACCTCAGCGGTCCGACGCAAAGGACCTTTTTTGTAGGCCTTGCGTAAAGGGAAAAAATTGTTTTTTTTTTAAAGTGAATAGGAAAAAAGATAAACGCCCCCGAAAAAGCCTCTAAAACAGACGACTAAGAGCGGGCCACGCTAAGGTGTCCATGACCTGTTAAAGATATATTTTTTTACTTGTTATTCATGTCACAAGGAAGATTTTATGTATTATGATTGTAGGCATTAGCTTGTAAGCATTCACGAGTTATGTACGAAGTAATCCTAAGTATTCAGAGATTAGTGAACAAGCATGGCCACGAGCTTCTAGACCCTGCGTGGTACGTCATATTGACAATCATCAATCTCATCCTACAGCATTTAGGTTGGTATCGTCTTTCTATCATTTTATTCAGTTTTTGTTAATTTAAAAAAATAGAATGCACATACATTTTTATAACTTTTAAGGAATGTCCATGACAAAGTTAAAGAAAATTGAAACAATCCATTTAGTCGTAACTGTGTAATAAACATACATTGACGAAATGCCAAACGATACAGTCTGAAAAGTTAAAACATAGACCTTGCTCTGCTTAGTGAATTAAACTGAATCACGTTTTTGTATTATACTTCAATGATCAGATCCAGTGTCTGATATAAACAGAAATATTTCCTTACCTGCATATGCATATACAAATATTTTGATACTAAACAACATATTTAATTTGTCTATTTATGTTAAATATTTATTCAAGTATCATTTAAAAGAATACAAATTATTATCCACCTATTATTTAGCCTATTATTTATTGATTTTCCCCTCAGAGTAAGGAAGGGGTAGAGGGAACAATCCGATTTGAAAAGTGGTTCATTATTCTCTCCCCCGATACTAAACCTCTCTAGCGAGCTAAACCTGAACTAAAGTGACAGTATGATGTAAAATATAAATAAAATCCTTCATTCACAGCACTTATCTACTACTTATTATAGTATTAACTCATCTGAAATCATTTTGAATTAAAAGTAAACAAAAATTATTCAAAATATCAAATAATATGTAAGAAAATATGATGTGACTCCTTTAGAAGGCGACTTTGTTTTATACAAGATTGCTTTTTTGACATTTTCATGTCTTGGCTATGCTTTATAAACTCGAAAAGTGTTACTAAAAATCGCGTTACTAAAAATCTAGTTTAATAGGGAGTTAAGAGGATATAGGAGGTAGGCAATCAAGTCTGCCAGCATTCGGTATAGGGTGTCCCCCTACCACGCTCAGTAGAGCCTACCCACCCCTCCCCTTCACTTCGGCTACATGCCCCACATCTCACTCTCTTCGCTTCTCGCATGCTACTGATCCAGCAGTCGCTCGCGCACCCCAGCGGCCCCCCCCCCCCCCACTATAACTTCTGTTCTACTGTTCCGATTTGTTTTAGAAGATGACTTTGTTTTATACAAGATTTCTTTTTGTTGTCTAGGAACTTTAATATGTTTACCTAGATAGAGCCTACCCACCCCTCCCCTTCACTTCGGCTACATGCCCCACATCTCACTCTCTCTTCGCTTCTCGCTTGCTACCGATCCAGCAGTCGCTCGTGTGACCCCCCCCCCCCTAACTATAACTTCTGTTCTACTGCTCCGATTTGCACCGGACATTGTTTTCATCAAACTGCTGCTTGAGAGTGCTAGTATCGGGGGAGAGTATAGTGAACCACTTTATAATATCCAGATTATACAGTATTGTTCCTTCTACCCCCTTCTTACAGGTTTTCCCTGACTTTTAGCCATTTAAACAGTGACTCTGTTTTAAGTTTTAAAAAGTATTGGACTGAATTTATAACCGATCATTGCTAACTCTTCACATAATGATCTACAGTCTTGGCTCACTCGTCTAAGATGGCAAACCTTTGGATTGCCAGTAGATCATCTAGAAGAGTTTAAAGAGATTTCTTTGACCAAAGTACTGACTTATTGTGAGTCTGCTCAGAGTATAGAAGGATCAGGGAGAGAATCCTAGGTTTGTTCAATGGACCCTCCTATGGATCTTGATTTTTAATCCCTTAGAAAGAAATAAAAACTACTAAAGAATTTTCAATATTTGACTTGTTTCTTGTTCCTGGAGTCAAAACTCAAGAGGTACATTTAAAAAAATGATGCTAAAATGGACCATTGTATGACATGTGTTTCTTTAATTTTTTTTTCAAATTTCTAATTGTGTAACTTGTTGTAAGTCTAAGGACATTTTTTTTTTAAGTTTTTAAAGTGGATTTGTGCAGATCCACTTTAACTTAGACAAGAATTATTTGATTACTATTAGCAATTATCTGTCACTGTACTGTACCTTATATGTGTAGATGTTATAGTCTATATATTGTGTTTTATCGGTTGTTTTTATTTTATTTTTAGATGAGAAGAATACAACTGATAGTAAAGACATACCCTGTTTAGATTTAGTTTTGAGCCATCTTCATGAAACTCTAAATCTAATCGAGCATTTAATGGAAGTTGGTCAATTTAACGGTTCAATTCAAACTGTATATGAAATAATTGAACTGTGCTCTTCTTCCAGACCCGTAAGTGACTTTTCGTTTATCTAAATTCTTAAACTAACACTTGGGTAAAGTGGCACTATACCTGTAAGCAGTGCTCGATTTCTAGAAATTGAGGTACCGGAACTACCTCCTACCCTCTCTCTACTCCCCCCACCCCTATAGAAGGGGGGTCCGGGAGTCCTCCCCCGGAAAATTTTTGAAAAATAAACGTTCAAAAACAGCATTTTAAGCAGTTTAGGACATAAACCCACACTGCAATCAGGAGGGTTTCGTGTAGAAACTTATATCATTTTAAGTAGTATTTTTTGTAAACAATTTTTTGATTAGCATGTCACGTGTTTTTATAATACTCTCAATAAATAAATAGGTACTTAGGTTTATACGAATAATTAAATCAACAAAACATTCCCTGCCTCACTCGCCCCAGGCGAGTTTCGGCACAGCGTCTCTGCACAGTGCTTATTTAATACGATCCCTGCCATTAAAAAAAAACCTTTGTTGTTTCAGGTTATCATAATTTAGTTGTATAATCTCAACAAAAGATAATTTTTTGTGCTTGGAAAAAATAAATATAAATGCCAGTTTAATACATTATGTCCTTAATCAAAATTTAAGGATTTTAAAAAAATCTTAGTGCCGGTAATTTTATTTTTTATTTATCAGAGAGAGAGGTCCCGGAACACCGTTCCGCCTTAAATCGAGCACTGCCTTTAAGTGTCATGTTGCTTAACTAAATTCTTAAACTAACACTTGGGTTAAGTGGCACTATTATACCTGTAAGTGTCTTGTTGTTTAACTGAATTCTCAAACTATTACTTGGCCACCAGATTTAGGCTTGGAAAACCATGGATGACACTCTCATAGTGGTTTTGATCACAATCGATCAAACAAGTCTAGAGTTGTGAAAACATGGTTTACTGACCAATGCTTCACTCATGAGTGAAGGTTTTAATTGTCTGGTATCAATCCATCATACAAGGCTACCCATAGTTTGTTCAAAGGAACCACTTTGTGGCCTATGTCTTCGGGCCACAAACTTTAAACTTTACTTGTAGTTGTACTTTTATGTAGTTGTTTTTATTTTTTACTTTCTCATATAAAGAGAAAGTATTGTGATGGCGCGAAAATTCGATTTTGAGATTTTGATGGATTTACACGTTTTGAGGTCCCCTGAGTCCAAAAAAGTGGTTTTTAAAAAATGTCTGTCTGTCTGTCGTCTGTCGTCTGTCGTCTGTCGTCTGTCGTCTGTGCAGACGCCTGGAGCCTAAACTACTGGGCCGATTTTGACGAAATTTGGCATACATGTTCAGAAAAATCATACCCCGAGGCGAAATCGAGAAATGAATTTTAGCTCTAAATTTGGGGGCGCTACCCCCCAAAAACTCTGAAAAAACATGAAAAAAAATTATTTCTCGAAAACGGTTCCGACGATTTTGATTAAAAAATTCTAAAATGTAGTCCATTTGAATACGAATCCAACGATATAAGCCGTTTTCCCGGGAAAAATCTAGTTCCTGAGAAATTAGCTTAAAACGCGGACGGAGAGAGCCCGGGTTCGATTCCCCGCCCAGGAGAAGTTATTTTTATGATAAATTTTGATGAAATGTTCAATAATATTTAAATGTACATTTGAAAACTAATAAATGGAAGATACTGGGTTAAGTAATTATAAACTCGTATATGAGAAAGTTTGTCTGAGTTGTCTCGGACCGATTTTTTTTTTTTAAAATCAACATGAAGATACCCCACCACAAAAAGGATTACTAATAATGTTGTTTTGAATTTATTTGACTTCTATCTATTATAATTTATTTAGTTTACGATCTCATTGTTATTAATTATTTATTTATTTATTATTATTATTATTAATTTTTTTTTTTTTTTTTAGGAAGCCTCAGTTCTGAAATTACTGGCACATCTATCATCAGGAGTAGATCCTAGAAAAGACCAGTGGTTTGAAAATCTACATTCATTGATGAATCGATTTTTTAAACACGAAGCCAGACCAAATATTCGTATTAAAGTTCTTTCAATTCTATCTAATGTCATCAAGAATAATGGGTAATTTATTATTATTATTATTATTTTTTTTTTTTTAATGATCACGGATAATGTTAACCCTTCAGTGCTCTCCTAATTTTGTATCCCAACTTTTGAAAAATAATGGTGTAGGTAATCTTCGACTATAGTCTTAGTTCTGTAATCATATAAGGGTCATTCACTTTCTCTGTGTGGTTATAAGTTAATTAGGTATTGTTTATGCGGTACTTCTTTAGATTGTTACTCCCCTTATAAAGAAAACAGAGGGGAGTAACAATCTAACGAAGGTGTATAGAATGTTCTTCTTTAGATTGTTACTTCCCTTATAAAAACAGAAGTGTAATATTCCTTCATCCCAAAGTACGTTGGACTAAACGTTGTCTAAATAGTTATTTAGTCAAAGTCACTTATATTCTACAAATACATAGGGAAGTAACAGTGTAAAGAAGTACCGTTTATGCTTGGATACAATTTGTTACTTGTCAGTTAGGAGCCCTCCCTAAAAGTTAGAGGTGGTTAGAGATCACCTCTAACTTTTAGGGAGGGCTTCTAATTAACAAGAACCTACAATTTTTTTTAAACCCCTAAGTTTTAAGTTGAATGTAATTTTAGTATCATTATACCTTCTTAAGTAATGAAAATTCAATATTTTTTAAGTTTTATTTCCCCTCTTTGACACTTACCCTTCCCTTAAAGTTAAAAGCCATTTTCTTCCCTATAATTTGAGTTTTAACATGGTTATATTTATTGTGATGTATGAAGCGATGCGCAGTAGTGGCTTGGAAGAAAAATATGTCGAACTTTTTAAATCCATTTATAGCGGAGCAACTATGGAAGTAAATGTAGGCCGTGAGAAAAGAAATGTTGAAATACAGCGGGGTGTAAGACAAGGAGACGTGCCATCCGGCAAATTATTTATTAAAATCTTAGAAGATGCACTGATAAAATTAAACTGGGACGGACGTGGCATTAGGATAGACGGAAAATGGCTCAATATTCTAAATTTGTCGATGACATAGTAATTATATCTAAGAACCTAGAAGAAGCGAGAGTTATGCTAGAGGAATTATGTATAGTGACTAAAGACGTAGGATTAGGTATAAACCAGTCAAAAACAAAAATGATGTGTTGGAATGTAGTGAAAGACGTAGATGAAGGATATATAGAAATTGAAAACATGAAAATAGAAATGGTTAATGAATTTATATATTTAGGAAGTCTGATGTGTGTTGGAAGCATGGGAACGGATAAAGAGGTGAATAGACGAATAACCTTGGCATGGAGAGCTTTTAACAAATTTAGGAGTTTTTTTAGATCAGAGCTAAGCATGGATTTAAAAAAGAAATTGTGGACAATGTGCGTACGACCTGTCATGACTTATGGCTCCGAAACATGGACCTTAAAGGAAAGTGCAGTGAGAAAATTGAGAGTGACCCAAAGACACATGGAAAGATGCATGCTTAGAATAGCAAGAAAAGATAAAAAGAGCAATGAGTGGATAAGAAAACAGACGACACTAGAGGATATAGGTAGAACTGTTTTTGAAAGAAAGTGGAATTGGGCGGGGCATATTGCCAGAACAACAGACGATAGGTGGACAAAGGAGTTGATTAGCTGGTATCCTAGAGAGTGTAAGAGAGGGAGAGGAAGACCTGCTATACAGTGGGACGAGGAGATGAGAAGAGCATGTGGAGGAGCAACCTGGCAGAGAGTGGCCATGGATAGAACAGAATGGTGTAGGATGAGACAGGTATATTCCGATGTTTGGCTGTACAACAACTGAAGTAATATAGGGTGAAAGTGATAGAATTTTATTTTATTTTATTTTATAAAAGTATTATAATTTTATTTTAGGTAGGGTTAATTGTCAATGCATATTGAGAATACTTAAAACATGTAATATAGTATATAAATATAATTATTAGCTTGATTAAAGCAACTCACGACCTTATGAAGGTGCCACGGCGAAATGCCGATTTGCGAGAAGAGACAAATTTTATTTAATTTTTTTTACAAAATATGTTGGATGGTTTTTTTTTGTGATTGTTAATAGGAAGTTTGTGTTATTTTTTTTTTTTTTTGTAAAGTGTAAATTATTTTGTATTCTTGCAATAAATGGCTATTTATTTATTTATATTTATTGTAAATAATAAAAAAAAATGGATTATCAATGTTAAATAATAAATAGACTGCCAATTGGTGTGGCACATAGCTTCCTCTCATCCTATCACGTACGTTATTGATTTTATGCTTTTACAAGGCATTATTGTCTAATTTGTTTAATTATTTCCCCTGTTTTTTTAATACGTCGAAATTGTTCTAATTTTTTACTTGAATTAAAGTATCAATTAAGCAAAAGTTAAAGAGCGCAGACAGTTCAAATTAATCTGGGGCTATCTGCGGGTTACTTTCGATAAACTATAAAAGTTTCTTACAAATCAGATAAGGGCTTTTGAAGCTATAGGTGAAAATAAATGTTTGTGTGCATGTGGAAAAGAAACAAATGTTCGCAGGAGGTTGAAACTTATATTTATATGGGACCAACTATGAGCTATTTATGATCTACCACTCAAATTTCATTAATATCGGACGTGTAGTGTTTAAGATATGTTGGTTCGCGAAAATTGAGCCACAGACTGACAGACAGGAACTAAAAATGTTCCCTGATGTCTGAAACAGATTTTTGAAATCAGAGACATGAAATATTTTCGTTCTTCAGAACAATCACATAGCTTCCGTTACCTTCGGTAAGCTTGGAAGAAAAATTATTTAGTTTTAAGTATTAATTATTTATTAAGCTCAGAGTTTTCTAATTTTGTTGAATTTCAGATCCCGTAAATGGGGAATATTTAAACTGGGTCAGTTTAGGAAGGCTTGGTTGTATCGCACTCGACCTAAATTGTTAAAAAAACGAAGCATGAGCACTGAAGGGTTAAAGAACACTGTAAACTGATTTAAGATAATTTTGTAAATTAAACTTATTTAAATCTGTTTTTTACTTGTACCACAGCCTGCTGTATGAGGATAAAATGATAGCCGTTGTCAAGAAGTATTTGGCAGAAGTTGGTTATGACCCTGATTTGGCAGTACGAGTGGCCGCTTCTAATTTATTGTTTGATCTTTGTCTTACCAGCCAGTCTAATCATGTACTTCCTCTTATGGATATAATGGAGCAGGTAATTCATCATCCTCAATAATACATATTATTATTATGTCAAATATTATATGACGGGTTTCCTTATAAAATGTCAACCTCCCCACAAAGAAACACTGAAGAAGGCAGCACCTGCCTGATTGCGTCATTCCGACGAAGGATTAACCCGAATCAAGGAACCCCCGGGTAGTCCAGGTATAATCTACATTCCAGAAAGCAACTATAAATACCTCATCCTTCACTCCAGTCGTCAGCATGTCTTGTTGCTTGACGTAAACATCACAATGCACCACAACCCTGAAGGATGCTTCCAGTAGTGGAAGCAAAACGGTGGACTTTAACCTCTTTGTGACACGGATTTTACTGGAATACCTTGCTGATTTTTTATGAATCTTCCCGCACAAGCCTGCGTACCACGTTTCCTTATAAAATTCTAATTCTCTTTCATTTCATTTCCAGATTATATTCAGAGTTTTTAAGACCAAGGAAGGTGTTGATTCTGAAGAAGCTGCGGCAGATATTAAAGGATGTGCTTATGCACTTGTGGAAGTAAGTCTTTGTCTTATTATTTAATTTATTTGCTTTTTAATGAATAGATAGGTTACAATGTTGCAGATATTAATTAGATATCTTATATTACTGAATGCTCTCTCATATGAGGTGTATACTTGTACCTATCCATATAGAGGATGTATTCGGATGGCCATTTATTTATTTTTTTCAAAGACAGCTCTAATAATTTTAACCCTTAAATGCTAATGCTAATTGGATGGCTGGTATTACTAAACCTTCGTCGATTCGACTAACATATGCAGAAAATACGTTTTTTTGGGTTGAAACTACACTTTTTTAAAGAGGAAACTATTAAGAACTCATTATTAAATCTTTTAGTATGATATACAAACATTTGATGACAAATAACTTAGTAGGAACATCAGAAGAATCTGAAATTGTGTGAACATTAATGCACCAGGTCCCATGCCCCAGGCCAAAAGCCGTAGGCCATTGGTTCCCAAAGTGGGGGGCGTGAAGACAAGTCAAAGCCCGAATTCAACAGATACTTTCCTAACACATAAGTAATGACAACATTTACAAATTAACAATGGATCCTTTCCGTGTCAACATAGATTCCCTGCCCGAAACACTCCAAGAACATTCTTTAGAAATGAAAAAAGGTTCTGCTGCCGATTTTGATACAATGGACAAATCATCGTTTTGGTTAAGTATTACAAAGTGTACCCCAGTATATCACAGCAAGCACTTCGATTGAATTTACCTATTTTATTTAGGTTTTTAAGCAGTTTCTCTACCACTGGGATCCTGCTCCTTCGTTGAAAGCATTTTCACTGATTACAACTCACTTGAAGAACCACTATTCCAACGTCACTCTGTTGTCGAATGCAACATCCATCAGATTAATGGTGAGTGTATATCAAAGTTATTTTTGATGGTTGGTGGTTGTATCCTTTTTTTTCTAATATGCACATATAAATGGATCCACTTCAGGGTAAAAATAATAATTTTCAATTAGTTATTGTGGCGACGTTTCGACCTATCCGGTCATTATTGAGCCTTTCAAGCTATGAAGTTATACTCATATCACCCATAATTTCCAACATTTCATTGGAACTAATTGTTCCATTGTCAGACAGTGGTCATATTGTGATATTATACAGGATGGTCCAAAAGTCCCCCTCCCCCTCATAACTTTTGAACGGTTTGATATAAATTAATGAAACTTGGGGGATCTCTACCATGCAAAGGGAAGTTTGTTTTCATGCAATCGTCCACTAGGGGCAACTACCCACTTTGCCCTCAGGCCACCCAACATCAAAATTTCAAATTGGAGTGTATATTTTTGATAGCATATTCAGATTCTAATGTGAAAAATAATTACCTTTTACTTGAAACTTTTTTTCTATCTCCAATATTTTGCCCCCTACAGGGGGGGGGGGGGGGGGGGGGCAAAGATAGCAAAATAACCCTTCCGATAATACTTTGTAAAATCTAAATGGTTAGAGGTAAATTAATGAAACTCCAATATTTTTGCCTTGGGGGGCAAAGGTATAAAAATGGTAGATTTCATTTGGTAGTTGCCCCTAGTACGTGAGTGGATGAATACACCCTTCCCTTTACATGGTATAAATCCCCTAAGTTTCATTACTTTATTTCTAACTGTTTAGATTTTTTAACCATCTAAGTGTTATTTTTTTACTATTTCGGATCTTTGCACCCCTATAGGGGGAAAAATATTGGAGGTAGAAAAAATTGATTCAAGTAAAAGTTTATTATTTTTCACCGTAGAATCCAAATATGCTATCAAAAATATATACTCCAATTTGAATTGGATTGGGGGCAAAGTGGATGGTTGCCCCAAGTGGGCGATTGCATGACAACCAACTAACTTCCCTTTGCATGGTAGAGATTCCCTAAGTTTCATTAATTTATCTCAAACCGTTCAAAAATTATGAGGGGGGGGGGGGAGACTTTTCGACCACCCTGTAAATCGGTCATCTATCACTCCCCAAAAATTATGAGGGGGGGGGGGGACTTTTGGACCACCCTGTAAATCAGTCATCTATCACTCCCATTCTTCTTAAACTTGGAGTAATCACCATTGTTAAAAATTTTATTTTATATTATTAATTATATGAATTCATGTTATAATTACTGTTTTTACTGTTATTTTTTTGTGATATATGCATACAAATGAAATTAATAGTTACCATTATATTGTAATTGTGATTACTCCAAGTTTAAGACGAATGGGAGCCATAGATGACCGACGTATAATATCACAAAATGACCACTGTCTAAAAATGGAACAATTAGTTCTAACGAAATGTTTAAATTATGACTGATATGAGTATAACTTCATAACTAGAAAGGCTCGATAATGACCGGATAGGTAGAAACGTCGCCACAATAACTTGTTGAAATTTTTTTTTTTTACCCTGATGTGGACCTATTTATATATGTGTATATCAAAGTAATTTTTTTTTTTTTTTTTTTTTTTTTTTTCTTTTTTACACAAAAACTCATTAGAGGTAGAAAAACTTATGTTAAGAGAATGTTAGTTTAAGAATTAATAGAATAGTACATTACGCGTCTAGTGCAGAAAGTAGCATTTTGCATACGAGTGTGGAGTTTGCACCTGAGCAACAGCGAGGGTAGTAAAACCACATGAGCAAAGCAAAATGCAGTTTTCACACGAGTTACGTACCGTACTTTATCTACGATTGTGGATTTTAATAATAAATACAGAAATAAGTGTAATAAACTTCCTGTATGTAAGTTCGTATTTCTCTTTTGATTAAGATGACATTAATTCATTGAATTAATTATTTCGAGAGGCGTATTATTCTCCTCATTTTCGTCATAATCACTTAAATCACTTATTTGTTTTTCACTAAAAACTCGATATAAACAGTTACTTTAATTAAACAAACAGCAAATTTGTTTTGTTAAATGTTAACAAACTCGCTAATTGTGTGTTAAGGTGAAGAATTCCTCTTTTTTCCGACCTAGGGCGGAAGAAAAGAGGAATTCCTCACCTTATTGCACGGTTATGAAACGCGCATGCACAATGAATACAGCTACGAAAAGAATTACTTTCCATGCATCTAAACAGAAATATAATGTTTATATTTCGTATCAATCGTAGATAAGATATATTTCTTTTTAACAAGCTCACAGTGTTGTCTTGTTGAGGTATATTTGAAATAGATGTGTCTTTTAACCAGTAATAAGTAATAAATTGCATGGTTTTCTGGGTAAAATCCTTGTAATGGAGGATTTGAAGTCAGTCGTTTTGCTTCCACTGACTGGAAGCATCTTCAGGTGTGCGGTGTTGCAACTCGAAGCTAAAATGATGTAAACTGGCAATTTTGGACAGAAGAGTTGCATATTATACTCTTTTCCTCTTTACCAGAAAACTAAGCAATTTATTATGAGACAACCTGCAGAAGCTTGCACTAATAAGTAGTTGCTGGTTGAGTGCAGCAAACCTGCAGTAAAACATTCTAAGTAACCATTCTTGAAGGTAAACACACTTGTTGGTAAATATCCTGCAAGTAAACATCTTGCAGTGCCAACGTGGTATTTAAAACTCAGTACACAATATACACTCTTTATAATCCTTAAAAAAATGGAAGCGATAATTTCAAGTTCAAGTAAGCAAAAAGAGTCGGTTTTCGAGAAGATAGGTGTAAGTCACAGAGTTAAACAGAGACCGGGGTCATGGAAGGGGGTTGTTTAGATAAACATTATCTTTATCGTCTTGTCTCACCTTGTGACCACCCTTCGGTGTTGGCTTTAAGCATTTCAAGCCTAGTTAAAGGATTTCGATCTGGGTGTTTTTTATTTTTGGGTGTTTTTTGTTTATTTTTATTTCATCAATAAATCAGTTTTTAAGTGGGATTGCCTCTTCAGCTTCCGTTGGATGTTTTTTTTAGCACGTTTGGTCTGGTACAATCAAAATTAAGGAACCAGTTAGAAATAGAAAGGGCGTCAAAATTAGAAATAATTGTTATTTTTGGAGTAGTTCTGAGTTTCATTTTTTGCATTAAATTTAAATTGGTGTGTTTATAAAAGTTATTCATATTATTATTAACAGTATTAATAATTTGTCATTAGCTATGATCTATAAAATGAAAAAATAGGATTTTATTATTTTATACTTGTATTATGTTTCCATAAGAGTTTTGAAAACAGTTTTGGTATTCAAAAAATCATGGATACGGTGATTTTAAAAGTTTTGATTTTAAGGTCACAACAGCAAATTTTTGATTTTGTATTGAAACTGTTTTGAAAAAAATAGCATGGAAACACGTGTTTAATTGAAAACAGAATTGAGACATGCGCAGTAGGTAATGATAAGTAGAGATATGATAATTATTAAAAATAGCATGGAAACAGGTATTGAATTGAAAACAGAATTGAGATGTGTGCAGAGATATTATAACCTGACTTCACTATAATTAGTCTGGGAGTTTATAGTTTTCAAAATTATGAAAACTGTTTTGAAAATTCCTCGTGGAAATACTTTTGGTTTGAAACCAAAACAGTTTTTCAAAACGGTTTTGATAACTCATGGAAACGCAGTAATAGTCGTAATACATTACAAGAAGGTGATTATTATTTATTTTTTTTTTATACTTTCCTCTAAAAAATACACCTTCCAAACATACTCAGTGTCAATATTGAGTTTATAATCTGTAGCATTTGCTTTATTTAATAATTTTTTTTTTTTTTTTTTTTTAATTAATTATAGAGTTACATTTGTTGAATGTTTGTCACTCTAGATGCTGGAGTGTATGCTAGAGCTAAGAGCAGACAAACGGTACCGTATCGGATTGAAGAATAAGAATCGCTACAGTATGTACGTTGTATCATCATCAGGAGCTCAAAATGCTCAAGACAAGGAGAAACTTCCGATCCTTCCAGTTCATATGGCTGTTGAAGCTATCGTTTCTTCCATCAAGAATGAATTAGGTTGGTTTTACTATTAATACAATTTTTTAATATACAGGGAGTTCTGCATCATGGTATTAATACTTCTAGGATTCTACATCTCAAAACTAGCCAAAACATTGGTGTAGTATAGACCAGTGATTCTCAACCTTTGGGTCGAGACCCAAAAGTGGGTCGTGGTAAATTCTTTTTGGGTCGCGAAGGAATTAGTAAAATAAAAATAAATAAAATGCATGCATAAACAGGTAAAAAAATAAATATAAGAAAAAATCTTAAACATTAATTATTTTTTTGTTAGTTTGTAGTTGTATGACAACCGAAAGAGTAAAAATAAGAATTTAAGCGGAAGATAAAATAGCGCGGCAGTCTAGAGCTAGGCAGTATCAAATTCTAGTCCTTTCAGTTTTTTAGAATTAATCAAGTACAGCGATACTCCGACTGCGGTGTCTGTATTGACACTGAAAACGACTTGCCAAGAAGTTGTAGTTGGTGGGGAGATAGTGAGAGACATTAGAAAAAAAGCTGGTAAAATGATAATGGTGGGCCATAGTTTATGTCTATGAGGTGGAGAGGGTCCCTCTAATTTATGCGTGTGTGTGTTTATTTAACCCCATATCCAGAAATTCACAGAATGAATACTCATAGATTTTGTTTGTAACTATTTGAACCTTTCTTTTAAGTGTTTTGGTGTGTATTTGTTTTTTGTGTAGTGTTTTGCCTAAGTGTTTAATTTTTACTTTAACTTAGATTGTGTAAATGTTAAATTTCATAATCGTATTTTGTTTTTAGTAATGAGTACTTTTGATTAGGATTCATATTTATATTGCTTATTGGGCTTCGCTGTAATTTCATTTATTACAGAACCTAGGTAAATGTGACTCAGAAAACATATGTTTACTGAAAACGTAAGGTTATACTAAACCCACAAAACACACTTGGGTGATTGGGCACTGGGCCGCAGAATGATTTCAAACAAATTTATTCTGTCGCGGGTCAAAAAGGTTGAGAAACGCTGGTATAGACCACGTCTTTAGTTGCAACCATTCTCAAGTTATTTTCATGGATTCGTGTTTTGAAGATTGGTCTAATCTCTCTTTAAGATATCATGTTGATCAAAGCTTGCCAGATTTATTTTTCCGTTAAATTTAATCAGGTTGATACACAAGACTGCAATCCAACAATTCCAAAAAGGAGTCAGAAAACCTTTACTTGGAAATTTTAAAATTAATTTGTCAACCAATGGTGTGTTCTCTTTTGAAATTGCTTCAAGAATTAAGAGTGCATGTAAGTCTTCTTTGGCTTAGTATTAGAATTTTAACGGTAGGTGGTTTATGAACCAATCAATTTAAAAAAAAAAAAAAAAATGGATGACATTTTATTGTGAAGTATGAGAATCCAGTTTGTGTATCAATAATATAGATTATGCTAAACCCATATTTTTCATGTATAGGAAGGAAGAAATCATGAAGGGAATAAAATCTACGTGTCATAGATTAGGGTTTCTAAAAGGGTATAAGATTAGGGGGTTGTAAAATCTAATGTAAAATAAGTTAGATTAGAGTTGTGAGACTTCATTGGACTTGCTGAATTTGAATTTGATGCTCTTTAACTCTAATTTTCTTATGTTTTGTACTAAAGTTGGTAGTTTCATAGATACTGTACGTTTAATATATGATTAAATAAGTTTTCTTTCAAAAGTGTGAAAAATGAGAATTTTTGACGTAGCACTTTTACTAGGCCACTCAAAGAAAATTAAAATTATTGGTACTCAATCAGCGCAGAATTGAATGCTGAACATTTTCAGTAGTAGTTTACTTTTCGATTAAATGCTTGCGATAGGACCATAATGGTTTTTCAACCATTTTGGCTAAAACTCCACTTAGAAATTGGGGAAGAAAACAGATTATTCATATCAAAGGCCTACTTGAGTGATTGAAACAGTTTTCAGAATTCCATCCATTTATCAAAGGCGAAAGTCTAATTTGTTTGGTCTATATTTTAATAATATTATTACTTTTTTCAGACTGGAAAATACTTCTCCTTGTTCTTCAAGAGTTACCTCAGCTTTTAAGAAACAAGGCTTTGCTGATCTCCAAAAATGGCTCTGAAGTATATCAGATTGCAAATGCTCTTTGTGCCATGGTAAACTAAATTTAAAATTGTACCATTAAGTATGCTTTCGTGGTTGGTTTGAATATGAAGTTTTAGATCTGCCAGTGGTGCGAACATGTAGTCTCTTGAAGATGCTCCCACCACTGGATGGGCAATGTTGTCGGCACCTAAACTCTTCATGCCATAACCAAAAACTTGGTTTTTCAGTGAAATCCGTGCCACAAAGGAGTTGAAGTCCGACTTTCAAGTTGGAGTCCACTACTGGAAGCATCTTGGAAGCATCTCGTGTGGTGCATCGTGATGTTGACTCTGTTCATCACTGTAAGGGTAGTGACACACTTCACCACCCGGGTGGCGCCACCTGGTTGATGCCACTTGCTTCCGGCACCTGTCTTGCGCCACCCGAGTTTTTGCTTTTTTCGACCAGTTGAGAAATGGACCCGGAGGAGATAGATGACTTGGACTCGGAGGAGATGATAGGACTTGGGTGGCACCGTCTGACAGGCTCTATTGAAAACAATGGGCTGACCGGGTGGCGCCACCTGCAGGTGGCGGCTAGACCCTGGGACGGTTGACCGGGTAGTTCCACCCGGCGGGTGGCACCACCTCCGGGTAGCACCACCATGGTGGCGAAGCTTGTCACTAGCCTAAGACCTAAAACTTCATAAATTTAATCTTAATAGTTCTTACTTTTTACTTATCTTTGAGGGCTTCTCCACTTAGCAGCAGATACCCTATTCCCATCCTCCATGCAACACGATCTAACCAGTCTTCATCCTGTTAGTTGCGGGCTCTCATAGCTCTGGCCACACCTCCTCTCCAGGTTGTTCTTGGATGTCCTCGTTTCCTTCGACCAGGTGGTGGCCAATGCAATATTCAATGAGGCCATGTTTCTTCTTCCATCTTTTGGACGTGTCCATACCACCGAAGAGAACTGTCCTCAATCCTTGCAACAAGTCATTGCTCAGCCTCCATCTGTTGCCTGATGTCCTCATTTCTTAGACGCTGCAACCTCAATACTCTCAGACTCCTTCTTAACCCATCCATTTCAACAGCTTGCACTCTTCCTTTCTGCTTTTCTCTTCATGTCCAGACCTCTGCACCCTACATAGTGATACTTTCTACTATGCATGTAAGTATAGCTTTCTTTGTTTCTCTTCTAAGAGTTCTGGACCAAAGTACTCCATTAAGCCGTCATATTGCTTTCCTTGCTTGTACAACTCTTGATTCAATATCCACTTCACAAGCTCTGGACTGTTGAATCAATGATCCTAAGTATCTAAAACTGTCAACTGCTTTAATAACTCCTTGGTCCAGTACAATGTCCTTACACTTTCCTCTGACAACCAGATATTTAGTTTTCTCTCTACTCTTCCCAGGCCTCCCTCTTCAAACACCTCCAATAATTTTCTAAGCATGTACTTAACATCATCTCGATTCTGAGCAATTATGACTTGATCCTCATATTAATAGTATACTGTTTAATATTTCAACTATTTCAGAATGGTCCTGGCTATCAAATTATCCATTACCCATATATTACGAGTTAGTTCCTGTACGACATAAGCCTCCACATTAGAAAAAAGTTTTTTATAAAAAATATTTTCTTTTTCTTTTGGTTTGAGGAAGGCTTTGAAGGGACCTCTAAAGGTGGGGGTACACTTGAGCATTCGCCCCGAATGAGCATGCATTTGCCCGGATGAGCATATAATTCACCCTGAATGAGTGTGCGTTCGCCCCGTTTTGCTTAGATATGGATAGGGCAGGCCGAACGGAAACGCATGCTCATTCAGGGCGTATGCTCAAGTGTATCCCCGCCCTAATAAGACGCCATCAAATTAAATTTGAGACTGTCTACCTTATTAAACTCAATATGTTAACATAATTATACTTTTTTAAAAAGTATCTTCAATAATATATACTTTTTTTTTCAGGTTATTGATAAGAATGTTTTTTCACCGGACAGACTCAAGAACACTCCTCCTAAATTTACGAGATCAGATCTTCACAGCTATGTGTTCCCTGTTCTTGCCTCTTTAGTATCGTACCACGTTCATCTTGAACCTACCTTACAGCAGAGGATTATCAAGTGTTTTGAATATGGTAATTTTCATCTAAATCTTTATAAAACGTTGATTTTTTTCTCTCGTGAGTGTTGTTTTTGTGAGTTACTCCATGTAAAATTGGTTGCATACATTTTACATTTTTTGATCTTGCCCTGACTTAGATGACACTTGTATCTGTGCTATCTGTAAACTGTGGCAGCCGAAGAATGTATTACACTGTGGAGATGTAATAGTTTACTCCTACATAAATATATAGAAAAAAATGTTAGTGTAAAAGAGAAATAATTAGTTAAGTAGAAAATTAGTTGCTACTTGTAAAGAACGAAAAATCTTCTATTATGCTTATTTAGAATATATGGCAAATTCTTGTGATTAAAAGCTTGTTGTGGCATTACCAAGGGAGTAGCAGAAAGAGAAGTAACTCTAGTACACTGTTTACCGAGTGAGAAGCCATCGGTATGTCCATCTCTACTTCCATGAAAAACTTTCAAACGGTAAAAGAGTTAGACATATACTTTAAAAGTTACATAGAGGTCAGCAAGTAGAGCCAGTCTGGTCTGTGGTTGTATGATTTGCAGTGTTTGATGAGCTTTTGAGTCCTTTAAACTTAATATCTTAAAAACTACACGACTGATCTTAATGAAATTTGTATGGTAGGTCATAATTAGCTCATTGTTGGTCCCATATAAGTTCCATCCTTCTGCGCCTATTTGTTTCTCTTCCACATGCGCACAAACATACATTTATTTACTCCTATATCTTCAAAAGTACTTGTCTGATTAGCCTCAGATTAATTTGAACCGTCTGCGCTCTTTAACTTTTCCTTGATACTTTAATTCATGTAAAAAATCAAAACCATTTTGACATTAAAATACAGGGGAAACAATTAAATAAATTAGACAATAATGGTTTGTAAGAGCATAAAATCGATAAAGTATGTGATACGATGCGAGGAAGCTATGTGCCACACTAATTGGCCGTCTATTTTTACCGGTTTGCGATCGTTCCTGTTAAACAGTATTTCGGTAAAATTGGAATTTCAGTTACGGGAAAAGATTCTATCATCACCTATTTGGTGAGACAGATATTTTTTTTCAAATAACATTTTTTAGTAAAACCAACAGCGACACTGCTATGAATTAATAAAGATCGTTAAAACTATTAAAGCGGACCTTAACATTTAAAATAGAGAAAACAACATTTTTACCGATATCTTACATTCTAATGTAATGATTAATCAAACTTCATATACATCGTCTAAAGCACAATTGAAACAGGTATGTAAAATGTCAACTTGATACATGCAGAAGTTTTTTTGTTGCAAAGTGATACATTTTATAATAGTTGAAATGAAGATGGCCGGAACATGTAAGTAAAGGAATATGTAGGAAGGCACCCTTCTCCCCCACTACATAGCTCTCTAATACAATCATCCGCTATAACTATCAACTCATCATGTTGATACCTAACATTTATTGCATTACACTCGCTTCTTTGATAGAGCCACGCGATGCCTAGTAAAAGAGCTGTTGAGTGGGTGACGGTTTTTGAAGAATGTCAGGTGGTTAGCTGACACCTCCACTCTACTCCACTACCCTTCTATTCCACCCTTCATAATCTGTAATTACAGCAGTCCCTTAGAGCAGTGGTTCTTAACCGGGGGGCCGCGGCCCCCCAGAGGGTCTCGAAAGGTATTTAGGTACTATATATATTATAATTGGAGATTTTAAGGGGGCCGTGGTTACCAAAAGGTTAAGAACCACTGCCTTAGAGGGCTTCAGCCAGCCGAAGGGGGGTTTATACAACTTTATATATATGTAAGATATCACTCCATCAGCTGTATAAACCGAATAATTGGCATTGCTAACAATATAGACGCAACTTCATTAAGTAGGTATCCATTTATAATGTGTCGCTGAGTGAACACCCAGCATGGGGCCCCTTGCCGGATTGAGAATTAAGCCTAGACTTCCTGCTTTAAAGCTGCTACCAGAGACCTCTGAACTACATTCACCAACAGCAGTTAATACTTATCATCTCAATATTCAATGTTAAAGCCATTTGATTCCTTGTATTATAATTATTGTTATTTATTTATTTGTTTTCTTTTTTAGGATTGGCTACAAAGTCGGCAGGGTTGTGTGTACTTGCCCTGACACTTTGTACTCTTGAAATGAGAGATGCAATGGTCAAACTTCTACCTGAAGTTCTTCTTAATCTATCCAAAATATCTGCAACTGTTACCACTGCTATTCCTATTCTTGAATTCTTATCAAGTAAGTGATTCTTATCATGACCATGATTGTTTTTTTCCAATTAAGTAAGTCAATGTTTTAATTAATTTAATAAGTCTAAGTTTAATTAATTAGGGTAATTATTATTTTCAATTTTTGGTTGAAAACTGAAGTCCAATTTTTGGAAATGAGAATTTAGTTTATGAGTTCGTGGATAAAAAAAGGCCAGCAGGCTGACCCTTTTAAGAGTGTTCTTCCAGAGACAAGAGGAAAAGAATAGCGGAGTGCAGTCCAAATTTATGTGTCAAAAAAATGTAAGACTTTCTGGTTGTTTGACTTCTGGATGACAATAGCACTCTACTATATGTATAATTATTTAAAGCTACAAGAGCCGTTACAAACAAAAACCTAGCGTCTTTGTAATTTTCAGATTCCTGGTGAAGCTTAGGAAACCTGTGTGAAAGTATGATAAATAAAATCATTAAATCTGAAACTAAACCTTTTATTTCTAATTCAACCTCCAAAATATAACTTTTATCATAATTATTATACTTACCAAAATTCATCATACTTTTATGTATTTATTTAATACTTTTATACAGTTATTACATTTTTTAGTATTAAGCATTCTTATTTTTTTATTTACCTATTAATTTCTTTTATTTATTTGTTTTTTTTTAGCTTTAACTCAATTGCCCAACGTATTTGCAAATTTTGTGGTAGATCAGTATATGTCTGTGTTTGCTATTGCCTTGCCATACACTAATCTATTTAAATACACTCACTATACTGTATCTCTTGCACATCACGTCATCGCTGCTTGGTTTCTAAAGTGTAGGCTGCCTTTCCGACGAGATTTCGTCAAATTTATTATTAATGTGAGTATTATTTTTTTGTTTATTTATAATGGAATTACATCTGAGCCTCATATTTTTACAGCAAACAATAGTTTTTAACTTCTTTTTTTTCATTAATTTATGAATTTGTTTTGTTTACAGCATTTGAAGGGGAATCTGCTTCCACCGTCAGAGGAAGCTTCGATGAAACTAGATATGGTTAATGAAGATTCATCTAATAGGAAAAGAAGTTCAAGTCTTACTGAACAGGTTGTTAAGAATTTTTCATTCCTTTCTTTTAATTTTAAGGATCAGGGGATAAAACCATAAAGGTGTTCTTGTGCCTTAATTAAATAGAAAACAAAGAAGGTGTTCTTGTGCCTAAATAAAGAGGCAAAAAAGAAGGTGTTCTTGTGCCTTAATAGAATAGAAAACAAAGAAGGTGTTCTTGTGCCTAAATTAAAGAGAAAACAAAGAAGGTGTTCTTGTGCCTTAATTGAATAGAAAACAAAGAAGGTGTTCTTGTGCCTTAATTAAAGGTTAAAAAAGGTGTTCTTGTGACTTAATTAAAGAGAAAACAAAGAAGGTGTTCTTGAGCCTTAATTAAAGAGAAAACAAAGATGTTCTTGTGCCTTAATTAAAGAGAAAACAAAGATGTTCTTGTGCCTTAATTAAAGAGAAAACAAAGATGTTCTTGTGCCTTAATTGAAGACAAAACAAGTGCTCCATGGTTACTTTGTTGTATTATGGGCCTACCTAAATATGTCATGAACTATCTGGCCCACAACTTAAGACCTTGACATGGTGGTTTTTAAAAGATCATGGTTGGAGTTAGAAAGTCAAAAGTTAGTTTGTATGTACAAAGTTATTGATACAAATAACTTTTAATTCTAGATTAGTGGCGTGTAAAAGGAAATAAAAGATTCAATTTTGTGATAGCTCCTTTCCTTAATCATCTCCCTGGTATATTCTCAAACTGGCTAGGAGATACCATTTTTAAGAAAAAAAAAAAAAATGTTTATTACTTAGAAGTGCTCTTGTGTGAATGTCCACTTTGAATTCTATTATTCTGCTAGAAATACTTCTTGATTTGTGGAGCCTTAGCTGAAAGGTAGCCTTAGCTGAAGCCTTAGCTGAAAGGTACTCTGTTTGATTTTAAATTTCTCACTGTTATTCATCAACTAAAGGTTACCAAACGCATTGGTTTGGAACTATACCATGTCAGCTTTGACTCTACTTTGACGTTACTTCTACGTTTAAATGGGTAGCAAAGTCAACGTGGACATCTAAGTTGAGATATACTGTCCCCAACTTATTTTGATCAAAGTAGACTTTGATGAAAATAAAAAGGGTGCCCTCCTGATAAATTATATGAGAATTAGCTGTTAAAAATGACAAAAGAGGTGAGGTTGTGCAAGGTTTTGTTTACAAGAAGGTTATATATCATCACTGTTTCAAAACTTAATAAGTACAATCTATGTGTAAATCTTCTCACTGCAATTTATCAACTTGTAAATCCATCATTGTCTTGAAAATCTTTGCCCCCAGCACCTTTCATCTAAGGCCAGGCGCACACTGGAGACTTTTTCCCCGCACACAGTTTTGTCGCTACCTAAAGGGCATGTACAGTATATGGGAGTGTGCACACTGGAGGCAAAGACAGGTGCTAGGCAAAAGAGTTCTCCAGCCTTGGAAAGGTCCTGAAAATTTCTGTCTGCAGACTGTTATACACACAACACAAGTGTGAGAAGGCAGACACAACCATGAAAGTCTGCAAATCGTTTTGTCTCCAGTGTTCGCCTGGCCTAAGATCTCTTTTTGATTTATTATACCTGTCTCCTATTTTATTACTTCTTCTTAAAATTAGATTTTACATTTTTTTCCCCCCATAAATCTTCAAAGTTTATTAAATGAATTCTTATTCATTTCCCTAATCCTTCTGAGCTCAGATCCCCTTCCTTAGAATTTAAACTTTATAAACTCAAATTCCGAAAAAACAGTAGCCTAGAGTTTTGGTGGGGCAAGGGAGGTGAAACCGCATTTACGCGCTAATAACCTGTTGCACACATTTCTTGTGTGACAGAGTGTCAGACTCGCTGGCTTACGCTATGAAGAGTAGAGGCCTTAGCAATTATTTTAATAATTATAATGTATTTCTCTCTTTCTCTATGTTTAGCTTATTTATTATATATATTTATCCACTCTCTAATTACATTTATCTCCCTCTATCATTATGTCCTCAATTTATCACTGAAAAGGCTAAAATGAAAAGGAAACAAGAATTTATAAAGGGAGAAGCAATTCATGGCGTTCCTGGTAACAACTCGTCTCCTTATTCGATCTATAAAATGACGTAAATCTACTTGGGTAAGGTAAACATAATAATCCCTTTTTGTATAAAGAATGAATCCACTGTTCTGTTCTTGGGTACATCAGCTGCTTCAAAATATTATGCAAGCTCAACCCAAGGAACTTTGTGACTTAACAACTATTAAAGAGGTAAATTCCAAATTGATTTATTATCTTGTCTCAAATTCAGTTTAAATATGGAACTTCATTTTACCAGGAATCCCATGATACAAATTCAATTCAATATTAAATAAAATTCCTTACCTAAATGAATTTCAATAATAATATAAATTCGTAGTGAAAAGTGAAATTATGCGGGTTTTTTTCTGACAAAATAACAAAACTTTTATTTGAAATGTTTAGGGAAGTCGTAGAAGAGAAAGACCATCCAGGATGGAGTTGAAATCTTCCCCTCACGATGAAAACATGCTCTCTTTCCACAGAGAACTGACTGAAACGTGTCTTGATCTTATGGCTTTGTACACGTTTGCTAACGTTTCACCCATTACAAAAAGGTTTGCATTTATTCATATTATAATTCATTTACAATTTTTTTTTTTAAATTTCAATTTTACATTTGCCTTAACAGCAAAAGGCCTCAAGTATGATACATGAAAGACTAAATAATAAACAAAAAGTATACATTGATCACAAAAAAAATTGAAATGTGGATGGCCCACTTTTGATCCCGAATAAGTTTTGAAATCTTCCAATGAGGGAAAAGAGATAAAAAAAAAATGATTTAAGGTTAAGAACGTTAAGCACACAAAGTACTAAAGGACATGCAGAGGACATTTCTTTAATATATATAAATGTACCAGCTCGACAACCTCCAGGAAGTACTGCTAATTGTCTTCTGACTTCTGAATAGTCAACGCAGCCATGTAAGCACTTAGCTATAAAACAACTTTGTATGCTTTTCGACATTACAAATAAGGTTTCTAAATCAAGTTTATCTCACATACTCTCTTAAATGTAATAGCAATGACTTCAGTGGCGTAACTCTGGGGGGGGGAGGGGGGTGTTGCTAGGGGGCCCCCAAACCAATGTCGAAGGGGGCCCCCAAACCAATGTCGAAGGGGGCCCCCTTAGAGGATAATAAAATCTTACACTTGAATATTATTCAGCCATTTGTTTTCCCATTCAGTTCTGAAGGCAAGTCCTTTTTTTTGTTTTTTTTTTTTTTTGCTCGTCAATTTTATTTTGGCGGTTTGGCTGGGTGGGAGGGGGGGGGGGGGGGGAAGGGGGCAATGTCCTAGCTACGCCACTGAACAACTTCATAATTGTTAATTAGTAATAATTGGTATCTTAATAGTTAATACTGATTTAGTTGATTACTGAAGAAGATTTAGATCTTCTTGATTTATTCATTTCTTCATATCCTTATATTTTCAGGATACTAGATTATTCAGTATAGTGATGATTTTTGTAACCAATTCTCTCTGACAGTGAATGATGATTGTTTGTCGAAAGTTGCCTGCTGATAACCCCACTCTTTAAACTTTGCTAATTTGATCATTTAATTCAAGTAAAAAATCAAAACAATTTTTACAGAATTAAAAATTTGGGGGAATTATTTGACAATAATAAGTCGTAAAAGCATAAAATCATTAAAGTATACTAAATAAGATGCTAGAAAGCTATGTGCCACACTAATTGGCAGACTATTTTTTTCTTTAAATTAATATTTTGTGTAAATGTTAAAATGTTTTGTCAAGTATGATAATTAATGCGTTTTTCAGGCAAAGGACTGCGGAGACGTTGTTGAATGAAGGCCAGAGTATGACCTGGCTGGTTGGAAACAAAGTGGTCACTGTTACGACGAGTGGTTGTACTCTAAAAGCTTTGAAACATGGCCTTTGTGACAGATGCCTTAAGAGATGCAGAATTGAAACAGGTACATTATTTTTCTGGTGGAATTTCGACTACCTGTAAGCCAAGTTAATCCAAACAATGCTATTGTGGACTGTAGTCTCATTTGCTGTTTTAAATAAAGAATTAATTGTGCAGTACCTTATGGTAGATTTAGTACAGGAGGTTGCGTGCAAAAATGTGTGTGACTAACATCAAGCTATAGATTTGTATACAAGTTAATTTTTTAGAGCCTTTTAACAATATGTGGTCAGCCTAAGTTAGCTTGGCAATATTTATTTGAAAAAAAAAAAAAAAAAAAAAAAACTTTTTTTTATAACCGACTTAATCTCGAACTCCCGGGAACTTAATCCCGAAGACATAGACCCTTATGTGGATCCTTTGAACTAACCTGGGTTGCAGAAGGTGCTCCTCTATTAATCTGTGCACCCTCTACTCCTTCAACAGTCTGATGCTTTGACAGAATGCCAACACCTTGTTGATGGATATCTCTTTTAGTTTCCTTATCACAATGGTTGCCTCCCCAAAGTTAAACCATCTGTGATTTAGCAGCCCGGGGCAGCAGCTAATTAGATATTAGGGAGTTTCTTCATCCTCCCCTCACAGCCTACAGATTGATTCATTTGCCAGTCCAAGTAGCTGTAGGTGCCTGCTTAGTCTGCAGGGACCTGTTAAGAAGCCCGTCACTGTGTGGCATGATTTCTTGTTTAGACTCTGTGCTACTCGTGAGTCTTGACGAGGGTCCATTTATAAATAGTTTGGATTGTCTCATTCTGGGTGACGTTGATGTTAGTTTGACACTTGTGAAGATGTAAAGAACAAGTTAAATTGGAACGGATATGGGGTTAAAGTGAACGGAGAGTGGCTCAATTGCTTAGAGTTTGTCGACGATATTCTATTGATAGCTAAATGTTGCGACGAAGCGAGCACCATGTTAAATGAACTATGTGAAAGAACCAAAGAAGTAGGCTTAGAAATAAATCGTGACAAAACTAAAGCAATGGTAGTAAATTCAGAAGGAGACATTAATCAAATTTGCCTGAACAACTCGGAGGTCGAACTTGTTTCAGATTTTGTTTATTTAGGCAGTCAGGTAAGCCGCGATAAAAATAACGAGGAAAAAGAAGTGAGTAGGAGGATAGCACTAGGCTGGCGAGCATTTCAAAAGTATAGAGATCTATTTAGTTCTGATGTTTGTATGAGTATGAAAAAGAAACTGTGGATGATGTGTGCGTGTCCAGTAATGACATATGGAGTTGAAACGTGGGTATTAAGCCAGAGAACAGTATCAAGAATGAGAGTAGCGCAAAGACATATGGAGAGGTGCATGCTGAAAATTACAAGAATGGATAGAATGAGAAATGATTGGGTTAGAGACAGAATGAAATTGGAAGATATAGGAAAGCTTATGGTGGAAAGGAAATGGAGCTGGGCAGGGCACATCGCGAGGTCAAAGGACAACAGATGGGCAAAGAAAATAATAGATTGGTATCCAAGAGAATGCAAGCGAGGTAGAGGTAGACCAGGATTAAGATGGGAAGAAGACATGTGGAAGTGTTGTGGAGAAGCAACATGGCAACGAGTGGCGATGGACAGAAAAGAGTGGCAGCGAATGAAAAAGGTTAATACTGATGTATGGTTCTATAAAAGTTAAATAAATATTAGATAAAAAATGAATTTAAAATGGAATAAATGAAAAGACTTGCATGCATGAATTGTCTATGCATGTTTGAAAAATTATAAATACATGTAGGTAATAGATACATAAGTATTGTTTGTGTGTGTGTACGTATGCATGTATGTATGTGTGTATATGTATATATAGGCGTATAAATTATTATGTTGATTTATTGTTTTGTTTATTTTTAATTTATTAATTTATGAATAAATATCTATAGATATTTAGATATTTATAGAAAATAATTTTAATTATTTGTTGTTAGTTATTAAATGTAGATTAATATAAATTATAGTTATGTTAAGTTGTTAAATAGTTGGTCTGGTATAAAGTTTTTATTTAAACGTTAATTGTTACATTACTACTTACGAATAAATAATGTTGAAGCAGGGAAAAACATAGGTAAATAGGTAATTTATTGATAATGTATTCGATTGAAAATTATAAATAATAAAAATACTTTTAATACTGATTATATGTTAGGTTTTAAATTAGTAATAATATTGGTAAATCAAGACAACTCCAAACCCTATCTGGGTGTCACGGCCAAAGGCCGATTTGAAGACAGTGTCACAATATATGAAATGTAATTGTTATATTGATAAAATTATTATGATTGTATCAAGATAATATATGCATGTAGTAACTTATGTTATTTTATATGGTTCTTCAATAAATGGCGATTGATTGATAGGTGACCACTTTGATTTAAAGGAATATTTGAATAACTTAACCTATCAAGTGACCAATTAAGTGATTCTTTCAGCTTTCTAATAACTAACTAACTAAGGCACAACAACAAAGGGAATGTTAACAGTGCGCCTGTCAAAGAGATGGTGCATATAATATATAGATATATATATATATATATATATATATATATATATATATATATATATATATATATATATATATATATATATTTATGTATGTATGTGTAAATGAATGACTCGGGGTTAGTGTCTCTCCATCAACCTTATAATTGGGATTCAGAACCAGTTAATTGGTTAAAACAGAAGTAGTTAAAAAACCACTTCACATAAGCAGCTGCCCGTTTATATGGTGATGTTGGGTGAACACTGAGCGAGGGCCCAGTCCTTCAATTGAATCCAGATCTGTGTTCACCCATCCAAATGGTGACCATGTCCAATGCTGCTTAACTTTGTTGAATGAACAGCCCATGCCTTTCCAAGCTACAGAGATCCCTTTCATCTTTCTGATACTTTCTAAAATAAGACGTATCTTTTGGAACTCACTTATGGTTTTTATTCAGTTGTTATTATTGTTCACAGATCAAGTTCCTAGTCCATCAGCTGACTCAAATGATGATAAGAAAAAAACATTTACTCATCCCGAGGTATTTAAATAAATCGGTTTAATTTGTAACTTCTAATTAAAAATAAATTAATTTAACTCTAATTCACATTTTTATATCATTTAAAATAAACTATTTCTTGGTTTTTTCTAGAGCAAAGCCGATGGTTCCTCTAGATTAGGAGATGTTGATCAAGATACCCAGTCAACAGTTTCTCAAGATCTGATTTCACCTAAAATTGATTTAAATGGTAAGTTATTTCCATTGTATGCTTGACTTTCTTTTAATTCTACATTTAACTGAACAAAACTTTATTAGTTATTTATGGACCTAGGGAGTAAAGTAAGCCATTATTCCCCGAACGAAAAAGTTGGTTCTTGAGGCGAAGCCGGAGAAACCATGGTCCCTAAATTCCGAGGCAAAGCCGAGGAAATTAGAGCTTTTAATTTAAAAAATTGAGGGAATAACGCTAATTAGCTCCCGAGGCGCAGCCGAGGAATTATAGCACTTTACTCACGAGTTACATACAATATTTTATCTCCAGTAGGGAGAAAATACACATTTTCATCCATTGCACAGTTTTTATTTATTATTTTAATAAATAACAATAATTATTAGCAGATATAAGAGATTCAATTCAAATAGAAGGTTATTTAGATGCAGGTTATAGACATCATAAACAAGGTCAAAGAAGCAGTGTTGCCAACCTGATTTCAACAACTTCATGTTATTTTCTACTGTTTATAAAATAATTAAGTATATAAAGTAAACTTAAATTAAGTATATATAAATTATAGTAACAACTCATTGTTATAATATAATTAGCTTTTATATTCACTTTTAAATGAAAGATTCCATGATAAAGTCCATCAAAATTGAATTTTCTGCTGTATTATTTTTCAGTTGTTCATAAAAAAGTTTTTGTTTTTTTTGTTTGTTTTAAATAATTTAGAGAAGAAGGAGAGGCTGGTCTGTGCTTGCTGGTGTCAAGGGTGGGCTGAAATCCACATTCGAAGGCCTACAGGTTTAATTTATTAATTATAATTACATTATAAATATTTATTTTTAAAAATTATAATTTTAGGCTGAATCAAATGACAAACTTTGTTACATGCAATTTCGTTTCATCCATGCCAGTTTACTCTATTGCGCCTAAAGTAGTTTTACTTTGAAAACTTCTTTAATTTATCATTGGCATTAGTAAAACATTTTATATTATTATTATTATATTTATATTGACTGCGTTGCCAAGCTGTGTGATGTAGTAGGTTAAGTTAAGGTTTATATTTTAAGCAAAAAGGTTGTGAAATTTGACTTGGTTTGATTTCTTACCTGTGTTTTATATGATTGCAGGTACAATGTCATGGATGATGAGGATTCAGAATGAGACTGAAGGTGGTGGTAATTCATTGAGTGATCTCTCCCACAGTGACGTCTCTTCACTTTTCCTACCCAACCAGCCTAACCCCATTTCAGCTCTCAGAGTAAAATCCTATAAATATTTATTTAAAACTTTGTCTGATTCCTTTTTAAAGAATCAAATTAGTTTTACAGCTAGCTTTGATAACCACTTGGTGATAAGTCATAATCAATACCATAAGGGTACAAATTGGAAAAACAATACTGTCAATCTTTAACTTTCACAATAGTTCAGTTTCTAATTGATTGTACAAGGTACAGGTACTAATTGAGTACTTTATAATTATAAGCGTTAATTCTTGGTTTAGTTCTAATGTCATAAATATTGACTGTCTAAATGTATATGAATATTGAAAGCTTGGATTCGGGACTAGTTATCGATTACGGCAGTTAAAAATCATTCTCCTGCGTAGCTTAGTTGGCCAGAGCATCTGTACTAAAAATACAGGAGACCCGTGGTTCAAATCCCGGCGAGGGAGTGTATTTTTCACTGTCTGTTTCCCGTAGTAAATAATAATTATAATTTGATTTAAATTAAAATGTTAACTTTCCGTAGTATGAAAACTACCAAAAACTTAAAATGTTTTTAAATATTTTCTCTTAATTTTACAATTGATTCTTCAATTTTATTAGTGGGACTTTCATTTGTTCAAATTTTTGATGCAGGATATAGTGAGCGAAAGGGTGTGCTCTGAACCTGTGAGTATTCCTGGCTCTCCAGTAAGAAGAACTTCACTCTATGCTGAGCTTGATGATATTGGTTTGATTTCTCTATTTTCTTTATTTTTGATATGTTAAGCTAATCCAAGTGCTTAAGAATTTGACTACAGTATGAGCGTTACAAGTTGTGGCTTTTGACACTCAGATTGACCAACCTATATCAGGAAAAAAATAAAAACACTAGGCCTGTGGGAAGGGTGGAACCAGTGACATTTTTGTTTGCTTAGTTGGCCTGACCTTGAATTTTTTTTTTATTTTTGAATAACATTATTGAATAATAATATTTATACAAAAAGAACATTTAGTACATAAATTTCTCTAATTCTATGAGTAATGATTTCAAATGTTATATTTTAGCACTACAAAAGGTTATCTCTCCACTAGAGAACTTAGAGTCCTGAGCTGTGAAGAGAGAGTTTACACATAACACTTTTACACATTTACATACATGAATAATTAATTATTTATTTTATATTTTTGTATTTATTTAACAACTATAAATATATACAATCTAGTATTTACATATTACAGTAGAACCTCGCTTACACGACCCTCAATAACACGACAACCTCAATTACAAGTGCAATTTTCAAATCCCCTTGAGATTGCCATAACACATAATGTTAACAAATAGTTGGTTGTTTTGACTGAGATTTTGTGGTACCACTTCATAATTATGACTAGAGAGGTTAAAAAAAAAATATATATATATAAATAAAAAATAAATAAAAAATTGTGGTGACAATATTGTTGTGTTTCTTTTCTAACCTCTCTAGTCATAACATAATGTTAAATCAACCTCTATAACACAACTATTATTATCCAAACAACCTCAATAACACGTATTTTTTTCCAATTCACAACGTAACTCATAACCTCTATAACAAGTCGTTTTGGGAAGTCAACCTCCATAACGCGACTTTATACAGGAATGGGTCGACCTTGAACAAGTGTAGACTTGAAAACCCCGCCCATTAAGTAGCCAAAAATAACCTTGATAACACGACCCTCAACAAAAAAGCACCTTGATTACAAGACTGTTTCCCTAATCCCCTTGAGACGCTTCTTATCGAGGTTCTACTGTATTATATTTTTATAAATTTAATGTATCAGCAATATGTTTCCTTATTTTAGTTTTAAATAGTTCCAATGTCTCTATATTTTTAAGTCATTAGGTAATCGATCGAATAATACTACTGCACAATAAGACCAGTGTCTTTGGGCCATAGAGGTTCTGAGAGCTGGTACGTAATGACAATGACCTCTGGTGATTACGGCATGGTCTTTTCTTTTTATGTTATGTTTTCCTTCCTGAAGGTGGGTTAAACATTTATGTTGATACAATTGTTGAAGAGTCAGAGAATTCAAAATCCTGACTCTCTCATTGGCTACCCACACTAATTTCTCGGATTTTCCCACACTGTCAAAAGTCAACACATAACACTCATACTATAGAGTCATTATAAACATAGGTTTGAATGATAAATGCTTTAAACACTTAGAACCTTAGATTCTTGTGTAAGTTAATTTTTGTATGATTTTACTTTTGAAATCGCTTTAGAATTTGAAGTCAACGGGAAGAGCCGTAATCCGGTGAGACGTTCCAACTCAAGTCCTGAGATGTCGGCTAGCTGGAAAAGTCCTCTCGCCTTGGAAAACGAAACCAGTAACGAAGGGAAGAAGAAACAAAACTATAATAAAGATCACAGACTTAACTGCGAAGCCATACCTGAAGAAATGGGTACAACACCTCCTACCTGTGAAGCCCTTATGCTTGCACCGATGGATCATGTTGACACCAAACCACCTGTTCCTATATCGCCTAGAATGTACAAAGTAAATAAACATGTTAATTTACCTTATTACTTAGAATTTAATTTTCACTTTTTATTTACATTTTTTGATGTGTAAAATTAAGGTGCGGCTTAAATTTGAGGATGCTTATATTTGAAGTAATACATAATTAATAAGAAGTTTAATTCAAGAAAATATTTACAGTGAAATTCGCTTATAACAATCTTCAAGTGACCTAGTAAAACATATATGTTATTTTATTTTATTTTATTTTTTTATTTATTTATTTTATTTTTTTAAATCAAATTATAATTATTATTAACTACGGGAAACAGACAGAGAAAAATACACTCCAGCGCTGGAGTGTATTTTTCTCTGTCTGTTTCCCGTAGTTAATAATAATTATAATTTGATTTAAATTAAAATTTAATCTTTCCGTAGTATGAATACTACCAAAATCGTAAAATATGAACATATATGTTATATCCGACCATCGTTTTATTCGATATAAAATAAAATAAGAATGAAATAATAATGTTAATGTGCAAATGCAAATCTGCAAAGTATTAACAAATAGGATTTAAAAAAAATACACACTATAATATAAAAACGAACATTCGAAATCTGTTTTCTTAAAAAGCTTACCAAATTCAGTAGCTTTTTCTTGAAGTATCGGAATGTTCTTAGAACGTTAAATTTTAAACCAGTCTAGGAGAGCCTGTTCTACGTCCCAGATGTAATGTCCTTTCGAAAATATTTTTTTATTTGGTCCTTTTTCTATCAAATGGTAGACAGGGTCGATTGACTTATTTCTAGTTACCAACAGAGATATTTGTTCGAAACTCTACATTCTAAACGTTCAATTATTTTTAATTTTTAAAAACGCAATAGGTTTGACACTTAACGCAATAGGTTTGAACTGAAAGAAACCAAAATGTTTAATGAGACTCTCCTAGTTAAAATGAAAAACAAAACGGACTGTTAAACCAGATAAAGAGATTCCATGAACTAAACATAATATTTAAACAAAAAATAGTAAACTCCTATCAGTAGCCATTCTTAAAAAGGAAGGGGGAAGTAGAGTATTGTTTTGTCGGGCATTTGAGGAAATTTTATTATACATTATTTACTTAGAAAATGGGAAGTGAACTGTTGTTTTGGCGGCAGTAAAGAAAGGGTCTTCATGGAAACGTGAAATAAAATTTGTTACATCGTTATAGGCTAATGACGTGACCAATTTTAATTCTAAAAGGAGATCGCTTTACCTGAATTATCGTTATATCCGAGCTTAATCATTGCATGTTATAGAGGAAACCAACCAAATGCATTGATTGCAATCACTATACCCGGTTTATCGCTGTATCCAGGTTCGTTATAAGCGAATTTCACTGTATTATTATATTTCCCCCTGTTCTTGGAGGAAAATCATCAAAGGTGTGAAGTGATACTTCGGTAAATGGGAGGTTGTGTGATGTTGTGTATTGGGGGGAAAAAATCTCAGGTATTTATTAAAACCTTTTAAATTGTAAACAAAAACACAATGATTGTGAAATTTCACATCCTGCTGGGGCTACATAATTTGGGTGATGCTGTAATGTTTTCTGTTTTGGTTTCTTAGGGGGATGACATTGGGAGGACGAGTAAAGGAGGTGGTTACAGAGAAAGAGGTCATACTATATCTGTGATGAGTCCTATAAGGAAACCATCTCACTGGGATCATAGACCAAATAGTCCAAGGACTAAGGAAACAAAACGTTCTGGAGTAAACCCTGCGTAAGTAATATTCTCAATTATAGAGGTGCGTTTAGCGATTCATTTCTATTTCTTCAATATGACTGAACGACTTACTTTCAACCTAATTGAATGCCTCTGTACTGTAGATTAGGGGTTCCCAACCGTTTTCCTTCAACAACCCCTTTTAAAAAAAATATTTTCTTCATCGACCCCCTTGCGTTTTTCCATTAATATACAGCATACATTAGCAGAACACTAATAATTGCACTTAAAAATCTTAAAGATAACAATTTGTGCTAAGAACTTGGACAAAAAATTTGACAAAAGTGGTTTATATAAGATTTCATATAACAGATATATCGAAATTGGACAATAGTTCAATTTTTATTATTGTGGTCATTGTGTGATATATTGATTTTTTTTTTTTTTTAATATTTGGCCTGAAATTTCCTCTTTGATGTTACAGCAACATAACATATTATCTTCTTTTAATTGTTTGAAGTGTTCAGTGTAAATTTTCAAAACAAAGATATGTTCTCCTGTAGTGTACATTTGCAACAGTTCACTGAAAAAAATTCATCTGTCATTTCTCTTAATCTGGAGCTATAATATCAAACATAAAACATCAAAATACTGTTTCTACAATGAGTAGATTCATCCAACTGCACAGAAAATTCACAAATTCAGGATTTTTTTTTACATCTAACATTTCAATCATATTACGTTGTATGAAGTAATTCATGGGTAAAACGGGTTCAGGATTCATTTTCAACAGTTTTTATTACCTCTTTTATTGCTGGTGGGCGATATTATTTTTTCGCCAGTGGTATGTGGATATCCGGCTTTTGAAATTAACAAAGAAATATTGTAAGTGGCTTCTAATCCACCAGCATTATTTATAGAAGTTGATAGCTTAAGAAATTATACGCTTTTTTTTCTTTTAGATTCTTGAAATAATCAATATCAAACCTTTTAAATTTATCAAATAACGCCCAATAGACCCCTGAAATACTATAGACACCTTTTAAATTTCCATAGACCCCCAAGGGGTCCACCTGGAATCCCCGTTGGGAATCCCTGGTTTAAATGAAGCAATCAAATTGAAACTGTCAGTGTAATCAAAACCTTGTAATAGTACATTACGCGTCGAGTGCGGAAAGTAGCATTTTGCATGCGAGTGTGGAGTTTGCACCCGAGCGACAGCGAGGGTAGTAAAACCATACACGAGCAATGCAAAATGCCGTTTTCGCACAAGTTGCGCACCGTACTTCATATACGATTGTTAGATTTAAATAATAAATAGAGAAAAAAATAAACTTGCTGTTATGTAAGTTCGTATCTCTCTCTTGATAAAGATGGCATTAATTCTTGAGTTGTATTTTTTGCCGAATTAATTATTTCTGGAGGATTAATATTCTCCACATTTTCGTCAAAGTCACTTGATTCACTCATTGTTTTTCACTAAAAAATCGATATTAACAGTTACTTTAATAAAAGAACAGCAAATTAGTTTTGTTAAATGTAAACAAACTCGCTAATCGTGCGTAAAGCTGAAGAATTCCTCTTCTTTACCACCCTAGGGTGGTAAAGAAGAGGAATTCTTCAGAACTATGAGACGCGCATGCGCAACGAATACAAGTACATAAAGAATCACTTTCTACGCATCCTAACAGAGATACAATGTTTATATTTCGTATCAATCGTAGATAAAATACACAAACATAACCTATGCAGTTGAAACCTTCCATTCTTTTAAACAAAAAAAGAAACCAATTGAATGAGCTATTTACACAGTTCAGTTTGACGCTTCCATTGGGCATTGGGCCATTCAATATGATTGCTTAAAAAATTGAAATAGTTCAACTTCTTCTTTCTTCAACTTCTTTTCCATTGGCAATTACAATGAGCTATTTCATTGAATTGGTGTTTACATGTTTAAAAATTTGTTTTTAGATTTGTTTTCCTTCAATTGTATTATTCTACTCATTTTGGATCTTTGGACAAGAGACCTATTTTACTTCCGAGTCACATGGTATCGTGCCTTGAAAATTTGGATTGGATCCCACCTTATGAAATACACAAGGTAGATTACATTTTTGATCTGTTTGTATTTATCGTTGTTTGCAACTTTTAAGAATATTTATCTGAGTTTCAGTTTATATTGTGTTAGTTATCTGTAATACAGACTGATTTTAACTACCTAATCTTTAATCACAATTGACTTTGAACCCTTAAATTATACGTTGATAAGTACGCATAATTGACGGATACGGTAAACATTTTTCTTATTATCAGACACATCTAATTAATGTACTGCCTATAAAACCAGACAATATTATGCTCTATTACATTCCTTTTCAATAAAGGTTTGAATTAGATAAACAATATTGATTTGATAAATATACAGGGTGTCCCATGATGGGACCATTTTTTTTTTTTTTTCACTAAACTACGCCTTAACTACTACAACTTTTACTTGAACAAAATCTTTCTTAATTTTTCCTAGTTTAAAAGTTATAACCGTTTTACCCATTTGAAGTGGGACACCCTGCATGTACAACTAGGAAAAGTTTAGAGGACTTGTCAGCTTATAGACTGTGACTGTGTCCAAAAACCTTGAAGAATCGAGTTGTACTTTTTACTACGTTTTTATTAGCTTGCTTTCTTGTTTGTCCGGTACAAATCTGGCAATCGATTTCTAACTAACTTCCCGAATAGCTAGATATTTAAAACTTTTAGCATAGCTCAGAACATGATGACAATGCATTATTTTAATACTTTTAGCCATCTTTCAGCAGAATTTAATTGGTTTTCTGCAAATTTTGCTGTACAGAAAGTTAGTTCGGAAAAAATCCGCAAGTTATTTGATTTGTTTTGCCATATCCCATATTTACGCAATCTTCATTTTGACGGGTCTCAAATTTGTGATAGATAAACATTGAATGACTGCAAAACAGGAAATATCGATTATATTATTTATCAATTATATTATTTATATTATTTCAAATATATCGATGGCACGGTTTAGATTTGGTGTTGGGGAGATCCATTGTACAAAGATTTGTCCTTTTATAGGTTTAAGATCAGCTCTCTAGATGGTTGTCATTTATGTGAAGTAAATAAATTCGGAACTATTTCTTTTTTCACTAACATTATATATTAAATAACAATAACAATTATATTATCAACATTACATACGATTCAACAGAAAATTTAAAAACGTAGTATATAAAAAGTTCTTTTTATCTTGAAATTATTAAATTGTGAGGTAAATTTAAAATATAAAATTGCCTAAAGTGAGAAACATTGAAGACATTATGTATTAGTTGTTTGTACAAGCAAGGCTCTTTAGTAAAATTACAATAATAATTAATTTTATACTAATGTAGTACATAAATACTAAATTCAGGATTTATTAATTTGAACCAACAGTGTCTTTTAGTGGTTTCAATTTAAAGGAATATTTTTTAAAAATAAAACTAATCCTTTAATATTAATAATATTAAATTTTCTAGATTGGAGTTCTTTATGTCGGACCTGGTCAGGTGAACTCTGAAGCTGACATTCTTCGGAATCAGTATGGATCTGTACGTTATGCAGAATTCTTACAGGTATTTATTATTATACCCAGGTATTTTGTTATTATCTAAGCTTTTTATCAGTAAGCCTTCAACTAATTCTTCAGTCTTAACTATTCTAAGGTAGGTAATAGTTTAAATGTACAACTTCTGTTCTTGTTAATTTGCATGTATATTCAGGGCCAGTGGCGTAGCTAGACCATTGGGGGCCCCCCCGCGAGAACTTTTTGGGGGCCCCTCCTCGCCACAAAAAAAAAAAAAAAAAAAAAACCTCTTTAGTTAAGGATTGGGGGCCCCCCCTTGACGTTGGTAAAAGGATAGTAATTCCAGTTACTTCTGGATTTGGGGGCCCCCTGATTCTGGGGGCCCCTCCGCAATGCGGGCCCGCGCGGGCCCATAGTTACGCCACTGTTCAGGGCTCGACAGGGGGGAGAGGGTAGGTTGCAGTTCCGGCACCTCAATTTCTAGAAATTGAGCACTGTGTATATTGTATATATGTATTCTTATTTTGTTTCAGAGGCTTGGAACTCTTATTTCATTGAAAGAAGCTGATAGACAGCATATATATCTCGGTGGATTGGAGGTCAATGGCAATGATGGAAAATTTGCCTACATCTGGCACGATGATGTTATGCAGGTAAATATTAATACTTACTATACAGGGTGTGGCAAAAGTTCGGCAACGGCTAATTATCTCCGTTAATATTTGAGATATCAAACTGCGGTTTGTTGCAATCATTATCATGCATAAAAGACTACTTTTTTTGGTGGGTACCCATTTTCCCGCCATTTTGGTTGCCGCCATATTGAATTCAACTTTAAAATTTCTAATTGGAACCCCTATACTGTGATACATATTTGGAAAGGCCTTGAAAAAAGAAATCATTTGCCCCAAACCAGAGCTTTTTATCTTTCACCCTTTCAAAATGGCGGCCAGTTGAAATTACAAAATTGACATTTTTGACGTTTAATTACGACAAAAGTAAAGGTTTTAGGGGAAAAAATGCAGGAGTAAATTCGTCTTATTTTATGGTAAAATATTAAAAGTTCAACGCTATTTTCCAAATTCTTATTTTTATTATTATTTGGTTGCTATAGCAACCAGTATTTATATTAATAAAGAATAAAGAAGCAACTTCTTCGTAACTTCTTACTTTATCTCCATATCCTTTCATCATACATAAGTAGAGTAATCCTTTCTTGATCAGTCAAATGCATTGCATTTGCAACTTTAAAATGGTGGTTGATGAAAATTTTATAATTGCCATTTTCAACGCTTGATTGCTGCTAAAATAAGGCATTAAGAGAAAAAAAATTAGGAATAAAATATCCTTTTTTAAACTCAAAAATTCAAAATTGGTTTAAACAAAATTATTAATTACATTTTCGGTCACAAAAGTAAATGACTACGTGCGTTGCTCTATAGCAACCAAATAATAATAAAAATAATAAGAATTTGGAAAATAGCGTTGAACTTTTAATATTTTACCATAAAATAAGACGAATTTACTCCTGCATTTTTTCCCCTAAAACCTTTACTTTTGCCGTAATTAAACGTCAAAAATGTCAATTTTGTCATTTCAACTGGCCGCCATTTTGAAAGGGTGAAAGATAAAAAGCTCTGGTTTGGGGCAAATGTTTTCTTTCTTCAAGGCCTTTCTAAATATGTATCACAGTATAGGGGTTCCAATTAGAAATTTTAAAGTTGAATTCAATATGGCGGCAACCAAAATGGCGGGAAAATGGGTACCCACCAAAAAAAGTAGTTTTTTATGCATGATAATGATTGCAACAAACCGCAGTTTGATATCTCAAATATTAACGGAGATAATTAGCCGTTGCCGAACTTTTGCCACACCATGTATAGAATAGAATAGAATCCTTTATTTGTAAAGTAGGATAAAAAAAATATAAATAAAAAAAAGAACAAGTATTTTTTTTTTTTTTTTTTTTCTTCCTTCTTACAAAATCAGCCCTGCTGAGGATTGTAAATCTGGGTTTACATTTCTCTTCTCTTCTTGTTACATATTTTTATTTCATTTTTTTTTTTCTTCTCCCTTCCTTCTTCTTCTTTTTTTGTTAATTTTGTATTGTTGTTTTATTTTTACTTAGTTGTTTTTATTCTACTTGAGCAATTTTTCTAGGAGGTAAACCTCATAATGAGCTCTTCCCAATCTCTTCCACATTAATACTTATTAAATTAATAAAATAAAATTGAAATTGCTATTGCTGAATTTAAAATATATTATATGCAATTTATCATCTTAACTCTGCTATTTCTCAATGCACAGAAGTGAAATCAGTAAAAAAATATCACGGTTTCCTGTGTGATATTCCTTCCAAAGATAGAAAAATAACCCTTCTGAAAATAGTAAAAAAATAACACTTATATCGTTGTAAAATCATCAATTAATTATCGATAATAACTTGAATAGTAATCCTAAAACATTCTGGCGCTATGTTGAGGAATCTAAAGACAGAATTCTATAATCTAATTTTAATAATAATCCCTATAAAAACCACTAAGTGGTAAAACTTTGTCAAAATAAAAGATGAAAAAGGTTAAAAAATGTTAAAAAAAAAAACTGTTAACATTATAGAGTTCTTTTTCTACCAAAAGCTCTTTTATGATCTTGTTAAAAGGTTTGAAGTCTAGACTTTTGGTGTGAAGAGGAAGTGAGTTGTATAGTTGTAGTCCAATCTTTAGAGTGGAGCAGCGCTGGGTTGTGGAGAGTCGGCAGTATGATATTATCACATTTTTACTGGATCTAGTATTATGTGAATGAGTAGAGATGGCCAGAGGTAATTCCTTAATACAGTTCTTTATATGAAGTAAACTACGGTAGAAAAATGAGAAGGAAGAGTAAGGCAACCCAATTTGACAAAAAACCCTTTACAGCTGTCCCTTGGTTTCAAACTAAAGATGATGCGAATTGCTGCCTTTTGTTTCTTGAAGATCATATCGTGATAATCAAAATTGCCCCAAGAAAGGATGCAATAGTCGAGACGACTCATAAAGCAAGCGAAGAAAACTTGACGAAGAACTGCAAGAGAGGTACAATTTGACAGTCGGCGAAGCATAAAATTACAAGATGATAATTTACCAGCAAGGATATTAATGTGGGAGTGCCAAGAAAATTAACAGAATCGCTCCTAGGAGCGGTGAGAGAAAATTTAAGACTCTGGGTTTTATCTTCATTAAGTTTGAGTCCATTTTTTTTTTTTTTTTTTTTTTTTTTCATTCCGGGGGGCTTTTACGCCCGAAGACGCAGGCCACTTAGGTGGGCCCATTGAACAAACCCGGGTTAGGAACCGAAATCTTCACACTCGTGTGAATATATGGTCGTTAACCATGACTCCCCTCCTGGTTGTATACAACCAGGAGTGTCATCATCATGGTTTCCAGGCCGAAACCTGGTGGCGCCACTCTTTCGAGGAGCTCCCCATTTATTTAAACAATGCTGGGTGGACATTGAGTGGGGGGCCTGGTCCGGGAATCGAACCCAGAGCTGCGGTCACCTTCTGACCCGGCTCGATGCTGGTTAACTTGCGTTATCGCACGGCAAGCGCTCTAACCTCCGAGCCACCCAGGCCCCACTTGAGTCCATTAGCGAGACACCATTCTTTTATGTGCTTAGTTATAAGAGTGCTATAAAATTCAAGAAGCTGAGGAGTGGAGGCAGAAATCAAGGCATTCATATCGTCTGCAAAAAGGAATAAAACAATATTGCTAATAAGAACTGAGAAAGGTAAATCGTTGCCAAAGAGAAGAAAAAAAATAGGCCCTAATATCCCTATCTAACTTAGCCATAAAAAAAAACAGTTTGTCTCTGATCCTAAAATTGTTTATAGAACATCTTCACTCATATATTCAGTACCACAAATAACTTAACCTGAATAATTTTTGTTCTAGCATAGTAATTGGTTTATTGTTTTTAGTGATCACCAATTATAATATACTTTGTTTTATTTTTAGGTTGTTTTTCACATTGCAACTCTGATGCCTAATCCTTCTAATGACCCTAATTGCTACGGAAAGAAACGGCACATTGGAAACAATTTAGTTACCATAGTTTATAACGACAGTGGCGAAGAGTACAACTACCAGACTGTTAAGGTATTTGATTATAAGTTGATACTGGCATATAATTATATATCGAACATTCATATTTTTGTTACAATATTATTTTTATTTGGTTATCTCTCATTTTAAAAGTACAGTAGAGTCTCGCTAATCTGGGTTTAACGGGACCGGACCCAGTCCGGATTACCGAAAGTCTGGATTAAACAGAATCAGTTTTAATGTGTCTGTAAAACAAGCTTTAGTAAGGTAAAACTATTACAATTGAGGTTTTTATCGTAAGAATTACTTCTATTAGTCTCCAAAACATGTTTGTACAACGTAGGTCCACTATTTATGTTAAGAGCTGTTCTTTCACCAGTCCGAATATCAAATGAATTAAAATAAAATGACAATCTATTACGCAGGTGGCAGGTATAGAAGGGACTTCCTGAGAAACAGGCTGTGTTCGGATATGAAATTCGAGGAGCGATAATCATTTCACAAAAAGTTGAGACATTAGACATTGTCTGCTTGGCAAAATTTCATGGAACTGGGTTGAGCCGCCGCTATATGTTTCTTAAAACCCTTCCACTCTTAGTCACATATAATTGTACTTCCTGGAATACACTACCTTTATATCTTCCACCCTAAATTTCTTGGAACCAAAACAGATTTATCGATGTTCTTACTTATTATTAAATCTGTTAATTTTTAACAAAAATACCGGGTATTCCTCGAGTTAGACTGTTTGAATATACACCTATAAACTATACTAGGAACAACTTTATATATTTTAATAAAACTCCAATTATCTTAACAATTAATAAATCTTAACAGGCCCTGGTTCCAATTTCTACATAGTTTTTGACCCGTCCGGATTATACGGATGTCCTGACTAACGAGGTCCGGATAAACGAGACTCTACTGTATATATGTTTTTAAAAGTTTGATAACTTTTATTTTTGATTTTAGGCCCAGTTTAATTTTGCAGTAGTTATTGTGGAGCCTTTGGACTTTGGAACGAACGTGGTGCGAATTAAAGCTAAAGAGGAATTAATACAGCAGCTGTGCCATAATGAGTATAAGATAGTTTCCGATCAAAGTGCAGCTGTACTTGCCAGACAGCTTGCTATTCATACAAATGTGAGTATAGTTATACTTATGTTTAACATTAGGTTTTAGTCTCAAGTATCCCGGTACTTCTTTAGATTGTTACTCCCCAATGTCTTTTTAGAATATAAATGAATTTGACTAAATAACTATTAAGACAAAGGGATCTTTAGTCCAATGTACTTTGAGACAAAGGCATATCACACTTCTGTTTTTATAGAGGGAGTAACAGTCTAAAGAAAGGGAGCTGGAGTGACCGTGTGGGTTAAACTACGTCTGCTCAGCCATCAATGGATCAGGAGGTCGGGGTTCAATCCCTCGCCGTGATACTCTGATTTACATGGCTCACTAATGATCACATCATACTCGCTTCGGCGGTACAATGTACAGAGGTATGATGGTGTGAAGTGGCTGCAACTCTCTACCACGGGTATAGTAAAAAGGGCCCGAATGAAGGCCTAATTGCTAGGTTCCAGCAAGTGGTTCGTCCTACCCGTACCTTACTACTACTACTACTACATCATATAAAAAACCAATGAAATTCAATTAAATACTATCTCTGTGTCAGTTGATAAATTTTTCAATAGGCAGTACGGATTTTCGAACTCTGGAATTTTAGAGGTCCGACTTATCGAGGTTCTACTGTATGTTTAGTGTAAATTTAAGTGGAAGGTGGGTCCCCTGTCAGGACAATATGGGCACAGAATTGAAGTATAATCACACACTATGTCAAACAGTGACTGATTCTCCTGATAGAAGGAAGAAATGTGGCCGGAAAAAATCCCCCACCTTCCAATCGCTCCTATTTCTACCTAAATTTCACAGTTTTATCTCAAATTTAGGCCTTATAGGACCGCTTGTTCCCCACGGTTAAGGCTAGTGACACACTTCGCCATCCTGGTAGCGCCACCTGGGTGGTGCCCACCTGGTTGATGCCACTTGCTCCCACCACCTGACTTGCTCCACCCACTTATATGAGGGATGCAGTCAGCCCCAGATTTGATTTCCCCTATATTTGATTGAAGGAGTGGGGGCTGAGTGGCAGGGACTTGGGTGGCACCGTGTGACAGGCTCAATTGAAAACAATGGGTTAACCGGGTAGCGCCACCTGTAGGTGGTAGCTAGACCGTCGGACAGTCGACCGTGTAGTGCCACCCGGCAGGTGGCGCCACCTCGTGTGACAGGTTCCATCTATTCTCATTGACAACCGCGTAGCGAAGTGTGTCACCCCCCTAAGGAAACAGATTTTAATATTATACTTAAACTAATGAAAGTTCTTATTAGGTTATTTCACCTTTTGAAAGTAAAAAATGTTATTTTGTTGTTTAGTTGGCAGCTCTTATACTTTCACCTCTAAATCAGTCCCGTGGTAGCCCGTATGCATCTAACTGGTTGGAAAGGCTAAGATGGATTAAGAGAACACAAGCTAAACTTGAAGGCAATATGGAACCAGATTCCAGATCAACTGCCCGTTTGCTTCATTTTAAGAGATCTACATGCATCGATGAATTTACTGACTATACATAACATAATTATCTTTTTACTGTTATTTTATTTGCAACTATTATTATTTAATTATAATGAATTGTTCATTTTCTTTTGATGTATTATTTAAAAAAAAAAAAAAATTGTTTTAGAAAATAAATTGAAAATATTAATGTAATATATTACTTTTGTATGTTGGATTTTTTTTTCTTCTTATTTTTATTTAAAATTTATTATATCATTTACTTCCTTGGATAGAAAAATAGTTATTTACGTACCAAGGGAGGAAACAAAGTCATTAGTCATTACACCCTGAGACTTTTGTTGGTTCCTGAGGCGTAGCCGAGGGAACCATACTGTCTAATCCCGAGGTATACAAGCAGAATAAATATGAATGGAATAAGTATTGCTTCCGAGCTTATCGAAAGTAACGGAAGCAATGTGATCGTTCTGTAGAACAAAAAATTTTAAGGTCTCCGATTTCAAAAATTCCAAGCCAGACATCAGGTATCATTTTTGGTTCCATGTCTGTCTGTCGGCCTGTCGTTCAATTTTTGCGAACCAAGGTATCTTAAAAACTACACTTCCAATTTTAATGAAATTTGGGTAGTATCCCATTGTTGGTCCCATATAAGTTTCAACCTTCTGCGCTCATTTATTTCTCTTCCACATGCACACAAACATACATTAATTTACACTTATTGCTTCAAAAGTACTTATCTCATTTATATGAAACTTCTATAGTTTATCAAAAGTAGCCCGCAGAGAGCCCCAGATTACTTTGAACCGTCTGCACTCTTTAACTTTTGCTTAATTGATACTTTAACCCATTCAATGCGGGTGGATCCATGCCGTGCTAATGCGCCTGGCTGGTGGATCCAAGCCCTCCCTTTCAGCTCTCTGTAGCTCTATTCTCCGTGCCTCGAGTAGAACCATCTTGCAAGGCTCCGTCAGGCCCGCTCACGTTTGTATCCACAGTGGATCCAAACTTTTTTTTTATTTTTAAATTAACTTTTAAAATCGTTTAGATATATACAATCACTAAGGTAGGTTCATGAATTGGATTACGCATTGAATGGGTTAATTGAAGTAAAAAATCAAAACAATTTTGACAGATTAAAAAAACAGGGGAAACAGACAAAGTTGACATTAATGGCTTGTAAAAGCATAAAATTAATAAAATACGTGATAGGATGCGAGAAGCTATGTGCCACACCAATTGGCAGTCTATTTAGGTATTTATTCTAACTCTTGTCAGATATGATTTCAATGCTGCATATGGACTGTTGTGTTGAGGAGGGAACGAGAGGTCTTACTGCTTAAAGTATGTATTTTATGTTGAAGGAGCTAGAGTAAGCTCTAAAAGAAAGTACAAGATATTTCTAATATTTTGTGTTAAGGTCAGGATCATGAATATTTAGTGAGGGAATGGTTGTAGCAACTTAAAAGTTCTTGAGAATATCTAGAGAATAAGAGCCAGTTTGGGGGCGCTTAGAAAAGTGGATGAGGAACCACTTGAATTTACTGTTTTGATAATGTGATATAGTCTCTTAAATGGTTTGGTGTTTTGTTAGTTAAGGTCAGGATCATGAACAAGTGGTGAGGGGAAAGTCACCACATAAACGTTCTTTAACTCACCAAGCTTGGTCAAAGTACTGGGTGATAAGTACAGGCACGAAGTTCTGGGCGATAAGTACAGGCCCATGTGAGTGAATCTGCTATAAGTTTGCTAGTTCTCTATATCTTCTCATTTGTTAATATTTTTTTTATTTTTTTTTGGCATTCTCACATTTAGGCCTGCTGATGATTCCTATTATCCAATTTAGTCCAGGAGATAGCGTGCAAAAAAGTGTCTGACTAACATCAAGCTAGAATTTTGTGTATAAGTAAATGTTTTGGTGCCTTTTAAGAATATATGGTCGGCTAAGTACATCTATGGGACATAGCTTGGCAATAGGCATTTGAAAAAAACAAACCGGTGGACAGCGGCCATGCACCGCCCTTTTTGGTGGACAATGTGATTTTCATGAACCTGAGTACAAACTTAGTTAGTAAACGAATTATCAAGTTGATGGTAGTTTGGCCTTTGACAGGGGTAAACTTTGATTTCGAGTAATATTTTATTAATTAACCTATTATGTGGCAAACTACCATCAACTTGATAATTAGTCTACTAACTAAGTTCGTACTCAGGATCATGAAAATCGCATTGTCCACCAAAAAGGGCGGGACATGACTGCTCTCCATCGGTTTTTTTTTTTCAAATGCCTATTGCGAAGCTATGTCCCGCAGACGAACTTTGCTAACCATATATTCTTAAAAGGCACCAAAACATTTACTTATACACAAAATTCTAGCTTGATGTTAGTCAGACACTTTTTTATGCGCTATTTCCTAGACTACAGTCTGTATTATGAAAGAAGACGTGCGTTGACAGCGCGGGAAAGTTTGACACATTGGGGGGAGAGCCAATGAGAGCTCGAGATTTTGGCGGGCAATAGGTTGAGCCAACTAGGTAAAAATAAAAATCTCTAGTGGAGGGGCGCGGCACTTGGGATAACCGTTTAAAAAGGGTTCGTAACCTCCACCCCTCCTACATTTTCCTTCTCCTTGTTGTTTAGTTATCATCGTGATGAAGAAAAAAGAACTCTTAGAAGAAATATTGAAATATATTCGTAATAAGATGTGAAAATCTATAGACAACAATAGTTAAAAAGATCGCGATTTGGTACGAGGAACATAACCTTCTTTTGTTTACAAACAAGTTATCTGCCCCACCCTCACCCACAGACCTAGTGGCTTTATTTTTACCCTCACATAGGTTGGCCAATCTGAGTGTCATCTGATTTCCCGCGCTGTCAACGCACGTCTTCTTTCATAATACAGACTGTAATTGTTTTTTAATTTTATGATAGCATTAGCATGCAGCATGCCCACTATGGCTGATAAAGGAATGTGCTAATAACGTTTCCACAGATAAGAGAGGAGGAAAATCTATTTTTGTTTTTCTTATCACCACAAGGTAGAAGAGGCTCTACACATCTGCTTAGAGGAGAGACAAACATTTTTTAAAAATAACTTTTTTTGATTCAAAATGTGTAAAGCTATCAAAATCAAATTTTCCTGCCATCACAATAATTTACTACATAATATAAGAGATAATAAATAGACCCGGAGCTATTAATCTGTGGCACCGACTATTCCCTGTTCATGATAAATTACACTGTTCTGAAAAAAAGCTTCACAATAAAAATTACCTTTTCTGAAGCATTTTTGTGTGCTGAATTCGAATCTGAAGTAAAAATTTCTCCTTTACTTACAGTTTTCCCGGAAAATGCGCCTTAAGTTCGGAAAATTGTGTTTTTGGGGGTTTTCGACCCAATTATTCGCCCAAATAAATATATTGGTCGTTTGAATATCTTCAAACCATAAAAGAACACGAATCTAAAGTAAAATAAAATCTGCTGAACTTAATTTTTTAAGAAAATTGAAAATTAAGAAAGAAAAGATTTTTCCTCTTATTGAGTCTTTGTATTTCTATTACTTTTTCAGTTATATAATAAATGTTTTGTGACTTTTTTTTATTTTTACTTACATTATTCTAGATTACAATATATGTACCGAAGGGGGAAGGCGTACAAGAAACACTTATTTGGGGGGGGGGGGATTTTCCATAATATTATATTTTAGATATCATATTTAAGTGAAAAAAGTACATACAAGTTGTGGTTTTGCCCAATTTTTTTATTGACCCCCCCCCCCCCCCCCCCCAAATTCAAACGATCTTCAAAACGCAAAATTTTTTTTACGAAATTTATTTTGGGCGAAAAATTTGGTCTAAACCCCCCAAAAACACTATTTTTCCGAACTTTTGGCGCATTTTCAGGGAAAACTGTACACATAGGAGACATTTTTATTTTGACTTTAGATTCGGATTCGGATTCAGCAACGTCAGAAACATAAAGATCAGATAAAATTTTCTTGGAGACCGAAAGTTCGTTAAATTTTGCAGAACAGTGTTATTGGTCAAGACCAGGATGTTATTAAGAGAAAAGTAATACATATTTCAATCTGAATTCAGAAGTAATCAAGTGACAGGGCTGGTGGGTCTCACTTCACCACGGAAGAAAGTGGAACTATAGATTAAATAAAACTGACTGATTCTACCAAAGCCATTATATTTTATTTATATTCTATTAACGGTTGACGAAACATCTCTTTAGTTCTTGTCTCTTTCACACTCACCCGGTGTTTTGAGGGGAAAAGGCCAACTTTGATAACTCTAAACAGTCTAAACCTGCATTAATATGCTTGAATGAACTTGGGTATTTTAAATATTGAAATAAATTGTTTAAAACCAGCGGGAATTTTGAACATATTCCGGCAGATTTCAGACAAGTGATAATATAGAATCTATTAATCTATTTACTATTTTTATCGTTGATCTATTTTTATTATCATTAGTTTCAATGAAATTACGACTGCTTGTTACAAGGGTCAGAAAATAAGATTATCAATTTTGTCTGAATCGATAACCTTTTGATAACTCTGCAGTATCTTACACTGTTTTATGTAGTTTAATTTTTCAATTCTTTTTATAATGAATATCGAACGTGTCGTTTCCTGAAAATTATTAGTACAAAAATGTTGAGTGGTACTTTAAGACTGTACCGTGGTGCGAGTGTGGTCAAAACGTGTGGCTTTGAGAAAAAAATTAAGAGCTTTGTTCCTGCGAGTTACTTCTGTTCAAAGTCTACTAATGAAAGTGAATTTAAGCCGATTTACAAGTAAGCTTTTTTTTATTACTTACGTGTTACACATTACTAACAGATCTTGATTGAGTTAATTGTTTTCTGTTTTTATTCTTCTATCTTAAGATCATTGACATAATAATAAGGAGGTAAAAAGAATCCCTAGACCGGTAGTACGATGGTACTACATGAGTATCTCCTGTGAAGTTTATATTTTTATGAATCATAGTTCCCTTCAAGATAATAATGAATTTTTACTTTAGATTAGGTTTAATTGGTTAAACTGGAGAATCCGGTGCTGTTTAGGGAGAATACTGTCATAGTATAGATGCTGTTTCCATTTTCAGGTAAATTCATACTGTACATGCCAGGCCAAGATTTAGAGCCACCTCTAACCATCTCTATCCACCCTTTAGGAAATTTCTCTGGCACATACAATACGAATTAGCCCCACTTCCATGTACACAGTACACAGGAGAGTTTACATTCCTTTTTTTCTGTATCTGATCTTCTCAAATGTCTACAGACCTCTTAATATTTGAATATTATGCTGTCTCTTAAGCCTGGTTTACACGGGTAGAGCAGTGTTTCCCAAAGTGTGGTATGCGTACCCCTGGGGGTACGGGAAGAGTTTGGTGGGGGCACGCGCTGCACCAGGCTTTGACTGCGTAGTCAATTTTATCCTGAGAAGGATAAAATTGTTTATGTTGAGGCAACAGAGTTTATAATAATTTGGTTCCCTGTTAATTTATTTCTTAAATTGGATTTTTGTTTTCGTTTATTGATTTTTATTATTTTTTTTTTTGTTATTGAAGTATACGCATATTTTATTATTATTATTTTTTTATTTATTCATTCTATTTCTTGTTAGATTTGTTATATGACGACTAGAGTCGTGGGACAAATCCCAATGAGTGAAGTGACTCACATTATTAGACCTAACTCCTTGGTTTTAGTTGTTTTAGTTTTGGACAAATTACTTTTTAAGAGTAATAATTTGTAAATATTTGACAAATAGAAAGTTTTTAATTTCCATTTTTAAAAAGGATTAAACCTAAAGTGTTGAAAATGTTCCAATATAAGTGGGAACGAATTATAACCTTTTTATAGAAAGAAAGTAGTTTATATTTATATGATTTCATTTTTTTAAAGAACAATACCGATTGACACTATTAGAAAAAACAGAATTAAATAATAAAAGACAACCAAAATAGAAATGGATTTTTTTTTACGAGGGGTACTTAGTGTTACGAAAATTATAGAAAGGGTACACAGATGTTAAAAGTTTGGGAAACACCTCCCAGGTTCCTATCCCTACCACAAGGGATGTAGTCACCCTTCCAAACTGCACTGTTTGTTTCGTCCCACCCTGTTCATGGTGCTTTTATACGAGTATTTCGACTTGCCCCAGTGCAGCAATCTCCAATGTAAACCACTTTCAACTTTCTAGACAGCACAGTCGAATTTGGACAGAGTAAAGTCACCACTTCCTCAGGGAGAAATACATAGTGGCTTTGTTGGCACTATTTCTGTTTCTTATGATAGATTGCAGTTTGTATGTAGCTACTAAGGGTGCGTTCAGAAACACTAACCGGTCAACCTCTCGGTCGACCGGCGGTTTGTTGTGGTTAGTGTCATGGCGGCTTGAAATCATTTTTGTTTCCGAACGGGCAGCGGTCGACCGAAAAGGTTATAAACAAAGAGAGGTTACAAATATAAATTCGTTTTGTTTGGTGTGAGATAGAAGTGAAGCTGTGACGATTCCTCAAGTGAATAAACTATTGCAGCAGCACCCCTTTAGGTTAAATCTGTATAAATAGCTATCATCCCTTTCCTTTTTCCTTCTACTAAAAACTCAGATTACACGACGTTCAGCAGATTCTTCCTCCTGAAACCTTGAACTTCACTGTTTACATCGATAATATCAACTCTTCTGTGTACAAATAATACATTTATAATCTCTTAAATGTATAAAATATGCAAACGGACAGTTTAACAAATGTATATTATCTCTCATGAATGAATCAAGCAAAATTATGCCACCAAGCGATCCTCGACCGCACAGTCTCCTTCAACTCAGGCAGGGGTTCTATTTTAGATTGTCTAAAATAACAACTATATCGGTACCTATCCATATAATGTTGAAAACTAGGATTGGTAACAAAGAAAATAACTATTAGGACAAAGGTAGGTCTATAATGAACTGTGGTACAAAGGAATATCACACTTTTCATCTTTCAGTTTTGATATATTTGTTATTATTAGTCACAAAATTACCCACCAAATTCATTTCAATTTTAAAATAAAAAAGGTGAATAACAAAGTAAAAGATTGCTGAAAAAGGTCCATGTTTCACAAAAACTAAATATAAAAAAGAATTTTAAAGATTAGCAAAAAAAGACGACAATGTATTCAATGTTTATAAAACGTTATCAAAATCAAATGTTTACAAAATAACAATGACATTCCGCCAAGAAAGGTAACATTATGGTTACTAACCGTACTAACCGTATTTTGATTTCAGTCGAAGCGGTCACGACCGAGCCGGTCAACCGCTAAAATGACCGGAGGTTTACGAACGCGGTCGGTTCTTTAGATTGGTGTTTCTGGACACACTGGTTACTTCTCGGTCGACCTGGTTAGTGTTTCTGAACGCACCCTAAGTCTTAGACCTGGAATTGGCCAGGGTTATAGCTTCTCTTAGAATACTCCAGAGCCAGTGCCATTATACCAACATGTCAGAAGCTGTAGGTTTGGTGAGTGTATCAATACCATGATCATTCTTATAAAACTTTACCATTTCAGAGAGATATTCACACTAATTTCTTGCCAATTGAAGCTTAAGATAGATAACACTGTTCTACAACTATCCAATCAAGAAAGTAATGGTCTATCTTCATACAAGCTCACAAGTACTCCTGACACATGAATATAAGTAGCTCTTTAGAGACGTAAAAAAAACTGGTTTCGTTTTTGTTTTTTTTCAGATCAATGTTTTTAACTAATTTTTATTTTATTAAGCTTAACTACTGATAATGGTTATTTAACTTTGATGTAAGAATCAAAATTCTACAAAGTATGGTTAAACAACTTGCACAATATCTTGGAAATGATATTATCCTCGGATATTGGCTCCGGTTAATAGGAATTAAATTATTTAATTTTTAAAATGGTTAGACAATCTAGTCAGTTCATTTACTGATGGCCAGGGTAAAACTAACTTTTATTTTTAAAAAAAAAATCATAATAATAAGTCCAGTTTGTTTGGCAGTGGGCTCTTTATCTGGAGTCAGACAGCTTCGGTGGGTGTGAATGAGTTCAAATAGAATTAATTAAATTACATAACGATGGTGAAAGTTGCCAACCTCCTATGTCTACCCTATATAGGGTTGACATAGGAGGTGGAATGTAATTTATTATATAACATATTTGTCTGCCTTATGCCAGAACCATGAATGTGCAAATTCCACATTGTTGAGAAATGGCGTTTTTTAAAGCTTATGATCTTACCAGAGCGCACTCACCATTAATTGATGTTTATATATTTTTTTTTATGTATTACTGTTGTGATATATATATATATATATTTTTTTTTTTGTAATTTAAGTGAATTTTATTTTAATGGTGGAAATAAATATATTTATTATTATTATTACCATAATTCAAGCTCTTCTATTTAGATGCCAATAACAGCTGCTACAAGCCAAGCACAAATTCGGGGTTTTGGCACAACTTAGATTATAAAAAAAAAACAATCTAGTCAGTAGATAAAATACAAGTCCAAATAGCTAATAAACCCAGAATATGAAAATTTGCACATTCATGGTTCTGGCATAAGGGGGACAAATATAATCTTATTATCAAATAAAATATTGTTTATTATTAAAAAAAATGAGTAATTTCTTTATTTTTCTGCATAGTCCCCCTCTTTCAGGACTTTTTATCCTGTTATCGTAACGTAGCCTGAGCGAGGATGGGTATGAAGCCAGTTGTGTAATAATTCAGTAAGTCTGGTGCGTGGGCGGCAGGGATGATTTTGGTTTTCAACAAGTTTGCGGCCTTACCAAAACAAGTTGCACCAAACTTTTATCCTTGTCCATAAGAGGGTATCTTTCAGAACTGACCCTGAAATCGGCAAAGAATTCCGGTCATTTTGCCGTTTTTCAAAGGTCAAGTTGACCCTCGGTGCCTGCCACTGCCTCACTGAATTATTGTGTAACTCACTTAAGGTCATCAGCCCGCCAACATAAGTTCAGGAAGGAGGTTTATACTAGGCATCGCGTGGCTCTATCATTGAAGCGAGCGTATTGCAATAAAATACTGAATATTGAAATTTGTTAATCATAATGAATAATGTCATAGTTGAAGATAAGAGGAAGAGGGTAGTGAGGGGTAGAGTAGGGGTACTCGGTACAAGCTTTACTTCCTAAACAAACCTACACACTAACCACCCGTAATAGCTTTTAAACTAATATTATAAATATATTACTCAAATACTACTGCTTGTATCAAGTTGAAATTTTACATACTTGTTTCAATTGTACTTTAGACGATGTACATGAAGTTTTATTAAAATCGTTGCGTTAGAACATAAGATATCGGTAAAAACGTTGTTTTCTCTATTTTAAACGTTTAGGTCCGCTTTAATAGTTTTAGCGATCTTTATTAATTTATAGCAGTGTCGTTGTTGGTTTTACTAAAAAAATGTTATTTGAAAAAAATGTTCGTCTCATCGAATAGGTGATGATAGAATTTTTTCCCGTCCTGAAATTCCAATTTAAAATTTGAAGCTCACGTTTACGCGAGCATTGGAGCGAACTCTTGGACGGATCACGCTGTCCAACGAACTTAGCCTGAGTATTAGTAAAAGAAAGATGTATACCAAATTTCAACTAAATCGGTCAACTTTTACTCAAGTTATCGTCGGACACGTAAACGTTACACACAGACAGACAGACAGACTGTAAGAAGCTCGCTTATGCTCGCTTCAATAATACAAAACTGATAAAAAAAAATAAACAAATCAAGCAATGCCATTAACTGAATTAAGATTATGAGTGTACTTAATTTTTTTAAAAAATAAATCAGCCTACAGTTACAACTCCCTAATCTAGTAATGATTTTAGTAGAATTCAGGCTGTTGGGGCCATGTATATCCTTGCAAACTTTAGGGTATGCAATATGCAATTCACCGTAGTCGTAAGAATGTCAAGGAGAAATTTATTGGGTCGCAGCATCAAGAAGGTTGGGAAATGGTGCTCTAGACAAGTAAACAAATGTTCTATGTGATACCTTTAAGATAAAAAGTAAGATATCAGTGTCTCATGAATATTTATTAAATGTTTTATAGTGCGGAGATTGTGGGTCTTAAGGGATGTATGTATTAATAAAGAAAAATTTCTATTTCATGTTGTCCAATTCAGTAGCGCACCCAGGGGGGGGGGGGGGGGGGGCACGTCCCCCCCCCAAAGCCAGACAAAAAATTTAAGTATGCAATTCCGCAGCACGTGTTAAAGTAATAGTGTTGTGATAGTCTAAAAAATAAATAAATAAATAAGTAATAATCTACCTAGTTTTGCCCGACATATTTTTTTTTGGTTTTTAAAAAAAAGATGAAGAAAAAGAATAGAATTAAGTTAAGTTATTAACCCGTTTAGGTTAAGGATCTATAAAATAGGGATGGAGCTCCTGGGTAAAAAAGTGTCGTCTTTTGAACTTGGAAAAATCTGCATAAAATGACGACTGCGCATGGTCAGAACTTTTTAGTGGGACGAATTTCTTTCCGACTATTATCCATTGTTTATTTTGAATGAAAGGTTACAATATAACATTTTTAAATCAAGTTTTTAATTAAATATTTCTTGTTTTAAGGGTATTTATTTTAATCTAAAGTTTTACTTTGATATATTAATTAAATTTTATTAAAATAGTTAGTAGCAGTCATTAGAATAGTTTTTAATTATTGAATAATTAATATTAATGAATTTGTAAACGGGTTCAATTGTAGAATAAGATTTTAAAAATTGCAGATACCCGACCTATCGCATGGAAGACTATTTTTTGTACTTATTGACTGGACTATTGCATACCCTACTATGTTTATTTTTAACCTAATACTATCAGCTAATTTCTGTTAATCTCAAAACATTTGGCGTACGTATTTTTTTTTTTTTTTATTTTTTTTTTTTGTGAATTCACATAACTAAAATATTTTTAAAATGTACCAATTTATTTTTCTGGCTACTAAAATAAAACATTAATCTATTATAATGTACAACTTTTAATAATAAAATATTATTAGTATGTATATAATTTTGTTTAATTAAAATACCCCAGTCTTCATGCCCCGTTCATAAAAAACTTAAATTTATTTGTATATAATAATATTTTAGATGCTCTTAGAATTTAAGACGTTTTCAAGTAACGTAAACTATAAAAATTTTCCCGGGGGGGGGGGGGGGGGGGGGGGGGGTCCCCCCGGACCCCCCTAAAAGAGAGCCAGCCCCCCTTCAAAATTGGTTGTATCCACCCTTGATATGAAGTAATTTAAGAACAAAGAAAACCAGACTGGTTAACTATCTGTGATTATGCTAAGCCCACATTACATCCCCCCCCCCTTATTTTTTTTTAATCTGTGCCCCTCCCAAAAATAAATCCTGCGCCACTGGTCCAATTTAGCTATATTTTTCTTTATTAATACATACATCCCTTAAGACCCACAATCTCCGCACTTTAGAATTTATAGGGATCACATTCATTAACAAATTAAATGTTTTTTTCAGATTCCCGTTCATATCAATTGGTGCAGCTTTGAACAAAGTAAAAAAGCTTCAAATTCTATTAGCAGGTGCTGCAGTACCAGGATCCTTTGTTGCCAATGCAACAAATCTGTGCGACTTAGACACTGCTATTTCAATCGCTGGAGTTGGTGAGAAAAATTTAACATATTTGAATTATTTTACTTCACTAAGAGGTTTTGATTTTTTTTTCTCTTGATAATCCTTAACGTGTTAATCTTGTGGATACTCAAAACAAAATTAGGATTATTTGTTATGGTTCACTGCTTTGTTCAAAATTTTAAGACTTTTCTTATATTATTTTGTTCAAATAATTTAAATAATAATGTTATGTTGAGTGTGAGTTAGGGATGGGACGAACGGTTCCATGAGTGGAACGAGTTACAACGTTTCGTTCCTAACCAATAACTAGTTCCAGGAACTAGTTATTTTTGAAACGTTTCAGTTTATGTCCCAAAGAAACAGTTTTTCTTATACTTCACTTTCCTGAGTCTAGGCAAGTAACCACTTATAAAATATATTTTGTACCAGTATAAATAATATTTTTAAAAACTCGAATTTAAATTCCCCCTGTTTATTTCGTATTATTTTTTATTTTTTACTATGGCGGAAAACAAAACTAAAAAAACGTAACGAGAGGCGAAGGGCGAAAGCGACAAGAGGAAGTTGACTAGGGATCTAAAATAAAAAAAGCGGCAAAGAGGCACCTTGAAAGAGAAAAAGATGACGCTTCGCTATAACTGGAGTGATTCCGAGACTCGAGCTCTCATCCCCACTCCGTTACTCTACTATACAAAACATGCGCGTTTCGTTTCAGCTTGGCTGGAACTGGAACTTGGAACGAAAACTATAGTTTTCGTTCCACGCGAAACGAATCTTTTATGTTCCCTCAGAGTTAGTTATAGTTACGGTTTCGTTACGTTTTCTCGTTCCCGTTTCCTCATCAGTTACGTTACGTATTGGCAAAACGTAAGCGAAACGAGTTTTATACGTTCCCTTCAAGTTAGTTGTTTAGTTTCGTTACTGTTTTCTCGTTTCCTTTTCCTCTTTAATCAGTTACCTTCCGTATTATTTTGTTCCATAATCCTTAAAAGATATTATTTTTAAAAAAAAAATGGTGTTAAAAATTTGTATCGAATTCAAACAATAAAAATTTATTAACTAAATAAAACTAGACAGTAAAACAAAATAGAATAAAAACTTCAAAGTCGTTCCAAAAATAACGTAGTTGCATGAAATCTTGGAACGATTGGAACCGTTCCAACACAGGAACTAGTTATTTTTATAGTTACGTTCCGTTCCACCCATCCCTAGTGTGAGTTACTAAAAATGTTTTTATGATGTTTAGATGCAAATCATTTTCACGATAAGTGAGAAATATGTTGCATCAGATTCACTTCCTAATAGAGATTTTGCTACCAAGCTTACCGAAGGTAACGGAAGCATTTTTTTTTCTACTTAGGTTTTAACTTTTCTTAAAAAAAAATGACAGTTTGTAACTTAAATCTAATAATAATGAAATAAAAAAAGGATTCTTTCTTGTCATTTACGATAAATATTGAATTTTAATTATTGTTCGTAAATTATTTTGCTTTTATGAAGACTTATTTGCTTCAGTGTTTCTTTTCTTTTTTTTAGTTAGTATTTATAAAAATCTGATTTAAAAGAAATTTAATTAATTTTTTAAAATTATTTTAAGGGTTAAAGATGTTATCAGGCTGTGTTTCAGGTTATATTATGTCAATCATATAATATTTATTTAAAACATATTTCTTTTTCTTTCTACAAAAAATAATTATTATTGTTGGGAGAACTAAATATTTAAAGTTTTTTAAATCCAATCAAAAAATCGCAACTAACAACTTGTTTTTAGTATAATACTATAATTTTTTCTTCAGAGTTTTTATCTCTCTAGCCTGGAATTTTCAAGGCTAGGCTAACCATTTATATTGATGATAATGACCTTATAAATAATTTGGTAGACCTTTTATCATAAAACCATCCTAAATGGCATTTACTACTGAAATATAGACTTTTATTCCACTATATATAATTTTAAATATTAGTTATATTGGTAATAATATACACTGTATTGGCTAATAGCGGTTGGTATGTTTTAGTGTTTACATAAAATCATATGGTAACATTGAGCCCATTATTTATTACATGCAATCGACCCGCTTTAAATCAAGAATAAAATGCAATGGATTGTTTTCTCCTTTTTTTTACTCTAAAATTACCTTTATCTTTTGTATTTAATTATTTAAGTCACTAAATCTGAAATATGATACCTTAGGAAGTTTAAAGGGAATTCTAGAAATGAGAGGATAAATATCAGGTCTGTCTAGGAATTTGTTCTTACTGTGAAGATGGATTTGACTTACAGTCATTCCTTGACTTCGCCTATTTGTGAGTTAATTTTAATATTTGAATACCTACCCTGCTTATTTGGGTATTCTTTTACTTTGTTACCCTCTATAACAGAAAAGAAAGAGGTGGGTAACAAAGAATAAGAGGCGCCCCCATACGTCTCTTTTACTTGTTACCCACTATAACAGAAAAGAATGAGGTGGGTAACAAAGAATAAGAGGCGCCCCCATACGTCTCTTATACTTTGTTACCCACCCTAACAGAAAAGAAAATGGGGGTAACAAAGTAAAAGAGCCATACGTCTCTTTTTATCTCTATCTTTTAATAGTCCTGGAGATGATGTGCGACAAAAGTGTCTGACTAACATAATTGTGTACAAGTTAATCTTTAAGTGCTTTTTAAGAATATGTGGTCAGCTAAGTTCATTTGCAGGACATAGATTGGCAATGGGCATGTGAAAAAAACAAAACTGGTGGAGATCGGCCCTATATTCAATATTCAAGTGCCCCCTTGGTTAGTTATTAAAATATTACTCCAAATAAAGTGGTAAACTAACATCAACTCTACTTTTTACTCTTGGTCTACTTACTAATTTGGTACTCAGGATCATAAAAATCACATCGTCCACCATAATTGGTGGGACATGGTCTCTCTCCAACGGTTTTTTTTTTTTAAAATGCCTATTGCCTAAGCTATGTCCCCCAGACGAACATAGCTGAACTCGTATTCTTAAAAGGCACCAAAAGATAAACTTGTACACAAATTTATAGCTTGATGTTAGTCGGACACTTTTTTGCACGCTATCTCCTGGACTATTAGTTGCTATGATTTGATGTATTATTTTAAATTGTGTTTAGTTTTATAATATTTATGTTAGATTTGAAATTAAGTTTCATTGTTTTAAGGGCAACTCTCTCTTAGCAACTCGCTAAACCCTTCTGGGTCAATGGCAAAAAGCTGATTTGCATCATTTTTAATTTATCTAAATGTAATTGTAACCTATATGCATGCAATAAATAAAAAAAAGTAAAAATTGTGTTTTTTACTTTTTTGTAGGATGTGCTTCAACTGCTGCTGTTTGCCTTGTTGGCCAGATATTCAGTAATATGATTGGTTTCGTTTACGTATCTCCAGATCTTCAAACTGTTAGATTTTCATACTCGGATTTTTGGGGAAATAGAAAAAATGTTGACTTTCCTCGAGAAGAATTGATACCTTTGAAACATTCAGCAAGTTACCCTACAGATTTTTTGTACTCTAAAGTTTACAGGTTGGTACACCTTCCTTTTTTTTATTGTTTGTTTTTAATTAATAGGTAAAACAAATTAAAATTACAGTAGGACTGTTAATCCGAATGAATTCAGGCACAGGGCGTTGCGGATTAGTGGTATTTCTGGATTAACAGGGTTTTTAAAGAAATAACGTAAAACACTTTTACTTAGGTAATGTATTTGTATAGGGGGCCTGGGTGGCTCGGAGGCTAAAGCGCTTGCCGTTCAATAACGCAAGTTAAGCAGCATTGAGCCAGGTCAGAAGGTGACCGCAGCTCTGGGTTCAATTCCCGGACCAGGTCCCCTGCTCAATGTCCACCCAGCATTGTTTAAAAAAATGGGGAGCTCCTAGAAAGAGTGGCGCCACCAGGTTTCGGCCTGGAAACCATGATGATGACACTCCTGGGGAGTCATGGTTAACGACCATATCTTCACACGAGTGTGAAAATTCGGTCCCTAACCCGGGTTTGTTCAATGGGCCCACCTAAGTGGCCTGCGACTTCGGGTGTAAAAACCCCCCGGAATAAAAAAAAATAAAACAAATTATTTGTATTATGGTAAAACCAAAAAAAGAAACCCTTGTTTCAGATACAGGAACGAAACTATAAGGGTTTATTTTTATGGTTTTAACAATGAAACCCTAAATAGGGGCACATGCAAAGAAACTCAGTGTCCAGTAATTCCATCGTATTAGGATTATTTGTGACGTTGTGCTCTCTTAAAAATGATTTGATTAGTTTTAGATTGTGGCTCCAATTTTTAATTTGGACGAATTTAAATTAATTTAGTTCTTCTAAAAATAAGTAATCATAGCGAGTTTTCTTCCAATAATTTAACAGTAAAGTAGTTCGTAGTTTACTTTTGTACACTAATAGTATTAATAGTATTATAGTAGAAAATCTAATTAGGATAATTAAATTTTCTTTTTAGCAACATCACTTACGATTGCATTTTTTTTTTTTATTGTTATTAAGAAATTTTTCTCCAGATTTAGAATCCTTTTAATAGTTCTATTTAAAACTAAAAAAAATAAATAAAAAATAAAAATAAATAAATATTAAGAAATGTGGTCAATCCCCCCCCCCCCCCCCCTTATAGACTGGTCTGCTAGGTAAATAGAACATTTTTTCTGGTCGGCAAAGAAAAAGTTTAAGAACCACTGGTTTAGACCATAGGTAAAAATGATTAATTATTAACTATAAGTAGGAGTTAAACATTACTAATTATAGCTACCATAAATATATAGATACTTATAGATACCATAAATATATGAGGAGCCTAGTATCAAAGATGGACATTCGACATTTTTTCCGAATTCCAGTTATCGATTGTTTCTTATAGCATCTGAATACCTACTCCTACCATTTTGTCATACATGTTTCGAAAAATGATACCCTGAGGGGAAATCGAGAAATCAATTTTAGCTCTAAATTTGGGGGCACTATCCCCTAAGAACTCTGTAAAATGTGAAAAAAAAAAATTATTTCTCCAATATTATTTTTCTAACCATTATTTTCAACGTCATTTTGCTTCAAAAACGGACAAAACCTTGTTTTTGTTTCAAAAGCGGACAACTCCTTTTTTTAACTCCATTTAGCAGCTAAAATATCAAAGAAATTCACATTTTCAGTACTTCTAACTAGTTTTGAGTCTATTAAGAATCTACAGAAAAAAAATCATTGCTCTAGCACCAGGATTTGAGCTACAGTTTTTCGGCTCTCCTGTAAAATTTTGAAATGTGCTCTTGCTCTTGTCCGTCTTTGATACTAAGCTCCTCATATAGATACCATAAATGGGCTTAGAAAAATGAATTTGTATAGATGAATCATTTGAAACATCTAAAATGTGTTTTTCTTTTTGCCTCTACAGATTTTCCGACGATAAACCTTTTAAAATCAGTTTGAAAGGAGAAATTCTCAACACTGAAGCTTTTAAATACATCTTTAAACACTGCCCGGAGTAAAGGCATGTACTTATCACTTTCAACTTAGTTGATGTTACCTTTTTAGATTTGTAAATAAAAATATGTTGATTTTTATTGTTTCTTATTATTTTGTTCCAGCCGTTGTATGTTAAATATACTAGGCATCGCGTAGCTCTATCATTGAAGGGAGCATATAGTAATAAATATGTATTGAATATTGAAAAAATAGATAATCATGAATCATGATGAGTTGATGGATAATGGGTATAGTAGTAGTACAGCGGCTAGTAGTAAGGGAACCACTCTGCATTCTTACTATTCCTCTAACCACACATCACCTTTTCAATTATTATAAAATGTATCTCTTTGATACAAAATAACTACTGCATGTATCAAATTGAAATTTTTCATGCCTATTTCAATTGTGCATTAGATGGTGTACATAAAGTTTTATTAAAATCGTTATGTCAGAACGTAAGATATCGGTAAAAAGGTTGTTTTCTCTTTCTCTATTATAAACGTTTAGGTCCGCTTTAATAGTTTTAGCGATCTTTATTCATTCATAGCGGTGTCGCTGTTGGTTTTACTAAAAAATCTTATTTGAAAAAAATGTTCGTCTCATCGAATAGATGATGATAGAATCTTTTCCCGTCCTGAAATTCCAATTTAATTTTTTTAACCTCTCGTTTACGCGAGCCTTGCGCGCAAACTCTTGGACGGATCACGCTGTCCAACGAACTTAGCCTGAGTATTAGTAAGAGGATCATGTATACCAAATTTCAACTAAATTGGTCAACTTTTATTCAAGTTATCGCCACACGCGTAAACGTTACTGACAGACAGACAGACAAGATGCATATTACATGTTGAATGTAAGAAGCTCGCTTACACTCGCTTCAGTTAAAAACTTTTATAGAGGATGAAATAGGTTTACAAATAGTCAGCCAATTAGTGTGGCACATAGCTTACTTTTATGCTATTATGTTCTTTATTGATTTTATGCTTTTACTGTCTCAAAATTGTTTGGTTTTTAGCATTATTTAATGTACGCAGGCAAACAGTTGAACAAGTTTAACTTTTTTACCAATTTTCAAATCTCTAGCTACAATAGGTCGGGAGATATACACCAAGATGCGACGGACAAACTACTAAAAGCATAAGGGTTTCTAGAATGACCTCAAAACCCTAAAAACAACAAGAAATAGCTGATTTTGTGGCACTGTAACAGGGCCGGATATAGCTACCGCCAGCCCCCGCGGTGCGGGGGGGGCCCACTCAGATATGTAGAAAAAGGTTTTTTGCAACAAAAAAGGCAAGAAGGATATTGTGATCAGTGGCGTAGCTATGGGCCCGAATTGCGGGCACGTCCCCGGTGCCAGGGGGCCCACAAATTAAAAAAAAACATGAAACTATTATCTTTGTACCGCAATGTCGATGGGGGCCCCTTTAGAGTATAATTAAATCTAAACTGGAATTATACTCATATACCTTTGTCAGGGGGCCCCATTCAGTGCTGAACGCAAATGTTTCAATTATAATTTTTTTTGGTGAGGGGCCCACTGCCCTAGGTACGCCACTGATTGTGATAAACTTAAAATTTTTCCTAACGTGTCATGAGTACAAACGGAAGTTTGAAATTTTTTGTTTAATTTAGTTACTTAGATTTTTGTGATGTTTTCACCTTATTCAATATGGTCAATGCTAATTTAAAGGAGAGAAACTAACTGACAAATCATATTAACTGATATTAATAAATTTTACATTTTTTACTTGTAATGCAATTTTTAAGCTTGCCAGCTACAAAGGACAAACTAGCCCTCAGAAATCCTTAAAACTCATCTTTTTGCACTTAAATTTTAAAAAATTCTCCGGGGGAGTACCCCCGGACCCCCAGCCGTTGTTTGTTCAAAGGGGTCCAGATGCTAACTTGCCCTGGGGCCCGGAAATCCTCTCAGAGGCCCTGATATATAATACATATATCTGGTAATTATACATAATAACCAAATCAGCTCAGTTTTTTTTTTACCTAAACGATAAAATAGGTATTTTCGAAAAGGTCTAACGAAAAAAATTTAAGACCCCATTTTCGGATAAGCTTGAAAAAATGTTATTTGAAATATTACAAAAGTTAATATGAAAGGGGAGTTATAGGACACTCAGTATAATATTGTAGTTTTTGTGAGGAGGTAAATTGCATTATTATTTATTGGAGAGATATTCGCAGTATATTACCCTTCATTTCCATACTATGCTTATGATTCTTATTTAGGTCTTTAGGGCATTAATAACTCCAAAGTCAGTCCGTTTTTGGCTATATTTTACCTCCTTTGAGGCATCTTTAGGCCTAAAAGATTTTTAAAATTTTATTTCTTATATCTACATTAACTTTTAACTTACATGTTTATATAACATTTTGACACAACTTTTAAACAAAACGTAACACTTTTTTTAAAAAAAATACGTGTGGCGTCGCAGGACACCCGTTAGGAACAAAGTTCCTTACGCTTTTCAATAAATATACAAATTATAAATTCACACTACTAAGTGTACGATGCTAACTACTTATACATGGCGCAGTTAGAAAAGAGACAAAATTAAAAGTAATTAACTGTTTGTACCTTGCGGAGTTAAGACAAAATTAAGAGAAAAACATTGTTTGTATCATTGAAGCGAGTGCCTTGCAATAAATACTTATGTATTGAATATTGAGAAAAATTAATCATGATGAGTTGATATAGTTAAAAAGGAAGGTGGTAGTAGGTGGGAAACAGGGCTGTTTTCCTCTACCCGGCCTACTAATTTAAAATATATGCGTAGCTTAGATGGAAGAGCGCTATACTGGAAATATAGAGGCCCGTGGTTCAAATCCCGGCACAGGAGTGTATTTTTCACTGTCTGTTTCCCGTAGTTAATAATAATTATAATTTGATTTAAATTATAATTTAAAATATAGTAAAATATATCTCTTCCCTAATCAAAAACGTCTGCTTGTATCAGGTTGAAAGTTTACATGCCTGTTCAATTTTACTTTACATTACTTTGTGTATGACGTGTTATAAAAATCGTTACGATAGAACGTAAGATATCGGTTAAAACGTAGTTTTCTCTATTTTAAACGGTTTAGGTCAGCTTTATAAATTTAGCAATCGTTAACACTTCATAGCAGTATCGGTGTTGATTTAACTAAAAAAAAAATAATTAAAAAAAGTTGTATGTCTCATTGAATAGAATAAGTTAATTATTCCCGTCCAAAAATTTCGATATTACATTTGAACGTTTACGCGAGCGTTGCTAAAATAAACATGTCTTCCACATCGGTCAACTTTGGCAAGGTAGTTCAAAAGCGAATTTGAGATGAAGAATGAATGCGGTGCGTGTAAAATTAGGTTGTAGTGTGTAGTTTTCTTACTTTCTTTTCTTACTTTTTTTCTTCTTTCAGGCTCACCGATAGTGTAGGAACTCCCATTCTACACTAACCAGTAAACTCCCTCACCCCCCCCCCCCCTTCCGAATAGGACCTGGTCTGGGTAGGCTGGGGGCCCATTGGAGTTTTTCGCGGGGGGGCCCAAAAATTGAAAATCCGGCCCTGCACTGTAAGGTCCAATTCTGAAACACTATTTGTTACCTTGTTTTCAAGTAGCAAATGGAAATCAAACTATCCTGTGGGTTGCTATATTCCTAATACAAAATTTCATTTTTTTTTTATTTAGGTGAGAAAGTTCATGGGAATCCTTCCAATTTTTACTAATTTTCAATAAATTTCGTTAAATTGGTTTGACTATACTAAATCTGCAATAATCATATCAATCCCAGCCTAAATGTGTACTGTCACTTTATAGTTCTGGAATATAGCAACCCCATAGGAGATAGTTTGAGTTTTCACAAATTGTTCAATAAATTTCCTTTAATTTGTTTGGATACACTATTACTGCATTACTCGTACCAGGCCTGGCAACAAACTTGCGTTTGTATTTGGAATAAAGCAACCCAAACGAGTTAGTTAGATTTTTCCCAAATTTTCTATGAATTCCCTTAACCTTCGGGCGGACGCGCGGGCGGCATTTACACCTCCATTTCGGAAGAACACGCCCCCTGTGATTTGACAGTATTTCAGCTTATCAGCTCTTTTAGGTATTCTCCAATTACTATTTCCTAGGTTTAATAAAATCATCGGTATTCCTGGAACGTGAGCAGGTCGCCCTCACTTTAATTTGAACATCGACAAGCTCTACTACAAATGCGTCAATACGGTGTAAATATTAGAGATGTTTTTTTTTGTTTACTGTATTCTTATGCAAAATAATTTGATCATTTTAAGAGTTACGATTTCTAATTACATATTCATATTTAACAAAATATCAGGATAGCAGAGAATGTGTTAAGGGTGCTTTTTTATTTTTTTTTATGACAATTCTGAAAAAATGTTTAGTTATGTGTATAAGTCTAATTTGTTTTTATAAAAAATGTTTTTTATAAAACTTTTTTTAATTCAAAATGAATGTTTTATTATTATTACCTATTGAGAAAACTAATTTCCGCAAAAACAAGGACATACAAGCTTCAAATATGGAAGAAAACAAAAGCGGTGTAAATGCCGTCGTGCGCCCGCTGCTGCTAACCAATATTACGCGCCCGCCCGAAGGTTAAAAATTTGTTTGGCAATACTAAACCTAGATAAAACAAGAAAAATATTTCTTGCATACGAGTCCGCAAGACAGTGAGACATTTTCATAATAAAAATGGAAATAAAATGGGTAATTTATTCAAGTAATTGATAAAAGTAGATGGAAGATAATTTTTATTCTTATCTCCACACCGGCACTGCCGCGGCTTGATTACAAACGACTGAATTCAAAGGCGCTGGCCCGTCTTCTACGAATTGTTAATATGCCTTCATTTCATACTAGGTAGGCCGAGAGGGCTGAGAGTTGATGGCAACCTCCTGTACTTTCCTAACTCCTTGTCACACGTATAAATCTTTTTGACTTTCTTCGGCCCTATGACGACGTGCAGTGGGGGGATTCCCAACAGCTGGAGACAGATTGTGCACACCTCCTATACCTTTCTAACTCCTTGATACACCGGTTAACGTTTTTTAGTAACGCTTTTCAACTTATGTAGCACAGCCTAAACATGAAAATTTCAAAAAGGATACAAAAATAATAGCTTTAAACATTTTTTTTATTCTTATTTCTTTTTATCAATTGTATTCGAAGTAATTAAGTTATTTGGGAAATTCAAAACATTATTTAAAAATTATTAAAAACTACATACTTTTTTTTTTATTTTGGGCAGGTAATATTTATTTTTTTTCATTACTTAATTTGTTTTTCTTCTCTCTCTCTCTCTTTTACTAAAATATAACTAAAACATCTTAATCAGTGTTTGTTTTTTTTTGTGGTTAATGTATTGTTTTTATTATTATTATTACAATTAAAAAATAAATTATAAGGTTAATTAAAAATAAATAAAATCATTAATTGAAAAAAAAATCTAACTTCTTAGTAGTGAATAAGGTATTTTTGTTAATAAATTAAAATTAATTGGAATGATAATACAAAGCTTGTTTTATTTTCCTTTCATTTTTTAAAATTCATTTTATTTTTTTTTTTCAATAGATTCAATTAGTATACAATTAATAGGCCTATTTGAATACACAAGTTTTCATTCATTTTTTTAAATTTGTCATCAGTACTTCATTATTTAAAAAAAAACTTATGTAACATTTGTATTTACCTTAACCATTGTATAATGTAAACCTAAAAATAAATCTAGTAAATTTCAACAAATTTATATGGAAATAAGCTGAACATTTTTTTATTTATTTTATAATTGCCTAATGGGCATAACAATAATATATCATATTTTTTTTTATTTAATGTAATATTATTTGCATCTAAAAAAATAAATTAATAACTTTAAAAACAAAATAACAAACAAAAAAAATGGAAAGGGGTTAGGGGTTTTACGGGATGACAGTATAAAGCAGATAATATATATATTTTTTTTCTCAAATTTTTATAAAATAAAAATGATTTTTATTATTATTATTACATTTTTATTCATCATTAATAATTGAAAGTAAGTATTAACATATTATTTAATATTAAAAATAAAGTTTTTTTTTAATTGATAATTATTAATTGCCCAATTTATTTGAGAGAGCCATAGAATAAAATAAAAAATAGTGTGGGCTTTAAAAGTCGATACAGTCAACATAAAAAAAAATAGTGTGGCACATAACTTCCTTACATTCTTATAGCGTACTCAAATGTTGTTATGCATTTACAAAACATTATTGTCTATTTTATTTAATTTTTTTCCCCCACCTTTTATTTTAAATCTATCAAAATTGTTTTGATACTTTATATTATGCAGTAGAAACTCGATAAGAAGTGTTTCATGGGGATTAGGGAAACAGTCTTGTTATCGAAGTGCTCTTTTTGTTGAGGGTCGTGTTATCAAGGTTATTTTGGATATCAGTCGTGTTATCAAGGTTTGAGGGCAGGGTTTTCAAGTCTAGTCTTGTTCAAGGCCGACCCATTCCTGTATAGAGTCGCGTTATAGAGGTTGACTTCCCAAAATGACTTGTTATAGAGGTTCTGAGTTACGTTGTGAATTGGAAAACATCCGTGTTATTGAGGTTGTTTGGATAATTATAGTCGCATTATAGAGGTTAATTTAACATTATGTGTTATAGCAATCTCAAGGGGATTTGAAAATTGCACTTGTAATTGAGGTTCAAATATAACTCTATAATATTACTCTTTAACGCGACTCTATACAGGAATGGGTCGACCTTGAACAAGTCTAGTCTTGAAAACCCCGCCCATTAACCTCAATAACACGACTGATAGCCAAAATAACCTTGATAACACGACCCTCAACAAAAAGAGCACCTCGATAACAAGACTGTTTCCCTAATCCCCTTGAGACACTTCTTATCAAGGTTCTACTGTATTATATTTTTATAAATTTAATGTACATCAGCAATATGTTTCCTTATTTTAGTTTTAAATAGTTCCAATGTCTCTATATTTTTAAGTTCATTAGGTAATTGATTGAATATATAAAGGCTTGACATTTAAAAAAAAAACCACTTATTTCAAGTATGTTGACCATAATAATAAATTTTATTATAAAAGTGAGAATTTATTCCTTTGCTCTCCTCTTAATGAAAACATTTAATTTTACATAATCTTCCAAAAAAAGAAAACATTGGATGACCATATTTTGATCTTCTACTTCACTTTTTTTTTGGTTAATTAACCAGTTGAAGAATTTATTTTGGCTATATTCTTATAAGTGTACAAATTTAGGACACATTTAAAAATTTATAATATATTATTAAATTAGAAAATTTGATTTTTTTTTTTGTACTCATAAATAATAGTCCCCAGGCCACCATAAGAAGTGAGTCGCTGATTGATAAAGTTTTCTTACCTTATGGAATCGCTTATTTATGCCTTGTCCACCGATGAATTGGGTATATGGCAACTGGGCGCTGGGCCATTTCTTTTTTTTTTGACATGCCATCTTGCCCTTCTGCGGGAACATTGTAAAGATATAGATAAAGTTTTGATTTTCACAGAATCGTTTAATTAAATTATTTAAATAACAGTGGTAAAGGTGGCCACCGATATGAGTAGGCCATTTTCTTTTTAACGTCCCCGCAGAGCGATATGTTTGGGGCGGTGGACACCCCAAACGGCCCACTCTTATCGGTGGCCACGTGTACCACTGTTTTTTTAAATAATTTAATTAAACGATCCTATGAAAATCAAAACTTTATCTATCTCTTTTCAATATTCCCCCAGAAGGGCAAGTTTGGCATGTCAAAAAAAAAAAGAAATGGCCCAGCGCCCAGTTGCCATATACCCAATTTATCCGTGGACAAGGCATAAATAAGCGATTCCATAAGGTAAGAAAACTTTATCAATCAGCGACTCACTTCTTATGGTGGCCTGTGGACTATAAAAAATAAATAAATATAAAATAAAATATAATTTGTGTTCCAAATTTAATATGTGTTTATAATTTGATCTCAAGGTAAAATAGAAGTACATAGAGGTCTTTTTTATTTTTATTTTTTTCAAAAATACCAAGTCCAATTAGGAAACGGTAAAATTTATTAATTGCAATACTGCTGGAATATGTTATTAATTGATTTTTTTTAATTTTTTTTTAAATAAATAAAATTATATTGTATTTAACGATAAGTTAGTTGTTTTCTAGATTTCCTCTTTAGATCATTCTCAACGGAGTTGCTCATGATGAAAATCATTTGTTAACGACTCTTATCATGATTAACTAACTACCTTAAGTATGATCCCTGGAATGGATTCAAAATGCCGGGATTTACAAAATCTCTTACATGCTCTTCATTGGATGATCTAGATTAATTATAAAATTTTGTTTTTTTGAGTTTAATTTAGTGCAAGTAAACTTCAACAATACTCCTGACAAAACAACCAGTTTAGGTAATAAAACAATAATTAGATAAAATTATTAAAACAATCTTGCAGAAACTATAATAAATAAATTTCTGATGCTTTTATTGGTTTTTAATTTTTTTTTTTGAATTTATAGCTTAAGAATATTAATTATATTGACTTTATCCCCCAAAGTTATCTTTTGTTATCATATGAAGTAGCTGGTGTAGTAATAATAGAAAAAGAAATCATAACGTGAACATAGATAATAATTAAATATATATAATTACATAAATTGAATTCAAATAATTGGGTTACATGGTAACATTTTGCAAAAAAAACCTCGGATACATCCTAATAATGTCCCAAAAAATTATATTTTAACCTTCCTTTTTTTTTTACATCTAAATTTAATAATTCTTTATTTTTAATTCCACAAAATAAATCCTATCATAAATTGATATAATTTATGTGCCATAGATATCTATATATATTTTTTTAAAAAGATTTCCATCTCAAAAATTTGTATTTTTTTAGCAAAAGGCAATCTATTTAAAAATTGACTGCAAAAAGGCGTTTTTTAGGTATATTTAATGTAAAAAATGTAAATATATTTTTTTTCTTTTTTAATTAGATCAACCTAGAGTTTTAAAATTTATTTTTATGTAAATTTAATCGTGTTTTATTTTACATGCCAGTTTTTCTTAATCAATAAACAAAAAAATATTAATCAAAATTTTCAGCTATACACTTGTATTTCACACAGTACTTGATTTTATATACAAACAGACTTTCTGATGTGCAATGGATGTAAACATTCTAAGTGGAAAAGGCTGGGCAGAGACTGAAGAAGGTCTTCTACTGTACATGAAAATAATGTTAAAGCATCTTTTATATAATTGAGTAGTGTCCCGACAACGGGGACGCACCTCGAAATGATTTATAACATTAAAAATTGATGAGCTAAAACCTAGATTGGAACCAGTGACCTACAGCACTCGAAGCAGGCACTCTACCACTGTGCTATCCGTTCATAATGAAACCCATGGCCTAAAACTTTCTATTTTAACAGAATATATATCTATTTATTGATCAGTGGCGCACCCAGGGGGGGGGCACGAGGGCACGTGCCCCCCCCCCCCCAAAGCCAGACCTAAAATTTAAGTATGCAATTCCGCAGCACGCGTTAAAGTAATAGTGTTGTGATAGTCAAAAAAAAAAAAAAAAATTATATACCTTATAATTATAATTAATTATATACCTGGTGTAGCCCGCCTTTTTTTTTTTTTTTTTTGGCGTTTAAAAAGACGTGCCCCCCCCCCCCCCAAACCAAAGACGTAAAATTTAGGTATGCAATTTCGCAGCACATGTCAATGTAATAAGGAAAAAAATAAATAAATAAGTAATTATATACCTAGTTTAGCCCGACATATTATTTTGGCGTTTAAAAAGACCCCCCCCCCCTCCTCCAAAGCCATAGACTTAAAATTTAAGTATGCAAATAATCAAGTATTTTAAATAAGCCAGTATCACTTAATAAATAAGTAATAAACTACCTAGTTTTGCCCGACATATTTTGTTTTTGATGTTTAGAAAGAAGATGAAGAAAAAGAATAGAAGTAAGTTAAGTTATCAACCCGTTTAGGTTAAGGATCTATAAAATAAGTCAGAACTTTTTAGTGGGACGAATTTCTTTCCGACTATTATCCATTGTTTATTTTGAATGAAAGGTTACAATATAACATTTTTAAATCAAGTTTTTAATTAAATTATTCTTGTTTTAAGGGTTTATATTTTAATCTAAAGTTTTACTTTAATATATTAATTAAATTTAATTAAAATAGTTAGTAGCAGTCATTAGAATAGTTTTTAATTATTGAATAATTAATATTAATGAATTTGGAAACCATCAGCTAATTTCTGTTAAACTCAAAACATTTGGCGTACGTATTTTATTTTTTATTTTTTTTTATTTTGTTAATTCACATAACTAAAATATATTTAAAATGTACCAATTAATTTTTCTGGCTACTAAAATAAAACATTAATCTATTATATAATGTACAACTTTTAATAATAAAATACTATTAGTATGTATATAATTTTGTTTAAATAAAATACCCCGGTCTTCATGTCCCGTTCATAAAAAACTTAAATTTATTTGTATATAATAACATTTTAGATGCTCTTAGAATAGGCTAAAAGATGTTCAATTAACGTAAACAATAAACATTTTCCCGGGGGAGGACCCTCGGACCCCCCTAAAAGAGAGCCCAGCCCCCCTTCAAAATTGGCTGGACCGCTCTTGATATGAAGTAATTTAAGAACAAAGAAAACTTGACTGGTTAATTGTCTGTGATTATGCTAAGCCCACATTACACCCCCCCCCCCCCCCCCCCCTCCCTATTTTTTTAATCTGTGCCCCTCCCAAAAATAAATCCTGGGTGCGCCACTGTTATTGATATATAGTATAACTGGACAGCGCGAGACTCATTTGTTTTAAATATAACTAATTATCTCTCAGCTCTTTTTTTTTTAATGCAATTAATAAAAAATAACTTGACTTCACGTGACTCTTTCTGTTTAAGTATAACTGGACACTGCAAGACTCATTCATTTTAAATATAACTAATTATCTCTCAGCTCTTTTTTTAATGCAATTAATAAGAAATAACTAGTCATCACGTGGCTCTTTCTGTTTAAGTATAACTGGACAGCGCGAGACTCATTCATTTTAAATATAACTCTCAGCTCTTTTTTTAATGCAATTAATAAGAAATAACTAGATATTACGTGGCTCTTTCTCTGTCCAGTTATTCTTAAACAGAAAGTGGGAGAATTTAACACCAATTCCTGGATTTACTCAAAATTCTACCCATTGAGACTGATTGTTTATCATTACAACACTTAAATCATCCATTGTTTACGAATTATTATATAATTATTTAAAAGCATAAGAGAGAAAGAGAGATTCCCCCTCCTCTGTCTTTCTTTAAGTCCTTGTAACTGTATTAGGTCATCACAGATCCATTTGATTTGAGGCTCTAGTAAAGAATATGCCACCTCTCGGAGAATTGAAGTATTTGGACTGTCACCACTTGGAGAAGAAAGCAACTATTTAAAGTGAGATGCTACCAGCTAAGTTGCCAATTATTAGTGTGTTAGCTTTATCATGTAGGTTACAGCTTCACGATGGTGCAAGTAAGTGGGTAGAAGTAGGTGGCGGGGAGGCCAAGACGCAACTAGAATGCACTTAAGTCCTTTTTGCCAACCCCTGGTTTTCATGCCCATCGATTCCCCTCAGTCTTACCCTCAAGTCTCCTGGTTTGGGTGACAAAGGAGAGGATATCCTGCCACTTAAGTGTGTCTTGTTCCTCTTCCCTGATCTCTCCCGCTCATAGAAAAAAGAAAGCGTAGTCTTCCATATCCTTCGCAAGGTCCCACAAAGTGGTAGGCTGTTTCTTCTTCTTCACTGCATACTGGACATGTGGGATCCTCTTCAATCTTTTATAAAGCTAGATGTCTCTTAATCTAACAGTGTCCATTATAAGACCCCAACCATATTTCTTAGGTTAGGTATACTCAGTTCCATGAGCCATATGGTTTTCCTTTTGTTTAGCTAAGCCAGTGGGTAAGTATGCAGTTTGAAGTAATCATGAAGTTTTATAAAATTCTAGGTTTTCAGGTGAACACTGCATTTTAAGGAATGTGAAGTCTGGAATTAAGCTTTTTTGAAAGTATTTTCAGAGTCATAAAGCATCATGATATTTAATCGAAGCAACAAACTTAATTTATTTGTTTCTTGTTGTGAGTGTCTCGAGTCAACAGTTTACTATAATTGAATAACACACTTTAAGATACTTCCATTAGTGGAATCAAAACGTCAGACTTCAAATCCTGAAAGAAGTAGTATTTATCTGAAAATCTTAATAGTATGATGATAGAGCCAGTGTGGCCGTGTGGGTTAAACCACGTCTGCTCGGCCATCACTGAATCAAGAGTGGAACGAGACGGGGTTCGATTCTTCGCCGTGACGCTCTGATTTATATGGCTCACTATTGATCACATCATACTCGCTTCGGCGGTACAATGTAGATATGTATGATGTGTGAAGTGGCTGGAACTCTCCACCACGGGGCGTAAAAAAGGCCTAAGTGATGGCCTAATTGCAAGGTTCGAACAAGTGGTTCATCCTGCCCGTTCTAGTAGGAAGTACTAGACTACTACTAATATTATGATGAATCTAACCCTGGAAGCTTATACCTAGCAAACTTAATGGAAATAAAATTAATGGAATAATCTGGATTGGAGAAACGGAGTGATTATTGTGCTAACGCTTTTCTCAAACAACTGTCCTAACACAAAATGTCTGGTTCAAATCCTAGAAATATGAGATATATTTCACACGATCACATCAGGCAGATAAGATAAATCAGGCTTTTATTCACTTTTGTTTTTTTAATTTTTATAAGTTTCAAAAAGAAATAAATGTTTAATTAAAAAAATGTTATTTTAAAAACAAATTATTGGAGTAGAAATATTTTAGAAGAAATGGAAAAAATAATAATTAAGAGAAAAAATTGGACAAGTATTAAAACACGATCTTACAGATTTCATATTTCATAGTTGTTTATTATTTTTTTTATAATGTATTAATAATTAATTTTGATTTAAAAATATAATAAATATTTCTTTTATTTATTTTTGACAACCTTCCTTTCTTTTTTTATTTATTAAAAAAGACAAAAAAGAGCTACCCAATCGCTATGAAAGCTAAGAGTTAAATTTCTTAATTATTTATCCCTCAAAAAATTGTGAATCTGTTATAAAATTCATCTACCAATCTTTTAAAAATGAAAAATATTTAATATTATATTTCTCTGAGTTTCTAATACCAAAATCTAAGCAAAAAACTATTTTTTTTTATTAAAATTTAATAATTGAGCAAAGTATGCACATAAATTTATCGATAAAAATGTTTCTTTAAATATATTTTTTTTAATGGGGAAAGGAATCAAAAAATCTAAACTTTTTTTTGATAATTTTAATTAAAAATTAATACTTATATATTTTTTAAAAATTAATATGAAAAAGTACTGATGTGGATTTTATTAATTTTAACTTTATTTGTGTTTTAGCAAATTATGGCTATTTAATTGCTTCTATAAGATATAGTTATTATAACTCTTTTAAAAGATCTATGTTATTGTAAGAATGTAATTGCTCCAGAAGTAAATTGCAAATAGGTATTTTTTCTAAATTCCCAGGAGGGATAAAAAACCACTTATAGGTTATTAGTAAAAAATACACTATAATATTTGTATAATATTGTATAATATTTGTATACTATTCCAATATTACAAGAATATCAAAAATGTATAAATGGCATTTCTATTTAGGTTGTCCCCTTTATTGTTCGATGAATTTTCTATAAAGTGCCAAATAGGGGTTAAATTATTTTTTTAAAAAATGAAATAAAGTTAACTTACTCATTTTATATGGTTTTAATTTTATTAATTTCGTTCCTACATTGAAATATTTTCAAATCTTTTAGGCTTATATCCTTTTTAAAATAAACTTGAAAAAAAAACTTTTCATTTGTCAAAAATAAATTAAAATAATTAGTATAGAAGTAATTTGTCAGAGTTGAGTCTTTTCACTCATTGGGATTTGTTTCATGACTCAAAAAATTGAGTCATTTTGAGTCTTAGGTTTGAAAATGTTCCAATGTATGAACGAAATATAGCCATTTATGAAATGAGGAAGTTAACTTTACTTCATTTTAAATAATACCAGCCCATAAAAACCAAGTTTTCATTATAAATCCTTTATATTTTTGAATTTTGGTTGTGAGGGGAAGTATTGGTAATAATTCATTTTAATTTTAAATAATTATTAAAATTAATTAATTTGTTAGAATGTTTATGTATTGGTAAAGAGTCGATATGCCAAGTTTCTGCTCGCTTGGATGACGATGGATGCTCGATGGAAGAGGGTTAACTCGCCCTCCAAAGATTTTATATACCCACAAATTAATTTATTAAATTTTATTTTTATTACTTTTTTAAATTTCATTATTCCATTCATATTCAACAAGATAATAATTAAATTTAAAAATTAATTAATTAATTAATTAATTTGTTAAAATATTTTTGTATTGGTAGAGAGTCTATGTGCCAAGTTTCAGCTCGATTGGACGACTGGAAGAGGATTAACTAGCCCTCCAAAGATTTTATATACCTACCAATTAATTAATTAATTAAATAAATTTTTATTTTTTTTTTTATTACTTAATTTTTTTAATATTTAATTAATCCATTCATTTTTAAAAAGATAATTAATTAAATTGAAACATTAATATATTAATTAGGTAATTAATTGAATTTATGAATTAATTAATTTGTTAAAATGTTTTTGTATTGGTAGAGAGTCTATGTGCCAAGTTTCAGCTCGATTGGACGACTGGAAGGGGGTAACTAGCCCTCCAAAGATTTTATATACCTACTAATTAATTAAATTTTCTTTTATTTTTATTACTTAATTTTTTTAATATTAAATTAATCCATTCATTTTTAAAAAGATAATTAATTAAATTGGATAACTGGAAGTGGGTTATCTAGCCTTCCAAAGATTTTGACGTCAGGCACCCAGGCACAAAAGTGAAGTTAATATAAAGGATTTAAAAAAAGAATAATTTTACCCCTATTTGACACAATAGAAAATTCATTATAACTGGTATTTTTTAGCCTCTCTTGAAATGTTTTTGTGAAAAAATTTAACCATTGTAACCACAATTATATTGAGGACTTATAACCCTACCTACAAACTTGTAAATGAGTAAATATAAACTTAAAAAAAAATTCCTTTCCCTTATAAAAAAAATATATTTAATTACATTTTTTGTCAAAGTGTCCCAAATTTAAAAATTAAAAAAAAATCTATGGTCACCCTACATTCTTAATTTATTATATATATTATATTTTTATTTTATTTTTCTGCTGACATTAGTTTTGTAAATATTAAAGTATTAACTTTTTTTTTTTTTAATAAACAACAAACTTTTTCTCAAAAGTAATAAAAAATAAAAAAAAAGTATAAGCAAGGCAATAACAATATTTGATAATTAAGAATCTAAATCTGAATTAATAATTTTGAGGGTTTTAATTGAATTATTTTAGTTAGCACCTCTACTGAGTTTTGCATAAAGAAAAATAAAAATAGACAATTGAACGTCACTAGTTTGTACCTTTTTTTTTTTTAAAAAAAAATAACTAAGTGGTTCGGCAAATCTACGTTTATACTCGACTGATCTTTGATATTCTCAAATTTTATTTCTTTCATTATTTAATTTTTTGTTTTACTTTTATATTATTATTATAATGTTTGTACTAAACAATAAAAAATATTATACATATAAAAAAAAAAAAAAATTAGATCTAACTTTTTTTCTTTTTTTTTTTAAAAAAAACCTTATTGACATAATGCAGTTTTATTTATACAATTAAATATTAAGTTTATACATAAAATAAAAGTAATTAAGAAAATATTATAATATAATGGGTTTTAAATAGAAATAATTAATTAAAAAATTAGTTCTGAAAGAGGCAGATAGCAGTAATTGTCTACTAAAATTTTGTTAAAAAACCAAAGATAACATTTTACGGTCAAATTTCACTGTTATAATGAATATAATTAAATTGAATTGATATTATGTGCAGTAAGGACACTTTATTAAATTAATATTTTTATAGAAAACTTACCTAACATTTAAATAATTTTATGTAAGGAAGATTAAAATATTTGTATTTTAAAGATTACATTTTATTTCTTCTAATATATCTTTAAAGTGGGAGGTTAAAATCCGGACCGAAGGACCAAATTAGGCTAAGCTACCCTAAATATTAATTTAAATTAGAAAAAAATCTATTTAATCTTTTTTTTTACTTGGAAAATAAATTTTTGAATAAATAATTAAAAAACAGTCAGATACATGGTAAAATTGTGGAATTTCATAGAATCACTTCAGATGATGTTTTTGAACAGCAATTCGTTGAATTTACACTTGTCTGGCTTCGAAATACAGATAAAAATTGCAACTTTTCTTTATTATATCTATTATATATATTTTTTTTTTCAGCTGTAAGCCACGTCCCCTATAGAAGGGTCTGATATTGATTGAGATTCCACTGTAATTAAATTTCTGTATATGCAATCTCGGATGTTGCTTGTTTTCAACAACCGTAACTCAAATTTATTCGATTTTTGAAACTGTGTTTCATGAGAGATATCTACGCTAGTTTTCTTCTGTCCGGAAAAGTATCAAAGCTTTTCCAAAACACATTAATATTGTGATATATCCCACTTGTTTAGATTGACTTCCTCATCCTCTTAGACTTTCAAAGACCATTTTTAATCAAATATAATAAGTTACATAAATTTAATGATATAAGTAGGTACTGCTGTCTTTACAACCCTTTTCAGAACTTATGATTTTCAATATTTTAATAAATTATTTAATTATAACTTCACAATTGTTTATTTGTTTTCCTCAGATAATTTATTTTAATAAGTATTTTATTTTTATATATATTTTCCCCCTTATTATATATATATATTATATAACATTCATTTAGTTCATTAAAATAATTAATATTTTAATTATTTGTTTGTTTGTTTTTGTTTTTCTGTTATCTCTACCTTAAATTTATCACACATGTCTATTCTTTCTAATCTCAACATGAAATATCCTATTATAATTATTCTTTTTTTATTTTTCTTATTGAATTTATTTGTTATTTTTAATGAGAAACATTTGGTTAATATTTTAATTATTTTTTATTTATTAATTATTATTTGTCCTTACTCTGCCTTATATAATCTGTCAAATGTAAAAATGTGTAAATAAATTTATTTACGAAAAAGTCAAAAATAGAAAATTTAAAAAGGTCAGCCTATTGAAAATTTAAAAATATAAACCTACCCCTCAACATTTATTTGAAAAAAGGCTTGTAATAAATATGTATTAAAATTATTTTCCCACAACCTATTTTATTAATTATTTGTTAATGGTATTCACAGCTTATGCTTGCAATTATAATTGATAATATGTTTTCCATTTTACTTTCTTATATAAAGAGAAAGTATTGTGATAGCGCCAAAATTCGATTTTGATAGATTTACATGTTTTGAGGTCCAATTTATTAGGTTTGATCTATGAACTATTGTACCATACTTATACAATCCGAATATTGTACCATTAACTTTACCTCTTTAAAAAGGTAAATGATACATAATAGTCAGGGTGCCCATAGGCAAAAAAGTAAATTATACATACTCTTTCTAAACCTTTTTGTATGGCTTGTTTAGGCCAAGTCTGACACCTTTTACCTCTGTGACTTTTTTTTGGTTTTGGGGCGTTTTTCATTATTTGGGCCCTATAACTTTGACGCCTCAGACTGGAAAATCGGAAAAAGTTCTGCGTCAGACAATATTAAAATATTGAGTTATAGGGTTCAAATAACGTATCTTGAGAAAATCAGCTGGTTATTAAAATTAATTAATATTAATTAATGATTTTTTGTCAATTAATGATTAATTAATAATAATTAATTACTATTAATTACTATCCAACTGATTTTCTCAAGATGAACCCTATAACTCAATATTTTAATATTGTCTGATGCAGAACTTTTTCCGATTTTCCAGTCTGAGGCGTCAAAGTTATATTGCCCCAATAATGAAAAACGCCCCAAAACCAAAAAAAAGTCACAGAGGAAAACGGTGTCAGACTTGGCCTAAACAAGCCATACAAAAAGGTTTTGAAAGAGTATGTATAATTGACTTTTTTCAGGGCACCCTGACTAATACATACAGGTAGTACATTTGTCACTTGAAAAATGGTATTTGACTCAAGAAACTCTAGCCACAAAATAGAAAATAAATTAAAAAAATGAATATTTACTTACATGATAATAAAAGTTACTGCTTGAATATTTTTCCAATAAAAGATTATTTTCTATATTTCATTGAATAGATAGGCAGCTATTCTCTATAACTAACTTTAATGTGCACAAAAGTGGTTTTAAACCACAAATGGTAATCTTTAGTGGTGAGATGAGAGTCAGTGCAGGAGTTTAAGTCAAGTTTAAATCTCTGCCAACTTCCATGTTAAACTAGTTCTCTTATTGACACTGAAGATGAGCATAATTATTCGTTTGATAAAGAGATATTATTCTTATTTATTTTGAGATGCTTAACCATCAGTCATTAACTCCTCTACAACTTACAAATACAAATCTATACTTGTTCCTATGGTTGATGGATATTAAGGAGTAAATAAATAAAAAAATAATTATTTTATTATTCTTCGAAACGTTTCGGCTCTTCATAAAGCCATTCTAAGTCTTTATTTCTGGATTCATGAAATCAATTAATTAACAATTAATCTTAATCAACAAGGTATCTAATGCATTACGTAAAACTTAAAATAACTTTTAGATGATATTATTCAAAATACTTACAAATGGTGTAGCGTTAAGTTGTAAGAAAAATTTTACAAAAAACAAGATCAATAAAAATTTTTCTCCATAAGAGAACGTCAAAATTGTCGTCAAAATATAAAATTAATTTAAAATATTTTTTGTTAACCTTTGTTACCTTCTTATTTAGAAGGTAACAATACCAGCCATCCAATTCCCATTAGCATTCCAGGTTTAATCTGTTTTCTTTGTTTAAAAGGTAAAATTCATTCTACATTTTTGTTTGCAACTATTGTTTACATTCCATGAGGTAAAATGATAAGTGAAATAAATAATTTATCTACGATTGATACGAAATATAAACATTGTATCTCTGTTTAGATGCGTAGAAAGTAATTCTTTACATACTTGTATTCATTGTGCATTCTTGTTTCATAATTCCTCTTTTTTTCCGCTCTAGTGTGGAAAAAAAAAGGAATTCTTCACCTTAACGTATGATTAGCGAGTTTGTTTTCATTTAACAAAACTAATTTGCTGTTTGTTTAATTGAAGTAACTGTTTATATCGAATTTTTAATTAAAAACAATGAGTGATTTAAGTGATTAAGACGAAAATGAGGAGAATAATACCCCTGCCGAAATAATTAATTCAGCACAAAATACAACTAACGAATTAATGTCATCTTTATCAAAAGAGAAATACGAACTCACATACAGGAAGTTTATTAATTTTTTTTTTCTGTATTTATTATTAAAATCCACAATGGTAGATAAAGTATGGTACGCAACTCGTGAAAAAATTGAACTTTGCTTTGCTCGTGTGGTTTTACTACTCTCGCTATCGCTCGGGTGCAAACTCCACACTCGCATGCAAAATGCTACTTTCCGCACTAGACGTGTAATGTACTATTTCAATATTTTTTTCTATCCTTTAAGTTTTCTACAATTGACAACAGTATGTTAATATAGGATGGAGGGATGGACACAGTTTTCACAAGGAGTAGATGAGAGGTACACATAACACAACAAGGTAATTACTGTGAAAAGTATTTCACTTCCATGAAAATTGAAGCAGATGCGTTAGTAATTTTATCTACGATTGATACGAAATATAAACATTGTATCTCTGTTTAGATGCGTAGAAAGTGATTCTTTATATACTTGTATTCATTGCGCATGCGCGTCTCATAGTTCTAAAGAATTCCTCTTCGGAAGGAATTCTTCAGCTTTACGCATGATTAGCGAGTTTGTTTACATTTAACAAAACTAATGTGCTGTTCTTATATTAAAGTAACTGTTTATATCGAGTTTTTAGTGAAAAACAATGAGTGAATCAAGTGACTATGACGAAAATGTGGAGAATAATACTCCTCCAGAAATAATTAATTCGGCAAAAAATACAACTCAAGAATTAGTGCCATCTTTGTCAAGAGAGAGATACGAACTTACAACAGAAAGTTTATTTTTTCTGTATTTATTATTTAAATCTAACAATCGTAGATAAAGTACGGTACGCAACTCTTTTACGGTATTGCTCGTGTAGTTTTACTACCCTCGCTGTCGCTCGGGTGCAAACTCCACTCTCGCATGCAAAATGCTACTTTCCGCACTCGACGCGCAATGTATACTATGTAACAGAGGTTGAAGGTGAATAAATGAGTCTCTAAGACCCACTGATCACATTATGCATTGTTAAAATAAATGAGGAGGGATATCACATTTACTAAAAACCACAGTTGCACCACCAATAAATATGATAAATATGATTTTAAACCTAGAAAGGATCTGTCACTCTAATAACTACATTGAGGGGATGAGTTATGCAAAGAAAAATACCACGAGAGCCACGACCAGAGAATACGAAGTCAGAGGTTTATGGTTCGGCTCTAGAGGATCCATACCTAGTTTAACATCTTTATTCCTTGACGAGGTCGGTATCGACAGAAAATATTTGACAACCCTGTCAGAGTCGATTATTTTAGACTCCCTGGGAATTATTAACTACCACATCTACTAAACATATTACTTACTTTAATTTTATCCTATTTTACTTTAAATCGATTTGTTTTGACAGTGTGACCCTTTCTTTGTTTAATGGTAACTTAATTGCTAATATATAATAATTTTTTTTGACCATGTTATTTAATTAATTGTACAGAATATTATTTTTATTTTGTAGTTAGTTGTGGGTCATAAGGGATGTAGGTATTAATAAAACTCTGCTATCTCATTGTGCTGCTATATTTCGACTTCAAAACTTAAGTCATTATCAAGCATCTACAACATTAATTTCAAACAAAATCAACATAATATTATCTCTATAATAGTCTTTACCACTATTATTTAGGATTATTACTGTTCATCTTATAATTATTTTTATTATTTAAGTAATCTCTCGCGATAGATCAGTACGCTGTGTGTTTAGCAACCCATTCTATTTAGGAGACGGTGCTGAGCGGAATATCCAAGGGAACTGTGACTTCATTCCTGAGGCAAGAGGTAAGCGATCCTAGCGGACAAATGTGGTACTTACATTTGACATCTGTCATTTAATTCCTTAAACTGCCACAAGGTGAGTTCATCATGATGATTCGCGATTTAAGCGACTCCGGTGGAAAAATATTCTTAATCTCTATTTCAATCTTCTTATTTTAGACTGATACTTGGATTTTCGTTTAATTTAAAAATGTTAACTGCCTTGCCTTCCTATGTGATTTAATTATAAACTATAAACTAGGCATCGCGTGGCTCTATCATTGAAGCGAGCGTATTGCAATGAAATACTGAATATTGAAATTTATTAATCATGATGAATGTCATAGTTGAAGATAACTGGAAGAGGGTAGTGTAGGAAAGAGTGGGGGTACTCGGTACGAAGCTTTACTTCCTAAACAAACCATACACTATACGACTATAACAATCTTCACCACCCGCGGTAGCTTTTAAACAATTATTATAAATGTATCTCGTCACTACACAAAGAATTTTGCTTGTATCAAGTTGAAATTTTGCATACCTGTTTCAATTGTGCATTAGATGGTGTATATGAAGTTTTATTAAAATCGTTTCGTTAGAACGTAAGATATTGGTAAAAAGGTTGTTTTCTCTATTATAAACGTTTAGGTCCGCTTTAATAGTTTTAGCGATCTTTATTAAGTCATAGCGGTGTCGCTGTTGGTTTTAGTAAAAAATGTTATTTTCAAAAAATGTTCGTCTCATCGAGTAGATGATGATAGAATCTTTTCCCGTCCTGAAATTCCAATTTAATTTTTGTACCTCTCGTTTACGCGAGCGTTGCGCGCGAACTCTTGGACGGATCACGCTGTCCAACGAACTTAGCCTGAGTATTAGTAAGAGGAACATGTATACTAAATTTCAACAAAATCGGTCAACTTTTACTGAAGTTATCGTCACACGCGTGAACGTTACTGACAGACAGACAGACAGACAGACAGACAGACAGACACGGAACATATTTCGTTGAATGTAGGAAGCTCGCTTCAATTAAACTATCTTCTTAATATGAATGAATATTTTATTGCATAACTTTCTCTGGTAGGAAGTAAAAAAAAAAAAAAAAAAAAAAAAAAATCGGTCCGAGACAACTCAGACAAACTTTCTCATATACGAGTTCATATTTAAAAAGCTCAGTGTTTCCCATTTGTTAGTTTTCGTAAGTAAATTTAATTATTACCGAACATTTCATCAAAATTTACCATAAAAATAACTTCTCCCGGGCGGGGAAATCGAACCCGGGCTCCCTCCGTCCGCGTTTTAAGCCATTTTCTCAGGAACTAGATTTTCCCGAAAAAACTGCTTATATCGATAGATTTGTATTTAATTGGACTATATTTTAATTTTTTTTTTAATCAAAATCGTCGGAACGGTTTTCGAGAAATAATTTTTTTCACGATTTTCAGAGTTTTTGGGGGTATCATCCCCAAATTAGAATTAGCATTTTAACTAGTAGCGTTACGTTAACCAAAGTAACTTTAGAGTTTAGAATCTTCCTTATTCTTTATGTTTATTTACTTTTTATAGAGTGTTAGAATTTTTTAAGTTCTATTTACATATGATTAGAATTATGTATTATAAAAATTTAATTGGCCCTGGTGGCAGTTTAAGGAGTTAAAGTACAGATTTAAGTACCACATTTGTCCGCTAGGATAACTCACCTCTTGCTTCGGGAATGACGTCACAGTTCCCCTGGATATTCCGCTCAGCACCATCTCCTTTCTATTTGGGCAGCATTACTGTTATTTTTGTAAATAAAGTGTTTCCCTCTAGATATCTTGGCTCTAAAATAATGTCACTAAAATTAGCCCCAAAAAAAAATTAAACTAAAATTTTTTGAAAATCATGTACTATTTATTAGATGCATTTTTAAATTACTTATTTTCATAATATTTCCATAAAAAATTTGTAAAAATGTATATAAACGAAAAATCTTTCATGTATCTCATTCACTTGAAAAATTGTAATTTGTATATTATATAAACTAATTTAAGAACATTTGACAGATTACATAAAAAAAATCAAAAATCAGAGACTTAATTAAAATTTTTTTTTGTATGTATGAGAAAGTGAAGAATAAAAATATAAAACAAAATAAATAACTAAACAATTTTATAGATATAATTGAAATAATTTATACATATCACAATAAGTACTAATAGCTAAAAAATAATTTATTTATAAATTATTTCATAATTTTTTTTTTTTTTATTATTATTTTTAAGAAATATACTTTTTATTTGTTTGTTTTTGTTTAATTTAAAATCCAAAAAATCTAACAAATTCTTTAAATAATTTTAATATTTATTCAAATTATTTACAGAAGAGAGAAAGATTAACAAATGTAAAAAATAAATTATAGCGAACAAATAATTTTTATTAAGAAACAAAAAATTCAATTTTGTATTTCTTTTTTATATTGGAAGGCTTTTATACATATTCCCTCCCCTTTCCACATTGACTGCTTAGATCGTAAAGCTGATCTAAGCTTAAAGGCTTCATAAATTAACTATTTTAAATAGTAACATACAATTTTTTGTTATTTGGCCGTAAATATCCAAATTTTTTGAGTGCGCTTCATACTTTTCATCCCATACACCTATTTAAAGAATAATATACAAAGAAGAATCATTATAAAATAATTTTTGGTAACTAAAATATGTTCAAAATAGTCGTTGATATATTTTTTTTTTTAAATAATTTTTTATTTAACAATATAATACTTTTTTTTTTTTAGAAGAGTGGATTTTAATAAAATCCTATAAATAAATTTATGTTTTCATTTTTAACATTTTTTTTTTTTTTCTTTTGGTAACTCCAAAGGTAACTCTACTAATATATAATATTGTTTTATATAAAGATCTGTACATAATTTGATCAGTTTGTAACATATTAATCATAGATTGAATTTAAAATTAAGTATAATTTTCTTTATGTTGGTCAATTTTAAAATATATTAATATTTATTATATCAAGCTGTGATATATAAGGAGCTTAGTATCAAAGACGGACAAGAGCACATTTCAAAATTTTACAGGAGAGCCGGAAAACTGTAGCTCAAATTCTACAGGTGCTAGAGCTATGATTTTTTTCTGTAGATTCTTAATAGACTCAAAACTAGTTAGAAGTACTGAAAACTTGAATTTCTTTGATATTTTAGCTGCTAAATTTAAGTTAAAAAATGAAGTTGTCTGCTTTTGAAGCAAAATGACGTTGAAAATAATGGTTAGAATAATAATATTGGAGAAATAATTTTTTTCTCACATTTTTCAGAGTTCTTAGGGGGTAGTGTCCCCAAATTTAGAGCTAAAATTGATTTTTCGATTTCCATGTATGACTAAATGGTAGGAGTAGGTATTCAGATACTAAAGCCTGCAGTGCATCATAGGAACGAGTTAGTAAAATGCAGCCTCCTGATTGGCTGTTTCGGTTATGTCCACTTTTGAAGCAAATCGTGTGTTGACTTGTCCGTATTTGAAACAAAACTACAAATATTATTGCATTTTTACCTCTTTTCTGGTCGTTTTTGATGCAAATGGATAGCAGAACCTGATGCAGCAGCCAAAATCTATAAGAAACAATCGATAACTGAAATTCGGATAAAATGTAAAATGTGTGTCATTGAAACTAGGCTCCTCAAATGACTTTGAATTAATAACTTTGGGACAAAGGAATATCACACTTCTGTTTTTTTTTAAGGGTAGTAACAGTCTAAAGAAGAACATTCCGTATACCTTCTTTAGATTGTTACTCCCCACGGTTTTTTTTTTTATAAGGGAGTAACAATTTAAAGAAGTACCAACAATTTAAAATGTCCCTAAGCAAGTACAGTGTGATCATTAGTAAATAGTAGTGTAGATTGTAAATCATCATTGCATATTAGTGCAGGATTGAACCTACAACCTCGTGTTGCCCTCATTGATGACATGACAAGTGACTAAAGCCCCACGACCACTCTGGCTCCCCAAAGAAAAACACCAAAAGTTAATAATAAAGAGCAACCCCATTTAATTATGTCAATACAAGTTGATTCCTAATTTAAAATACAAACAATTATTCCAAAATTGTCCCTTCAGAAAGGTATAAATTTACCAGAATTTAAAAATTGTAAGTTTCTTGTACATGTTTACCAACCTTACTGATCAAATCTGACAGGATCTTTTCATATCACAACAAAATTACACATAATAATATATATATAATACTCACAATTAACAGCCTACAAATAGTCACAATTTCCAAGAAAAAAATTAGGTACAGCAACCAACCATGAAAGGAAGTCATTCTAATAAAACATATCCCTATAAGATATAATACTTTCTCTAATATATATATATATTTATACTTTGAGCGTAACACTCAAAAATTTTGAATTAAATTTAGGGGCCTTTTTTTAACATACCACCATTATTGGGCCTGCCAATAATATATACATATACATTTTTTTAAATTTTTCCAATACTCTTTTATATATAATTCCAAGAATTGTTTATAATAATATATTTTTTCCCAACAACCTTATCTTTCTTTTATATTCTTATAATATTCTCCAATTGTTTTAATTTTTTTTTTGAAAAAATATTAATAATTATAAAAATAAAATTTGAAGAGACTAATTAAATTATTTATATAAAAAAAAATACTTTTATTAATATAAAAGTGGATTAATCAAATAATTTACAAAACAAATTATTCATAGTTTTATATCAGAAGTTAATTCTAATATATAGAATTAATTAAAACAAAAAATTAAATTGATTTACTATTTACTCTCTTCAATGTGAAATTAAAAAAATAATATACATATTCAAAGAAGTTCAAATAAGTTTGAGTGGTGTTTTTTAAAAATACTAATAAACAAATTTTTAAAACTTTAAATAAATATAAAATATATATTAATAGTTGGGAGATTTGCATATTAAAAGCAAAAAATAATATCTTATAGTCAGGGTGCCCATAGGCAAAAAAGTCAATTATACATACTCTTTCCAAACCTTTTGTATGACTTGTTTAGGCCAAGTCTGACACCTTTTTCCTCTGTGACTTTTTTTGGTTTTGGGGCGTTTTCCATTATTTAGGCCCTATAACTTTGACGCCTCAGACTGGAAAATCAAAAAAAGTTCTGCGTCAGACAATATTAAAATGTTGAGTTATAGGGTCCAAATAATGTATCTTGAGAAAATCAGCTGGTTATTAATCATTAATTAATAATAATTAATATTAATTACTATCCAGCTTATTTTCTCAAGATACATTATTTCAACCCTACAGTAGTAGTAGTCTAGTACTTCCTACTAGAACGGGTAGGACGAGCCACTTGTTCGAACCTTGCAATTAGGCCATCACTTAGGCCCTTTTTACTAGCCCCGTGGTGGAGAGTTCCAGCCACTTCACACATCATACATTTGTACATTGTACCGCCGAAGCGAGTATGACATGATCAATAGTGAGCCATATAAATCAGAGCGTCATGGTGAGGAATCGAACCTCGTCTCGTTCCACTCATGATTCAGTGATGGCCGAGCAGACGTGGTTTAACCCACACGGCCACGCTGGCTCTCCTTTGAACCCTTTAAGTCAACATTTTAATATTGTCTGACGCAGAACTTTTTCCTATTTTCCAGTCTGAGGCGTCAAAGTTATAGGGCCTAAATAATGAAAAAACGCCCCAAAACCAAAAAAAGTCACAGAGGAAAACTGTGTCAGACCTAATCAAGCCATACAAAAAGGTTTGGAAAGAGTATGTATAATTGATTTTTTTGCCTATGGGCACCCTGACTATTATGTATCATTTACCTTTTTAAAGAGGTAAAGTTAATGGTACAATATTCGGATTGAATAAGTATGGTACAATAGTTCATAGTTCAAACCTAATAAATTGTTGTGATAAGCACTGAAATACATTGTAATAAAATAAAAGAAAGATTTAAAAAATAAGGACTCTTATACATTTCTATCCATAGCTACTAAGATTCAGGTGAAGAAACAAATATACATGATATTTTTTACATGCAAATCTCACCCACTCAAGATGATTTATATATCTAAATATCATATAACAAATACGAAGCCATCTTTTTTAAAGCATGTTTAATGTAGAAAAACTACAAAAGAATAAAGAAGAAAATGTAATTAATAATTTCACATTTAATGTGTACACTTTCACCACTCCATATTTTATTCATCTCTTTGAATATAATTAATTGTTTGTTAACAAATATTTATTTTAAAAAATGTTAATTATTTATGTTTTTTAGTTTTGATTTTGTTTTTTTTATGTGTGTTTTAAGTATTATTATTTTTAATTTAGTTTATTGTAATTAACTACTGATAAAATTCAGTCTCTAATACTAAACTAATTAGAAATAAAATAAAAAATACATCGTTTGTGTTTTCTTTGTTTTTTGTTTTGTTTTTTATACATTCAGGGTTTTCGAAATAACAATAAATTTTTAAAAGTTTATACTCGTAAAGTATTTTTTTTTTTTAAAAAAAAAGAAAAATAGAAAATAGGTTAAACATTAAATAACAAAAATTTACACTGATTTTAAGTAAAGTGAGCTTTTGAAATTTTTTTTTTTTTTTATTTGTATGTTTAATGGTAAAGCTTTTGTTTATTACCTATTTATTAAAAAAAATGGTTCAAAACAGGATTTTTTTTTTTTTTTTTTTTTTTTAAATATAAAATCAAATTAACCATAAATACCACACTCAAGGAATTTTGGAAAAAAATAAAAAAATTTGTTACAAAATAAATTGTATATAGAAGAAAATAAAATAAAATTGTCTACTATATTGACTACAAAATTTTCTACCTCTACCTTATTATTTAATAATGATCACAAAATATGAACTGACAAATGTAACATAATTTATTAACAAAAAACCCTCATGTAAATTTTCGGTCCACTCTCTTTAATGTGGTAACAAACAAAAGCTTTATCATTTGTTATTATTATTATTATTATTATTATTATTATTATTATTATTATTATTTTTTATACATAATTTGATTTCTTACTTGTTTAATTTAATTTTTTTATGTTAAATTTAAAATTTCCATAGGAAACAGAAAAAATTCTAGTTTATTTTTCCCTTAATATTTAAAATGACTTTTTTTTTTCATCTAACTATAAGTAATTTAATAAATCTAAAACTACCCTACTTTTTTTTTTAATAACATCTACAATATTGCCTTCAGTACAATATATTGCGACATATAATATATATATATATATATATATTTATATATATATATATATATATATATATATATATATATATATATATATATATATATATATATATATATATATTATACATATTTTTTTAAAATTTTCTTATATCCTTGATTTGTTCACGATTTAAGATGTTAAATTAAAAACATTATTTGGTACTCTTCTTGTATTCTCAGATATTTTAATTTGTTTTTTAATCTTTTACTTAATTTTTACTTAATTAATTATTTTTGCTTAATCCTTCATTTAATAACTAACAGGCTTGTTGATTAAAATATGTTTCTTATTTAATTAAAAAGTGTTTTTGTCAAACCATTAATTTAATATTTTATTTAATTAAGGCAACGATTGACATAACCTTATTTATTTAAAAATTATGTTTCCTCCTTAAAATTTATTTACATTAATTTAAAATATCTTAATTAAATGTACACTAATTATTTTTAAATCTTGCTTATTTTTTTCGTTAATTAATTAATTTAAAAAAATGTAATTAAATTAAAAATACAACCCGCCACCTTCTTATAATTTGTCTCTTTTTTTTGTTTAGTTTAAATTTAAAATAGTTTATCATTGTAAACATTTCTTTTTTGTAAGATGTATTTGTTTATATATTTGAAAAAATAAATAAGCTTTTATTACTTATATAGATATAATACTAATCAATTTTGAAAACCATAAATTTGTTAAATGGGACATTAAAAATTGGTTTATTTCTTTTGGTAGAAAAGCCACTGATAAAAATACAAGCCTGATTTATTTTTTTTTTTTAAAAATGCTGTAATGTAAAAAAAAGTATATATATGTGTGAGGCTCTCACGCATTAGAAGTGAAACTTATTATTTCAGTATTAAGAAATGGTTATGGGAAATTTAATTGAAAAAAAATATTGCTACGCTAAGGCAACCACATTTATTCCAACAAAAAAAAAATAATGTTTGTTTTGATTTGCTGGTCTTTAAATAGATATAATACAATTAATCTGTAAAAATGTTACACTTGGACGAGTCTCCAACAAAAACTACGCTAAGGCAACCACATTTATTCCAATAAAAATAAATACTTGTTTTGATTTGCGGTCTTTAAATAGATATAATGACTTATTTAAATTAATTTAATTAATTTTTACTTTTTTTCTAAGTATACAATTAAGCCCGTTCCCATGAACCTAGTCTAATTATAATCTATCTAATATTACGCTTATATACCAATTTTGTGTTCTCTCTAAATGTCAATGTATTTAGAGTATTGGTTAGCTCGTTTGCTTCATAAACGAAAGGTTGGTGGTTCGCAACTCGCCTGAGTTAAAGATTTTTTACAGATAAATCTTCCACCAGGATTAGGCTCGAAAAACATCTTCCGTTTCATTACTTCCGTCACACAAATTGCATTACAATTAATCTGTAAAAATGTTGGAAACTTGGACGAGTCTCGAATCGCAAACTTCGTTACACGATGTCACTATATGAGAAAATTCATTCTACCGCCGCCAAAGAAGTTTCACTTAAAAAAAAAAAAAATGGTGATTTTGTTAAGATTTCAATGTTCTAAAGATTTTTATGTTCTCAATAGTCCAAAAATGTGCTTATGTATCGAAAACATGGATATATTGGACCAAAAAGCATCAATGTTGACCTTTCGATGAATTTGACATCAATTTTTTTCTTTGAGAGACATCGGAAATTGTTGACTTTTTTTGCTAACCATCTGGAGAATTGAAAGCAATTGACTTTTTTTTGCTTGAGAACATCTTTGGGGAAGAATCGACCTTTATCTTGGAAGAGATGGGGGGCTTTGGATTCGGTCACCATGCTAATTTCAACCCCGTTTTTTGAGGTCGATGTATCGAAAATATCGATGTTTAGCTATCGATATCCCAACCCTACCCTAGTGAACCATCTTTGAATGAGCGTAGCAAAATCTACAGAGATAATAACAAGAAAATTTAAAAATGAAGTTAAAAATAAGCTACTAAATATGTAGTTTTATTATATTCATTAGGCTACTATCTAGAGATGAAATTGAGAAATAAATTTAATTTTTTTTTTTAAATTATTTTCACAAAAGCAGTTTTGATGATATCGATAAAAATAAAGGTTTTATAAAAAGTGGATATTTTAAAAAATAAAATAAAAAAAATATATACGGCAAGAAAAAAATGGAAGCATTATCTATAAATAATTATCATTAAATAATTAAATTTGTGTAGAGGCATTTGTTATTGATATTATCATAATTTGCACATCCATTCACCTAAAAAATAATTTTAATATCCCATCTTACAAATTATAAGAATTATTCCAAAAAAAGTATTTTATCTACATAAATAATTTCTATGTTTATATTATTATATTATTTTATTATTAATATTTTTTTTTTCTTTTTCATCAAATTATGTATATAGTATTTTCTACAACCTCATTTAATATATATTTTTTTCTTTCAAATAAATCTTTCTTTTTTCTTTTATAACATAAAACTCTATAAATGTATAACATATAATAAATAAATTGTTTAACAATTATAAAATAAATATCTTGTAACATTTTTTTGTTTCAAATATCTTAAATAAATTTAACAAAGAATAATTTGAAAATATAAGAGTAATTTCTTTTTTTTTTTTTGAAAAATATTATTAATTTTTTTTTTTCTTTGTGTGAATTAATTATTTATATTAATTATATATGTACAAGTCTACTAGAAATGAATGAAGTAAATTCGTTAAAAACACTAATAATTTCTTCTCTCTTACATCTTACATACATTTAATATTTAATGTATGTTACTATCATGTATCGTTTTCATGTGAAAATTTTACACATAATTTATTATATTTTTTTTTTTTCAAGGTACTCTTCTGTTATCTTAAAATTTATCTATCAAAATATAGGAGAAAATAAAGCCCTTTTGTCAAGACAGATTATTAAATAGAGTGAAAACGTATTTTCCATTATTCCAAAGCGATACAGTAGAACCTCTCATATTCCGTTACATACAGGTCCGGAGCATGGTCCGAACCAAAAAAAAAAAAAAATGGATAATCCGAGGAACAAAGAAAAGCGAATATTTCAATGTAAAAATAAAATTTTAATTGTAAAAAATAAATTTACTTACTCTAATCTACGTCTGTATCAGGGGCGGATTTAGCATCAAGTTTGGGTGGGGGTCATCAAGAATCAAGAAAAGAATTACATACTATACATTAGTTTAATTTAGAAGGGGGGTCCGGGGGCCCTCCCCCGGAAAATTTTAAAATATGACCTCTCTAAACAGCGTTTTTATGCATCTCTGAGGTGAACTTTGATTTTAATACTTTGTCATCAAATAAATTTAACTTATGGTGCAAATCGATGGCACCAAAGTATGAACACCAAGTATTTTTAAATTAATTTTAATACCTAATTAAAAATAGTAATAAAAAAAAAAAATTGTGCAATTACTAAAGTAATCATTATAGATTAAATAAATCATTCAATAGCCATTGTGCAATATTACTTAAAATCTATAATTAACGATGCCATTTAGCAATAGTTATGAAAAACATGTTTATATTAGGGTGCTCATAATATAAAGTTTAGTACAAAACGGGACATTGAATTAGGGCGAGCTATTGCAGTCCTTAGGCGAAGGTGGGGGAGTCTGGGGGCCCTAGGAAAATTTATGGAATTTTAAGGATAAATTTGCATTTTTCATATAAAATTTTTATTTTTATATAAATTTATAAAGTAAGTTTTGGCTACTTAATAGCCACTTCAGATTCTAAATTAGTTGTTCACTGTTCACAGTAACATGGTATCAAAGTGACACACAATGAATAATCAATTATTATTGATAAAATATATGTAGAAAAATAAAATAAGGTTGGATATTTTAAAATTCTACATTCATCTCAAACATTGGGGGGACACGTCCCCCAAGGCGATGACGCCCGTGATATTCCTTACTTCCTTACAGTTATCTTACTGAGTAGTTAGTGCAAAATGAAGACAAATATTATAATATGTTTAATTTTTTAATGTGTAAAAATCAATTAACACAAACCCTTGCCAACACTTCTTTGTAACAAATCTGAAAATTTGAGGGGGGTCATGACCCCTGTGACCCCCCCTCTAAATCCGCCACTGGTCTATATAATAAAATATGCATACTAATCCTGTTAAGGAATGTGCATCAATATCCTCCTATTGTTCATTAGATAAAAAACAATTTTCTCTCCTATTATTGAAGAGACGTTCTTCTATCTTAAAAATGTATTAGATAAAAAACAATATCTATCACATCATCAAAGAAATGAATATCTTAACAGTTCAATAGGTAAACAAACAATATCTCCAATTGAAGAGACAATATCCTTCTATCTCAACAGTTCAATAGGTAAAGGAACAATACCTCTCCAATTGAAGGGACAATATCCTTCTATCTTGACAGTTCAATAGGTACATGAACAATACCTCTCCAATTGAAGAGACAATAGTACCCCATCCACTGTCGTTCTTTCCGTAAGGAAAGCCGATTCCGTCAAGAAAGAGTGTTAGTGTATGGGGTTCAAGAGGAAAGAATGGCAGGAATACAATCTTACAAGATCATCCCGTCGCGCCATCCTCTCCATTCTTGTTAACCGATAAGTTTCATGTAGATGGGATAGAGATAACTGTAGAGATCCACTGTCGTTCTTTCCGTAAGGAAAGCCGATTCCGTCAAGAAAGAGTGTTAGTGTATGGGGTTCAAGAGGAAAGAACGGCAGGAATACAATCTTACAATATCATCCCGTCGCGCCATCCTCTCTATTCTTGTCAACCGATAAGTTTCATGTAGATGGGATAGAGATAACTGTAGAGATCCACTGTCGTTCTTTCCGTAAGGAAAGCCGATTCCGTCCAGAAAGAGTGTTAGTGTATGGGGTTCAAGAGGAAAGGACGGCAGGATTATAATCTTGCAAGATTATCCCAGTTAGGCAACGAATCCCAAAGGTTTGTATGACACGACACGCTTTCCCTCGACGAGACAACATTCCCTTGGAAAGTGAGAGGAAAGAGACCACCCACACGCGTTCTTTCCTTCTGGCCTCACAAAATTGAAAAACAAACAGGATTATGCTATTTCATGTGGATGGGCAACGAAAGGATTGTAGTCACACGACAAACCTGCAGGATGGTATGAGCGGATTGTCTCACAGGAAAGAGTGCAGGAAAGTGGTTGTGTGGATGGTAATGAACATGATATCAATCATGCCGTGCTTTCCTTCGTGATTAAGAAAAAGGAAAGTACGACAGTGGATGGGGCGCTAACATCTTTCTATCTTGACAGTTCAATAGGTACAGGAACAATACATCTCCAATTGAAGAGACAATATCCTTCTATCTTACGATGGAGGAACAATATCTCTTTTATTAATAGTGCTCTGAGTAAACTTTGGTGATTGGTATTAAGATAACTAAAAAAATACCTTTTTTTTTTATTGTTTATATATTTTTGTCCCTATAAAGTAACATTAGAAATATATTTGGCTCTATCTGTTTTCACCAATTTTGGTAAATTAATTTTACTGAATGACTAAAATTTGTTTTTTTTAAAAAAAAGATGACACTAGAAATGTCTTTCTCAATAACAATAAAACAGGTACACGTGAAATTAAATAAGTAAACAAATATTAATTGGAAATTCCTTATCGAAAGTTAGATTAATTAATAAAAAGTAAATAAGTAAAAAAATAAATTTGCCAAGCATGTGTTCGAAGCACACACAAAGGGTCTACAGGTCATTTTAAAAATAGGTCGAGTTTGTTAACCATCATAATTGGCCCAGCCGATATTAAGGTGGAGGTTATTTAAAGGTTTCTATTTGTTTTAACTTTTGAATAATTTATTACAATGACGTGAACAGGGGCGGATGGGTAGGTAGTATCCGGCGCAGGGAAACATACCAAACCAGCGCCACATAATCTTATATGCACCCCTATCCCGAAATCAGAAGGTCCCTCCCTCAAAACTCAATAAAAATGTTCAAATTTTAGTAAAATGAAGGTAAAAATATCACAATTTGTATCTTATTTTATTTTATAATGCGATAACTATAAATAAGAATTTAAAAAAAAAAATGCTTGTACTTGCTTTTTCAGTAAAAATCAAAGGAGGAAAATAATCAAAAGTGATCCAGAAATTTTTTTAAAAAATATTTTATGCATTTTTGAAATAATTTGATAATAATGTCAAGATCTATTTTGTTTTCACTATATTCTAATGTTACTTTTATTTGATAGAAGTTTTAATTAAATAATTAAAACTTTTTTTTTTTTTTTTGTCATTAATATAGATTTATATTTTTTCTTTGAGTTTATTATTTTTCTTTTCATCAGGAAATTTTCACACTCTTTCACATCTTTCCTTAAATTTGTATATATATATATTTTTTTTTTAAATAATTATTTTGTTATAAAAATCAAATCATTTGATTGATTTATATTTGTTTTAATTGTTAATTACGTAATGTCGTTATTATTTATTACAGTAGTTACAGGTAATAAAATAAAAGAGTCTATGGGGTGCCTGTTAGAAGTGGAGTTATGCGATCTGTTGCGACGCGGGATAGGGCCGTCTGTAGCCAGAGATTCCTCGTATCATATGGTGTCTTCCATTTGCTGTTCGTGAGTATCTCTGCTAGGACCCTCTCCGAATCCCGCGTTTAGCTCTGTTTAACACATTTAAAAACACAATTAATTATAAAATATTACAAATAATTTAAAATTTAATTAAATTAAGAAGCAATCTTTCCTCTGTAAATAAATAAATTTCAAGATAATAATTAATATAAAAATGCCATCTTTCAAAACTGGTCTTATTTTCAACTTTTTTTTTTTTTTTTTTTTGTTTCTGTATTCTTCACCTTAGTTGTATCCATGTGCAAAATTTGGGGAAGATTGAATGACGGTAAGTGGTTCAAAATTGGGGTAATAGGTGTGTGATGAAACTTAAAAAGCAAATAAATTTGACGCCATTTTTTTTTTTTTTTTTTTTTTTTTTTTTGACATTGTTTTTTTTTTTCCGCTGACTACCTCTAACTTTTAGGGAAGGCTCCTAACTAACAAGGTCCTAATTTTTTTCAGGTAATTTTAAGCCCCCACCATAAGGTATAGACAACAAAAAATGCAATTTTTAAATTGAAATTTTGGTGCTAAAAACGCAATATTGGCATTAAAAAGCACAATACTCATAAACTGTGATTTAAGCTTATAATCTACTCTTAAGGAGCTATTATTTGATACCCATCTCGAAAATTGAAAGAAATAAAGCATTTGAGCTTAGCATATTTTTGCGCATTGCACATGCGCCTATTAAATGTTTAACTTCAGTGTATTTTCCTATGTGTGGGTCAAAAAGTTACGCCAGTATTTCAAATTTAAATTTTCTAGCGTGAAAGGTTCAGAAGGTATGAACAAAAGTACGACAGACAGACAGACACATCGTAGATGATCTACAAAACCCTAAAAACCATTAGACTACCTGTTAATAAAACAGTGTTAGAATTATTTTACTTTTTTAAAAACAATTTTAGTAAATAATTAATAATCAAAAACAGTTAGTGAGTTAAGTCAAACTACTTTTTATTCACGCCATTTTTAAACTACCAAAAAAAAAAAAGAAAAAAAAATTAAAGACGTTACGTTCTGTTAAAAATTGAAATGCAATAATATTTACGGAAAGCACTAAGTCAAATAAGATATTCCTTGGTCCCAGTCTTGTCAACATGTGTAAATCAATTTATAATGCCTGGCAAAAAGAAAATAAAATAAAAAATATAAATATAAATAAAATAAAATACAATAATTTGAAGATTTAATTTAAGATAATGACCAAATAATCAGTACAGTAATATGTCCTGGACAAATAACATTTTGTATTCAAGAAAATTGTTCATACTTTTCTTTTATTGTTGGCTATTAGAATGATATCTTGTATATTAATATTTATATTTATTAATATTAATACGATACAATGAATATTTAATTAAAAAAATGCATTAAGCCACACAAGTGCAGTTTTAACTGACAGTTTGAACTGTTTAGTAGAAACTGTTCGTGTGTGTACATTGAATTTATCTATATGGGAACTGTAGCCCCCTGAACCCGCATGTGTAGCACGAAGTTCGTCGCCGCTTGTACACACTTTCAGAGTACAATCAGCCTAAGGAATGGAATGTATTAACTGGTTTTAATACATCTTGATTGGCAATATCGTGACAATCACAAATAAAGACGGCGCTCACCACAATGTATAAAAATAAAAAGAAATATAAGATAATATTGAAGTAAATACCTTGTCATACTTGCACTCTGAGTTCTTTCATACCCATAGTACCAGCGTGCCTCCAGGTCCTATACCTGGCCAAATCTTTCCTTGTAACCATACCGACAACCTGAAACCATCAAAATCATTTTAATTAGATAATTCATAATCCCTTGAAGAATAACCAAAAGGCTCCTTTCATTGTCACCAACTTTACCCTTCACAGAGAACCTCAACAAATTTTTTGTCTGCATTTAGCCACCTCTCAATACATATCTTTCCATGACCCCATTTCCAATAATCCTACTCCTTTAATCAGTAGCGTATGCAGAAAATTTTTTCGGAGGGGGGGGGGGGGGGGGGGCAACTTCCTTGAGTGACTATATGCGGGTTTAGCATACCCCACAATTTACTATAATTGTAATTTCTCCCCCCCCTTTCAACAAAACAATTTCAATTTCTAACCTTATATTTAATAAAATTAAAAGCCTATAAGATAACACTTATCAAATTGTCACACTTATAAAAATTACATAGAGGCTATAAACTTCATAAAAACTCATTGTATTGGGTTTTAAATTACTTGTTCCATCAATTCAAAACCAATGTCACCTAAGTAAATAGTGTGGCACATAGCTTCCTCGCGTACAATTTTATATACTTTAGCGATGGTAATAATTAGCCCACTGTTGGTCCCATATAAGTTCCATCATCCTTGAGCAGCCCTTTGTTTCTCTTCCACATGTGCACACACATAACACATACATTTATTTACACACCTATATCTTCAAAAGTACTCATATGATTATTATAAATTTTGGCTGATCGAAAGTAGCTAACAGATCCCCAGATTAATTTCAACCGTCTGCGCTCTTCAAATTTTGCTTTAAATCATGTTAAAAATCAAATCAATTTTGACACATTTAAAAACGAAGGGATAATTAAATAAATATGCAAATAAAAAGATGTGAAAGCATAAAATCATTAAATTATACGAAATAGGATGCGAGGAAGCTGTATGCATGAATTAAAGTATCAATTTAGCAACATTTTAAGAGCGCTGACGGTTGAAATTAATCTGGTGCTATCTGCGGTTTATTTTAAACAAACAATCAAAAAATTTCATTTGACTGTTCCAGGGCCCCTTGCCTTTAATCTACAACCTAGCATCAAAATCAAAATTATTTCCTGGAAGGGTTTCCAGGAATAGTGAAGAAAGGTTTTTCAATACTAAAGAGGCAGTGGTTCCACAACTTATTAAACGATTTACTAAAACAGAGGTGTACTCACAAATTTTCCAGTACCGGAACACCGGGAGGTCCGGGCCAGAAAATTTTGGGAAAAAATAACCTCTACGAAAGCCATTGGGCTCCAAATATTAGTGATGAAGTAACAAAACTAAGTCTGCTTTAGGGGAAAAAAAATCCTGACAAATAACTCTATATTTCAGTATCACTTTCTGATAGTTGTATTTTGTAAAACTGATGGAAAAAGTTTTCATGAGAAAAGTAGTTTGGGTAAATTAATTGAAGCAACTTACTTTGTTATCATTCTATTAGATATTCACATTCAGAATTAAGAAGTATATATGTTTATACAATTATTTACAAAATCAATTCTTTTTTATCTTTGCTTTGTTGAATTTAGATTGGGTCACAACATTGTTAATGGTAATAATGTCACTAACAAAGTCAGTTGAGGCATTATGAATGAGCTAAAAAACTAAAATGGAAAAAAACACGTTTTTTTTTCTTTTGATATTATTGACATTTTAAAATTTGTTTGGATTTTTAAAGTGCATCCTACCGTGAGATATCGTCTGGAGTGACACATACATATATACATACATACATAAAAAAGTGTTACAATTCAGGAATCGACTGGGAATTGTTTAAAACGGATTTCCATGGAGAAAATATTTAAAAAATTCGCATTACAAAAATTTTGAAGCCATTGCAATAGCTTAATTTTCTTCGAAAATTCGCTAAAAGAAAAACATCAGCAACAAAGGATGCATAATTGAAAGTAATTAAAAGTAATTAATAAGTAAGTAAGTAATAAGTAAGTAAGCTAAGTAGTAAGTAAGTAGCTTTTAGTAGTAAGTAATTATTTTATTTTATTTATTTATTTATTTTTTTTTTGTAAATGTAATAGGGTACTACTAAACATATTGTTACCTCACTGTGGTCATTCACGACAATGATGTGTCTCAATCCAAGACCCCTGAAGAGTCTGAACACTCTTGGTAAAGATGCATCCTGTCAAAATTAAAAAATAAACTCTTCAATTTCACAACATTTCACAGCCATATTAATAATTAAGAAATAAGAAAAAAATCTTGCATAAGTTATGCAGGCTAAATTTAAGGCTGAAATTTCTGGAAAATTTAAAAAAAAAAATATATATATATATGCACCCGAAATTTAGGGATAATTTTTATGCTTGTGTAAATCTGTACTCAAAATTTCCATTTTTTTAAAACTTTTATTTAGGTATTTTTTAAAAAGGGGAAAATCAGAGATAATAGATAAACAGTAACTCTAGGAAAAACCGAAATCGGTAGCAGTAAATAATTTAGCATCTAGGAACCAACCTATGTTGAAAAATGACAATTTTTCTTCAAACTTAAATAAATTTACTTGACTTTTATGCTAATTATTATTTTTTTATTGCTTCCTGAATAACAAATAAAAATTGGGAGACCTTACTTATCAATCGCCCCTTGTACAATTTTTTGTAAAGATGTTGTTTGGTTGAACAAAGAAGGTAAAGAAATAAAAGAAGTGAACATTATTAAAATTATTATTCAATTATAATAATTATTATTCAATTATAATAATTATTATTCAATTATAATAATTATTATTCAATTATAATAATTATTATTCAATTATAATAATTATTATTCAATTATAATAATTATTATTCAATTATAATAATTATTATTCAATTATAATAATTATTATTCAATTATAATAATTATTATTCAATTACTAATTCAATTATAATTATTATTCAATTATAATTAATTTTAATTATCAAAATTTGTAAAAGAATTATTTTATTTAATTTGAATGTAGACTTACAAGTTTAACTGTATAAGGTGAAGGATTCATGTAGGGAGTGAGATCCAGAGTTTTGTTATAATCCTGTTCAGTCATCTGAACATCCTAGAATCAAATAAATACACTTACTGCTAAAAACATTAACAAAATACAAATGTAAAACAAAATGTTCCAATTAATAAATTGGTTGGGCGTGAAGTCTCACGGTTTCGTTGGTATTGTGAACATGAAATTAGTATAAAGGGGGGGGGGGGGGGGGGGACACCACATTTTGATGTTTTTTTGACAAAATGGCATAAAAAATTACACTTTCCACAAGTGTTATAAATATATTTTTTCCGTGGTAGACTGTGAAATAATAACTTTAGAGCCTAAAAAACATAGATAAAATCCATTTTTTCATTACGTGGACTTAAAAAATCTTTTCATTACTCCTAGCTGTAAAGAAAAAATCTTTTACGTCCTAGGAACTAAAAGATTTTTATTTTCCGGCGGGTAGTTGTCAAAACATCCGTTAGTAGCGCTGCAGTCGTTGTAGAAATGCTTCTAGTACGATTAAAATCCGCTAGATGTCAATGCGTTTTATTTATCTTTCTTATAGTGTAACCTCTTTTTAAGGTTTCTTTTTTTAAGTCTTAAGTATGTACTAATATTTGTTATTATTATATATTGATTAGAGATTAATATTTAATGTTTTTTCATTGTCTGCTACCTCGAAAAAATGTTGATGTTTTTTGGCAAAATGGCACGGAAAATTAAACACTTTCCACAAGTGTTATATATTTTTGTAATCTATTCTTCAATACCTTTCATTTAATACCCCACTCAAATTTGTTTTGCGTGACGTGAATTATCCGCCATTTTGGATTTGAACAGCTGATAATTTTGAGTTCGCTATATTTTTCCTGTGTGCGCGTCAAAACGATCTTTAATACTGGAAAGTTTCATATTTCTAAGTTTCTATTTCTTTTGATTCAAAAGTTATTGGAACCGTACAGAGTGACAGACAGACAGACACAGGACCGAAACTCTAAGGGTTTCTTTTTTTGGTTTTACCAACGAAACCCTAAAAAAGAGAGCCTTTTGAAATTGACAATTAGATCGACTAAGTCACATACTATGGTTCCAGGATGTTTAAATACGAATTGAATTTATCAAGTTACGTGATTCCATCAGCACCCTAATTTTTCAGATTTTCCCCCGCTGTTTTTTCGATATCCCCTAACGGTGACGTCTCGAGTAAAACCTTCTATAATGTTACATAATATGTCCGCGAATGTTTACGTTTTATTTTCAAGTTATTAAAAGTTTGTAGTTTCTTTATAGTATTTACTTTTGTTTAAAAACGTTATTGCAGTTAAAAAGGAAAAAAAAATGAAACGGAAGCTCTCGAAAACAAACAACTAAAAAATGGGAAAAGAGTAAAATATCTCGATCCCCTCCTAGACCTGTTCATACGGGCGTTCTGAATACGATCCCCCGTATCGATCACGTATTTTTGGTGGAGTAGATTTGAGCCGATACGATCCGTCGTTCTCCATTTAGAAGGCGTTTTGAACTAGCGGATCGTTATCAAAGCAATGTGTGAACGTAGTACATGTAACTCGATCCAGATATGATGCCAGAATTGAAGTGTACCGTATCTGGATCTAAAACGTGTTCAATCCGTATTCAATCTAGGTTCCCATAGACAATTTGGATCCAAAAACTGTATTCAACCCGTATTACATCCGTATTGAAACATCATGGAAACGTAGTTACGATTCATTCATCCCTGTAATGTGTTTGAAACGTCAGATTTCACAAAATCCCAAACGTGTTCTCCTCCGTAGGCTCTAGATTTATTAAGCTCTAGCCTTGGAAACCTACAAACTTACCCAATAGAAATGCTTCTGAGTGTTAAATATTACTTATTTACTAAAGTAAATAAATTACATGTTATTTATTTGAATTTTTTAAGTATACATACCTCAATCCATCCGGAACGTAGCTGTAAAAAAATAAAAATAAATAAAATAATATTCGAGTTTATTTCAAATATTAAAAATAAATTAAACACAATAAAATGCAATAATCAAATTAATTTTATCAATATTATTAATTATAAACTAATTAATCTTGGAAAATTGTTAATTTGATAGACTAAATAGATTATGAAATTTGTATAATTCAACTTAACAAATTAAATATGTCTAACGTTAATTCACAAAATAATGTTTTATTCTAAAAAGTTATATTTTATAGGTGGTTAGAAACCAGGAACTCTAACCACCTCAAACCACTTCTAACCACCTCTAATCCCCTACTAACTACCTCTAACCACAACTAACCATCTCTAATCCCCTACTAACCAACTCTAACCACCTCTAACTACCTCAAACCACCTCTAACCACCTCAATCCGCCTCTAACCACATCTAACCACCACTAACCACCTCTAATCCCCTACTAACCACCTATAACCACATCTAACCACCTCTAATCCCCTACTAACCACCTATAACCACATCTAACCACCTCTAATCCCCTACTAACTACCTCTAACCACATCTAACTACCTCTAACCACATCTAACCACCTCTAATCCCCTACTAACCACCTCTAATCCCCTACTAACCACCTATAACCACATCTAACCACCTCTAATCCCCTACTAACTACCTCTAACCACATCTAACCACCTCTAATCCCCTACTAACCACCTCTAATCCCCTACTAACCACCTATAACCACATCTAACCACCTCTAATCCCCTACTAACTACCTCTAACCACATCTAACTACCTCTAACCACATCTAACCACCTCTAATCCCCTACTAACCACCTCTAATCCCCTACTAACCCCCTCTAACCATCTCTAACCACCTCTTACATTAATTATTAGAGTAGTTCTTAATACAGTTTTAAATTTGTATTCCTAATAGAAAGTTGAGTTAACATGGGATATTTTAAGTTTTTTGATAAAGCAAATAACAAATATTTATTCACATTACCTAATATTAATGAAATACAGTCGGAAGGTCCTTCTTATAGTCAGGGTGCCTATAGGCAAAAAAGTCACTTATACATACTCTTTCCAAACCTTTTTGTATGGCTTGTTTAGGCCAAATCTGACAACGTTTTCCTCTGTGACTTTTTTAGTTTTGGGTTGTTTTTTTATTATTTGAACCCTAAAATTTTGACGTGTCAGACAGAAAAATCGGAAAAAGTTCTGCGTCAGACAATACTAAAATGTTGATTTATAGGGTTCAAATAATGTATCATGAGAAAATCAGCTGGTTATTAATCATTAATTAATATTAGTTCAAATTAATTAATCATAATTATTATTAATTAAAATGAATTAATATCATTGATTAATAACCAGCTGATTTTCTCAAGATACATTATTTGAACCCTATAAATAAACATTTTAGTATTGTCTGACGCAGAACTTTTTTCCGATTTTTCTGTCTGACACGTCAAAATTTTAGGGTTCAAATAATAAAAAAAACGCCCCAAAACTAAAAAAAGTCGTCAGGCTTGGCCTAAACAAGCCATACAAAAAGGTTTGGAAAGAGTATGTATAAGTGACTTTTTTGCCTATGGGCACCCATGACTATTATAACGAACTTCTTTTTAACAAAAATCTCCATATAACGAATATTTTTTTATGTCCCTACGAACTCTCCAAATAAAAGTTTTTCTATTGAACAAAAATCATTTCTCTACAACGAACAAAATCATAGATATATGGATAAAGATGCGACCGGCCAACTTTCTGTGAATATATTGGCATTGTTTTTGCATTCCTTTATTTTCTTAAAACCATTTTTAGGAGTTTCTTGCACTTGCTCTCTGATAATTTGCATATTTTACCTCTATTAGTTTACATGGAATCGGAATAATCTTCGCACAGTTTAAAGAAATCTCTTAGTTTTAGTTTAGAATTCGTTTCGGATGTTTATATCAGATCTTGTCATTTTACTGCGGAAATTACGCTGTAAAATGTATGGTGAGTAAATTACTCACTGTACATGTCTAAAAGAAAATCATCACTTTCAGGGAAAACTTCAGGGAATCAATTAAATGACTTAGATATAGAAATAAAGAACGAAGAAGTATACCGTAAATAATATGAAATCACTCCGAGTACAGTGGCTAAAATTTTGAAAAACCGCGAGGAATATTTATACTATACGAAACGAGTAGCGATTTTTTTTTTTTAAAAAAAAAAAAAAAGATCTAGAGATTCTAAAATGAAGACGTGAAAATTGTGCGGCATAAAAATCTTCCTCTTTCAAAAATACTGAATTTTTCTCTTACAAAAAATAAATTCTAATATGGAAATGTTTATAAAGCTACTCTTTCTCCATTTTGTTGTATTAAGTCTCTACCGCCGTTTGAGGTTAGAAAAAACGGTAAAATTAAAATGTTATTTGGTTCTAAACAAGACATCAAAAATCTAAGTACAGACTTAATTCCCAATTTAAATTCTGCACAATTTGAGCCCTATTTCAACTTCCTGTGATAAATAGTACAGGCGCCATTTCAATAAACGAAAAACTCGTTGTATTGAAATAGTTGTAGTATTTATTGTAGTAGGGAGTTGAAATAAGGCTCAAATTGTGCAGCATTAAAATTAGGAATGAAGCCTGTACTTTTGCCTGTAAAATTTTGATATCTTGCTTAGAACTAATCAAATTTTCATTTGAATGATTTTCTAACCTCAAAGGGCGGTAGAGCCGTATGGACTGTATATTGTATATTATGTAAAAAAAAGTACAAAAATAATATTACCTGAATTTTTAAATTATTAGCGTAGGCTTCTCTAAACATGTGGAGTTTCTTCCTGAGCTGCTCGCTAGTGAGGGGAGAGATCTCGTTGAAAGATTTGCTGTGAAGAAGTATCAGCAGCTGTGATTTAAGAATAAGGCCTTTTAACTGACCTGCTGTCTTACACGAGCCCTGCAAATAACAATTCATATATTATTATTTAATATAAATAATTCAATGACATAAAAATAATATTTAAAAACAATTAATTTGGGATCAGGGGAACTCAAAATGTGTAAATTCGTCAAAAACACAATACTTTCTCTCTATATACAACTTCTACAATGTTTGAATTACTTAATTATTTTTTATATTAATGTAGTTATTTATGATACTAGGCAGCAAAATTGAATTTACGTTTTAGTTCCGAGCCGAAGGCGAGGATAGGCTAAACAAATTTACTGCAGAGGTGAAGCCGAGGCAGGAAATTTACTATTTTACTGACGAGGCAAAGCCGAGGCAAGAAAATGTTAATTACCTGCTAAGGTGTAACCGAAGCAGGTAATCTTGAAACGAGTCAGGAATGTTTCCTTTGCTGCATAGTTACATACAATATTTTATCTACTAACAGCAGAAAAATTACACTAATTCCTATATTCCCTTTTTAACAGTGGCGTATCCAGGGGGGGGGGGGGGCACAGGGGGCACGTTCCCCCCCCCAGACGGGCCCAGACCCGAAAGAGTAAACAAACCAAAAAAAAAAAAAATACGCCGCATTTTTTTTTAATACATATTTTTACATTCACCTCATATTCAATTTCACCTCAGAAATGCATAAAAGCGCTGTTTTGAGAGGTCATATTTTCAAAATTTTCCGGGGGAGGGCCCCTGGACCCCCCGCCATAGATCCCCCCCTCCCAATAATTAACTGCAGACGACGCCCATGACTTACAGTAAGATAATGTACTGCAGTAAGCATCAGCATACCATTTTCTAGCAAATACGTTCAGTTATTGTAACTTGGGCACGCTAGTTGTTTTTGTGGAGGAGGGGGGGGGGGGGGCAGCTGCTTTGTTGAATAAGTACTTCCCTTTCTTGTTTCCACTACATTCCCCCCCCCCATTCTAAACTGACTTAGATTGTGCCCCCTCCAGACCTAGCCGCTGGATACGCCACTGCTTTTTAATATATAAAAGATTTAAAGAAATGAAAGTTGTAAAAAAACAAAAGTCAACAAGAAAACAAAACGAAGGCAAACGAATTCAGTGTTGCCACTTCTTTTTATTAACAGCTGTTTTTTATTTCAATTTTTAGCGATTTTTTTAAAAATAATCACTGTAAAGTAATAAAATTTGTTTTATTACTATAATTATTAAAGTTAATTTCAAAAAAGATATAAATATTTAGCAAAATATTACGCTTAAATATTAAATATATAAAAATGAACAATGTGGGAGAGTACATAACCTACGATGTAGTAACCTTTTTGTAGTAAAATCTTCTTAAAATTTTGCAGCCTGCTTGTTATTTTGCTGACACTTTGATATTTTGCTGCGTTGATATTTCATGACATGTTACAAACGAATCATGAAAAATGAAATTTTGCAGATTGAAAACAATACAAACAATGCTTAATTTTGCTGCCGTGAGTAGATAAAATAATGTATAATTATTTTTTAAAAAATGATAATGAGCAGGAGAGGCCACTTTAGTGGTCTCCGAAGTGAAGAAAAGTTCCGAGGTACACTGTACCTGATTTTTTTATAATGTTTCATAATATTTTTGGAATAAAAATCATAAGAATTTTTAAATTAAATAGAAATTTCAAGATAAAAAGAACTTTTTATATACTACGTTTTAAAATTTTCTGTTGAATCATATGTAATGTTGATAATATAATTGTTATTGTTATATAATATATAATGTTAGTGAAAAAAAAAATAGTCTAATTTATTTACTTCACATAAATGACAACCCACTAGAGAGCTGATCTTAAACCTATAAAAGGACAAATCTTTGTACAACGGATCTCCCCAACAACAAATCTAAACCGTGTCATCGATATATTTGAAATAATATAATCGATAAATAATATAATCAATATATTTCCCGTTTTGCTGTCATTCAATGTTTATCTCTTATTAATAAAAATCACAAATTTGAAACCCGGCAAAATGATTGTAAATATGGGACATGGCAAAACAAATAAAATAACTTGCGGATTTTTTCGGAACTAGCTTTCCGCACAGTAAAATTTGCTGAAAACTAATTAAATTCTGCTGAAAGATGGCTAAAAGTATTAAAATAATGCATTGTCATCGTGTCCTGAGCTATGCTAAAAGTTTCAATTGTCTAGGTATTCAGGAAGTTTGTTAGAAATCGATTGCCAGATTTGTACCGGACAAACAAACAAACAAACAAGAAAGCAAGCTAATAAAAACGTAGTAAAAGAAACAGACAGATTAAAAAGTAGGTACACTCAATTAGAAAAAAAGAAAACATCCTTACATGATGGGGTGCAGTAACGACTGGCTCTACAACTGGGAAACCATTATGAGGTACATTCTCCAATGTATCTATAATTCTAGCCACTTTGACTCTGGAAGGGAAGACCACTGGTGGAGCGGACATGACATCAGTGGCTTTAATATCTGATGATAACGGAGGTGGCGCAGAGGGCAGAAGTGGCACACCATTCAGGTAAATCTGCATCTCATATATACCCTGAAACAAATCACACACATCATAAGTGGTATACTCATACAAAGTGGTCGAGCATTTCTCAGTGTCAAAGTACTTTTACTTTTTCTCCCTACTTTTGAGTTCAGGGAAGAAAAGACTAACTTTAGTCCCTCTAAACTAATCCAAAATCATAACTTTTTCTCCCTACTGGAGATCAGGGCCGTACCGAGGCTGTGGCGAAGGTGGCCCTTGCCAAGGGCGCAGGTTTGAGAAGGGCGCTAAATGGAGAAGAGGAAAAATATTTTTTGATTGGTAAGATTGGTCAAAATGAAAACTTTATACTTAGATATAATTTCGGTAGTGTGAGCTGCCAATTCGTGTTTTTATGATGAACATTAATCACATTGTGACATTGCGCTTAGCGCGGTGGCGTGCGATTCATGTTTATATTGGCAACGCTAGGGCCTAGCGTTGCCGCGAGGCGAATCCGCCCCAGCCCCTAGCGGCTAGGGCAGTGTTTTTCAACCTTTTTCTAATGGTGGCACCCCAACTTGGTTAATTGTTTCTCGCGGCACCCTTATTTCTTAATACTAGTTTAAACAAGTAAAATGTGAAAAAACATGTAATTAATAAACTCAATGCACTCACCCATATCGAAAATTACTCAATTTATTAACACCATCTTAAATTATTTAAACAGTAAGAACACTTATGATATCGAAAATACGAAAGAAATAAAACGTTTAATAGTTTTTACATATAAAAAATAATCAAATAAAGGGTTCACAACCAACAAGTGTTGAATTTTTTTTTAATAAAATGATTAAAAAGGTATGGAATATTCTTTTTTGAAAATTGTAATTACATTTGTATGTATTCAGTTACAACATTTATGAATAACAATACAATATAATTATATAAATGCCCTAAAAAAATGTAATTCTACTTATTATATTTTTAAAGTACTCATTGTGTAAAAAGTATTTTTTACTTAAGAAATAAAGTTAAGATGTCAATATTGTAAATATCAACTTACTTTTTGTAATATTGTAAATATTTTTCCGTTCAGTATTGTACTTAATTAAATTATAATTTCATATTTGGTGTGGTGAAAATTGAAATGACAGTTGATGTTTTATCTAAATAAACTTTTTATATCAACCATTTAACCTTGAACCGAAAAAGGAGTTATAGTGTAGCAAGGTGTTAAATAGTATTTTTTTTTTAAATAATACTTAAATGGGACTTTTTTACGTGTTTAATAGTACTTTCTAGTAGCGAAAACTAAAAAATTACTTTAACTTTTAGAGCCAGAATTGCTTAAAAATTTGTTTTACTGACGTTAAAATTCCAAAATATTTCCGGGGGGCCCCCGGACCCCCCTCTCCCCTGGGGGGTATTCCATACCCCCCAGACCCCCCGGTGGGGCGCACTTTTACGGGTTTGCCATGTACGTAGGAGCACCTAGGTACGGCCCTGCTGGAGATAAAATAATTAAATTTCCTTACAAAAAAAGTCATTGTCGTTATTCAAAATAGACTGCCAACTGGTGTGGCACAAAGCTTCCTCACATCCCATCACGTACTTTCAGCGTCAGACCGACACGGAACCAAAAATGTTCCCTGATGTCTGAAACGGATTTCTGTCTTGGAATTTTTGAAGTCGGAGACCTAAAAATGTTTTGTTCTTCAGAACGATCACATAGCTTCCGTTACCTTCGGTAAGCTTGGAAGCAAAACAATATGATTTAATATGGATTTTGCTTCCGAGCTTACTTTTTGGTTCCATGTCTGTCTGTCGGTCTGTCGTTCAATTTTTGCTAACCAACGTATCTTAAAAACTGCACGTTCTTTTTTAATGAAATTTGGGTGGTAGGTCATGAGTAGCCCATTGTTGGTTCCATATAAGTTTCAACCTTCTGCGCTCATTTGTTTCTCTTCCACAAGCGCACAAACAAACATATATTTACACCTATATCTTCAAAAGTACTTATCTGATTTGTATGAAATTTTTATATTTTATCGAAAGTAACCCGCAGATAGCCTCAGATTAATTTGAACTGTCTGCGCTCTTTAACTTTTGCTAAATTGATACTTTAATAATTCATGTAAAAAATCAAAACAATTTTGACATATTAAAAGAAAGGGAGAAACAATTAAACAAATTAGACAATAATGGCTTGAAAATGTTGTAATATGAATATAAATATATGTTTATATAATATATAGATCTGTGTTTAGTAATTAAAATTTGTTGATCTTTTAAATAAAACACTGTGTGGCGCAAGGTTGCATGGAAGGCAATCAAAAGGTTACATAGTTAGTCCATTTCCATTAGTCCATTTTGCCCTGCACATTTATGATATATGTAAAACTATACTACAATCCTACCGTTTATTTAATGTATTGTTTGTACCCGATCTTATATCCACTTCTATCAGAAGAATCCAACAGTAAAAGTGTAAAATAAATAAAGTACGTGCGAGGAAGCTATGTGCCACACCAATTGGCAACTCTTTCATTTAACTCACATAAGTTGGTATATAATGTAAATGTAAATTACCTCGGTGAATAGGTCTCCAATCCACTTTGTAGTGATGAGGGTTAGCATCAGAGGAAGACCAAAGGTTATGTTACCAGTGGCCTCTATCATCATAACAGTCAGAGATATTGATATCCTGCAAATACCTCCGAGATGAGCCGCTGCTCCAATCACTGCATACTTAGCTGGCTCTGCCCACGCCTGCAATATAATAATGTAAACACATACTTCTTAATTATTAAGTAAATTAAATAAATTCTAAAGTATATTTGACATTATGTCTAAAGAGGTTGGAAGAAAGTAACACAACAATATTTGACATGAAATGAAATGGTCTTATGCCAACACTACCATTAGAAAATTACTTAAAATTACTCTATTTCTTCTAAAATTACTTATTAGCACATATTAGTAAAGTAGAATTTATATTGTTATTATTATTATTATTTATATAACTCATTATCTTTATTATTATAATATTGTAATTATTATTTAAAATTAACATGTATTTAATTATTAATGAACGACGGTAACGAGCTAGGACTAGGAGAGCCTTATCTGAGGAGTGGGGTAGGCAAGGGGTGAGAAGGCTAGAGTATATAAGGGCATAGAGCCTTTTTATCATCGCCAATCGCCAGTTGTCCCCTCACCTCCCTTCTTGCCCCGAGAGATCCCCTAGACGGCTACCCCGTTCCTTGTCTAGCCAGAACGAAAGAGTAGTTGTTCTTCTAGGGTTACCTTTCCCTTTCCCTACCACCCGTGGATCCAGGTTCCGCCGAACACAAGGTACTCCCGTGGTCGGCCTATCCCCGCCCGCCGCGATGATCACCACGTCCGGTCCACGACCCCACGTCGTCATCGGTTAACCACCTTCGACCTGGCCCAGCCTTTCCCTTCCGCCGGACGAGCACCACATCAGACCACGGCCTGTCTGCCCCACATCTGATCACGTGCCGGTAGGAGAATACCTCCGGACATTTCTTCCGTCGGTCGGAGTACCACCGTCCGACTGTCCCTCTGCCCCGGTACACGTCTGTCATAGGAGGACCTCCTTCGACGCGGTTGCTCACCCTAGCCGCCAGGGCAGCCATCACCGCTACCGGGAAACTCCCGGTATTGCGGTGGGGAAAGTTAAAAAAAACAGTGTTCTTGTTCCACGACAGCGCTTGCCCACAAGCTGCCGGTCAGACTCAAGACCTGCTCGAAGAATCCACCGTTGGACATCCACCGTATTCCCCTAAGCCACCAAGCGATTTTCACCTGTTTCCGCAGCTGAAGCAACATCTCGGGGAAGACACTTCGCAAATGAGGACGACCTTAACCCTGAAATGCTAATGGTAGTCGAATCGACGAGCACAGTTTGAACTTTAACCTTTTACGCCCGTATGCGATGGTGATGGGTACCCCATCCTTCTGCAGTGCTTGCATTGGTTAGTAACACACCTGCTAGTGTAGTGGTAGTAGTCCTTTTGAGCATACACTTGTTTTCTGGCAAATTCCCGTCAAAGCTACTTCGTCGATTCGACTAACGTTTAGTAATAAACGTAGGGAATTAATTGGTCGTCGTACTAAGTTATTGGTCATCAAATGTTTCTATATCTCACTAAAATATTAAATAATGAGTTCTTAATAGTATTCTCTTTATAAAAGAGAAGTTTCAACCCAAAAAATGTATTTTCTGCATATGTTAGTCGAATCGACGAAGGTTTAGTAATACCAGCCATCCAATTACCATTAGTATTTAAGGGTTAAAGAAGAAGTTGAAAGATGGGTAACCAGTCTGGCGGCTGAGTGGTATGACGCTGGATTAAATAACCCCGGTACCAAAAATGCATTGAAATTTAAGGAGATTATGTAAAAAAATAAAGTTATGTATGTACTTTTCAAAATATACCTTTTTTTTTATTTTTTTATAAAATAGTGCAACTTAGTTTTGAGACATCCCTAGTACTATGAAAATAATGGGCGCTAAACACAAAACTACTAAAATGTTGAGTGACAATAAAAATATCTTGTAATGGAATAAAATATCGGGGGGGGGGGGGGGGGGGGGGGGGATGACTCCTATGGCCCCTCTCTGGAGCCGCCACTGCTTTTATTATAATTCACAAATTTAACATTGTTATATTCTAACCTTGTTTTGACAACTTGCAAAAACAACAAAATATCTTTACTTTTTTAAAATATTCCAAACTATGTATCGGTATTATTTTAGTTTTTAAATTTTTTATTTTTGTTTTAGTTCGTTAACGAACTATGGAATAAAGAATTATTCTAGGAAACCGAAGAGAATACATAAAACACATTATGAATTCTATGACGTCAGAGGAATACTCAGCAAAAATAACCCTTACTTATCAATGGAGAAATTCCTTATAAATCATAATCCCCTGAAGTAATAAGGGAATCTCACTCTCTCTATCCAATTCGCTTTTCTTTGACTCTTTGTCAAGTTATTAAATAAACGTGTAATTCAATAATCACAGTAATCCTAGAGAAATTTTCTAGAGACATTGAATACTTCAAAACTGTTTTCATTCTATTCTTCAGATGAGAATCCTAAGAGATCTAGATGCATATAGGTATTAAGGTATAATATCGATATCTAATAACTTATCAATAAAATAAATACAAGTTTGTCAAACATTTGTCTCAAACTTGAAAATACATAAATTGACCAAAGGACTGTATTGCCCATCAGAAATATAAATAAATATCGATCTACAAATCTGAGGACTGCTACAAACTATTGTTGGTGTCAAGTCCTTTAATGCACCTTTTTAATGGCCCTTATACAATTCTACATTGTAAAACTTTTAGCCCTAAAAAATCTATGGTATTTAGATGATATCAACAAGTTTGTCAAGCCTGAAAATTCGTTGAAAGACATAACCCAGAAATGCTAGACTATTGGACGGATAACTGACTCAAGTTCTATCACAAATCGAAACCGTGACCGTGAATGGGGCTCTTTAGACACAAATTAATAAAGTTTCTTCTTAGAATTATTTAAGAATTAAAAGGGGAGAAATTTGCAATAATTAAACTAAACAAATATATATGCATATAATTGCAATATGCGTAAGCAAACTTCTTACATTCAACAAAATATGCATCTTGTCTGCCTGTTTGTCTTTATTATACATACCCCATACCTTTACTGGGTACTGGCTTGGATCTCAACTCCACATCCCTTACCTAGTTCCTTCCGTTATCCTTCTACACAGCCCTAGTCTACCCCCACCTTGTACAGTTAGTTTGTCATAAAAATTAGTAACAGAATGCACTCTTAATAAATTAACACGCACGCTGAAGATGATATTGAAGGTCAAAACGCGTTTGTCAGTTTAAAAAAAAAAAAAAAAAAATGGTGATAATTTAGTCGTGTTACTTTCTACCAACTATCAGTAACGTGCCCAACAGTACTTTGAGAAAAAGTTTAGTTTAAATTTGATTTAGATGTTCCTTTGATTAATGCTCAAGATAAGTTCGTTGGACAGAGTTATGTGTCCAAACGTTCGTGTGCAACGCTTGGGTAAACGTGAGCTTTACATTTTATAATTAGAATTTTAGGACGGGAAAAGATTGTAACATCACTTATTCGTTGGGAAAACCCTTTCTTGTTTTTTTTTCAGTAAAATCAATAATAGCGCCCCATCCACTGTCGTTCTTTCCCGACAGACTTTCCTTTTTCTTAATCGCGAAGGAAAGCACGGCATGATTGATAATCATGTTCATTACCATCCACAAAACCACTTTCCTGCACTCTTTCCTGTGAGACAATCCGCTCATTCCATCTTGCAGGCTTGTCGTGTGACTACAATCCCTTTGTTGCCCATCCACATGAAATAGCATAATCCTGTTTGTTTTTAAACGTTGTGAGGCCAGAAGGAAAGAACGCGTGTGGGTGGTCTCTTTCCTCTCACTTTCCAAGGGAATGTTGTCTCGTCGAGGGAAAGCGTGTCGTGTCATACAAACCTTTGAGATTCGTTGCCAAACTGGGATAATCTTGCAAGATTATAATCCTGCCGTTCTTTCCTCTTGAACCCCATACACTAACACTCTTTCTTGACGGAATCGGCTTTCCTTACGGAAAGAACGAGAGTGGATGGGGCGCTAATGACACTGCAATGAAGTGATAAACATCGCTAAATCCTTCACAGTAATAAAATCGAAAAATGTTCTTTAGACAGCGCGGGAAAGTCTACTTTCCCGCGCAAACAATTGGGTTGGGAGCCAATAAGACCTTAAGATTTTAAAATAAATGACACATGAAATGGCTTTATTTAAAACAATATAAAATTATATTACTAACCGCCTCTGGGAAGATGTGCTGAATGCCAATCCCTATTAGCCGCCCCCAAGCAGCTCCTGATAAGAGAGCAGGTACAAACACTCCTGCACTAACTGATAGGCCCGTCGTCATCAATGACATGATGAAATACATTAGGAAGAATACTACTAGAGGAACTACGCTGTATGAACCTGAAACATAACATATTACATCAATAAAACAATAGATTACAAAAGCTTGATTACAACATTTTATACATGTTTGATTACAAATGCACTAAAAGTGAAAATTTTGTAACCTATAAAGTTAATATAAACTCAGGCTTTTGTAATCAAACCTTACTTTGATCACACCTTAGTCAGTCGCTTTTGTAATCAAACCTGAGTTCAAGACCTTTAAATTGATGTATAACATGTCATAGTTGCTAAGAACTTTTTTTAGTCGCCCACCATATTGGCCGCAATCTTGAAAATATTACTTGTGAAATTTTAGTAGTTGCATATTCTTTTTCTTCATTTCAAGACCTTTAAATATATATACATATATATAACATGTCATGGTGACTAAAAACTTTTTTTTAGTCGCCCGCCATATTGAACGCCATCTTGAAAATATTAAGTGTGAAAAATCCAAAATGTGTCCAGTTGTCACAAATGCCGAGATGCACCTGTGTGCCGAATTTCATGTTCCTAGCTATAGTAGTTTATGAATTGAAACAAGCAACGGACAGACAGACAGACAGAGCCGTTATATAAGGTTTTTTTTTGTACTTTGTACAGAAACCTAAAATGATAAAATTAAATGAGAACTATTGTTACTTAATCTATTTATCACATTAAAACTTTAAAGCTTAGTCAATAAAACAAGGTAAATAAGATAGTAAATCTAGCCTTAACTATATTTTAAATCAAACTATAACTTAATTCTCAGAGGACCCATCCTCTGAGAAATGTTGCTTATAGTTCAGGAGATAGCATACAAAAACGTGTTTACAGCCTTGTTCGGACTTGGTAAGTAATTTAGTCGAGTGGCGAGTAGATTAGTAACTAAACGTGTCTGAACGGAAACATTTTAGTCAAGTAATTTAGTAACTTACTAAACTACTTGACTAAATTCTCAATTCATTTCACTCTATTTTTTTGGGCGAGTAGAAATAGGTATCCTTACGTTGAATTTTGTGACTGCACTTTCATTAGCAGAAAATAAAACAATTTTCAGTCATTCTCAAAGTTCCGAAGTATTGTTTTAGGATCTTCTAATGCTAATTCGTTAAGAAGAGAAGTACCACCTCTTAATTTATCCCTTATATGAGACCATTTTCGTATCCATATATTTTTTTTTTACTTTTGACATAATAATTTCTTCTTCAACAAAATAGACATTGAAATTAGTTTTATTAGCTTATTTACTTTGTTACGTTGCCTGTCCATCTTGCAAATACACTAGCTACTAATGTATTAGACAGTTCAGTAAAGTGCAAGTGCCAACTATTTTTAGTGAGTGGCTACTAGCTCAGTTACTAAATTACTCGCCACTCGACTAAATTACTTGTTAAGTGCGAACAAGGCTTAAAAGTAACATCAAGCTAGTATTTTGTGCATAAGTTAATCTTTTAGTGCCTTTTAAGAATATGTGGTCGGCTAAATTCTTGGGCGGGACATAGCTTTGCATAAATAGGCATTTGGAAAAAAAAGAAAAATAAGAGAGCGGAATGTGATTTTAATAATCCTAAGTAAAAAATTAGTTAGTAGACCAAAATTCGAGTTTATGTTAGTACGTCAATGGATAGATTATTTATTAAAATATTACTCAAAATCAAAGTCGTCACGAAAGAAAAGAAAGAAAAAGTCAAATAAAAGAAGAAGAGAAAGAAAACAACACAAAAAAACAACACAAAAAAACAACGCAAAAAAGAAACAACAAAAAAACAAACAAAATAAACTAATTACGGTTGCTCAGCATTGATTACCTACTTATGAACTGCACAAATCTTATAAAATATAATTATTTAATCACATTGATATTTTACCTTTAGGATCGTGAAATAATGATCTTAAAATATTACTCAAAATCAAAGTCGTCACGAAAGAAAAGAAAGAAAAAGTCAAATAAAAGAAGAAGAGAAAGAAAACAACACAAAAAAAACACATAAAAAACAACACAAAAAAAACAACACAAAAAAGAAACAACAAAAAAACAAAACAAAATAAACTAATTACAGTTGCTCAGCATTGATTACCTACTTATGAACTGCACAAATCTTATAAAATATAATTATTTAAACACATTGATATTTTACCTTTAGGATCGTGAAATAATGATCTTAAAGTATCTTCGGACTTTTGAAACCAAAATGCACTTAGTTCGTTGTGCCGGCTCTCACTGCAAAACATCTGTTGACAGAAATGACAAAACGTTTTTGATCGTGATCAACTGAACATTAATATAAACAATAACTAATCTAATAATAAACAATAACTAATAACTAAAAATAAACAATACATGATTATTCAAGTATCGACGGTATGTACCTCTTCATCTCATAACTTACTAACTTACGGGAATAATCATTAATTTGATATCAATTCACATGATTATTATGTATGAATATTGGATGTATGACCCCTCAAATACTTTACATACGAGGCCCGTTTACACGCTCAAGCTATTTGCACAAACTGGCTTGTACAAGGCAGTTTGTGCAAGTAAATCGTTGCGTGTAAACACAGGCATGAAGTTTGCACAAGTCAAACTGAATGTCTATTTCATTTAAGCCATTTGCACAAACTGGCTTGCGAAAACCAATTTGTCCAAATGGCTTGAGCGTGTAAACTGTGCTTAAATAGATCCTTCAAGGTATAGGCAAAAATATAAGTATTTAATTCATTAACCCTTAACTGCCCGAATTATTTTTTTTGGGGAATTGTTTGGTTTTTTCTGGGGACTTTGCCTGTTAAGAGGTCCCTTAATATGTAAAAAATGTTTAAAGAAATTGAAAAAAATGCCTTACCCCAAATTTGGGCTGTTGCCATATGGCAACGCTAGGACATTAGCCCTACAGTTTTTTTTCTCAGTAAATGTTTTAATAATTTATTTTACAAAATGTATGTAAAATAAATTTTAGGTTAAAAAAGTACAAATAATAATAACAAAATACTAAAATTATTTAAAAGAACAAAAAAGTATTTTTTTTTTTTTTTCATTATTTGTATTATGTATCATGTTGTTTATCTGTAAAATTATGTAATTATTTCTTTATTTTTTGTTTTATGCATGTGATTTTGTTATTACCTTTAAAAATATATATGTATTATTCAATTGTAATAAAAAAATATAGATATTATTATATACATATTATATTATTTTTAAAAGAATAGCCCAATCATATTTGTTACTAATTATACTTGTTCAACAAAAATAATTACAAGATTTAGAGACTAATTGCGAAATATTTAGAAAATAATCAATAAAAAATGAACTTTAGGCAAAAAAACATCAAAACTTTGTATATAAATATGACTAAATAAAATTACGACTTAGAAAAAAACTGTAAGGCTAATGTCCTAGCGTTGCCATATGGCAACTTTCAAATTGACGCTCAATTTAGGGCAGAAAAATTAAATTTTGTGAAACTGCAATAATTTTATATTTTTAATCACTCTTTATTCTAATAGTTTCATTACCAAATATAAAATTATTTAATTAATTAATTTAAAAAATTAAAATTCTTTCCGTGTCACAAATTTGGAATAACCCATTTTTTAAACCTGTCTTGTCGCATACGTGTTGCACCAAACAAATAAATCTAATGATGAAAAATCAATTTAGTCCTTCTTTTGACATAATGTTAACATTCAAAAAGTTCAATATTAACTTGGACCTCTCCAGACAATAATAATGGGAGGGGGTTTTGCTGTTGCCATATGGCAACGCTAGGTTATTAAGGGTTAATGAGTTCGGCGCAACGTTTCGGCCTTACCGGCCATTTTCAAGCCTAACCAGCAAAATTGAATGAAGTATTTAAACAGCGTTAATGAAGTAAACACTGCTGTCTTTTCTATACCCTGAAGGATACCTGAAGTAATTGAGGGTACTTATACATCCAATATTCATCTACATTAATCTACTGGACGATCCGAGACACCAGTTAAATCAACTTTTATTTCTAATAGTTATTTATGTTACTAGGCAGCAAAATGGAAATTTGCAGACAAGTTTAAAGTTTTAGTTCCGAGCCGAAGGCGAGGATAGGCTAAACAAATTCACTGCAGAGGCGAAGCCGAGGCATGAAATTTACTATTTTACTGCTGAGGCGAAGCCGAGTCAGGAAAATTTCACGCCAAATGACGAGGCGAAGCCGAGACAGGAAAATGATAATTACCTGCTAAGGTGTAACCGAATCAGGAAATCTTTAAACGAGTCAGGGATGTTTCCTTTGCTGCTTAGTTACATACAATATTTTATCCACTAACGGCAGAAAAATTATACTAATTCTTATACCCCATTTTAAATATATAAAAGATTTAAAGAAATGAAAGTTGTAAAAAAAACGAAAGTTTGAGTCACCAAGAAAACAAAAGCAAAACGGATTCAGTGTTGCCACTTTTTATAACAGCTGTTTTTATATCAATTTTTTAAAATAATCACTGTAAAATAATAAAATTTGTTTTACTACTATAATTATTAAAGTAATTTTCAAAAAAGATATAAATATTTAGCAGAATATTACGCTTAAATATAAAAAAATGAACAATGTGGGAGAGTTCATAACCTGCGATGTAGTAACCTTTTTGTAGTAAAATTTTCTTAAAATTTTGCAGCCTGTTCGTTATTTTGCTGACACTTTTAAATTTTGCTGACACTTTATTATTCTGCAGCGTGTTTTTTTGACATGAATAATCAAGAAAAATGACATTTTGTTATTATTGTTAAAAACATTAAATTTTCATCATCAAATATAAATATTTAAAGTTAAAATTAAAAGTGACGCTAAAAAATAAAAATACTATTGGACTCGTGCCATACTATACTATAAAACAATTTAAAAATAAAATGTTAGGAACTAAAATACGAGTATTTTTGCGGGTCTAGTAAGCACACAGCTAGACTAAGAGGTTAATCCTGGATCCTTAATTCCTGGAAGAGAAATTCTCTCTACCTTTAAAAATAAAACCAAAAATTATATCCAGAGAGTAAAATGTTGGCATCAGACCAATATTATTTCATTTTCAATGACAGTTAAGATAAAATTGGATCTCTTCTCTCCTTCTTCGTGGGGGCAAAGCAATCAGTAACCTGTATTTGATATTATTTTTATTTTTTCATTAAATAAAAAATAAATATAAACGAAAGCCAAAATATAAAATTGAAAATAAGTAGCTAAAAATTAGTTAATAATTCCGGATCTTCTAAGTTAAAAATCAATATATGCTAAAAACTTTTTTTTAGAGCCCTAATTCATTTTTTTTCATAAGACAGTGACAGAGATTTTAGGTTGCGTGAGTTTTTTTTGTTCCTAATTTCCATGACACAGTTATTGACATTCTGATATCATATTTTGAACCGCCAATGTTTTCTACACAAAAAAGGTACTTCAGATCAATATCTCTAACGTGAACCATTTTAGAGAAAAACGGCATTTTATAATGAAAAGAACATGCAAATTTATGCCACTGGCATATGAAATAAAATTGAATTAGGGCTCAAAAAGTAGCTATTATTAATGATGCTCTTTACAAAAGCTGAGTTTGTATCTCAAATGGTTCCTGAGATATCTTCAAAAAAACAAACAAAAAAAAAAAAACAACAAAAAAAAACGGCAAATCTGCACCATTTGACCCTCCTATTTCTAATTGTTCAATTTAAGGAATTGTCCTATTTCTAATTCTTTTCTATAAGGATGACAAAGATGAGGCAATACAAAGTTACGAAACACAGATAGTTATAATGTTTTAAAATATAAAAATATTAATGATATTAATATAATAGAGAATCTAAAAAGAAGGAATATAATGGATAAGTAAGTGTAATGATTGAATATAAAAAAAACAAAGCCTAGTCAGGTTTGCTAATCCAGATAAAATAATATAAGAACTTAAATAATCTAAATAAAGATTAAATAATCTAAAAAAAACAAAGCCTAGTCAGGTTTGCTAATCCAGATAAAATAATATAAGAACTTAAATAATCTAAATAAAGATTAAATAATCTAAAAAAACAAAGCCTAGTCAGGTTTGCTAATCCAGATAAAATAATATAAGAACTTAAATAATCTAAATAAAGATTAAATAATCTAAAAAAACAAAGCCTAGTCAGGTTTGCTAATCCAGATAAAATAATATAAGAACTTAAATAATCTAAATAAAGATTAAATAATCTAAAAAAAAACAAAGCCTAGTCAGGTTTGCTAATCCAGATAAAATAATATAAGAACTTAAATAATCTAAATAAAGATTAAATAATCTAAAAAAAACAAAGCCTAGTCAGGTTTGCTAAACCAGATAAAATAATAAAAGAACTTAAATAATCTAAACAAAGATTAAATAAATCTAAATTAAATTAATAATAACAATGACAATTGCAATGATTATTTTTCAACTAACTACAGGATTAAAGAAGTGTCTAAATTAAATATTTATTCTCCTGAGTACTTGAATTTTAAAATTCTCTCTCTCTCTCATTTCCGTTATGTTTCTAAACGAAGAACTATCATTTGCTTTAATCGACAAGTAGATAAGCTAGCGACTAGAGCACTTTATATATTTATTGAAATTATGCTTACTTTAATAACTTTATCATCTGTTTATTTATATCAAAAATGACATATCATTCTCTCTTTCCATCGCACGTTTAGTATTATAAAGTTTTGAATAGATTACATCACGTAAATAGATAATTTATTTATTATTCCACAATAATGACCTCTAATATATAGATTAACTTACCTGAACAGCAAATTTAGGGCTCTGTTCAGTATAATCCCTGCAGTAGTCTAGTGTGTATATTGAAGCCATACCACAACTAGCTGTGAGTATACCTACTGATAAAGCCTCTATCAGTTTAACCCATCTCTTCTGGATATGCCTGGAACAAAGAAAAAAAAATGCACTATTTAATTATCTTTTACAGTTTTTTAATTTCTCATATAAAGAGAGAGTATTGTGATGGCGCGAAAATTCGATTTTGATATTTTGATGGATATACACGTTTAGAGTCCAGAAAAGAGGTTTTTAATAAAAAAATGTCTGTCTGTCGTCACTCTGCCGTCTGTTAAGAAGCTTGGAGCCTAAACTACTAGGCCAATTTTGACGAAATTTGGCATACATGTTCAGAACAATCATACCTCGAGGTAAAATAGAAAAATAAATTTTAGCTCAAAATTTAGGGGGGTCAAAAAACACTGAAAAAAACGTGAAAACAAAGTAATTTCTTGAAAACGGTTCTGACGATTTTGATTAAAAAATTCTAAAATGTATTCCATTCAAATACGAATCTAACGATATAAGCTGTTTTCCTGGGAGAAATCTAGTTCCTGAGAAAATAGCTTTAAACGCGGACAGAGAGGCTGGGTTCGATTTGCTGCCTAGGAGAAGTTATTTTATGATAAATTTTGATAAAAAAGTTGTAACGATTTATATTATATAACCCTCAGTATTTAAAATTCGCGGCAAGAATTTTGTGAGGGTTCGATGTTTAAAGGGGGGGCTGAAGGTTTTCTTTTATTTAAACAACTTTTTATATCATTAATAGGTCAGTTTATTTTATTTTAGTGACAGTTAGGAACAACTTTTACTTTATTAATTATTTATAGGCTAGGAGGTAAATTTAGTTAAAGTTTTATTTTCGTTTCTTTTTTCTTTTCTTGGGAGTTCTGTCTGGGAGAACTGGAGAAGGGAAGGTTACAGTTGGTCAGGGCTACCGAGGGTGTTACAGGGGGTGAGCACTATGCACACCCCCTGGGTTGAGAAGTGTCGCCAAGAACTTGAAAAAAATCTACAGCAAACTACCACTTGCGCGCGCATAGGTAGGCCCAATTTCTTCCCGACTGTTATCCAAACAAGGAAGAAAAAGCATAACCTGATCGAATTTCTAAGAATTTTCCCCATTCTTCTTGATCTTCTACAGTTATAACCATTGTACAATCATACGGGAAAATCGATCCTACTCGGATCTTACTAGATTTTTCAAGTTCTTGGCGACACTTTTAGCGCCTAGTGCTCAATCCCTATTTTATAAGATCCTTGGGGTGTTAAGCCCCGTTTACACAGTGATAGTTCGTGCCATAGTTGCGGTCACGACAGCAACTATCGCAACGACTATCACCGTGTAGACTATGTGATAGATTTTGTCGCGATAGAATTATCAGCCATCACACTATCTCGTCTGACGAGATAGTTGAGTGTTCTATCACAGCAGTCAGAGTACTCACGCGGCAGATATAAAGAACTACCACGCTTGATACTAGACGCTGATTGGCTTATACGTGATAACAGATTTAAAGGCAACAAATATGATTATATAATAGCTTGCTTCACATTAGATATCAGATTTTGTTTATTTCGACAATATGAATATTCCTTTTGCTGTGTGTGTATTATAATTTAACATTATAATACAGGGGGTGAGCACTAAGCACACCCCCTGGGTTGAGAAGTGTCGCCAAGAACTTGGAAAAAATCTACATCAAACTACCACTGTGCGCGCGCATAGATAGGCCCAATTTCTTTTCGACTGTTATCCAAACAAGGAAGATAAAGCATAACCTGATCGAATTTCTAAGAATTTTTCCCATTCTTCTTGATCTTCTACAGTTATAACCATTGTACAATCATACGGGAAGGTAATCGATCCTACTCGGATCTTACTAGATTTTCTAAGTTCTTGGCGACACTTTTAGCGCCTAGTGCTCAATCCGTATTTTATAAGATCCTTGTTATAATACCTATATTAAATGCTTTATTTCCGTATCCAAGTCAAAAATGTAGGATGTGGATGTAACATTGAGAGCAAGACAACAAGTTTTGACGTATTGTAACTCTCACCGTGTAAACTGCACACCTCGGCGATAGTTGTATGACGTAGACTGACATGATAGTTCTATCGTGGAAGAACTATCATCGTGTAAACGGGGCTTTAGTCTCATGTCCTGATAGTGAAGTGGATTATAATTTTGTAGTCTTACCAGTTTTCACGTTGAATGTGGATAGTTGGAGTATAGTCATGTCGATGGATTAAGGAGAACAGTATTTTCTTCCAGCGAACTTCCAAGGTTTGGTTTTACAAAGTCACCTAGATCGGCGTGGCGTCCACGTACTTAAAACCCTTTGCGACTCGAATTTCACCGGATAATAAGTCACGGGTTAAGTTTTGGTCGAATTCAATAGCGAGATAATTGACTCGAGGGTTGGTCTTGATCCAAAGCAACAAGTTATAGAGTTGGAACTGGAAGTTTAAAACAGCTGAATTATTCACATTGTTTGGCAGCTTCACGCATTCCACCACATTCCCCTTAGTTCCTTTCCAAATCCTAATTAGATCCTAATTACTTAACTAGTTTAATTAGGCGACCAATCTTAGATTGAGTCTTATTGACTACAAACAGAAGCATTCATGGATTTACTTTCATTAGACACAGTCTGTCACTATAGAGAATAAAAGTGTAATCATGCACCTAAAAAATAATGTAATACAATATATTATATAGATTCAAATTAGATAAAACTAATTGGAAGGTATGACTGATATCATTAGAGTAAACGATAGGACACGAGGATCCTATGTGTCACTCCATTTCACAGACTATATTTAAGTACATTGTAGGAATTCATCATAGAAGAGGTGTCGTTCAGTAACCAAAACAACGTCTTTACACAAAATTATTGTATTTGTTACATTTGACCGGTTTCGGATGTTCTAAAGCAGCCTTCTTCAGATAATCTTTGATGGTTATAAAGAGGCTCAAAAAGTACAAGTTGTTCCAGATGGCTTATGAGACTAAGTAGACCCAACCTTAGGAATATGGTTGGAGTCTTAACCCTTAAATGCTAATGGTAGTCGAATCGACGAGCACAGTTTGAACCTTAACCTTTTACGCTTGTATGGGATGGTGATGGGTACCCCATCCTTCTGCAGTGCTTGCACTGGTTAGTAACACACCTGCTAGTGTAGCGGTAGTAGTCCTTTTGAACATACACTCGTTTTCTGGCAAATTCCCGTCAAAGCTATTTCGTCGATTCGACTAACGTTTAGTAATAGACGTAAGGACTTAATTGGTCGTCGAATGAGCCTATAGCCAGGGAAAATGGGCCTGGGGTAAGGGGCAATAGGCCTATGGTAATTGGCCTTGGGCCAGAGACCAATGGCCGATAAACTGGGGCCTGGAGCACTTAGCAAAGGGCCTAGGGCTTTTGGCCTGGGGCATGGGACCTGGTACATTAATTTTCACTCAAGTTCAGATTCTTCTGATGTTCCTACTAAGTTATTTGTCATCAAATGTTTGTATATCTCAAGATTTAATAATGAGTTCTTAATAGTTTTCTCATTATAAAAATGTAGTTTCAACCCCCCAAAAAAATGTATTTTCTGCATATGTTAGTCGAATCGACCATGGTTTAGTAATACCAGCCATCCAATTACCATTAGTATTTAAGTGTTAACAGGGCACTGCCAGTTCTGAAAACAACTGGCACTATTAAAGATCGAAGACGACCCCACATGTCCCGTGTGTGGGCTTGAAGAGGAGACAGTCTACCACTTTGTGGAAGTATGTGGAAGGATATGGCAGAGTACGTTTTCATTTATTAGGAGCAGGGGAAATCAGGGAAGAGGAGCTTGGTACACTAATGTGGCAAGACATTCTCTCCTTTGTGACTCAAACAAGGAAATTCTGTGGTGGATCGATAGGTGTGAGTTCAGGGGTTGGCAAAAAGGACCCGAATGCGGCCTATTTGCTAGGCTTGGCCCCCTTACTACTACTACTACACCTATTCTATGATGAGTCGCTATCACACTCTGGAGAAAAACACAGTCGAAGATCTTTGAAGGAATTGTTTAACCAAATTTACTTAATACAGAAGAAAACAACAAAGATGACGAGACTCGACGTTGCAGTAATTACCCCCTCTTTCCGCTAAATATTTCAGGTCACCCCCCTCTAACTTTACATAAATTGTAATCATGTTGAATGTCAGTCATAATCAGAAAAAAGTCTCAAAACAATTCTTATATACTGTAAATCAATAAAAATGCATTCACTAAATAAGAAATTTTTATATGAAGAATTTTCTGGGAAGAAAAATGGGGTCGAAAAACCCCAAAACATTTTTTCTACTTTAGGCGCATTTTCTAGGAAAACTGTACGTATAGGAGAAATTTACAGATTCGGATTTAGAAACCTCGAAAACATTAAGTTCAAGGAAAATGTTCTTGGTGCGCGAAAGTTAGTTAAATTTTGCAGAAATGTAATTTATATTATTCTGTTTAAACATTATTGTTTCGTTTATTCTCGAAGAAAACACGGGAACCACAGCAACCGATTTTTTTTATTAGGTTTGTTCCAACCTAGCATTGTACCGTCCGCGGGATCGTCACGGGCATGCGCAATGCATAAAAGCCGTTCCAAGCTGACTTTTGACAGTGTTTCGTACCGTCCTCCGCAAACTGTTCTAAAGCCTCGTGAGACTGCCAAACCGAACAGAGGAAACGAGCCGAGCATTGATCTTTGAGCATGCCCAGTCTGAGATGCGCAGGCGCACTTTAGACTGGGCATGCGCAGAGATCAATGCTCGGCTTGTTTCCTCTGTTTGGTTCGGCAGTCTGGACGAGGCTTAACCGCGCAGGAATCGTTTGCGAACCGTTTACTGTACGGTCCAAATGATCCTCTGACAATAGGTTTGTTCCAACCGAGCATTGTACCGTCCGCGGGATCGTCACCGGCATGCGCAGTAGATAAAAGCCGTTCCAAGCTGACTTGGGACAGTGTTTCGTACCGTACACGAAACTGTTCCAACCCCGGCAGGGATCGTTTGCGAACCGTTCACTGTACGGTCCCAACGATCCTCTGACAATACCATGTACTGGTTTGTATGACATGCGCAGTTATGTCAATAATTAAAAATATCAACAGGAAGGTTTCCTAACTGTTAGGTTTCCTTAATGTTTTTAATACAGTGCGAATAATAGTCCTAAACTCGTTCCAACCTGACATGATTATATTACAGTACAATGTTAGCGCATGCGTATAAAACCTGTCCTAAACGATTCCCGAACGATCCGCGGGACGATACAAAGGACGGTACAAATAGCGGGGTTGGAACAAACCTAGTACCAAGTACTGGTTTGTATGACATGCGCAGTTATGTCAATCGTCACACATGTCAACAGGAAGGTTCTTTAACTGTTTGGTTACCTTGAATGGTTTTTATAAGGAGCGAATTATAGTCCTAAACCCGTTCCCACCTAACATGATTTTATTACAGTACCCAAACGATCCTTGGGACGATGCAAAGGACGGTACAAAAAGGAGGATTGGAACAAACCTATTGACATCTCAGGAAGAAGGCAGAAGAAAGAGAGTCACTCTCTTTGAATCTAGGAAGATAACTTTTATTAATTTATATTTTTGATAATTTTTAAAAACAAAGGTAGGTACTCTTCTCTTGACAGCTTTTGAAAATTCATCGTTACAACACCCTATACATTAATAAATTGGACTCATGCCTAGAAGCTCAAATTTCTTGACACACTGTTATAATACCTGTAAAATAGGATTATTAAATCAATGAGTACCTGATATGCGTGACGCAGATTGGGCTTAAAAAAATAAAAAAAGTAATAGGCCATTATGTGTTTTAACTTGTTTAGAGAAATAGAAGGAAAGGTAAATATGTTTGAAATTGTTTTCATCTCGTATAAAACGTTACAAGTTAAAATGCTATTAATCTTCTGAAGGGGGGGGGGGCAACCAACTGTATATATTTATTCCCTTTCCCTTATTTTTTATTTTTCAACCTCAAGGAAATACCAGAGAGTGAAAATGTATTTATTATATTGCGGTGGTCATGTGTGTGAGTGCGTTGTTGTTGTGACTAGCTCACTCACACACTCAGACAAGTTTAAAACATATAATTTATCTTCCACCTCGCGGGAATATTTTGTAGGACTTTTTTCCTGTAGATAACACTCATCTACGATGTACTTCTCTCCTTCTATTATCTACTCTCTACAGGGAAATGCCGCCGTTATTTTTTCATATAACTTATTCCGGCGTATCAAATAATTAAAATGGCGTCCTTTCCCCCTCTCTCCTCTACTTGTACGTGAAAAAAAAATGAAATTATTACTTCAACTTTACATTGCATAACTTATCCAATATTCAAACATTAACAAACACAATACACATCTCTTCCAATTTAAAAATTAAACTACAACTTTATCATCAACTCAGATGTATTATGCAATAATTTTTTTGTTTTAAGAGTATGCATGTATATCTATTTTGAAATTACACTCAATATAAAAATAGACTTCCCACGTAGTGTGGCACTTATAAATAATTCATGTGGGGCCATCTTTAGGTATGTCCCTAATTATCCACCAATTCTGAGAAAAATCGGTCGGTTAGACCTTGAGAAATTGATGTTTTGGCGGATTTTTACGTTTGCGCATGCGCAGTGGCTATTATAAATCAAATTATAATAGCAATTTTGCGGGATCATATATTGGGCATAACCAGAACAATCCATTCATCGAAATCGGACGGATATTGTGGAAGTTATACTTGTAGCATTGGAGAACTAGTGTGGCCGTGTGAATTGCATTACTTACCACGTCTGCTCGGTCATTAGTAAATCAAGGGCGACACAAGGTAGTGGGTTCGATCCCGCGCTATGATGTTCTGATTTTTATGGCTCACTAATGGTCATACCATACTCATTTTGGCAGTACTTTGTACAGTATGACATATATGATTCACACATATGATGTGTGAAGTGCAACTCTCTACCACTAAGATGGGCCTATAATATGGCCTAATTGTACCCGTCTAGAAGTAGTACAAGGAATCTTACTACAATGCGTGTGTCAAAGATCTCACGTTTGCGCATGCTCTGTGGCTACGGCAAATCCGATAATGATGAAATTTATATAGCGTCATAGTACGTTCGACGCTAGACTATAAAAAATCAGACATTACTTCGGGAGAAATTGCCTAATTGACGAAATTGAACGAGGATTTTGTTTGCGCCTGCGCAGAGGCTGCAATTGACCTGCAACCAATGACTAAGGAACCATCAATCTAGGGCCTAACCCGCGTTATCCCTGAAAATTTCATCAAAATCTGATAAAAATTGTGGAAGTTATGAGTGTGATAAGGTTTAGTGGACGCAGACGGACACTAAACAAAATTTGTTCAGGATGGTCTAAACTTCAGGACGGTCTAAAACAAACGGATGGTCTAAACTTCAGGACGGTCTAAGACACACGGATGGTCTAAACTTCAGGACGGTCTAAGACAAACGGATGGTCTAAACGTCAGGACGGTCTAAAACAAACGGATGGTCTAAACGTCAGGACGGTCTATAACAAACGGATGGTCTAAACTTCAGGACGGTCTTAAACAAACGGATGGTCTAAACGTCAGGACGGTCTAAAACAAACGGATGGTCAAAACTTCAGGACGGTCTTAAACAAACGGATGGCCTAAACGTCAAGACGGTCTTAAACAAACGGATGGTCTAAACGTCAGGACGGTCTTAAACAAACGGATGGTCTAAACGTCAGGACGGTCTAAAACAAAATCTGTTTAGGATGGTCTAACACGTAAAATGCGAATGGAAATTTTGATTTTGGAGAAAAATAAATCTTCCCCTCCCAAAAGTGAAAAAAAATGCTTCCACTAGCTTGGTAGACTTAAAAGCAATAATTTTTAACTCAATATAACACATTTGAACCATTAATTTATGACTTCCGCATAACTATCAAGTCATGTGTTATCATAAATCGTCTATATAAATTCCAAAAATGTAAATTCCTTATTTGATTAAACTTAAATGAGAAAATAAACGAAAAAAAAAAAAAAACATTTCTAGAAACAAAGAGAGACAACAATGACATTAATAAAAGGAATTAGTAAGGGAAAAGTTTTCTTTTTTCAGAAAAGAATAGAAGAGACAGGACAGGAAGGAAAAAAAGAAAAATGTAAAAGTAGACACTTAGAAAAACAAAAGAAAGGAGGAGGGGCTTTATATTTGCAACAATAGGGGACTCTTAGGTTAAAATACTACTTCTTTAACCTTAGACTTAGTGGAATTGGTAAAGTTGGATCAAGTTGCTCTGCCCTGGCTAAGTTTCAGTCTTTTCTTTTTAGCTTTCACAAGTCTTGGCTAATTTAATCCGAATGTGGGTAGTTAAAGATTGTTAAGAGAACTATCATTTTTATTTGTACATCTGATACACTAATGTTCTACAAGTAGAAGTAACTGCGGAATTAAGTAATTAAGGTAGACGTTTGGTAATCGGAACCATTGGCAATGATAACTACCTAACTATTTAGATAAAGCGAGCATAGCGAGCTTCTTACACACAACAAAATAATGCAATCTTTCTGTTTGTCTGGCTGTAATGTCTATGTGTCCGAATACCGATTTTGTTAAAATTTAGTATAAACGTTCCTTTTTAGTAATGCTCAGGCTATACTCGTTGAACAGTGTTCAGGCTTTCACACTGCGTGCAAGATTGAGCGAGGCCGATTCCGCTTGAGAAACAAACTCATGTGCATGGGGATATTCACATTAAACGCCGAGCGAGACCTCGGGATTTTTTTCGAGCGTTTTTGTTAGCTAAGCGTTTTCAGTCGCCGAAAACGCATTGTAAAGCCTGGGTCACTTTAGGCTGGTTGCCTAATGTGACCCAGCACAGGCACAGCAGGCTGGTTGCCTGCTGCTGCTGATCAGCGGCTGATAGTAGCACTACCAAGTAGCGGCTGGCAACCCGGTCACATTATAAAATTGTATTGGCTGCTACTCGCCAGTTTACAATAAAAAAATATAAAGGCCACGTGCTTATTTACTCGTCGCTTATGCGCTGCTAGAGTGGTCAGATTGCGCTGATGGCTGGCGGTAGCGAGTGCGAGTGAAGGTGGGGGTGTGGGTGGGGCTAGATTGAGTCACGTGACTTGCTAGTCAGCGCTGCCTGGCTACCAAAAGTTGAACACGTCCAACTTCACCAGCCACTTCCAATTACTCACCGGCTGGCAGCGCCAGCTGCGAATTTTGTGGTCTCACCAAGCTGATCAAAGGCTGACAGCAGCGGCTTCCTCAATTCGCGGCTGGCAACCAGCCTAATGTGACCCAGGCTTAAACGGTTGTACGCGGACTGGCCGATCGGCTCGGTCCCACGCACAGTGTGAATCCAAAATCGCTCGGTTTTGCGCGTAGTGTGAAATCCGCCTTATCCGTCGAAGTGTTCGCCGGCAATGCTCGCGTAAAATATAAGCTTCAAATTTAAATTAGAATTTTAGGATGGTAAAATATTCTACCATTATCTATTTGATGAGGACCCCGTTAATTCGGTCGAATAAAGTCACAGGGTCGTCCGGTTTAGCGAGGTTTTTTTTAAAAAATACGTAAAACACTTGTATTTGTATTAAAAATTATGTATGGATGAATTAAATTGATAGAATGAACGAAATATGTAATTTATATATTGTATACATATGTACATTCTTATCAATTTCCAAGAATTAGCTATACTGAACTTTTGTTTTTAAATTTACATTTTTCAGTGCATTATCCAAGTTGTCATTGTGCACAGGGTCATTGAGAATAGTCGTAAAAAGTGATTTGCTTTATAATTTTTATTGTTGAGGGCTTGCATTCTCCCTGGAGTATCATTCGGATTATTGCGTGTCCGGATTAACGGGGTCCTACTTAAAAAAAAGTTTTTAGTAATACGAACAGCGACATCGCTATGAAGTGGTAAAGATCGCTAAGTCATTTATATGGATCAAAGAGAGAAAACTGAATTCTTACCAATATCTTACGTTCCATTGTCCTTCATATGTAGGTAGTGTCGCTGATGGTTTGAGTAAAAAATTGTACTTAAACAAATGCTCGTCTCATCGAACAGGTGGTGAATAGTATCTTGTTCCGTACAAATTCCCATTTCACATTTGATGTTCACATTTACGCGAGCGTTATAGGCGCAAACTTATGGACGGATAACTCTGTCCAACGAATTTAGCCTGAGCATTAGCAAAAGAAAAACACGTATTCCTAATTTTAACTAAATCGGTCAACTTTTGCTCAAGTTATCGTTGGTCACGTAAACGTTACTGACAGACAGACAGAATGCATATTTCGTTGAATGGAAGAAGCTCTCTTAAACTTTTAACGAAATTTGAAAAACAGGAGTTATATGTCTCTGTTATCGTTATCTCAAACAAAAAAATTCTCGGTGAAGTTCGGTATTCGGCCACATACACCAGTGGGATCACTTTATACAGATTCACTATGATATATACCAAGGAATTTCATAAATGTCAGAATCTATCTCCAGGGCTGGAACAAAACCTGGAGAGGTAAGATGTTTTTCTTTGATGATACCATTAGGATGGATATACATACCATTAGGTATATTTATCCCTCCCGCGTATTGAACAAATGTGTAGAAAGATGTAAAAACGATCACAAAATACCTACAAAGAAGTGCCTAAATTCCCAACATGCAAATCATCGTATTCTACCATAAACAATACTAGCTGATGTATTAGCTGTTTCACATTCAGAATCTAAAGAGGACATATCGTTTGTTTTTCTGCAGTCACGGAGTCATTTTGACTCCTGTTTAGTCTTACACGTAAATTTGTTGTAGGTCATTTTGACGCAGAATAATATTAACAGCATAATCTAATTAGTGTTATTGTTTATTTGGCCATTTCAAATGTTATAAATTAGGTATTGTATAACTTTCAATTGAATAATTATTACAAATTAAAGGCAATAAAATTGTAATTTATTCATTTATAAGTATAAATTATTATATTTTTTTGTCTTTATATGTATAAATTATATAAATTTAATAGAATATGAATATAGTCAAATAATGGAGAAAAAAAAAAAACAATGATCCAAACGACATTTATCGCTTGATGTTGGAAATGACCGATTCAGATACCGATTATGAAAAAGAGCGTATTCGACAATAATGGTGACGCTTGTGATTTGGACCCTGATTTGAAAATAGAAAATGCCTTTTTTGATTCCATCAGCGATGATGAGGAAAATGATAAATTAATTGAAACAATTTACGAAATAGAAAAATCAAAGGAAAGGAAAGAAAAAAGCTACATAAATAAAGTAAATAAAACCACTCCGGTAGATAACAATACCGGGTATGTAATAATAGTCCAGATTGAAAAACCGGAATTAAAAGGAAAAAATGTTCTTTCGTGGCAAACTAAGCACCCAAGTGTCCCATCATCTCGCAATAAAACGTGTTAAAAAAATATTATACATATTAAGCTTTAAACTGGGTTTAATAGATTAGGGAGTCAATATGACTCAAGGTTAGTCATAAGAGGGTAAAAAGTATGGTTAGCGTTCTAGGGTTAACTTTTTGACATTGCAACTTATTTAACTCTCACTCGTCAGCGAATTTGCAGGAGTTTACTTAAATTAATTAACATTATTTGGCAAAATTGCCATTTATACTTACTTTATCCTGAACATCATGAGCCTCATATTGATAGCGACAAAAACTGCTCCAAGCAAGCCACCGATGACTCCCATCAGTATGAATATTGGCAGTTCAAACACTTCGTACTTTGTGATGGTGTCGTTCAGCTTGCCGAAGAACAGCAAACCTGGGTGCGTTAGCTGACCTGCAACAAATAAACAAAAACAAATTTAGAATAAAAAAATAAATTTATCAATGAATAATATTTATTATTTAATCAATACGTAGCTTTAAAGAAATAGGCATAAATAGATCGTGATTGCATCATACCGACAACAAATTACCCCGAGTAAAGGAACCCCCGGAAAATCCAGGTACAATCTACAGTTTAGGAAACCTATATATAAACTAGGCATCGCGTGGCTCTATCATTGAAGCGAGCGTATTGCAATAAAATGCTGACTATTGAAATTTGTTAATCATGATGAATGTCATACTTGAAGATAAGTGGAAGAGGGTAGTAAGGGGTAGAGTGGGGGTACTCGGTACAAAGCTTTACTTCCTAAACAAACCTACACACAGTACGACTATAAGAATCTTAACCACCCGTCATAGCTTTTAAACTAATATTATAAATTTATCACTTCATTACTCAAATACTACTGCTTGTATCAAGTTGAAATTTCACATACTTGTTTCAATTGTACTTTAGACGATGTACATGAAGTACCGGTAGTAACGTAGTATATAAAAAGTTCTTTTTATCTTGTAATTATTTAATTTTAATTCCGGTTTTTCATGTTCCGGTTTTATTAAAATCGTTACGTTAGAACGTAAGATATCGGTAAAAAGGTTGTTTTCTCTATTTTAAACGTTTAGGTCCGCTTTAATAGTTTTAGCGATCTTTATTCATTCATAGCAGTGTCGTTTTTGGTTTTACTAAAAAAATGTTATTTGTAAAAAATGTTTGTCTCATCGAATAAGTGATGATAGAATTTTTTCCCGTCCTGAAATTCCAATTTTAAATTTGAAGCTCACGTTTACGCGAGCATTGCTCGCGAACTCTTGGACGGATCACGCTGTCCAACGAACTTAGCCTGAGTATTAGTAAAAGGAAGATGTATACCCAATTTCAACTAAATCGGTCAATTTTTACTCAAGTTATCGTCGGACACGTAAACGTTACACAGAGACAGACAGACAGGCAGACAGACAGACAGACAAGATGCATATTTCGTTGAATGTAAGAAGCCGTTCTTCTCTCCAGTCGTCTGTATATCTTGTGTTTGCTTCAACATCACGATGCACCACACCCCAGAAGATGCTTCCAGTAGAGGAAGCGAAACCAAGGACTTCAACCCCTTCATGGCGCGGATTTCACCAGAAACTTAAGCTGTTTATGACGAATCTACCCGCGGAAGCCTACGCACCAAGATAAAAAGGCATATGCTGTAATAACACAATATCGATAAAACTAGGCATCGCGTGACTCTCAGGGTAGTTGACATTTGTTCAAAGATTGTTCAATCTCTTCCCAGACTAATTGGTTTTGACTTAGTTTATTTTCTCATTTATTTTATCCTTTTTTTTGCATTGTTATTTATTACTATATTATAGTTTCTACTGGCAATTTTTTAAATATATAGAGACTCCTATATAGATAGACTTGGAGAGTATTATATTCGTAGTAACTAATGAATGATGTATAATAATATAGTCCTGATTTTATTCCTTGAAGGCATTGAAATAAAACCATTTAGGCATTTCATTTAATTGCTAGGCCTACTTGACAATAGGAAATATAGCCACTAATTCCTAGCATGAGGCCGCGTGGAGCGCGGGGTGAAAATAAAGGCTAGAAATAAATATATATATGTAATTATATTCGGCTGTGTTAATGACCTGAAAGGAAAACTGCGCAAGTGCACTAGGAAGGAAGGGGGGGGGGGGGGGGGGGGGGGTACACTCAGTGACGTTCTCTGAATAACCTTATAATTAAAAGCAGAAACCCTGTAATAACTATAAATAATTTTTTCTCGAAATTTACAAAAAATATATATTAATTAAGAGAAGAAAATGCGATAAATAAAGCTCTAATCAATAACACTCATTAACTTTACAATTAATTAATGTTCATTAATTAAGTAATAATATATCTAAATCTTCTTATAAAATTACAATTATATTCTAAACAACCTGTTTCACTGTTATTGTGAAGTACTACTTCATAAAATATCGACTCTTATTAAATCATTGTTACCAAAATAATTACAAAAAAAGGTTATTAAAAAAAATTGATATAATCGGACCAATTTTCAGTCTCAAGTGGTGCCAACTTGAAGTGAATGAACCATTATTCCCTTTTTATCGCATTCCTGAGAGGAAATAGCTACTTTTCTTAGAGTATTATGATTGTGTTGGTAGCAAACTATAAAGGAAGGTTTTTAACCTAAAATTCCCTTAATAATGGAATAATTTGTCAAATTATTTAGAGGAAAGTATAATGCCCGGTTTCCCAATCCTCAATAACCTACTTTGTTGTTACGTTAAATGTTAATGGCTATTAAATGCATTAATTAGGTTTCTTGTTCGTTCATTAAACATATAGTGGGGATAATCATCTATTAATTTAATGAATAGATTAATTTGTTTATTAAAAATTTGGTTTGTTTCCAAAACCTCTATAAAATAATTTTAACCCTTGTTCAGACTGCCGAACCGAACAGAGGAAACTAGCCGAGCATTGGTCTATTGCGCATGCTCAGGCTAAAGAGTGCCTGCGTATCTCAGACTAAAGAGCGCCTGCGCATGCTCAGACTAAAGAGCGCATGCGCATGCTCAGACTAAAGAGCGCCTGCGCATCTCAGACTAAAGAGCGCCTGCGCATGCTCAGACTAGGCATGCGCGCACAGACCAATCCTCGGCTCGTTTCATCTGATCGGTTCGGCAGTCTGGACGAGGCTTTAATGTTTACTATAAAGGAAACCTAGCAGGTAGAAAATAACCTACCTTAATAAGTGTGAAGATTGACATAACTGCGCATGTTATACAAACCAGTACTTGGTTGGTTTGTTCCAACCCCCCTATTTGTACCGTCCTTTGTATTGTCCCGAGTATCTTTCAGGGATCGTTTAGGACAGGTTTTATACGCATGCGCTAACATTGTACTGCAATAAAATCATTTCAGGTTTGAACGGGTTTGGACTGTAATTCTACCCATATTTAAAACATTCAAGGAAACCTAACAGTTAGGGAACCTTCCTGTTGATATGTGTGACAAATGACATAACTGCGCATGTCATATAAACCAGTACTTTGTATTGTCAGAGGATCGTTTGGGCCGTACAGTAAACGGTTTGCAATCGATCCCTGCGCGGGTTGGAACAGTTTGGAAATGGTACGAAGTACAGTCACAAGTCGTGTTAGATCGGCATTTATCCATTACGCATGCCCATGACGATCCAGCGGACGGTACACTACTTGCGGTTGGAACCTTACATCAAAATTTGTTATGAAGATGCGTGCTTAGACTATAAACGTGAATCTTTAACTTGGTTTATCGAAAAATTTCAAAAAAGTTTTTAAATAGCGTGTGATATTCATATCACAACACAACTTTTTTTTGTTGATATACCCATCTAGTGCAGTAAAAATAGGTTTTGACCTCGAAAAAATTAGTACAAGCAAGAAACTAGGTGGAGATGTTGTGTTCAGCTTCCTGTTGAATGTACTAAAATTCCCCTAAAATAGAAGTTGTGCTATTGCCACCATATTGAAAAATAGTGGCCCATTTTTGGGGTTTCCTTATTATTTCTTAAATATTGTAGACAGAAAAAAGAGTTTGAAATAAAAAATGTAGAGGACTATGAAATATAAGAATTTTTAACTTCCATCCTGAAATTCCCCCAACAACCCCAACATTTTGTAATGGAACCCCCCAAAAATAGTGTTTTTTTTAAAAAAGAAAAAATTAATATATGTGTTTGTTTTTTGGGGAGAATAAATATATATTCGAAAAGAAGACAAAATTGGCAACTAAAACTAATCTACGGCATTTTTGCCTAGGACGAACGGGGTGGCGCTGACGCGTCTCAGAAGATTTACCTTGGTGCTCCTAAACGGGAGAGCTAATGGAAACGACAGGAGGGCTTATGGAGAGTTGCGTAGTACAATTTACAAAGCACTTTATTCTCTGCAACTTATATTCAATAGTTTTTTTTCAATAGGAGTATCTGTTTCAAATATGTGGTCCTGGAAAGTCGCAAAATGTAAGTTTGCACTGAAATGAGAAAATTACCCGGTTTCTGACTTTTGCTTACGGCTATACTACTGAACCGAATTTGAAGATTTATATACTCATTCTACGCAGAATTTAACCCTCTTTAATATTAAATAGGTTGTCATTTTCTGTCCGACTCACTGTTTTCGAGCTACAAGCAAAAAAACTGGAAAAAAAGTTCAAACATTTATTCTTTTTTTGGGCTCCCATAAGTTAAGCTCCTCAGATTACACTTATTTAGGACCAAATGAAGGTATTACAACGATTTCCAGCTTTCTGATAATTAATTCCCAGAAAAATCCTTATTTGACTGGCCTATAGGCTTTATTATGCTTTAATATTAATGTTAAATATTTCAAGATAAAAAGAACTTTTTCCGTGGTAGGCTGTGAAATAGTAACTTAAGAGCCTAAAAAACATAGCTAAAATCCATTTTTTCATTACGTGGACTTAAAAAATCTTTTCATTACTCCTAGCTGTAAAGAAAAAAATGTTTACGTCCTAGGACAAAAAAAGTTTTTATTGTACTGCTGGCACTTGTCAAAACTTCCGTTAGCAGCGCTGCAGTCTTTGTAGAAATGCTTAGTACGATTTAATTCCGCTAGATGTCAATGCGTTTTATTTATCTTTTCTTATAGTGTAACCTCTTTTTAAGGTTTCTTTTTTTAAATAATAAGTATGTACTAATATTTGTTATTATTTTATTGATTAATATTTAATGTTTTTTCATTGTCTGCTACCTCGGAAAAAATAGTATATGCTACGCGACTGTGAAGTGTTTTTTCTTTACCTTGGCAATATTTACTGTCGAGCGAAGTGAAACAGTAAATGTAATTGCCGCGGTAAAGAAAAAACTCACTTCACAGCCTAGTAACATAATATACTATTTTATATACTACGTTTTTAAATTTTCTGTTGAATCGTATGTAATGTTGATAATATAATTGTTTTTGTTATATAATATATGTTAGTGAAAAAAAAAAAAAATAGTTTCGAATTTATTTACTTCACATAAATGACAACCATCTAGAGAGCTGATCTTAAACCTATAAAAGGACAAATCTTTGTACAACGGATCTCCCCAACACCAAATCTAAAGCATGCCATCGATATATTTGAAATAATATAATCGATATTTCCTGTTTTGCTGTCATTCAATGTTTATCTATCACAAATTTGAGACACGTCAAAATGAAGATTGCGTAAATATGGGACATGCCAAAACAAATAAAATAACTTGCGGATATTTTCCGAACTAACTTTCCGTACAGCAAAATTTGCTGAAAACCAATTAAATTCTGCTGAAAGATGGCTAAAAGTATTAAAATAATGCATAGTCATCGTGTTTTGAGCTATGCTAAAAGTTTCAAATGTCTAGCTATTCGGGAAGTTTGTTAGAAATCGATTGCCAGATTTGTACCGGACAAACAAACAAACAAACAAGAAAGCAAGCTAATAAAAACGTAGTAAAATAAACAATGTATTACCAACTTGAACAAACTAAAAAAGTACATTTAATTGCTAACTAAAAATATCAAACAAAATAAAATTAAAAGTTGGCCAATCGAGCATATCTCTCTTATAAGATTATCCACTTCTCTCCTCATTATATTTTTTTTCATGTAATAAGCTCATGCAAATAATTAAACTTTCTTTACTTTTAAAATAAAAAAAAGATATAGTTTTCCTCTCCAGTAAACTTTTTAATGTCTTTTTTGTCAACAATTTATCTTTACAATAGCGACAAAGTGAATAATTTATTTTAAAATTTTATTTTGTCTCCCTGTGTGGTTTTACAAGTTAAATCTTAAGATTATTTAAAAAAATAAGAAAACAAAAATAAAAAGTTTTTACATACATTTTTTTATTTCTTTTATAACTAAAAAAAAATCTCAAACCAATTTAATTATTTATCTACTGTTGAGAGTATAAAAAAAAAGTTTTACATTTTTAAAAAGTCAAGAATGAAAAAGGGGGAGGGGAGGTTGTAGAAAGGGCGAGTTTATTCAGGTGGAAGTACAAACAAAAAGGTTTGGCAGGTAAGGGCCAATGTTTCATTTAGAACCTTCAGGTGGAAAAACAGGGCAAGTCTCTACCGACCTAAGGGCATCAAAGGTCCAAATTCTCCCTCAACATTGCTTTCAAATCACTTCTGGGTCTCTTTGGACATTTTAAACAGGAATGGGCGACCAGGGGGGGGGGGGGGGCTCTAGGGGTCCAGAGTCCGTTACCCTTCCTTTAATTGACGAAAAGCAATTACCTTGAAAACTGGATTATTGAAGCAGCTGAGAAGAGTCAGCTGTTAACCCTCCCCCCCCCCCTGGCTTAGTATTATGTAAATTGATAAATGCATTAATGTCTTTGTTGCTTATTAACATTTTTGGGGAAAACAATAGTTATTTATGCTCCTAGGAAGTAAAGTAAGCCAGTATTCCCTGAGCGAATAAGTTGGTTCTTGAGGCGAAGCCGAAGGTAATTTCCAAAAAGTGGTATCTTTACTTTTGGTCGAAGAGTGTTCAGAAAGTTTTTCAGATTTTTTGCACTTTACTTTCTTAAGCGAGATAGAAAGGGTGGGGGGGGGGATACTTTCCACGCACTAACTTCAAACTCGCCCATGCTCGCACTATATCAAAGCGTATAACCAAAAATTATATGTTTTTGTAATCAGTTCGGCGTACCCTTTCATTTGATACCCCCACACGGTGTCCAAAAAATTATTATTTTTTAACCCTTAAGTTTTTTAACCCTAATATTTTTGGAAAATTAATTTTTTTAAGTCGCTATATTTTTAAAATGTGTGTGTAGGTACTGTACACATATATTATGTCAAATTTCAAAGTGATCGGACGAGAGGTGTTGTAGAGAAAGCAGGTGACAAACGGACGGACGGACAGACACACGCAGAAAAATAAAGGGTCCTTGGTTTTGCCTACGGACCCTAAAAAAACGAGGACTTACAATTTCCTGCTAAATGTTTTGAAATTTTGCAGTTCTGTTACGTGTAATAATCCAAATACATAAAGAAATCATTCCTCAAAAACAAGGGGATGCTTAGGGTTTCTTTTATTTTCTTTTATTTTATTTTTTCTTTTTTTTTTCTTTACGGAAGTGCTTCATGTGGGATTAACATGCATGCCAACTATCGTTAAAATCGGCCCAGTAGTTTAGGCTCCATGTGTCTTAACAGAAGACAGACGGACATTTTAAAATTTTACTTCTTTAGACTCAGGGGATCTCAAAACGTGTAAATCCATCAAAATCGAATTTTCACGCCACAACAATACATTCTCTTTATATGAAAAAGTAAAAATAGAGGGGGGGGGGGGGGGGGGTACAACGAACGCTATCTTTAAGGACACATGGCACAAAGATGGATTGGTAAAAAACACTAAACCAAATATATATATTTTTGTACTTAGGGCGTCCTCCTCTTTCTTTAACAGCCCCCCCATGATACATTTCCGTTAAAGAAAAAATATCAACCCTTTAAAATCAACCCTTAGTTTGTAAGGGATAGTTTCTTAGGGCTTTCCTACAAAAGCGAGGACTCTTTTAATCTGTTTTGGCTACGGACCCTAAAAAGAAGAAGAATCAGGAGTAGGACCTCATGAACCTTCACCTCTGTCGTGAAGTTCATTTTCAAGGTTTGGCGCCATCTTGAAATGGCTGGGCCGATTATGCTGGTTAACGAACCCGTTAACTTTAAAATGTCTGTCTGAATTGTTAAATTACCAACCGGACCCTTTGTCCGGCAACAAAGCACATATTTAGGAAAACTTAATTATTTTTTTAAAATCAGTCTGAGTAAACTTCGAGACCATTTCTCTTAAGCAAAGAAAAACAATTTTCACGAAATGAAAGGGTATTTGAACTATTATCATCTGTAGCTTTATTAACTAAAAGAGAAAACAAAGCCTTATTGGTTTTCATGTTGTAACATGTTCATGTTTCATTGTCTCCGCATTTTCTTTTATCTTAGTGAAACTAGACTTTCCTCTGAGAAAAGCTGCTTGTATCCTGTACGAGTTCATTATTATTTAGATTTACTAGAGCTTGACAATTTTAAAACAAAACAATATTTAGCTCCAAGTCTACAGGATGTGTCTACAGGATGTGTCTACAGGATGTGTCTACAGGATGTCGAGGCTTGAATCCCAAGAATTGAAACCAATGTGTCTACATTATTACCTTTGTTTATATTTTCTCATATATACATTATACATAGTATTAGTAAAGAGAAAGAATTTTGATTCAATTTAGAGATTTTTTATGATTTTTCACGTGGGTAAAAAAAGGTTTAAAATATAAAATAAATGTTTCACGTGTCTACAACCACCAATACAATTTAAAAAAAATTCTGTTTTTACTTTCTCATGTAAAGGGAGAAAGTATTGTGATGGCTCGAAAATTCGATTTTGATGGATTTACACGTTTTGAGGTCCCTTGAGTCCAAAAAAGTGTTTTTTTTTTTTTTTTTTTTTTTTTTTTTTTTTTTTTTTTTTTTTAAATGCCTGTCTATCGTCTGTCTGTAGTCTGTGAAGACGCATAGAGCCTAAACTTGAAATTGGGCGTACCTACATGCTCAGAAAAATCATACCCTGAGGAGAAAACGAGAAATGAATTTTAGCTTCAAATTTGTGGGCATTACCCCCAAAACTCTGAAAAAACGTGGACATTTATTTCTCGAAAACGGTTCCGACGATTTTTATTTAAACAATTCAAAAATGTAGTCCATTTAAATTCGAATCGATATAACCCGTTACCTTCGAGTAAGCTCCCCTGTTTTTCCCCCTAACTTTCCGTTTTTCCGTTACCTAAGGTAAGCTCGGAAGCAAAAAATGCAAAATTACGTTTTATGTCTCTAAATTCGGAAAATCAACTGACAGATCATATAGATTAAGATCTAACACATGGTATTTGTAATTTTTATTTGAAAAAAATTAGGAAAGCTGAGTCAAACTTATGCCTCACATAAGCAATAGAAATAGAACATATAAATTCATGTCTTCTTCTATACCATTAACACATTATATTGTTTTGAAAAAAATATTCGGTCAAAGAGAGACACTTTCAAATAATACTGTTAATTCAAAATTTTAAACTAATTTTATCTAGTAGATCCCTAACCCTCAAATAACATGTATTCATTCATAAATAATTGTATGTTATATATATATATATATATATATATATATATATATATATATATATATATATATATATATATATATATATATATATATATATATATATATATATATATATATATATCAGCAATATAATACCGTGTGACACAGTTTCTGTCTCTCGTTCAGTCCATGAAAATGTTTGCGAACCACCGAATCTCAATTACAAATTTGGATGGTAGGCTCTAACTAAACTACTGACGACACTAAATTCATTTCATCCTTCTGCGCCCATTACTTCCTCATTTACATGAGCACAAACTTTTTTTGTTCTGAAAGTAGGTACTCATTTGATTTTAAAGAAATTTGGATGGTTTGTCGAAAGTGGCCTACAGAGTGGTCTCATTTGTTGAATAACAATGAATTCGGCTCCTCTAGAGATCGAAACAGTTCAAGACAATCAAATTTTCAATTCCCAGTGTGAATACTATAGGTTGTGCCTACTAAATAGTGTACCGTTGTTTTGGGATCGTCTCGGGCATGCGCAATACATAATAGCCGTTCAAACCCGACTTTGGACAGTGTTTCGTTCCTTAAACTGTTCGAACCCGCGCAGGGATCGTCTGCGAACGGTTTACAATGCGGTCCAAACGATCCTCTGACAATACCAAGCACTGGTTTGTATGACATGCGCAGTTTTGTCCATCGTCCCACACTCAGAGCCAAGGAAGGGGTAGAGGGAACAATCCGATTTGAAAAGTGGTTCATTATTCTCTCCCCCGATACTAAACCTTCCAAGCGAGCTCAATCCGAACTAAAGTGATCACGTGGTCACTGGTCCTTGTCTTATTAGTCTATTCCTTATTCTTCTGTCCCCACGGACTCTTGTCAACAAATCCTTATCATAACAGTAGCATTTATTTGATACCCTACTCAAAGAATATTGCTATTGGTTATCTAGGAACTGTTACTCGTTCATTAATGATATTACTGCCTTTAGATAATTAATTTGGTTAACAACAAACATTAAAGTACATATTTATAAAGAAAACTATATTAAAAATAAAAATATTAAATGTCGTAAGAAAATATCACTTATTCTTATCAGCTGATAAATTTCGAGTTTTTATCGAGATATCGATACTGTTTCACCAAACTGCCGCTTGAAAGTGTTAGTATAGGGGGGTAGCATAATGAACCACTTTTTGAGACCCTGATTCTGTAGTATTGTTCCCTCTAACCCTTCCTTGCTCTGAGGTCACACATGTCAACCAAGGATCTTATATAAAGCGGATGTAATGTTAAAGAAGGGGTTTAAGACAAAAAAGTGACCCCATGAAGGTAAGAGAAATTGGAGAAAAAATCATACTGCGCATGCTCCACGACCTTTGAACTGGGACAAATTACCTTTTTTAACAGGTTATAACCTGACACTTATAAACAAATTCTTGGAAACCTATAACCAAGAGGAAGGTAATTTGTCCCATTGGAGCTAATATTTTACATATCTTCATGGGGTCACTTTTTTGCCTCAACCCTCTATCCCCTTTATATAAGATCCTTGATGTCAACAGGAAGGTTTCCTATCTGTTAGGTTTCTTTGATTGTTTTTAAAGGCCGATTTACACGTGTTAAGTTGTTAAGTGGTTAACTAAATTTTAACTAAATTTTAAGTGACTTAATTGTTAGTAAGCGTTTACACGTATTTTCACTTAATATTTAGTTAAGCTGTTTAGTTCACTAATGATGGACGGCGACCAACGTGTTCAAATCATAAAATACTGTCTTAAAAATGATTTTAAATGAGATTTTGGACGAAATAAAGTATCTATTTGTAAATAATATATAATTTTTGTCGAATAAAACATTTTTAAATAATATATAAACAAAGATCTGCAAATCTATAAGCTAGGTTCCGCCAAACTTGTGCATTTAACTAAATTGCGCATGTCCAGTGATTAGCCACGCCCACCTACTAAACAGAAAAATAGAAAAATGTCTATTCTACTTGTTTAGTTGCACGCTAAATTTTAACTTGCAACTTATTACTAAATTCACTGTTTATATGCATCAAGTCACTTAAAATTTAGTTAATCACTTAACAACTTAATACGTGTAAATCGGCCTTAATATGGTGTGAATTATAGTCATAAACCCGTTCCAACGTGACATGATTTTATTTCAGTACAATGTTAGCGCATGCGTATATAACCTGTCCTAAACGATTCCCAAACGATATGCGGGACAATACAAAGGATGGTACAAATGAGGGAGTTGGTACAAACCAATTATTTTACACTCATGTGACCATGTTTTCAATATTAGTTTGTAAGGAGCTATGTGTCACAATATTTTTGTACTAAAGAATGCTATTTAAGTAAGATTGTATTATAAAGTTGCTTATAATACCTAGTTACTTATAATATCTTATTATAGCTCACCTTCATCTAACAATTACTGTTGAACGAACGTTACAGGACGAACAAATCAACCACTTTCCTCATTGATCAAGAGAATTAATCTGACATTGCTGGTAAACGAAGACTTAATCATTGTTTGTATTTGGATTATTGTGTGAAATTTCGGTTTCCGTGAGAGCATCCTAAGTCTCTTAAGTGAACTTGATCCTTTAATCTGTTTGAATTTGAAATCGTTCCAATAAGGTTAAATGGAAGATCAGTGAGGCGAAGCGGCTCTAGGAGCTTTCTCCAAGAATCAAAGCCCCAACACTGAATATAATCGGGGTTCGATTCCTAGAGAGTTGATACATAATCGCATTAAATAGTTGTGTCAAATATCTGATCTCTCCAACCTTAATTACCTATTTAGTGTTATGGATTTATCTTAGAACCAAATTCCTAACACCTACGTTTGATTACTAGAAATTTTGAAACTTGTTTTGCATAAATTATCACGTAAATTGATGACTTATACCGCAAACAACAACTACTATAATAACCGTTGTTAACTGAAAGCATCCTTAGAAACATGTTGTGGCTTTTAGAATTAATAGTAACATTAGCAAAACTTAAATAAAACTAAAGAATAATTCTGTTTAAACTTAAAATGTGTGTTTCTCTTTTAAATATTTAGATAAAAAGAGGTTTAGCGTCGCATTTATAATTACACGTCTATTATCTTTTCCTTTCTGTTTTTCTCGTCTCCTTTTCTGCCCCTTTATTTTCCGAGATGTAGATTTGAAAATTGTCTGCTTCTCTTCTTTTTCAAATTTATCTCTCCCAACCACGAGTTAAAAATAATAATTATGAGGCAATTAAATATAATGATGCGGTTAAGCTTAATTAAATTTAATTACATGACGTGCTAATAAAATAATTAATAGTTAACAGTCTTCATGTGAGGGACGCTGAAAAACTCTTAAGCATATACATATATATTCTACAGTTTTCATATTCTCCCTAGAGGCAGTAATAGTGTGTGTTTTAACTAAGGGAAAATATGCTGTCAAATTTCTCTAAATGGTCGTTCATCCTCGAATAATTGTCATTATTTTAATTTCCGTGTTGTTTTACTAAAAGAACTGTTCTTATATTTCTAGCTCTAAACTTCCTCACATTGAAGTACATAATTACTCGGTCCAATGTATTTAGGGTCAGTAGGCAAAACCAAGGACCATTATATTTTCCTGCGTGAGTCTGTCCGTCCGTCCGGTCGCATGCTCTCACGGCTATACCTTTCGTCCGATCACTTTAAAATTTGGCATATATATGTGTTTAGTACCTACCCACACATTTTAAAAATATAGCGACTTAAAAAAATTATTTTTTCCGTGGTAGGCTGTAAAATAGTAACTTTACAGCCTAAAAAACATAGCTAAAATCCATTTTTTCATTACGTGGACTTAAAAACTCTTTTCATTACTCCTAGCTGTAAAGAAAAAAATGTTTACGTCCTAGGACGAAAAATAGTTATTTATGCACCTAGGGAGTAAAGTAAGCCATTATTCCCTGAGCGAAAAAGTTGGTTCTTGAGGCGAAGCCAAAGGATTCATGGTCCCTAAATCCCGAGGCGAAGCCGAGGGAAAAACTCTAATTAGCTCCCGAGGCGCAGCCGAGGGAGATAATTATCGCGAGGGGAATAATGGCACTTTACTCACGAGGTACATACAATATTTTATCTCCAGTAGAAAAAAGATTCACACTTTCGTCCATTGAACAGTTTTTATTTAATATTTTAATAAATAACAATAATTATTAGCACTTTTAATAGCAGATATTAGAGATTCAATATTTAAAAAAATAAGAATTGGAATTAAACTCAAATAGAAGGTTATTTAGATGCAGGTTATAATGTTGTAAACAAAGATTAACATGGTCAAAAAAGCGCAGTGCCGCCAACCTGATTTCGTCAACTTCATTACATTAGCCATACATTTTCTACTATTTATAAAATAATTAAGTTGCAATCTTTACTTTTTTGCCCTACTTTACTTTTTCGCCCTACTTTTACTTTTTCTCCCTCCTTTTTGAGTTAGGGATGAAAAGACCTGTTTTAGTCCCTCTAAACTAATTCAAAATCATAACTTATTTTCCCTACTGGAGATAAAATACTTTATCAGAAGTTTGTTTATGTGTTTTGAGAATAACAGAACCATTGGATAGTTCAAAGTAAGCTTTTTAGCATTTTATAAAGCTACATCAATAGGAACTACTTAAACAATACAGTGCTGCCTAAGGACCCTCGCTTTGTGTTGACTAGCACACACTTGACCTGTTTATTTATTTAATAGTTTTCGTGGTTACATTCTACAAATCCTTATTCCTCATTCCAATTCCATCCGCTACCTGGGGCTACACTTGGATCGTCGTCTAACATGGGCACATCACACTAAACATATACGTCAAACATGCAGTACACGCTAAAAACTCCTACACAGACTCTTACACAACACATCTAAACTCAGCATACAGAACAAAGTACTTATTTATAACACAATAATTAAGCCTTTATGGCCATATGGCATAAAACTCTGAGGTTGCACCAAGCCTTCCAATTCCTATCGCATCCAATCTCTTCAATCCAAGATCCTAAGAAAAATAGCTGACGCTCCCTTCTATGTATACAATTTTATCCTTCATATTGACCTCAAAGTACCCTTTGTCCTAGAATTAGCCATACCCGATACAAATCCTTCCACGATTCCCTTTTTTGACCATTCTAATCCACTAGTCCACAGTCTGGTTTTCCGGTCCATTCCTGACAATCCTATTCGGCGCATGATGAGGCAGTGGCCACGAGACCTCTTAGATAACTGAAATATACTTAAATTTGTCTAGTTTATTTAAATTTTTTATTTAATTTTTTATATCAATAAAATCTGTCTTATTCAGTAAGTGTTATCACTGGATATTTTCTTACATCATGTTAATTCATCTTAGATCTGTATTGCTTATAACAATTACAATTTTAATTTAAATCAAATTATAATTATTAACAACTACGGGAAACAACCAGAGAAAAATACACTCCAGCGCTGGGATTTGAACCACAGGCCTCTATATACTAACTATTCTCGATCTAGTTCTTTGTCATTAATGTTGACTTCTCAGATTTGAGGAATAAATTGAAAGCTTCAATTCGGGACAAGGTATCATTAACGTCAGAGAAATTCATTCTCCTGCGTAGCTTAGTTGGTAGAGCACTATACTGGAAATATAGAGGCCTGTGGTTCAAATCCCAGCGCTGGATTGTATTTTTCTCTGGTTGTTTCCCGTAGTTGTTAATTTGATTTAAATTAAAATTTAATCTTTCCGTAGTATGAATACTACCAAAATCGTAAAATATGAACAATTACAATGTATTGTAGTTGCAGAATTCAAATAAAATTTTTAAAAAAGTGGTTACATTTGATTATTATGGAACATTTTATCCAATTTACCATAAAATTAACTACTTCCCTTCGGGGATTCGAACCCGGCCTCTCACCGTCCACGTTTAAATCTATTATCCTAGGAACTAGTTTTTTTCTCCGGGGAAACGATTTATATCACTAATTTAGTATAATAAAATTGATTACATTTTAGCCTTTGTCAATCAAAATCGTTGGAAGCGTTTTCGCGAAATGATTTGTTTCTCGTTTTGTCAGAGTTTTTGGGATAATAAAAAAAATTGGGCAAAACCACAACTTTTATTTACTTTTTTTCAATGAAATATGATATGCTAAAATACAATATCCCCCACCTCAATGTTTCTTGTACCCCCCTCGGTCACATATATTGTAATTCTATAGAATAATGTCAGAAAAAAGTCACAAAACATTTCTTATATAGCTGAAAAAGCAATGGAAATACGGGATTTTTGGAACGAAGTTTCTTATGGCACGTTCTGGAGCCCGGGAGTGAATACAAAAAAAACGACCAAAATCACCGTCACAAAATCACCGTCACAAAATTACCGTCACGAAATCTACAGAAGACGATAACTTGAGTAAAAGCTCACCGAGTTAGATGAAATTTGGTACACATGTTCATTTTACCAATGCCCAGGCTGAGTTCGTCGGAAAACGTTATCCGCCCAAGCGTTCACACGCAACGCTCGCGTAAACGTAAGCTTCAAAAGACGGGAAAAAGTGTTATTAAGGAAGCCTGTTACTTGACTTGTTTCGATTATTTTTGTTATATATGTCAAAAATGTAACTTTGTTTTGTAAATAAATAAAATATAATCAACCAAGTTGTCGAACACCCATATAAAACAAATAAATAAATAAAATTTCACCCTGATACAAGCAGAAGCTGTAGAATAGGGAAGAGATATATTTTATAATATTTTAAATTAATTGGCCGGGTAGGTAGAAAACAGTCCTATTTCAATCCAAACTCCTTTAACAAACATACTCTTTCACAATAAACTCATCATGATCAACTTTTTTCTTTTATTCAATATATATTTATAGTAAGACGCTTGCTTTAATTATACAAATAATGAGTTTCTTTTAATTTTGCCTTAACTCTGCTAGGTACAAACAGTTAGTTACTTTTAATTTTGTCTCTTTTCTAACTCCGCCATGTATAAGTAGTTAGCAATGTATACGTACATAGTAGTGTGATTATATAATTTATATTTAATGAAAAATGTAAGGAACTTCGTTCCTACCGGGTGTCCCGCGATACCACACGTATTTTTTTTTAAGTTTTAGGTAGTATTCATACAACGGAAAGATTACATTTTAATTTAATTGATTTTAATTAATTTTGGATTCGGGACTTGGTATCGGTAACGACAGAGAAAATCATTCTTCAGTATAGCTCAGTTGGTTAGAGCGCCTGTAACGGATATATAGGAGGCCCGTAGTTCAAGTCCCGGTGCTGGTGTCTATTTTTCTCAGTATGTCTCCCGTAGTTAATAATAAATATAATTTGATTTAAATGGATTATAATTGTTTCTTATTTTTCAGTTTTCTAAAAGTAAGTTCAGAAGTTTTTTTTGACTTTTGATTCGTGTTTTTTATGGTTTGAAAATATTCAAATGTCCAATATATATATTTTTTTTTACAAAATCTTTTCGGGCTAAAAATTGGGTCGAAAACCCCCAAAAACACAATTTTCTTCCGAACTTTAGGCTTATTTCCCGGGAAAACTGTACGTATAGGAGAAATTTTAACTTCAGATTCGGATTCAGCAACCTCGAAAACATAAAGTTCAGATAACATTTTCGGTACTTCTTTAGATTGTTACTCCCCTATGTTGTTTCAAGATAAAAATTACTTTGACTAAATATCTATTAAGAAAAAGGGATGTTTAGACCAATGTACTTTGGGACAAAGGAATATCACACTTCTGTTTTGATAAGGGGAGTAACAGACTAAAGAAGAATATTCCGTACACTTTCTTTAGATTGTTACTCCCCTCTATTTTTTTATAAGGAGAGTAACAATCTAAAGAAGTGCCAAATTTTCTTGGGGCCCGAAAGTTTGTTACATTTCGCATAACAGTGAATCAAACATATAAACTACTCTACATGTTGTTAAATAACCGCTTATTTTTGGGACTTGTACTTTCAAGAAATAAACAAAGTTTAGTCTCCGCAATGCGTAAAGTTTTTTTTTCAAGTTTACCTGAGTCAAGTAGAAGTAAAGAAGACAGACTGTGCCAAGAAGATAAGGATGAAGTAAACCTTGTCTGTGAAGAGAGAAAGGACTATCAAGTTTTTAGGAAAAAAAAAAACTTTTGTAATTGACAAGTTTGGGGGTTCTTGGGGGGGGGGGGGATGTGTGAAGTAATATATAAAAGAAAAAAAAAATACCTTGAGAAAATTCCACCCGAAAACCTACAAAACTGTATACCAAGGATAACTAACAACTTTCCCTCCAAAGAAAAAGGCAAAAACCTTCCAAAAGTGAAAATACATTGTTATGTGTGGGATTCACACTTTTCTTCTATTTCCACTTGGTAAATTATATGATCCGGGGAAAGCGAAGAAAAACCCGCAAAACCCTAAAGAAAGGAATGGAAAGGGGGGAGAAGGTATCAATTTTTTATACTCTTCACATTTTTCCCTCTCCCCAAACTTTAACGCTAAATGTGTGTTACTAGAGAGTGAAGATAAAATAATAAAATATACGTAAGGTTTTTCGCGCATCGCATCTACAAATAGTTTTAAAAGAAAACAACAAGAAAACATCGCACATCATAAAGAAAATTCAACTGCAGTAGGATCATTCCTGTACAAAAATAAGTGTACGTGTAGATATAGTTTTAAATGTTCAGTTTTTTTTTCCTTCTAGACTTGCTATAAAATATATAAACTTTATATATTGTATATTCTATATTGTAATAAGAAGACAAACTAAATTGTCAAAAAGTAGGTTAGTGATATATATATATATATATATATATATATATATATATATATATATATATATATATATATATATATATATATATATATATATATATATATATATATATATTTTAAGTGATAACTGAAGCATGAAATTTAGTTCGGAGGTGATAATCCATATCGCTATTTTAACTTAGACAGGATGAGGGATCTAGTCGTAGATATTTATATAAAATAAAAAAAATAAAGGACTTTGCGAGGGAACGAGAAATAACCTTTAAATCTTTCTGTACTTTACTCAAGTGAAGGGAAATACAAGATGAATGATGCCTCTTTACAAGAAACTAAATAAAAGAGAGAAGATTTCTCACAGCAAGAAATTTGTATAAATAAATACATGATATTACTTACATTTAACATGGATAAGATAAAGATAAAGATAATTTATTTACATTCAGTACAATTATTAAATTAGTACAATAGTAAATCGTCAATTAGATAATTAAGTTTACATGGATATCATTTTTAAATATTACAATGAAATATTATGGGTATTCAAGATTTTTTTAAATGTGTTAAATACTTTGCCATTAATGTGACACATAGCATTAATTAATGTGGCACTAGCGAATTTTCAAAGAAAATTACGTTATTGCAATGGCTTCAAAATTTTTTCCATGGAAATCCGTTTTAGACCATTCTGAATCGATTCCTAAAATGTAACACTTTTTACTTTTCCTCACTACTAATAGTAGGAAAAGTATTGTTTTCACCAAACAATTTTTTTTCGAGATTTCAACGGAATTATCCGTTTTAGGTGTTTTTAAGACCTCCTGAGTGGTTTTCAGCATGACGTATGTATGTGTGTTATCATCGTAGCGCCCAAGGTATTTAACCTAGAGAGATGAAACTTGGCAGAAAAATCAGTCCTTACCTGTAGTGGTGCCGCCCGGAAAATCAATTATTAAAATCGTAATAAATTGAAAATAGTCCTGATCGAGTTGAAATTTGGCACGAATGTACCTCTCTGTATGACAAACAAGCCCACTAAATTTCATTTTGATTTTGTCCGACATTTTGAAGTTATAAATTTTTGAATATTTAAACTTTGACGGTTAATAATACTGAAATTACATATAGGTTTTTGACTTATAGCATATCGTTGGAACCGGAAAGAATTAAGGAACAAATATAAAAAAACCCGATGAAATTCCATTGATTAGTTTAAAAGTTATAAGCGAATATAATTATTTATTAGTGCGATAATTTTGATGACGTCAAAGTTTGTTTACATCTGTCAAAATACCGCCAAACTTCAAATAATTAAATAAAATATAGGTATTAAAAATAAGGTTTTTTGAAGAATGATAATAAATCAGTTTGTTCAGAACGGTCACCCATCCATACTGACCACGTCCAATGCTGCTTCCTCCTGCTGCGAAGCAGCAGGAGAGGCCACTTTAGTGGCCTCTGAAGTGAGGTACTCCGTACCCGATTTTTTTTTTAAACTGTCAAATTGATTTGATTTTTTACAATATTAATTAAAGTATCAATTTAGAAAAATTTAAGGAGCTCAGACGGTTTAAATTAATCTGGGGCCATCTGCAGGCTACTTTCGACAAATCATTCAAAATTCATTAAAATCAGATTTGCTTTTGAAGCTATAGGTGTAAATAAATGTATGTTTGTGCGCATGCGGAAGAGAAACAAATAGGCGCAGAAGGTTGAAACTTATATGGGACTAACAATGGACTAATTATGACCTTCCATCCAAATTTCATTACAATCGGATGAGTAGTTATTAAGATATGTTGGCTCGCAAAAATTGAGTGACAGACTGACAGAAAAACAGACAGACCGTCTAATGTTAATAATGAAAATCGATCTTGTAATTATAATACAATTTCTACCTACATATATAAAATTAAAGTTTCGTCTGTACATTGGTCAGAATTGAAATATTTTTTCATTTTATACATTCTGAAAACCGAATCCGGCCTTAACTTTTTTTCGTGTATGTGGGATGTGTGTATGTCTGTCGCCCCAGTTAAACTTTAAAGGCGCAAAACTGGCTAAGCGATATTGATTTTTTTTTTTCAGAGATGAGCGCAAACATGTTGCGCAAATTTGTAGGCTTGGTTTCATCGAAAAATATTAAGTAGAACCAAAGTTATTAACAATTTTATAAAATAAAATGTATAGAAAAAATTGTTTGACCCACCGTAAACAAACCCCACAGACTCGCTATTCAAAACGTTTGGGTACTTCTAGACCACTTAGAGACTCTTGCTTTTTTTGCGTTTGGTCGGAAATTAGCCCAACCCGACTGGAAAAATCCGAAAAGTTAAAAAAAAATATTTTTACCCCCCTTAAAAAATTAAAGATGGCGAACGCACTTTAAAGTGTTTGTGGCTAAACGGTAAGTCGTATCGACAAACTGATTGCACCAGCAGTAACTGATTTTAAAGGATCTGCAACTTTGGTTGTATGACTTTTTGTCGTAACTCCATCGGTTCTACCTTAAATAAGCTAAAATTGATTTTTTTTAAAAATATATTTGACTTTGAGGGCTTATGGCGTCCACAATTGTTGACCGATTTAATTTCTGATTAGGTTGGTTACACCTCACACTAATGGTCTTTAAATCGAGTATTTATTATTTTATTAATTTTTCCCAGAACTAGAATTATTAAATATTTACTGGTGCAACAGCCATATTGAGAGAAGAGGCTGGTATAATTAAATTAATGCACCATCATGACTTCCCAGTCTAATTGGTTTTGTCTACGTTTATTCTTATTTATTATATTTATTTAGCATTTTTTTTTTTTATTGCTATATTACTTAGTTTCTATTGGCTATTTTTTAAATGTACAGATAGACTCCAAACTACGATTTGGAGAGTATTATAATATTCTTAGTAATGGAATTAATGATGTGTAATATAGTCCTGATTTTATTCAGGAAGGCTTTGGAAACCAAAACGATTTAGAAATTTAATTTAATTGCTAGGCCTACTATACATGATTATAGGAAAAATAGCCACTAATACCTAGCATAAGTCCCGCGCGGATCGCGGGGTAAAAGCTAGTCTTATATATATATATATATATATATATATATATATATATATATATATATATATATATATATATATATATATATATATATATATATATATATATATATATATATATATATATATATATATATATATATATATATAAATAGTAATTAAACCTTTAATAATTATTCACAAGGCCCACACCTCCACTCTGTCACCACTGAGCAAGACTAGACGTAGCTATTCTTCGTAGCAAGTAGCGTAAGTACTATTAAGTCTTTGAACAAGTTTATTCCCGTTATAAACATCTATAAAAGAACTTTCTGTACATTTTCTCACTAGAATGAATAATGTGAAATAAAAATAAACCTTCCAATTTGTTACAAAAACTTGAAGGTTTAATTTATTCCACTACATTTTTCACACACACACACATATACGAGTATATATATATATATATATATATATATATATATATATATATATATATATATATATATATATATATATATATATATATAGGTATATTTGAAAAGACTAAAAGTTAGTGTTTAAAAACAATTTGCGTAATGGCAGGGTATAGCTGTAAACAGCATTCACGTGAAATAATATAAGAAGTGCAAAAGTAAAATTAAGATTTTTTTTATATTTTATTTTAACGTTAATATAGTCTGTAAAATAAATAAAAAAAAATGTATTATATAGATGGGTATTCATTATATAAGAGGAGAGTTTAAAAATAATATAATGAAAGATGGTATTAATAAAGAAAAAAAAGGAGTTGGAAAAATTGTGAAAATAAAAAAAAAGGTGTTTTTCAAGTGTATATATGAGTACATAGTTTATTTTGAAGGTTGGGCGGTGCCCTGTGGGTAAGTTTAAAGCTTGAGGTCCCATATTGCTTGAACGTCCCAAGCTCTTACTTCCCACTTAGTAACCGAGCTTCTGAGTGGGGGCAAGGGGTGGTTTTGCCCCTTCTTCATTATGTATTTATATACTTGAGGGAGGTTGGCTCAAACACTTGGGTCGTCTAGAAGGTTTCGAGTAATTAGTATTCACACCTGTTCATTATGATGGGGGTTTTCCCATCCAATTTTCTCTTAAACATTATTCTCCTTATGTGTGAGAGAGAGATTTAGCGATAGAAATAGAGATTTACCGAGAGAGTGAGATATAGATAAAACAGAATATCTTAGTGCAAGTGAAAAGGCAAAGTCTCATCTTGAATTATCATTGTTAAGGATGTTTTAATTTCATGCTGAAGGATGAAGGCTGAAGGCTGAAGGCTGAAGGATGATTCTCTAGAGGTTTAGGATACATAGATAAGTTAAAGTTGCTTTTCGTGTTTGAAGTACACGACTAGTGTTGTCTTTGAAAGCAACATGTTGAATGCTTGTCTAAACACGTTTAGTGTCACATGGTTGAGTATGTTGTTACGAATTACCCAACACTTTGATTAGAGTCAACAAACACGGTTATTTACATTATATGTAAATACAATTTAGAAAGTAGATCTTGATATGAAGCAAAAAAAAAGTGCCAATTATTGTGGCACATAGCTTCCTCGCATCCTATCCCGTTCTTTTGTGATTTTATGTTTTTATTGTCTAATTTGTTTAATTGTTTCCCCTTTTTTTTAATCTGTATAAATTATTTTGATTTTTTACATGAATTAAAGTATTAATTTAGCAAAAGTTAAAGAGCGCAGACGATTTAAAGTAATCTGGTGCTATCTGCGGGTTACTTTCAATAAACTATAAAGGTTTCAAGCTAATCAGATAAGTACTTTTGAAGCTATAGGTGTAAATAAATGTATGTTTGTGCGCATGTGGAAGAGAAACAAATGAGTGCAGAAGATTGAAACTTATATGGGACCGACAATGAGCTAGTTATAAACTTACAAATTGCATTGAAATTGGAGGTGTAGCTTTTAAGATATGTTGGTTCGCACAAATTGAACGACAGACCGACAGACAGACAGGGAACCAAAAATGTTCCCTGATGTCTGAACCGTTTACGAGAAATAATGTTATTTCAAGTTTCTTTCAGAGTTTTTGGGGGGTAGTGCCCCCAAATTTGGAGCTATAATTTATTTGTCGATTTCGCTTGGGGGTATGATTTTTCTGATCATGTATGCTAAATTTCGTCAAAATCGGCCCAGTTGTTTAGGCTTCAGGCGTGTGCACAGACAGACGACAGAAAGACATTTTTTAAAAACCACTTTTTTGGGCTCAGAGGACCTCAAGACGTGTGTATTCATCAAAATCTCAAAATCGAATTTTCGCGCCATCACAATACTTTGTCTTTATATGAGAAAGTAAAAAAACTAGCAGGAGAAAAAGTGTGTCAACGTCATCAACGAGGGGAAAATAAAAGAAGAAGCGGCTCAATGTTTGTGCAACAGTTAATTGTCACGGCAACAGAGAGAAATCAAAAGAAATCAAAACAGAAATCCTGCTAATTTCCAACTCATCCTGAACAGAACAGCTTTTCACCGGTTATCTTGCTGCTGTTATCCTAGTAATCAACTTTACAAAGGATCCTTCATCAAATTAAATGTTTAACTAACTTTTATTCTTTAATTAACCAATTTTTACAACAATCATCTGTGTATTGCAAATCTGTATTATTCACTGTATTTAAATAAATAAAAGACCTTTTATAAAAATATTAAAGGATTATAGAATGAAGCAAATACGGAATAAATATAAACGTGAGAAAATCTTCCATCATGGCTTTGCTGACGTTCTAGAAGAATCTAGAAAAGTACGTGATGAGATGATAACGAGATGAAGAGATGAAATGAGATGAAGAGACGATAACGAGATGAAGAGATGATATCGAGATGAAGAGATGATAACGAGATAAAGAGATAATAACGAGATGAAGAGATGACAACGAGATGAAGAGATGATAAAGAGATGAAGAGATAATAATGAGATGATGATATGATAACGAGACGAAGAGATTATAACGAGATGAAGAGATGATAACGAGAAGAAGAGGTGCTAACGAGATGAAGAGATGATATCGAGATGAAGAGATGATATCGTGATGAAAAGATGATATCGAGATGATAACGTGATGAAGAGATGATAACGAGATAAAGAGAAGAAGAGATGATAACGAGATGAAGAGATGATATCAAGATGAAGAGATGATAACGAGATGAAGAGATGATATCGTGATGAAAAGATGATATCGAGATGATGACGTGATGAAGAGATGATAACGAGATAAAGAGAAGAAGAGATGATAACGAGATGAAGAGATGATAACGTGAACAGATGATAAAGGTGATATGGAGTGACATAAAAGTTAAAAGTAAAAACAGACATACACACAAGTAAAAAAAGCCGGTTACGAATTATTGTTAAGAAGAGTGTAATTATATTCAACCTAAATAATGTGAGCGTATTACTAGTAGGCAAGAAAGTAAACCGGCCTTTTTTGATAATTTATTTTAAGAAAAAAATACAAGAGTAACTTTAGATTTTAGAGCAATTTTTATTTCAATAAATGGCAACACTGTACCGACTTACTGGTGCTGCTGCCTAGCGAATCCCACGGAGGCTCTCTCACTGTTACGGCGCCGTATTGTGAACTCGTTAATTATCAATATCACCATAATATAATATATTTCATTTAACTATTACTATTACTAGGCATCACGTGACTCTTTCATTGAAGCGAGCGTAATATAATATCTATTAAATATTATGAAAATAGTTAATCATGATGAGGTTATAGTTAAAGAGGACGATTGTAGTAAAAGAGCCATGTAGTGGGGGAACAGGACTATTCCTTAACCCTTACGCCCTGGCCTACTTCATTTAAACTATTATAAAATGTATCACTTCACAGCACAAAAACTTCTGTTTGAATTAGGTAGACATTTTACATGCATGTTTCAATAGAACGTTAGATAATTCAAGTGATGTTTTTATAAAAAGCGTTACGTTAGAACGTAAAATATTGTTAAAAACGTTGTTTTCTCTATATTTTAAACGTTTCTATTCTCTGTGCTCGCGATACAGAGCAACGTCAAAGTTAATTAAAAAGTAAACAATTGTCCCTCTAAAGGTAAATAAACTTTGAAAAAACATTGAATCTCTTAAATCTAACGAAAATCTCAAAACAAATTGTTAATTCTAAGCCAAACCGACAAAACCTAAGAGCAAATAAAATTAATTCATTTTTTTTCTTTCTTTCATACTAGCAATGACTCTTATCAGCCAGTCTCTACCAACCATCATGTCTCAAAAAAGAAGCATCCATATCTCAAGAGCTTTAAAAAAAGAATCCTTTGAAGGTAAATAAATTTCTTTGCTTAGAAAAAAAAAGGTCACTAAGTCCGATTATATTTACTTTTTTATTCATTTTTATTGAAAAGCTCCTTTTCACTTAAATCCCTCTTTCTTCTGCATACCTTTTTATTTTTCTTCTTTTCTTTTGAATTTAAGGGATAACTATAACATATATATATATATATATATATATATATATATATATATATATATATGTTATATATATATATATGTTTTATATATATATATATATATATATATATATATATATATATATATATATATATATATATATATATATATATTTAACATTTTCTTATTCAAAATAAAAATAGAAGTGGAAAGCTTAAGGAATGGAAATTACGGTTTGCGTGTTTCCTTTAGCAATTTTTAAGGTTTTACATTTTTTAAGCAAAGAGTACCTACTAAACCAAAAATTCACATCAGCCTCCTACGCAGAAAGGAATAAATGGAAATAATAAAGCTGAACATTTTGTTCTTAGTTTTAACATTTTTAAGAGCATTCAGCTTTTATTATAGACATTTATTCTTTCATTATAAATTTTTTTTTGTTTTTTTATAATTAGTTTTTAAGTGAATAATCTCAGATATTATTTAAAAATACTCTGCCAATTAGTGTGGCACATAGCTTCCTCGCGTCCAATTTCGTATACTTTATTGGTTTTATGCTTTTAATACATATTTATATTATATACATATATATATTTTATATTAAAACATATTATCAACTTTATTTAATTTTCCTCCCGTTTTTTTAATCTATTAAAATTGTTTATCTACGATTGATACGAAATATAAACATTATATTTTTGTTTAGATGCGTAGAAAGTGATTATTTGCATATTTGTATTCATTGCGCATGCGCGTCTCATAGTTCTGAATAATTCCTCTTCTTTATCACGCTAGCACGGTAAAGAAGAGGAATTCTTAAGCTTTATGCACGATTAGCGAGTTTGTTTACATTTTACAAAACTAATTTGCAGTTCTTTTATTAAAATAACTGTTTATATCGAGTTTTTAGTGAAAAACAATAAGTGAATCAAGTGCTTTGACGAAAATGTGGAGAATAATGCTCCCCCAGAAATAATTATTCGGCAAAATATACAACTCAAGAATAAATGTCATCTTTATCAAGAAAGAGATACGAACTTACATACAGCAAGTTTATTTTTTTCTGTATTTATTATTTAAATCTAACAATCGTAGATAAAGTACGGTACGCAACTCGTGCGAAAACGGCATTTTGCATTGCTTGTGTGGTTTTACTACCCTCGCTGTCGCTCGGGTGTAAACTCCACACTCGCATGCAAAATGCTACTTTCTGCACTCGACGCGTAATGTACTATTTAATAACAGATATCCAGCTATCTGCGGACTACTTTCGACAAACCATCTAAAATTAATTAAAATCAGATAAAGACCTTTGCAGCTATAGGTGTAAATAAATTGGGCGCAGAAGGTTGAAACTTATAAGGAACTAATAATGGGCTAATTATGACAAATCATCCAAATTTCATTAAAATTGGACGAGCCGTTTTATGATAATATGTTGGTTCACAAAAAATGAGTGACAGACCGACAGACATACATGGAACCAAAAATGATCCCTGATGTCTGAAACGGATTTTTGTAGAGCTGGCATCCCCATCCGAACTTGTCTTGCTATGAACTTATATTAGAATAATTTCAAGATAAAAGAACTTTTTATATACTACGTTTTTAAATTTTCTGTTGAATCGTATGTAATATTGATAATATAATTGTTATTGTTATATAATATATAGTGTTAGTGAAAAAACAAAAATAGTTCCGAATTTATTTACTTCACATAAATGACAACCATCCAGAGAGCTGACCTTAAACCTATAAAAGAATAAATCTTTGTACAACGGATTTACAATGGGATCTCCCCAACACCAAATCTAAAGCATGCCATCGATATATTTGAAATAATATAATTGATATTTCCTGTTTTGCTGTCATTCAATGTTTATCTATCACAAATTTGAGACCCGTCAAAATGAAGATTGAGCAAATATTGGATATGGCAAAACAAATAAAATAACTTGCGGATTTTTTCCGAACTAACTTTCCGCACAGCAAAATGTGCTGAAAACTAATTAAATTCTGCTGAAAGATGGCTAAAAGTATTAAAATAATGCATTGTCATCGTGTTCTGAGCTATGCAAAAAGTTTCAAATGTCTAGCTATTCGGGAAGTTAGTTAGAAATCGATTGCCAGATTTGTACCGGACAAACAAACAAACAAACAAACAAGGATGCAAGCTAATAAAAACGTAGTAAAAATACATACTCGGGTAACACATCAGCTTTAGATGTAGCCATAAAGCGGTTGAAAAGAAATTATAACATTTGTACCTCACAAACAAGTTAAAATAAAAAAAAAAATAAAATAAAAAGAATTTTTAGAGGGGCAAAAAATTAAATTTAGTGTCTCGTGTGTACTAATATGTCTGTATATTAGCTTTGCAACTAGATCATGCCACTGTAGAAAGTAAATTCACAAATTATTTTCACACTTAAATCGGTAGTGCTACCGTTCTTTTTAAGAAAATAAGGTAAAAGGGGTAAGATGGTTAATTAATTGCTTGCATACGAGTCTGCAAGACAGTGAGAGATTTTCATGTTACGCTTTTTGGTAACGCTTGTGTAACACATTTCGAGTTTATGTGCCAAAGTAGACATGAAAATGTCAACAAATTTGAGCATGCAGATTCTTGCGTTTGTAAATTAAGAATTAAATCGAACATATGTAGTGCACGAAGAAAGAAAGTACTTTTCTTCTTTTCCAGTTTATTAAGAAGTAATCTTTTAGCTTCTTCACCCATATTATTATAATCAATGCAAAAAATTATAGTATAACAAAAATAAAAAATAAATTTTATGTTAGTATGTATATTTATTAGGAATAAAATTCGAAGGGTTATGGCGTTTGTCCGGTGCAAATCGGAGCAGTTGAACAGAAGTTGTAGTTGGGGGGGGGGGGGGGGGGGGGGCGCAAGTGACTGCTGGAGTGGTAGCGAGAAGCAAAGAAAGTGAGACGTGGGACAGGTAGCAAATCGGGAGGGGAAGTGTGGGTAGGTTCTACCAAGCGTGGTAAGGAGAGACCCTATCTATACCGAAAGCGGGCAGACTGATTGCACACCTCATATTTCCTCCTAACTCCCTGTTACTTGTGTAACGCTTTTTGGTGTCGATTTTTAGTAACGCTTTTCGAGTTTATGTGCCAAAGTCAAGATATGAATATGTCAAAAATATTTGGGATTAGTCAGGTCTAATCATCGATAATGTTTTTCCTTCCATCGAACGGGTATAAGGCTAGCCGCACACTGGGCAACTTATAATCTCGGTGACTAAATAATTTAGTTGCCTGGCAGTTGCCTGCTACTCCTCTAAGCGCACACGGGCAACTAAATGGTTGGTCAGTTTCAAAATGGATTTTATCGAAACAGTATGTGTTTGTTCCCTCGTTTTAAGAAGGAGGCAAAAATACAGAACATTTTGGACCCATCCTCTAATTAGCAGAAGACTGATAGAAGGTCAATTTCATAATTTGTTTGGCAGTATAAAAAAAAATCCCGTCAAGTACTTGCCAGCAAGTTACTAAAAGGGTTTCTTCGGCCATAAAACTTAATAAATAGAACATTATTTAAAATAAAAATTATAAATTGCAATTTTAAGAAACAAGGTGTGCATATATATTATCCTCTAGTTTAGTATCTTAGGTATACACTTATTTGTTTCTTTTAGAGGTAAAATAGCCGCCATTTTGGAAACGCGATATACATTTGTGAACCAAATTTCAATACCTTTAATTATGTCTGCATAGTTACGGCCCACTAAAATTTGACTTTTTTTTATATCAAATTGCGGAAATATCATTGAACTACAGAGAAGTATGTAGTTTGTTTATGTAGTTTGCCTTATTTTTAGGACCAGTCCTAATGTGGTAGTGCGGATTTTTTTTGCGTTTTGTTTTAATTTTTTCGGAGATAAAATGGCCGCCATTTTGGAAGCGCGATGCATATTTGTATACCAAATTTCATATCTCTAGCTTTAGTAGGTCGGGCGATATACTCCAAGATGCGACGGACGGACGAAATACCAAAAGCATAAGGGTTTCTAGGATGTCCTCGAAACCCTAAAAATATCCAAACAAATGTAATAATTATATTTTAGCATGTGCTAGAAAAGTTTTGAGAATCTTTTGAGGCTGGAAGGGCCTCGTATTTCATATCAGGGTATAAATTTACGAATGACAGTATGACCAGAGGAAATATTAGCAGTAACTACGCGAACAAATCGTCAACTGAGCTTTGAGAGACCAACTTTTAATCGCCCGTGTGCGGGGATACCTCTAAACCTGTATGTTTCATTCCGCGGGCAACAGTTGACTCACCCAACGAATAGGACAGGTTTGAATTTTTAAATCGCCGCAACTATTTAGTCGCTCGTGTGTGGGCCACAATAAGATATCACGTGTTCTATTTTCGGTAATTAAAAGTTGCTTGGGAAAAATCGCCAGTGTGCGGCCACCCTAATATGACTCCTGATAGGAGTTATCTTAAAACTCCTGTTATAGCAGTAATATTCCTTAAGATATATTTTTAACTTGATTTAATTTTTTGTTTCCTAATCAGTGAAACAATTATCATAACAAACTGTTAGGCGCTGGCCACACTGAAGAAACAAGTTTCATGAAACGTGAAAGTTACGTGAAAGTATCATGGAAACACCTGATTTAAAACATACAGAAATAGCCCACTGCGTTTCTTGAAACTAGTTCATTTGGTTTCATGTAACATGTTTCACGCAATCAAAGAGTCAGGTTTCGTCGAAATAAAGTTGCACGTGATTTCATGTTTATTGTTTTGCTTATCATTTCATTTTTGATTATTGCGTTTGGTTTGGTGTTCAGTTGTTTGTGTCGTTGATTATTTAAAATGAATGCAATGAGAAGCATTTAATTAATTGAATATGATACATTGAATTAATACATCTTCGATAGAGAACATGATGAAGCTGTCAGAAAAAGGGCTTCCTCTTTGTGCACTGAAACTTTTATGAAATTGGTTTCATGAAACCAGTTTCTTCAGTGTGCACAGCGCCTTAAAGAGGTAAGTTATCTAAGAAATTTAATTTTTCACGTTTTATTTAACAAGTTAAAGAATGATTACAGTTTGTGCCAAACTAGTTTTAGTGCGTTGACAGCGCAGGAAAGTCAAGAAATGTGGTAGGGAGCCAATGAGTGCTCCCTAAGTAGGTAGTAATAAACAGGTCAAGTGTGTGCTAGTCAGCACACAGCGAGGGTCCGTAGGCCACACTGTATAGTGTATAAACAGTGTTTTTTTAAAATGCTAAAAAGCTTACTTTGAACCATTCTAAGGGTCTGATATTCTCAAAACACTCTCTGATAAAGTATTTTTTTGCCACTGAACCGGACTACAACCATATAAATACATCAAAAAGACCATAATTATAAAAAAAACTATTTTGTCAATAAAAAATAAAATAATATTTTTTTTCGAAATTTCCAAAAAGTGGTATCTTTACTTTTGGTCGAAGAATGTTCTGGAATTTTTTCAGATTTTTTGCACTTCACATAAGTGAGATAGAGGGGAGGGGGGGGGGGGGGGGGGGCGGGGACACGTTTCAAACCCGCTTTAAACTCGCCTACGATCGCCCTATCAAAGCTATAACCAAAGAATTATATATTTTTGTAATCAGCTCGACGTACCCTTTCATATGATACCCCTCACGGTGTCGAAAAAAAATTTAAAAAATTTAACCCTTAAGTTTTTTTACCCTTATTTTTTTGAAAAATATTTTTTTTTAAGTCGCTATATTTTTAAAATATGTGGGCAGGTACAAGACACATACATGCCAAATTTCAAAGTGATCGGACGAAAGGTGTAGCCGTGAGAGCACGCGAGAGGACGGACGGACAGACACAAGCAGGAAAATATAAGGGTCCTTGGTTTTGCCTACGGACCCTAAAAAATCAGTATTTTAAAATCATGTGCTCTGATTGGCTCCCCACATAATTTATTTGACATTCCCAAGCAGTTAAAGCACTAAAACTTATTTGGCACAAACTGTATTCCTACAAGGAATAACACAAACTGTCTCTCCACGTAAATTAAAAAAACTTTAATGCCAAAGCAACTTTCAGCCTTCAAAAGGCCATCATCAGTGCCTCTGCGGAAAAGTCTCACGTCGATCTCCGACATGAAGTAGACTCACTTCTCACTAAATTATTTTTATTAATGTAACTATTTTTCTTCCACAATAGGCACTGATGATGGCCTTTTAAAGGTTGAAAGCTGCTTTAGCATTAAAGTTGTTTTAATTGACGTGGAGTGACAGTTTGTGTAATTTATTTAAGATGACCTCCTTAGACGCTCCCATATCTAGCGTATTCCAATAAGATAAAGAGATAAGTTCTCTGAGATACTTTAAACCTTGTTTATGTCTCGTAAAAAAACTCTTGACAGAATGAGTCCCAAAACCTTTAAAATTATGGATTGAAGGAAAATTTTAGGTACAAAGAGGTATTGAAAAAATGAAAACAAACCTGGGTGACCCTCGACGGCTGAAAGAGAAAGATTGAGTGTGAACGTGGCCACCATGGATGATAAGAAAATCTTCCATATCAGACTCAGGCTCCAAAAACTCGTGCCTTCCTCTAAACTCAGCAGCACACCACCTGGAACATGAAACGTTATTATTTTAATCTAAACAAACATTTTCACAAATTTTGTTTTTTGATCTGCCAACATTTTCGAAAATATTGTCATTTGAACTTTGAAACTTTAACGCTAAATAATTTCGCCGATTGAGCTGAAATTCACTCAATTTATACCCTTCAATAAAAAAAAAAAAAAAAAAAAATGCATCTATATTTCAACCTAAAATCTACCGCCATTTTGTAACTATTTGGTAAGGATAAGTTCCACGACTCCTTGCGTCCGATTCTTTTCTGCAACCCTATCTTTTTACAGTAGATGTGTAGGATTCTTGTTCAAACCCTCCTAAATTTGTAAAATTTTATTTTTCTTATAATCATAACAAACTCGAGCAACAAATGTATAATTGACGCCTAATAAATGATACAATGAATGTCTGACTATTCGTGGACATGCTTATATTCTTTTTTCTACGGTTGCTCGACATAGTGGCTGTTCTAGAAGGAGAGGAACGGAAGGCTGCAGGCAGACAAAAATGCTACTTCCAGACCTAGACAAAAAGGTAGAGAGCCAGCGTGGCCGTTTGGATTAAATTACTTACAACGTCTGCCCGGCCATCACTAAATCAAGAGCAGTACTAGATCGTGGGTTCGATCCCTCGTCGTGATGCTCTGATTTATATGGCTCACTAATGATCACGTCATACTCGCTTCGGCGGTACAATGTACAGATGTATGATGTGTGAAGTGGCTGCAACTCTCTACCCCAGTGATAGTAAAATGGGCCTAATTGCTAAATTCGAACAAGTGGTTCGTCCTACCCGTCTAGTATTAGTACTAGGACTTGGGACCCTACTACTACTAGACAAAAAGGAAAACCAGATGGCTATGGCTCATGGGACTAAGTAGACCCAACCTTAGAAATATGGTTTGAGTCTTAACAGGGCACTGCCAGCTCAGAAGACATCTGGCACTTATAAAGATTGAAGACGACCCCACATGTCCATTGTGTGGGCTTGAAGAGGAGACAGCCTACCACTTTGTGGGAGTATGTGAAGGATATGGCAGACTTCGTTTTCATTTATTAGGAGCAGGGGAAATCAGGGAAGAGGAGCTTGGTACATTAAAGTGGCAAGACATTCTCTCCTTTGCAACCCAAACCAGGAGATTTGAGGGTAAGACTGAGGTAGTTCGATGGGTGTGAGTTCAGGGTTGGCAAAAAGGACCCGAATGCGGTTTAGTTGCCAGGCTTGGCTTCCCCGCCCCCTTACTACTACTACTACTAGTTCTTTAGTTGTTCTTGCATTCAAAATAGTACGTAAAACAGCAAACTCCTGCTTTTACTTTCCCAAAATGATGGGAGCCAGGGTGGCCGAGGTCTATCACTCTCAGCTATCACTGAGTCGAGGCAACTCGAGGTCGTGGGTTCGATCCCGGGCCGTGATACACTGAATGCATCTATGAATTGCGGACGGAACAGGGCGAGGGACACCCCCTGAGGGGTTCTCTTCCCCCACGTCGTCTAGTGGGTTCGATCCGAGTCATGAAATGTGATCTGTATCTGTGGTTCGAGGTCGGAGTAGGGCGAGGGGACCCCCTGAGGGGTCTTTTTCCCCCAAACTTTGAAGCACGCTCATATGGCTTACTAATGACCACATCATACTCGCTTCGGCGGTACAATGTACAAATGTATGATGTGTGAAGTAGCTGGAACTCTCCACCACGGGGCAAGTAAAATGGGTCTACTATAAGGCCTGATTGCTAGGTTCGAACAAGTGGTTCGTCCTACCCGTCTAGTAGGAAGTACTAGGTAACTACTACTACTACTACTTCCCAAAATGATTGGGATATAATATTGGTTATATAATATTCCAAGAGGTAGCGAGCAATAAAGTGTCTGACTAACATCAATCTTGACTTTTGTATTTAAATTAATCATTTGTTGTTTTGTTAAGAATATATATAGTCGGCTAAGTTCGTCTGCGGGACATAGCTTGGCAATAGACATTTTTGAAAAAAACAAACTGGTGGAGAGCGGCCATGTCCCACTGACACGACATCGTGATTTCATGATCTTGAGTAAAAAAAATAGTTAGTATACCAAAATTCGAATTGATTTTAGTGTGTTACTTAATAGGTAATCAGTAATCACTTTGATTTGGAGTAATATTTGAATAACTAACTTATCAAGTGACGAACAAAGATCAACTTAATTTTTGGTCTGTTATTAATTTATACACAAAATCATATAGTCCACTGGCCACCATAAGAAGTGAGTCGCTGATTGATAAAGTTTTCTTACCTTATGGAATCGCTTATTTATGCCGTGTCCACCGATGAATTGGGTATATGGCAACTGGGCGCTGGGCCATTTCTTTTTTGTTGACATGCCAAACTTGCCCTTCTGCGGGAACATTGAAAAGAGATAGATAAAGTTTTGATTTTCACATGATCGTTTCATTAAATTATTTCAAAAACAGTGGTAAAGGTGGCCACCGATACGAGTGGGCCGTTTTCTTTTCAACGTCCCCGCAAAGCGATATGTTTGGGGCGGTGGACACCCAAACGGCCCACTCGTATCGGTGGCCACCTTTACCACTGTTTTTGAAATAATTTAATTAAACGATCATGTGAAAATTAAAACTTTATCTATCTCTTTTCAATGTTCCCACAGAAGGGCAAGTTTGGCATGTCAACAAAAAATAAATGGCCCAGCGCCCAGTTGCCATATACCCAATTTATCGGTGGACAAGGCATAAATAAGCGACTCCATAAGGTAAGAAAACTTTATCAATCAGCGACTCACTTCTTATGGTGGCCTGTGGACTAATAGCTTGATGTTAGTCAGACAATTTCTTGCATGCTATCTCCTGGACTAAAATAGGTCAAGGCTAAAGTCAAATAGTGTTCCTGTTTTGGTCCAAAGGAGTCATTCGTAGTTTTTCATTATGAATCTAAACGAACGCTCACCCTAATTTAAGTCTTGTTTCTTCTCGAAATGTCAAGTTAGTTATTGGAGAAGTCCAAAGCTCCCTGGAGTCTAGGGTCTAAGAATTACGTGACCCTGTCAGAGAATCTTCCCTCTCCTCTATCCTTTCTTACCTTCTTTGATAAATGTAAAAGTTGTCAACTTGGGTTACCAAATACAGAACCCAGAGGTAGCTATAATCTCGAAACAAAATCTTCTTTAAATATTGACTCAAGACGGTGTAAAGCAGCTTTCAGTAGACAGATAATATTATATTCGCATGAGACAAGATAAACAATAAAACTTTTGTTTTCATTATGATCAAACTATACTCGCCAATAACACACTTCTACAAAATTTAACCAACTTTCGAGCAAAAAGAAAATTTTATCTTAACTATGTTTTTGAGGTTGCTAAATCCGAATCTGAAGTCTAAATTTCTCCTATATACGTACAGTTTTCCCTAAAAAAGGGCCCTAACGTTCGGAAAAATCGTGTTTTCGAGATGTTTCGACCTAATAATTCACCCCCCCCCCCTCAAAAAACAATATTGGGTGTTTAAATATCTTCAAACCACGTAGAACACGAATCTTAAGTCAAAATAATTCTGCTCACCTTTTTTTTTTTTAAATTAGAAAAATAAACTAATCCATTTTTCCTCTTATTATTTCCTTTGTATTTCTATTAATATTTCAGTTATATAACAAAATGTTTTGAGACTTATTTCTGATTTTGAAATTATTCTACAGTATTACAATTTATGTAAAGTAAAGTGAGTGGGGAGGGACCTGAAACATTTAGAGGAGAGGGCGCAAATACTTCATCAAATTGTGATTTTTCAAAATGTTTAGTATTTGCCCCTTCCCCTCCCTCAGATGTTTCAGGTGCCCCTCTCACTTTACTCAAATTTAAATCCTGTAGCATACTCTAAGTCAAAATAACTGAAAAACTAATTGAAATACAAAGAATTAATAAGAGAAAAATCGACTAGGGTGGCACAAAAGTGTAATTGAATTTTCTTATAAAAGTAAGCACATCAGCATTATTTTTTGAATGGTTTTCTGCATGAAGATATTTAAAGGCCAATATATATTTATTTTATTTATGAAAATGTTTTAGGCGAAAAATTGGGTCGAAAAACCCCCAAAACACAATTTTTCCGAGCTGCATTTTCCGGGAAATATGTATGTATAGAAGAAAATCGGAGTTCAAATTCGGATTTAGCACACAAGTATAATTCAGAAAATGTCAATAATTTGGCCATTGTCATTTGGCCTTAGTCATTTAGCCTTTGTCATTTGGCCTTAGTCATTTGGCCTTTGTCATTTAGCCTTTGTCATTTGGCCTTTGTCATTTAGCCTTGATATCGTCTCTCACTACCATCCTGATATCGTACTTAAAATTCTACAGTTAAGCCCTCTTACTAAGTATTTGACTTACCGACTGGTGCACCGAAGGCTGCAGCTACACCTGCTGCTGATCCTCCCGCGACGAAGTCCCTTTTCTCGTGATCCTGCCTGAAGTAGTGGAACACTGAGTTGGGACTAAGTCCCGGCAGCTTGAGAGTGGCTAACGACCCTCCCACGATGGCTCCAGAATGAATCATAGGCCCTTCCTGTAATCAAATGACAAAAACAACATGATAAACTAACATTCTAAATCATAAAAACCAAGCCTATCATCATCATGTAGAAAAAAAAACACGATATATCAAATTGAACAATATATATATATATATATATATATATATATATATATATATATATATATATATATATATATATATATATATATATATATATATATATATATATATATATATATATATATATATATATATATATATATATATATATACACACACACAATTTGTGATAGTGAGAGACACCAAGGGATATGCCACTCAAAAATGGCACATAGGAACTGTTCCAACATCAGACTTACGGCATCAAGATGTTGCCTCGGCATTACGCTATGTCCTGCATCGTTTCGTCGCGTCCGGCTCATCAGGGGCCCGACGATGCCGAGCCAACATCTTGATGACATATGTCTGATGTTGAAACAGTTCCTATGTGCCATTTTTCAGTGGCATATCGCTTGGTGTCTCTCACTATCACAAATTGTGTACCTTATTGCAGTGTGCAAAAAACACGGTATTACATTGTTAATATATATATATATATATATATATATATATATATATATATATATATATATATATATATATATATATATATACATAAAAGCAAAATGAACGTACTTAAAATTTTTTACGTAATTTTTTTTAATCCGCATCACTAATTTATTTAAGTTGAAGATTAATTAGTGAACAGTAGAAGCAGCCATTGTGTAGTGAGACCACAATGGTGATAAAACGAAAACGCTTATCCGTTAAGGAAATAAGGTGAACATTTCGTTTAGTAACTCAATACGTCTAATCAGGAGCTATTAAGAACTTTTGACTCGCATTCATCTCATTTCAATCAAACTAGCCGACTCACTTAACTTACACAAAGGAAATAAAAAGCTGGACGATCTATTTTACTGGGATCAGCAAAAAACTTTTAATTAACCTAGCACGAGTATTTCTACTGATGTTTGTCCGAACAATGATTGAAAACTTGGGGAAAATTTATAATTGGAAAAGTTTATTAAATTTAGAATTTGTTTTTCTTTAACGCATTGGATAATTGATCAATTAGTACATTTCTAGTTGAAATCAATTGTTTATTCTCTCTTTCAAAAGAAAGCACCTCGATAAAAAATAAAATAAATAAATAATAAGAAATGGGATTAGAATAAATAGAATAATAAAAATAAATACGTGTGAGACTCTTACGCATAAGAAGTGAAACTTAAGTTCTAGAAACAGTTGATTTTATGCATTGCTCTCTTTGCATTTGTAGACGATTTTATTATTTCAGGGTTAAGAAATACTTACACATGCTTTCTCAGTAAAAAATAAATACGTTATTTTTAATCATTATTATTTATCTATCTATGTATCTAATCTATCATTATTTATTTATCTTTATTCATCTATGTATTTATCTATATATCTTTATATATTTATCTTTATTCATCTATCTATTTATCTATCTATCTTTATATATTTATCTTTATTCATCTATCTATTTATCTATCTATCTTTATATATTTATCTTTATTCATCTATCTATTTATCTATCTATCTTTATATATTTATCTTTATTCATCTATCTATTTATATATCTATCTTTATTCATCTATCTATTTATCTATCTATCTTTACATATTTATCTTTATTCATCTATCTATTTATCTATCTATCTTTATACATTTATCTTTATTCATCTATCTTTATATATTTATCTTTATTCATCTATCTATTTATCTATCTATCTTTATATACTTATCTTTATTCATCTATCTATTTATCTACATATCTATCTTTATTCATCTATCTATTTATCTATCTTTATATATTTATCTTTATTCATCTATCTATTTATCTGTCTATTTATCAAGTTAAGGTAAAAAGGGCGTAGCCTGGCCTTTTAAAGAAAAAACATCTTTTGTGCTTTATAAAAGCCGGTAAGTTTTTTATTTTTTTGTTTGTTTTAACAGTGTTAAACAAGCAAGAGGAGCAAACACGTTAACGCTAATGCACTGTATACAAATTGAATCAGATTAATGCTCTGGGTTTTTTACTTTCCCATGTAAAGAGAAAGTATTGCTATAGAGAGAAAATACAATTTTGAGATTTCGATAGGTTTACACGTTTTGAGGTCCCCTAGCCAAAAAAATGTCCAATAAAGTTTATTTTTAAATCTTTGTCTGTCGTCTGTCTATGTAGACGCGTGGAGCCTGCACTAATGGGGTGATTTCAACGAAATTTGGCATACATGTTCAGAAAAATCATATCCTGAGGTGAAATTGAGAAATGAATCCCCTCCCCAAAACAAACTCAGAAATAACGTGAAAATTTCTATAAAAAAATTCTATAATGTAGTCTTTGCTCTTGTTCGTGGGTGTTAGCTGTTGGTGGGTGTTCAAATTGAACTAAATATTATCTGGAGTAAATAATATGTTTGCACTATATTTATATAGAATAGAGAAGTTGTTGCACTGGCATTGTTTGACATTTGAATTCTTAGGATGAAAAAAAGTCACGTTTTTTTCTCCCCAAGAGTGCAGGCCTATCTAAGGGCCTAGGTAAGAGGGCTATTTCTTCGATCAATTATTCTATAGTAATAATCGTTGAGTGTTTATTAAAATTACTGCAAATATAAATGAAAAAATAATTATTAAATTAAAAAATACGTGTGTTGTCGCGGGACACCGGGTAGGAACGAAGTTCCTTACATTTTTCATTAAATATAAATTTTAGAATCACACTGCTAAGTACGTATACATTGCTAACTACTTATACATGGCGGAGTTGGAAAAGAGACAAAAATTAAATGTAACCAACTGTTTGTACCTGGCAGTTAAGGCAAAATTAAAAGAAAATCATTATTGGTATAATTAAAGCAAGCGTCTTACTAAAAATATATATTAAATATAAGAAAAAAGTTGATCATGATGAGTTTATAGTGAAGGAGTATGTTTGTTAAAGGAGTTTGGATTGAAATAGGACTGTTTTCTACCTACCCGGCCAATTAATTTAAAATATTATAAAATATATCTCTTCCCCGCTCTACAGCTTCTGCTTATATCAGGGTGAAATTTTACATGATTATATTTTATTTATTTACAAAACAAAGTGACATTTTTGACATATATAACAAAAAATAATCGAAACAAGTCAAGTAACAGGCTTCCTTAATAACACTTTTTCCCGTCTTTTGAAGCTTACGTTTACGCGAGCGTTGCGTGTGAACGCTTGGGCGGATAACGTTTTCCGACGAACTCAGCCTGGGCATTGGTAAAATGAACATGTGTACCAAATTTCATCTAACTCGGTGAGCTTTTACTCAAGTTATCGTCATCTGTAGATTTCGTGACGGATTTTGCGTGACGGTGATATTGGTAGTTTTTTTTGGATTCACTCCCGGGCTCCAGAACGTGCCATAAGGAACTTCGACCAAAATGTTATAAAAATTACGAGTTTGCAATGTATTTGTGCAGAATAGTAGCCCTCATAAAGACTGCACTGCTGCGTGGTGGACAAATTGAAACTAAATTTACCAAACAAAAGAAAACGCTCCAGTGGCTTGTCTATTCTATATAACTTTAGTTTGCACTTTAAGATAACTGTCAATCAATAACGTCAGATCAACCTCAACGAACGTTCTCAACATCACTTTTAAGTTTTAAAGTTCTCTACTAGGTTGCTCTAGTGGCGCTGTTTACAATTTTAAAATTTTTTACAATATTTTGAATAGGCGGTTTTTCTATTAGCCTTTAAAGGGACAAAGAACCAGATTTTTTGACTTTTTCCTTTATTTTTACAATAAACTCTACCTATATACAAAATTTCAAGTTTCTAGGATTGTTAGAAGTGCCTTAGAATTATGATGAGTGAGTGAGTCAGTGACTTTATGCTCATATATCTTATGAACTATTATGGGTAGGGGTGTGAAACATTTATTTCTGGTTCAGTTTGAGAATGAACTTTAAATTAAAATTAATTTTATATATCTAAGTATCTTCAATTGGATAATAGAGGTGGTTAGAGGTGGTTAAAGGTGGTTGTAGGTGGTTGGAGGTGGTTAGAGGTGGTTAGAGGTGGTTGTAGGTGGTTGGAGGTGGTTAGAGGTGGTTGTAGGTGGTTAGAGGTGGTTAGAGGGGGGTTAGAGGGGGTAAGAGGTGGTTAGAGGGGGTTAGAGGTGGTTAGAGGTGGTTAGAGGTGGTTAGAGGGGGTTAGAGAGGGTTAGAGGTGGTTAGAGGTAGTTAGAGGGGGTTAGAGGTGGTTAGAGGTGGTTAGAGGGGGTTAGAGGGGGTTAGAGGGGGTTAGAGGTGGTTAGAGGGGGTTAGAGGTGGTTCGAGGTGGTTAGAGGTGATTAGAGGTGGTTAGAGGTGGTTTCTGGTTTAGTATGTCATGAACTTTAAATTAAAATTAATTTTATTTATCAAAGTATCTTCAATACTTTGATAAATAAAATTAATTTTATCCACAGCTACCAGCTGATTTGGAAATATTTATGTAAAGCAGGATTTGAAAAAACCTAAAAATGTTTTGTATTTAATGTATTTCCAATAAATGGATTACTTACTTACCTATCTTCAATAGGATAATAGAGGGGGGACCAAATTGCCGTGAGTTAGTTAGAGGTGGTTAGAGGTGGTTTCTGGTTTAGTATGTCATGAACTTTAAATTAAAATTAATTTTTTATATCTAAGTATCTTCAATAGGATAATAGAGGGGGGTCCAAATTGCCGTGAGTTAGTTAGAGGTGGTTAGAGGTGGTTAGAGGTGGTTAGAGGTGGTTAGAGGGGGTTAGAGGTGGTTAGAGGTGGTTAGAGGTGGTTAGAGGTGGTTAGAGGTGGTTTCTGGTTTAGTATGTCATGAACTTTAAATTAAAATTAATTTTATATATCTAAGTATCTTCAATAGGATAATAGAGGGGGGTCCAAATTGCCGTGAGTTGGTTCCTGTAAAGGATGGTACGGCTGTGCCCGACTTGGCTGGGGCACTGCCTTGCCCCCAGATAAGAAAGTATTTAGTGGGATTCTTTTGACATGTTTCATTCCTTTGTTAATAAAGGATAGTGGGGAACTATTCGTTGCAGGTATAAAGGGAAAATTAAGGAGTTCTCTTAACTTTTACGTCTTTAGTTCGGAGCTGAAAGGAGGCTGAAACTTTCCCCAGACAACAGACCCCTATAAATTTTTAATTTACTAACCTCCATGATTGGATAAAAAAAAAAAGAAGATAAGGGTGTATTGAGTTTTGGAGAGGATTGAATCTGGGATTTGGTTTAGAATTGTTTTTCGGAGTCTTAGAAGAGAGAAGTTGGTAAAAAGTTTTATTTTTGTAGACATAAAGCTCTTGGACAACTGTTTGAGATCTATCCCAGGCGTTGTGCCAAGCGGGTCACAATCGTAGGAACGAACGGGTCGCACTGAAAAGCTTTTCTCTCCAGAGACTGCTCTGCGGCACTCCAATCAATTTTCTACGAAGTAATTTCAATAAAATTCGTTGGGAACACTTGAATATATTGGTACTTCTTTAGATTGTTACTCCCCCAAGTTGTTTTAAATTATAAATGAGTTTGACTAAATAGCTATAAAGACACAAGAATGTTTAGTCCAATGTACTTTGGGACAAAGGAATACCACACTTCTGTTTTTATAAGGGGAGTAACAGTATAAAGAAGAACATTCCGTACACCTTCTTTAGATTGTTAATCCCCTCTGTTATTTTTTTATAAGGGGAGTAACAATCTAAAGAAGTGCCAATATATAATAGAAGGGACCAATAACGAATATATTATACAAAGCTAACTCACTGAGTTGTATTTGTATCCGCTGTGAGAATTTATTTTCGTTAGATCAGTTTAGTACCTTTTACGCGAACAAAAACGGTAAAAAAAAACAAACAACACCCTCTTCTCCACGTGAGCAGCCCTTCGCTCCAAGATATCAAGACTTGAAGACCATCCAAAAATCAAAACCAGGTGAAAATGTTTATAGCATCAAGAGTGACCTGGATGCAAATGCCTACCTTTTCCTATATAAAATATTCTCCTATTTTTACTATCCCGTATAAAGTGTTTTTTAAGTTCACCATATTCCCCGCACTTTAGCCCAGCGTGCTAGGTGGGACGGATATCTTCCATACTCTAGAAGCTCTCCTCAATTATCCACTGCAATTAGACCTATGAGAGACTAACTATATGTTACACTGTAGTGTGTCATACTAGTTGGACGAATGTTTACAGATCATCTTTCACCATATCTTAATTCTTTGGATTTACCTTGATACATCACCAAGTCGAAAGCAAGATCATACCAAACAAGCAAATCACTGACTTTAAACCTAGTATACGCATTGGGACTGACTTCTTTGTTAAGGTTCATTGTCACAAAACATTAAGTCAAAGAATCCCATATCGGACGGGATTCAAATATCCAGCCCTGCAACATGGCAAATTCAAGTTTCATTGTCATAGACTAACCTAGGACTCAACCCTGTGACAATGAAACCGAACAAAGAATCCCAGTATATAAAAGTTTCATTGTCGCAGGCTCAACCAGGATGCAAGCCGGAACTCAACCATTTGACAATGAATCCGAACAAAGAATCCCAGTATATAAAAGTTTCACTGTCGCAGGCTCAACCAGGATGCAAGCCGGAACTCAACCATTTGACAATGAATCCGAACAAAGAATCCCAGTATATAAAAGTTTCATTGTCGCAGGCTCAACCAGGATGCAAGCCGGAACTCAACCATTTGACAATGAATCCGAACAAAGAATTCCAGTATATAAAAGTTTCATTGTCGCAGGCTCAACCAGGATGCAAGCCGGAACTCAACCCTTTGACAATGAATCCGAACAAAGAATCCCAGTGTACAAAAGTTACATTGTTGCAGGCTCAACCAGGATGCAAGCCGGAACTCAACCCTTTGACAATGAATCCAAACAAAGAATCCCAGTCTATACAAGTTTCATTGTCACAGGCTCAACCAGGATGCAAGCCGGAACTCAACCCTTTGACAATGAATCCAAACAAAGAATCCCAGTGTATACAAGTTTCATTGTCGCAGGCTCAACCAGGATGCAAGCCGGAACTCAACCCTTTGACAATGAATCCAAACAAAGAATCCCAGTGTATACAAGTTTCATTGTCGCAGGCTCAACCAGGATGCAAGCCGGAACTCAACCCTTTGACAATGAATCCGAACAAAGAATCCCAGTGCATACAAGTTTCATTGCCGCAGGCTCAACCAGGATGCAACCCTGCGACATTAAATCCGAATAAAGAATCCTAGGCTTGAAGGAGGAAGACTTACAAATGCAGCACGTATATGGATTACCTACCAGAGCCAAGCCAAGGGAAATCCAAGAACCTCTGATCCAGAAAGCAGTATAAACACACAGTTTTTCTTTCTAATACACCTCTCTAGTCGGTCAGTTTATCTTATCCTTATCGCTGCATCGAATGACACTAGGATGCGCAACACTCTCCGAGATGCTTCCTAAAGTTAGAAACGAAACGTTAGACTTGGAATCCTTAAGGACATTTAAGGTTCTATCCATAGAACCTATTAATACAAATTTTTCATGATAATCTCTTTTTTATTGAGTGATAGTAACAATTGAATGGATGCGTCAAAAATCCTTTACGAAGAGTTAAACTTCATGGCTTAAAACAGATTTCTAGAAACTCTTTGCTTTTAATGCTGCTTTATAGTTTTATTTAACGCTTGCTTTAATAAAAACTTTCTTTATAGTTTACGATAAGGCACTTTAACACAAAAGAATCTAAATCCTAACCTCACTGTAGGCTTATTTTCAATTTGCCTTTATCTAGAAGTTTTTTTGTCTGAATGTTTTCAAAATTGAGAAATAAACAAAGTTTACGATAAGTGATTATTTAACAAATTAACTGCACATATAAAAACTGAATAACCATAAAAAGAATAAGAATAAAATGAATAGCACTAAATATAAGGCAAAGGACAATATTTTGAAGGTGGATTATGAATTGAAAGCGAAGGAATTTCCAAGGTACTTCGTCTTATATATTTTTGATGAGCATCCCACGCTTTTCCTGGTTTTTAATCTATTTCTTTACGAGTTTTTCTTTTATTTAATATCATTCTTGGAGTTAAAGTAAGCCGCCTTGAAATAAATGTATGTATAATGTGTCGTAATATTACTATAGAGAAATATTTAAAAAATACAATTTATAAGTTTTAAAATAATTTATTACTAATTGAAGCGAGCGCAGCGAGCTTCCTACATTCAACGAAATATATGCTCCGTGTCTGTGTGTCTGAAACGTACGACGATAACTTGAGTAAAAGTTGACCGTTTTTGATGAAATTTGGTACACATGTTTATTTTACCAATACTCAGGACGAATTCGTTGGAAAACGTTGTCTGCCTTAGTGTTCGCGCTCAACGCTCGCGTAAACGTGAGCTTCAAAAATAAAATGGAATTTTAAGACGGGAAAAAAATCTAAATATATCTATTCGATAAGACAAACATTTTTTTTTTTCAAAAATAACAATTTGTAGTAAAACCAACAGCGACACCGCTATGAATTAATAAAGATCGTTAAAACTATTAAAGCGGACCTAAACGTTTAATGTAGAGAAAACAACGTTTTTACCGATATCTTACGTTCTAACGTAACGATTTTAATAAAACTTCATATACATCGTCTAAAGTACAATTGAAACAGGCATGTAAAATTTCAACTTGATATAAGCAGAAGTTTTTGCGTAGTCAAGTGATAGATTTTATAATAATTGAAAAGGAGATGTGTGGTTAGAGGAATAGTAAGAATGCAGAGTGGTTCCCTTACTACAAGCCGCTGTACTACTATCATACCCCTTATCTCTCAACTCATCATGATTCATGGTTACCTATTTTTACTACGGTTTTATTAGCTTGCTTTCTTGTTTGTTTGTTTTTTTGTCCAGTACAAATCTTGCAATCGAATTTTAACTAACATCCCGAGTAACTAGACATTTGAAACTTTTAGAATAGCTCAGAACCCGATGACAATGCATTATTTTAATACTTTTAGTCATCTTTCTGCAGAATTTAAATCGTTGTCAGCAAATTTTGTTGTATGGAAAGTTAGTTCGGAAAAAATCCGCAAGTTTTTTTTATTTGTTTTGACATGTCCCATTTTTACAATCTTCATTATGACAAGTTTCATATTGATTTTTTTTTAGTCAATAGAAAATTTAAAAACGTATTATATAAAAAGTTCTTTTTATCTTGTAATTTTTTCAATATTCAATACATATTTATTACTATACACTCGCTTCAATGATAGAGTCACGCGATGCCTAGTAATAGCAGTTTTTTAATTCACGATTAGTACATTAATTAAACAATAATATACATCAACAGGATCATTTTAATATTTGATGAATAGGACTATAATGTTGAAATCACAGATTAATGACAGGAAACTATTAGTCCAGAAGATAAGAGTACAAAAAGGTGTCTTAATAACATCTAGCTAAAATTATGTGCACAAATTAATCTCTTAGTGACTTTTAACAATATGTGGTCGGCTAAGTTCATCTGCGTGATATAGCTTGGCAATAGCCTTTTGAAAAAAAAAAAAAAAAAAAAAAAAAAAAAAACGGTGGAGAGCGGTCATGTCCCGCATATTATGTGCGAAAATGTGATTTTCATGTTCCTGAGCACAAAATTAGTAAGTAGACCGAGAATCAAGTTTATGTTAGTTTGTCACTTGATAGGAGTCCACTTTGATTTGAAGTAATATTTGAATAACTAACCTATAAAGGGACAAAGCTTGATGTTAGTCAGACACTTTTTTGCACGCTATCTCCTTGACTATAATAGGATGTTCATATCCCTTAAATGCTAATGTTAGTCGAATCGACGAGCACAGTTTGAACCTTAACCTTTTACGCTCGTATGCGATGGTGATGGGTACCCCATCCTTCTGCAGTGCTTGCACTGGTTAGTAACACACCTGCTAGTGTAGCGGTAGTAGTCCTTTTGAGCATACACTCGTTTTCTGGCAAATTCCCGTCAAAGCTACTTCGTCGATTCGATTAACGTTTAGTAATAGACGTAGGGAATTAATTGGTCGACGAATGAGTCTATAGCCTGGGAAAATGGGCCTGGGGTAAAGGGCAATAGGCCTAGGGGTAAGGGGCAATGGGCCTAGGGTAATTGGCCTTGGGCCAGAGACCAATGGCCGATAATCTTGGGCCTGGAGTAGCAAAGTGCCTAGGGCTTTTGGTCTGGGGCATGGGACCTGATGCATTAATGTTCACTCAATTTCAGATTCTTCTGATGTACCTACAATAATATTTGTCATCAAAAGTTTGTATATCTGACTAAAAGATTTAATAATGAGTTCTCAATAGTTTTTCTCTTTATAAAAGTGTAGTTTCAACCCAAAAAATGTATTTTCTGCATATGTTAGTCGAATCGACGAAGGTTTAGTAATACCAGCCATCCAATTACCATTAGCATTTAGGGGATTTAATAAGGTTGTTTATATGGAACAATGGTTTTCATCTATTTTATTATGTATTTTCATAAAAGGCTAGTTGTTCGTTAAGGTATTAAGTATACTCGTATTAATTTATATAGCCTTATGATATTGTTTAATCATATCATGGGCCATGGAATAGGGAAGAGACGGAGTCCCCACTCTGGCACCTTGCTATGGGGGTCTCTCATTCCTTTTTATTTTAATTGTTTTTGTTTTTATTATAATCTTTAGATTATTTCAATTTATTATAATATTTGTACATAACGAACTAGTTGTAGTAGTAGTTACCTAGTACTTCCTATTAGACGGGTAGCACGAACCACTTGTTCGAACCTCGCAATCAGGCCTTATAGTAGACCCATTTTACTTGCCCCGTGGTGGAGAGTTCCAGCTACTTCACACATCATACATTTGTACAATGTACCGCCGAAGCGAGTATGGTGTGGTCATTAGTAAGCTATATAAGCGTGCGTCAAAGTGTGGGGGAAGAGAACCCCTTAGGGGGTGCCCTCGCCCTGCTCCGTCCTCGAACCATAGATACAAATTACATCATCATGACACGGATCGAACCCACATCAAAGTGTGGGGGAAGAGAACCTCTCATGGGGTGCCCTCGCCCTGCTCCGTCCGCGATTCATAGATGCAATTCAGAGTACCATGGTACGGGATCGAACCCACGACCTCGAGTTGCCTCGACTCAGTGATAGCTTTTAGCACCTCGGCCACCTTGGTTCCCTTACACACAACGAACTAAATTATGATTTCATATTTTACCATTTTGGTAGTATTCATACTAAAGAAAGATTAAATTTTAATTTAAATCAAATTATAATTATTATTAACTACGGGAAACAGACAGAGAAAAATACACTCCAGCGCCGGGATTTGAACCACGGGCCTCTATATTTCCAGTATAGCGCTCTACCAACTAAGCTACGCAGGAGAATGAGTTTCTCTGACGTTAATGATACCTTGTCCCGAATTTAAGCTTTCAATTTTCCACATAAGTCTTAGAAGTCAACATTAATGACATAGAACTAGACCGAGAATAACGCTTATAATTATAAAGTACCCAATTAGTACCTGTACTTAGTACAATCAATTAGAAATTCATATTTTACCATTTTGGTAGTATTCATACTACAGAAAGATTAAATTTTAATTTAAATCCAATTATAATTATTATTAACTACGAGAAACAGACAGAGAAAAATACACTCCAGCGCCGGGATTATATATAGAGGCCCGTGGTTCAAATCCCGGCGCTGGAGTGTATTTTTCTCTGTCTGTTTCCCGTAGTTAATAATAATTATAATTTGATTTAAAATAAATTATGATTATAAATATGAAGTACAAAAAAATAACTTACAGAAAATAAACAATATGGCTGAGGCTATCGTTGGTTGTGTCTTTTATATAAACATATTAAGGATGCATCAATAAATATATGGATATAATTAACAATAGAGATAACAATCAAAATTAAAAAGACTTCTTAAATAGTAAAGTAGGTACTTTTTTCATCAATACATAAAATTTATAAAGTTTAACGAAAGATGATGACTAATAGATTAAGTGATTTCAGCAGTGCAAATTTATTAAGATATAAGCAAAATTCTCTATAAGAAGAAGACTTATTCACAAAGTCTATAGCACACAACAGTTGGGAACTGTTTACTATCAGAATCACGATATCCTCTATGAATTATTTAGCTTATACATATTCAAGAGCATGGATTGACAAATAAACAGAGACACGAGACAATATAATTTGTCAACAGGTATCAAGGTGTCACAAGAGATCAAATCAACCCAAGACTAAGGGACTTGTTGAACATTCATCTACAATTCAATTTTAGTTACCTTAAACGACCATATTAAGCTCAAACATTGATTTTATACATAAACTGTATAATCAAGTCAAACAGTTCTTAAACCATATTACTTAAAAACATATAGAAGATCCTATATCAATGACTCATGCACACACAACGATATCAGTCATACGATAAAAACTTATAATTCTAATCACATATTAGAACATCGCCTCATCATCCAAAGACAAACCGTTAAGCACAAGGTTTTATGACATTCAAAGATAATTTTTATAATAAGTTTCGAGGCTATTCAGTTATTTTCTTAAACTTCCCTGCGCAATTTCCAGTAACAACCCAAATAAAAAATTAAGGTGATTTTGGGGGTCCGTTATAGGGTGCACACAAATATGTAATAATGATAAATTAAAAATAAATTTAATTGTTGATAAATTTAGAATATAATTATTTTGGGTTGAACGACTCAGTAAAATAAAAACAGAAAAAACTACATATAAATAAAATGAAAACCTCAGAGCAAGGAAGGGGTAGAGGGAACAATACTATAGAATCTGGGTCTCAAAAAGTGGTTCATTATGCTACACCCCTATACTAAACCTCCCAAGCGGCAGTTTGGTGAAACAGTATCAATATCTCGATAGGTTTGTTCCAACCACACTTAAAACTGGTTTGGAACTGTCCGACGCATGCGCATCGGACCACATTTGAACATTGTTTGCTAATGCACATGCGTCGTACAGTTTGAAACTAGTTTAGAACTAGTTTGAGGTGTGGTTGGAACAAACCTGATAAAAACTCTAAATTTATCTGATATCATCTGATAAGAATAAGTGATATACTCTTACGACATTTAATATTTTTATTTTTAAACAGTTTTCTTTATAAATATGTACTTGAATGTTTGTTGTTAACCTTATTAATTATCTGAAGGTAGTAACATCGTTAATAAACGCATAACATTTCCTAGATAACCAATAGCAATCTTCTTTGAGTGGGTTATCAAATAAATGCCACTGATAAGAATTTGTTGACAAGCGTCTGTGGGGACGGAAGGACAAGGAATAGACCAATAAGACAAGGACCAGTGACCACATGATCACTTTAGTTCGGATTGAGCTCGCTTGGGAGGTTTAGTATAGGGGTGTAGTATAATGAACCACTTTTCAAATCGCATTGCTCCCTCTAACTCTTCCTTGCTCTGAGATGAAAACAAAAAATTACCCAGGTTAAGGAAGCAAGGCTATTCCAGGTCCGCCACAAGGTTACAGCTGCTCCACGCATCATAATAGTAGAAGAGGAAGTCTGATTTATGATCACGAAGATTAAGGATGTGGTTTATCACACTTCTTCGATTATTTTCTTTAACTTCACCAAACAAAAGAAGTTCCAGCTTCTTCACACATCTACTGCTTGGATCGTAGTTGTAGCAGCCAACAATTAGGCTTTACATCTTTATAGAAGTCTGATTCATGATCAAGAAGTGTTAAACGGTCTATCACATTTCTTCTTGGCCGACAAAGAAATAGAGAAAGAGAAGAATTAATTCTGTTATAGGAAAATATCGTATCCAATGTATTGTGCTTCGGAGGATATCCAGAACTATTCCAATGAGAGCCAGCGTGACCATGTGGATTAAATTACTTACCGCGTCTGCTCAACCATCAATGAATCAAGGGCGACACTAGATCGTGGGTTCGATCCCTAGCCGTGATGCTCTGATTTATATAGCTCATTAACGATCAAATCATATTCACTCTGGTGGTACAATGTACAGAGATATGATGTGTAAAGTGGCTGGAACTCTTTACCACGAGACTAGTAAATTGGGCCTAACACAGGACATGTTGCTTCGAGTCAACACCACGATGAACCACACTCCTGAAGATGCTTCCAGCAGAGGAAGCGAAACGTTGGACTTCACCCCCTTCGTGACGTGGATTCCACCGGAAAACCAAGCTGTTTATTACGAGTCTACCCGTGGAAGCCTACGCACCAAGTTATGGCCAAATTGTTGGGCTCGAACAAGTAGTTCGTCCTAACTCTCTAATCTAGTAAAGGACCTTACTACTTCTACACCAATAAGACAAAGGACATTCACGATGATACACCCAAATTCGAGATCATATGAGTTCAATATTAACTCTGAGCATTACATCTTTACTGCAAATGTGAAATTCATTCTGCTCTACAACTCTGGAACATGAAAGAGCACACAGCAATTCACAAAGACCATTATCACAAAGAGTACTTACTTCTGCAGAACTACGGCCTGATACCGGCCTTGGCTTTCTATACGACTAGTTTCTAATCTTTTTTGCACCTAGCTTTCCCATTGCATCCTCTAGTAGTAGTAAGGTGCTGGTACAAGAGCTAAACTGGTATGATGAACCACTTCTTCGAATCTTGCAATTAGGCCTAATATAGACAATTGTTCTAGCCCTGTGGTAGAGTTCACTTCACACTTACCTCTGTATAGTGTACTACCGAAGCGACTGTATGTTGTGATCATCAGTGAGTCATATAAATCAGAGCATCTCGCCTAGGCTCCTTTTTCTCAGAGCATCAAAGCTGGCTCCTTTTTCTTCCATCCTCTAATAGTCAGGGTGCCCATAGGCAAAAAAGTAACTTATACATACTCTTTCCAAACCTTTTTGTATAGCTTGTTTAGGCCAAATCTGACACCGTTTTCCTCTGTGACTTTTTTTTAGTTTTGGGGCGTTTTTTTTTTATTTGAACCCTAAAATTTTGACGCGTCAGACTAGAAAATCAGAAAAAGTTCTGCGTCAGACAATATTAAAATGTTGATTTATAGGGTTCAAATAATGTATCTTGAGAAAATCAGCCAGTTATTAATTAATGAATTTTAATTAATAATAATGGATATTAATTAATATGAACTAATATTAATTAATGATTAATAACCAGCTGATTTTCTCAAGATACATTATTTGAACCCTATAAATCAACATTTTAATATTGTCTGACGCAGAACTTTTTCCGATTTTCCAGTCTGACACGTAAAATTTTAGGGTTCAAATAAAAAAAAAAACGCCCCAAAACTAAAAAAGTCACTGAGGAAAACGGTGTCAGACTTTGCCTAAACAAGCCATACAAAAAGGTTTGGAAAGAGTATGTATAAGTTACTTTTTTGCCTATGGGTACCCTGACTATAACTCCCATGATCCATTTTCAACAACTCATGACAACCATTTAATTTCGGTCCAACCTTTCTTCTCACATCATGCTTTTCTCTGTTTAACAAGCTCTGAGTTCTGAGGCATACGCTCTTTCACCATCCTTTCCACAAGTCCAATAGTGTCTAAAGAATATCCTAAAGCTGGGTTCGTATGGACTGTGACTTGGCGAGCTTGACTCAAAGTTTGTCATACCTCGAGTCATGGGAACATACATCGTACTCGATATGGCTCGACCTTTCCCGTTAAGGATTTGACAGACCACAATCCTACGAGCACGAACCTCCAAGCACGAGAGGTTCGCCAAGTCTCAGGCACAACCCAGCTTAAGGAAATGGTGACCTTATAATTTCTAAATCAAAATTTGTAAAGCAGGACCAAGAAGTAAAGGGTTTTTGCAACAACATCCTTACATAGCCTAAACGGCACTTCTTTAGATTGTTACTCCTCTTATAAAAACAGAAGTGTGATATTCCTTTGTCCTTAAGTACATTGGACTAGACATCCCTTTGTCTTAATAGTTATTTAGTCTTTCATTCATATTCTAAAAAAACATAGGGGAGTAACAATCTAAAGAAGTACCGCCTAAACAAGCTTTTAGAGTGGAATCTACAAGGTTCGAAATAAAGAGGAAGTAGACCAAGACAGACATCTGGAGACGGAGACGGAAGTTAAAAAGATTGAGAAGGGAGAGATACCTTAATGGAAATAAGAGTATTGGCAAACGTATCCGAGTCTTGGGGCCAAAATGAATTGAAAACCCTGTACTCGACTTGGGTGCAAAAGGAAAATAACTTAAAGTTTGCCCTTAAGTTCACAATGGGGGTTTCTTTGACTTATTCATCTCCATTATATTTTCTACTATTTCAATTAATTGACGAGTACAAAAGATAAAGAGTCATAAGGTCGTGACAAGTCTATTTGGAAACCATTCATATAGCATTTCCGAAATCCAAAATAATTATATAATCTAAAAGGAGTATTTTCGTCTCGTTCTAGTCTTACATAAATTTGAGGCAATTATTCTTAGTTTAATGACTTCCTCTAAAACCCCATTAAAACCAAAATTATTCTCTAATTAATTCTTGCTTGGCTCATTTAATTTTAACTATCTTAAAATACCTTTAAACTTCACTGATATTTATGCAAAAAAAAATAAAACATTGTCTTTCAAAGAAAGAATTGAACTATTAACGTACAAATCCATTATTATATTTATTAAATTTCTTAGAGTCATAATTCAATATTAAGAAAGTTTCGGAATTGTATGGAATATTGAAATATTCAAGAAACTTAGGCGTTTCAGACAAGATTAGATTATTTTCAGTTTAGTATCAGGAAGACTGTTTTTAGGGTTTCGAGGTCAGCTTAGAAACCCTTATGCTTTAGGTAGTTAGTCCTTTCGTCCTTCGCATCTTGCATTATACCTCCCGACCTATTTTAGCGAGAGATTCGACATTTAGTATACAACTTAAATTTTTTGCCCCAAAACTGGGAAAATAATATGAATTTCACAACTCCAAATTTCTTTGATGAGCGAGCAATTACGAACTCTTTGTAATTTTTGAGTGTGGTATCATTTTAAAGGTATTGAAATGTAGATCACAAATACAGATATATATCGGGTTCATATTTGTAGGCCAATGATATTTCAGGGAGTTAAAATAAAAAAGTCAAATTTTAGGTTACAGTTACTATAGAGACATAAAATTATTTTTTGTTTTTAAATTTTTTAGTGGGGTATCATTTTAAAGGTATGGAAATGTAGATCACAAATATATATCGCGTTTCCAAAATGGCGGCCAATTTATCCCATAAAAACCAAATATACGTATACCTAAAATGCTAAAGGATAATATGCACGCCTTGTTACCCCAAAGTGCAACTATTTATACATATTTATGTAAAAAAAATAAAAATCAAAATAATGTAAGAAATATGAATTTTTATGACCGAAGAAACTTGCTGGCAAGTACTTGACAGGGTTTTTATTACTTTACTACATTGGATTATTACAGTGGATTTAAAAAATAGTCAAAGAATTAAGAACTTTACATGCTACTTAAATCCTTTCGGTTTTAAAAAAATGTCTCATGGTACTCTATCCACTAACCAGGCTGATCCAGAGAAAGTGAATGCCATGTGGGACCAAAGATATAAGTATAATAAACGTTTAAGGAAAAAAGGAAGATTGGAATTAGAAAATAGTTTGATATTTTATTGTAAAATAACAGTAATTAGGATTGTTCACATTATTAGTGAACTGTAGGTTATATTTAGCTTTCATGTACATAACAATGAATAATAAGCAGATATTAATTAGAATGGCCTAGTGAAATAAGTTAATGGTACTTCTTTAGATTGTTACTCCCCTCTATTTTTTAAAAGGAGAGTAACAGTCTAAAGAAGAACATAGCGTACACACCCTTTGGATTGTTACTCCCCTCTGTTATTTTTATAAGGGGAATAACAGCCTAAAGAAGAACATAGCGTACACACCCTTTGGATTGTTACTCCCCTCTGTTATTTTTATAAGGGGAGTAACAGTCTAAAGAAGAACATAGCGTACACATCCTTTAGATGGTTACTCCCCTCTGTTATTTTTATAAGGGGAATAACAGTCTAAAGAAGAACATAGCGTACACATCCTTTAGATGGTTACTCCCCTCTGTTATTTTTATAGGGGGAGTAATAGTCTAAAGATGAACATAGTGGACACATCCATTAGATTGTTACTCCCCTCTGTTATTTTTATAAGAGGAGTAACAGTCTAAAGAAGTGCCAAGTAAATTATCTGAATGGAGAGGTGGAGCATATTGAGTGGGGTGTACTGCAAAGTGAGGCTAATTTTTCTTAGGTCTTTTTGATCTTTTGGGCAGAGCACCAATGCTGGATAAGATGGGCAGAGCTCATAAACTGAATACCAGCAATAATTTGATAAATTAATCTGGATACCGGGGTTATGAAATTAAAATGCCAGCACAAAGATCATAGATTGCCACACTATACCAAACTTGGTTCCACACACATTTGTTATCTGCACACTGAGCTTCCCTCCAAATTCTGGCAGTTAAATATTCGAATATTTGGAATTTGAGGCAGTTTTGCCAGTGGACGAAGATTTGAATGTCTAAATAAAGACATAGTTGTGCTCCTTCATATAATAGCAGGTCCATTCTGTCTGAATGAGCCTGGGTACTCTGTAGCGCGGGTTTGGTAGAGGTTGTAGGTAGAGTAGTCCCCAGGCCACCATAAGAAGTGAGTCACTGATTGATAAAGTTTTCTGTGGTAATGGTGGCCACCGATACGAGTGGGCCGTTTTCTTTTCAACGTCCTCTCAGAGCGACATGTTTGGGACGGTGGACACCCCAAACGGCCCACTCATATCGGTGGTCACCTTTACCACTGTTTTTTAAATAATTTAATTAAACGATCCCATGAAAATCAAAACTATATCTATCTCTTTTCAATGATCCCGCAGAGGGGCATGTTTGGCATGTCAATAAAAAAGAAATGGCCCAGCGCCCAGTTGCCATATACCCAATTCATCGGTGGACACGGCATAAATAAGCGATTCCATAAGGTAAGAAAACTTTATCAATCAGCGACTCACTTCTTATGGTGGCCTGTGGACTAGAGGTGTTAAGGAGCTGCTGTAAAACACTGTTCAAGCCATCCTGAACAAGGATTATTATCTTGTCGTTTATCTCGTTTGTTACGTTGTTACAATAACAACGAACCTAATATTACATCATTATTTCAAGGTGAAATAGTTAAACTCAAAGGTTTTCCTTTTATTATAAAGACACAACTTTCTACAAACTGTTTTAGTTTGTTTTACCCGTATTTAAAATTACGTGAAATACAGCTGACGGAAAGAGGAAAAGGAAGTTTGTAAAGTAAAGTCGAAGTACAAGAGTAAACATATCATGTTAAAACAAGGTTTCAATTTCCATGAAAACCATTAGGGGGGGGATACCCAGACCCTCTGGGGCCATGTGAATTTGAATTATGAAGGTAAATATTAAATATCCCAAACTCAATTGGTAATACTGTGGCAAAAAGGATGATAAACACCCTAAAACAGATTTCTAACTTTTCTTTTAACGAAAATATTTTATCAGGAAGTTATTCTAAAATTAAAAAAAAAAAAAAATCATGTATCATACACTTTTGCTTCTTTTTGTTTTGCTTCCGAACTTAAATAAGGTAACGGAAGCTATGTTATCGTTCTGAAGAATGGAAAATATTTTATCTACTCACGGCAGCAAAATTAAGCATTACTTAACTGTTTTTAGGCTGGAAAGTACTATTTCGCTGATTTGTCATAAAAATATTAAAAACAGGCAGGAAATAGTTATTTACGCACCAAGGGAGGAAAGTGAGTGATTGCACCCAGAGCGATGAAGTTGATTCCTGAGGCGAAGCCGAGGGAACCATAACGTTCACTCCCGAGGCAGAGCCGAGGGAGTTAATTATCGCGAGGGTGCAAGTGATGTTTACTCCCAAGGTACGTACAAGATTTTACCTCCAGAAGGGAGAAAAAAATATGGAAAGATTTTAATTTTAAATAACGTTATTAAACAAAAAAATACATAGGTTTATATTTATATTTAAAAAAAATATAGTTAGATATAATATTAACAATTCTCTAAATAAGTTTAATCACGTTAAAATTAAATTATAGATAATAATGATTTGAATTTCAATGCTAAAATTAAATGGGAGAATCAGCTGGAAGCTGAGTCGTGTATTGAATGGTGTTGACAACTGATGTATTTAAATATGGATTAGTTAATCTACATTTTGAAATTATGTTTCCACTTTTAACTTGTTTGTTTCTTTTACTGATGAATCACTATGACAACCGTTGTGGAGGTTACATGACATGTGTGAAGATGACATTAAACATTAAAAAAAGTTAGTAAATGAAATGTGTATTAGCACCAACTTTATTTACTTGTTCTTTATCTAGGGCAACACTGGAGGGAATCATGAGAGTTCATGATTCCCTTATTTTTAATAAAGAGAAAGTAACAGTGTTTACCACTGTGTGCCATAACCTCTAATTTTCTTTGTGTTTACTTTTATTTTAATCTGTGTTATTTTAATTTAGTTCCATACTTGTTTTATTACAAAGCAGTGTTATATTATTAATGTATTAATAATGTTATTATTATTTAAAAGTTTAAAAATGATAAACTGAAAAAGTATTTTAATTGTAGGTCTTTGAATAATTAATCTCGAGTAAGAAGTGGCAACACTGAAGCACGACTTGTTTTGGTTTGAGTTTGTTGACAATTCATGTCAAACTAACTCTTACCTAAGCTTCCATTTTTTTATCTGCATAGCGTGAGTAGATAAAATATTGTGTGCAACAAGGCAGCAAAGGAAACATTTCTGCCTCGTTTATTCATTGCCTGCCTCGGCAGTCAAATAGGTAAATTACCTGCCTCGGCTTCACATCGGCAGTTAATTATCATAGCCTGTCCTCGCCATCGGCTCGGAGGCTAGTCTAATCACTCGTCAGTAAAATTCCATTTTGCTGCCTAGTTACATAAATACCATATGACTTCGATTTCAAACATTCCAAGACAGATATCCGTTTCGGATATCAGGGAACATTTTTGGTTCCGTGTCTGTCTGTCGGTCTGTTACTAAATGTTTGCGAACAAATATATCTTAAAAACTACACGTCCAATTTTAATGAAATTTGGATGGTAGGTCATAATTAGCCCATTGATGGTCCCATATAAGTTTTAACCATCGGTACTCATTTGTTTATCTTACATATGCGTACATACATACATTTATTTACATAATATATATTAAAAAGTACTCATCTGATTTTACGGAAATTTGGATGATTTGTTGAAAGTAGCTAGCCCCAAATTAATTTTAACCAACTGAGCCCTTTAAATTTTGCGAAAAGTGATACTTTAATTCAGGTAAGAAATCAAAAAATGTTGACAGATTTTAAATCGCTGCAATCTTTGCAGACATGCTTCTTAGTACGATTAAAATCCACTGTCAATGTGTTTTATTTATTTATTTTTTAGTGTACACTCTTTAAGGTTTATTTTTCTCAAAATCTTAAGTATGTACTAATATTTGTTATAATTATATTGATTAATATTTAATGTTTTTTCATTGTCTGCTACCTCGGAAAAATAGCATATGCTAAACGACTGTGTAGTGTATTTTCTTTACCTTAGCAATATATACTGCCTCGCCTCACTCGACAGTAAATATAATTGCCACGGTAAAGAAAAAACTCACTTCACAGCCTAGTAACATAATATACTAGGCATCGCGTGGCTCTATCATTGAAGCGAGCTTACTGAAATAAAATACTGAATATTGAAATTTATTAATCATGATGAATGTCATAGTTGAAGATAAGTGGAAGAGGGTAGTGTGGGGTAGAGTGGGGGTACTCGGTACAAAGCTTTACTTCATAACAAACCTACATACAACGCGACTATAAGAATCTTAACACCCGTAATAGCTTTTAAACTAATATTATAAATGTATCACTTCATTACTCAAATACTACGGCTTGTATCAAGTTGAAATTTTACATACTTGTTTCAATTGCACTTTAGACGATGTACATAAAGTTTTATTAAGATCGTTACGTTAGAACGTAAGAAATCGGTAAAAAGGTTGTTTTCTCTATTTTAAACGTTTAGGTCCGCTTTAATAGTTTTAGCTATTTTTATTAATTCATATCAGTGTCGTTGTTGGTTTTACTAAAAAATGTTATTTAAAAAAATGTTCGTCTCATCGAGTAGGTGATGATAGAATCTTTTCCCGTCCTGAAATTCCAATTTTAAATTTGAAGCTCACGTTTACGCGAGCATTGCGCGCGAACTCTTGGACGGATCACGCTGTCCAACGAACTTAGCCTGAGTATTAGTTAGAGGATCATGTATACCAAATTTCAACTAAATCGGTCAACTTTTACTCAAGTTATCGTCACACGCGTAAACGTTACTGACAGACAGACAGGCAGACAGACAGACAGACAGACAGACAGACAGACAGACAAGATGCATATTTCGTTGAATGTAAGAAGCTCACTTACGCTCGCTTTAATTATTAGAAATTAAAATTTTAAAGTTTTTGGTAGTATTTATACTACGGAAAGATTAAATTTTACTTTAAATCAAATTATAATTATGAATACCTACGGGAGACATACAGAGAAAAATAGACCCCCGCACCGGGACTTGAACCACGGGGTCCTCCTATTAATCCGTTACAGGTGCTCTTATCAACTGAGCTATTCGGGAGAATGATTTTTCTCTGTCGTTACCGATACAAATTCCCCGAATCCTAGCTTTCAATCTTATTCTACAAATCTAGAGAGCCAAATATTCACGGCAATAGAACTAGATCGAGAATTAACGCTTATAATTATAAAGTACTCAATTAGTATCTGTACCTAGTACAATCTATTAGAAATTAAAATTTTAAAGTTTTTGGTAGTATTCATACTACGGAAAGATTTAATTTTACTTTAAATCAACTTATAATTATCAATAACTACGGGAGACATACAGAGAAAATACTCTGCCAATTAGTGTGGCACATAGCTTCCTCGTATCCTATCATGTACTTTATTGTTATATTAACATTCAAATGATTGTTATATTGTTTATTGTGTAAAAACTATTAATAGTTTTCGCGATCTTTAACACTTCATAGCGGTGCCGCTGTTGGTTTTACTAAAAAATTGTATTTGAAAAAAATGTTCGTCTCATTGAATAGATGAAGTTAACATTTTTTCCCGACCTAAAATTCCAATTTTAAAATTGAATTTCACGTTTATGCGAGCGTTGCTCGTGAACACTAGGACGGATAACGTTGTCCAACGAACTCGTCCTGGGCATTGGCAAAATGAACATGTCTACCAAATTTCATCAAAATCGGTCGACATTTACTCAAGTTATCGTCGCACGTTTCATAATTCACGGACACACAGACAGACAGACAGACAGACAGACACGGAACCAAAAATGTTCCCTGATGTCTGAAACGGATTTCTGTCTTGGAATTTTTAAAATCGGAGGCATAAAACTTTTTTGTTCTCAAAAGTGAACACAATGCTTCCGTTACCTTCGGTAAGCTCGGAAGCAAAATAATATACTATTTTAAAGCAATAACAATGGAAATCATTCGAATTAATAATCCACTAAAATCATAAAATATTCTAAGTGGATAAAATTGAAGTATTTAGAATACAATTAACGCTAATAGAGCTTACATATTATATAAAACATAATGTTTAAAACTTCAAAAAAATATAATATTAAGACATTTTATTTTTTAAATCTTAGTTGTACAAAAAATAAATCTTTCTAATGTCCATAAAAGAGGTTCAACTGATGTTACGAGAGTAAAACGTAACTTGAACAAATACAAGATGTTTCACAGCAAAATGTTCCTTAAATTAAACACGAAATTCCCTGCTTTCAGCTCAAATGGATGCTCCATAAACGTATTATTACCTCAGTTCCCCTCGCTATACTCAGCTACCTCACTTTACCAAAGAGCTCTTATAGCCTTAACGTTTTATTGCACGAAATGTAATAATAAAATATGTGAGAAACCTCTGAAATTAATGACTGATACGAAAAATCAGATAGAAAATATTACTTCATACAGAGAGTCGAGTTAAAACGATTTAAACATTATTTTAAGAAACGATAATTGTTTTAAAATAATTATAAATAGTCTGAAAATTATTTGTGGTATAACTTTTTATTTATAACATAAATGAAAGTATCAATTTAGCAAAAGTGAATATGCTCTCCAGGTGGGCGTCGAACCCAGCTTCTCATGTTCGTGATCAAAGCTATTTTCTCAGGAACTAGATTTTTCCGGAAAAACTAATTATAACATTCGATTCGTATTTAAATTGACTACACATTAGAATTTTTTAATTCAAAATCATCAGAATTCTTTTCAAGAAATCTTTTTTTAGGGTCCGTAGGCAAAACCGAGGTCCTCATATTTTCCTCCGTGTGTCTGTCCGTCCGTCTGTCGCCTGCTCTCACGGCTACACCTTTCGTCCGATTACTTTGATATTTGGCATATTATATGTCTATAGCACATACAGACACATTTTAAAAATATAGTGACTTAAAAAAATTAGGGTAAAAAACTTAAAAAATAATTATTTTTCCGTGGTAGGCTTTGAAATAGTAACTTAGACTTAGAAATGGACTTAGTAAAGGACTTTTAGTGTATGATTTTTCTGAACCAGTATGCCAAATGATAAAACTTGGCCCAGTAATTTAGGCACTACGACAGATAAGAGACGACAAATTGCTGAAACACCGATATTATGTAAAAACTTTAAATACACGACAGAAAGACTTAAAAACTTTAAAAACACAACAGACAAGAGACGTCAGACAGAATTAACAACTTTAAATACACGACAGACAAGAGACGACAGACAGACTTAAAAACTTTAAATACACGACAGAAAGACTTAAAAACTTTAAAAACACGACAGACAAGAGACGACAGACAGACTTAAAAACTTTAAATACACGACAGAAAGACTTAAAAACTTTTAAAACACGACAGACAAGAGACGACAAACAGACTTAAAAACTTTAAATACACGACAGAAAGACTTAAAAACTTTAAAAACACGACAGACAAGAGACGACAGACAGACTTAAAAACTTTAAATACACGACAGAAAGACTTAAAAACTTTTAAAACACGACAGACAAGAGACGACAAACAGACTTAAAAACTTTAAATACACGACAGAAAGACTTAAAAACTTTTAAAACACGACAGACAAGAGACGACAAACAGACTTAAAAACTTTAAATACACGACAGAAAGACTTAAAAACTTTAAAAACACGACAGACAAGAGACGACAGACAGACTTAAAAACTTTAAATACACGACAGAAAGACTTAAAAACTTTAAAAACACGACAGACAGACAGACTTTAAAAAAAACTTTAAAAACTCAGAGGTACCTTAAAACTTGTAAACCAATTAAAATATAAAATTCGAATTCCTGCCATTATAATACTTCCTCCTTATGTATACTAAGCAGTATTAAGTAATACCCATTCATAACTTTGCCACATAGATAAAATCAAGTATACTATAACTGTAACTTTTTATATTTAGAATCCGCTATTATAATCTACTTCGTCTATCTATTATTTAAATGTTTATCTTCATTTAAACTCCTTAGTTCGTTACATTACTATTTATCTTATATAAAATATATCTTCTTTTTTGTATTATCTATTTTTTTTTTTTTTCTTCTAGCTCCATAGTAATTTTTCCTTACGTTAGCTCTAAGTAATCCCAGACAGAGAAGGGTTAAACTTTATAATATTATCAAGCAAATATATCTTTTACCGTATATCTTCCAAGCCTTTTATACCGTTAAATTTTTATTTTATTTTATTTTTTTTCTTCTAGGGTTAGCCCTAGCTGGCTAATGGCCCAAACCCTTACGCGTCGTTAATTAGGAACTCGGCTTTGGTTCTTTTTATTTATTTTTTTTTTAAAAGAAAGGATAGAAGTGGTTCCTAAAACGAAAAAAAAAAATCATATATTTTATTATTTTTTTTAACTTCTTTGTGCTAGAAAAACTGAGTAGAAAAAAGGCGACATCATTAGTGTTACTTCTTTTCCTCTTTTTGATTTAGTACTTGTTCACAAGTTTCTTCCTTTTTTAAATGCTTTTGCTTTTTTTTTTCTTCTTTCTCTGGTTGTTTTATTTTCTCATCTTCAAAAAAATAGACTGTTTATTCATTTAAGTGGAAAGGTGTCAAAATCACGACTAAAAAAAATTCCTCGGAGAGTAAGTATTTTTAATTCTTTATCATTTATCTCGATTTCACTTCGGGGTATGATTTTTCTGAACATGTGGCAAATTTTGTCAAAATCGGAATTTTTTCTCGAAGCGTATAAGCACAGACGACAGACAGAAATTTTCTAAAAACTACTTTTTTGGGCTCAGGGGGCCTCTAAACGTGTAAATCCATCAAAATCTACCCTTCGAGTTATTACAATACTTTCTTTTTTTTTTTATGAGAAAGTAAAAAGAGATTAAGAATTTATAATCAATGAGTTAGCACATTGAAAAATCGGTTTCATAGAATTTTTTTTTTTTTTTTTGGGGGGGGGGGGGGGGAGGGGGAGGTATAAAGGTAGAGAATTGCTGGAAATACATTATATAGAACTGAGATTGGGATAGGGCTTTAAGAAACACATTGCAGCAGCTCAAAGCAGTTCCGGGAAATTACAAAAAGCCGTCAGTGTATAATGTCTCATTTTGACTTTCTCATATAAAACGAAAGTATTGTGATGACGCGAAAATTAGATTTTTAGAATTTGATGGTTTTACACGTATTAAGGACCCCTGAGCCCAAAAAGTGGGTTTTAAAAAATCTTAAAAAAAGCCTGTCTGTCGTCTATCGTCTGTCAGTGCAGACGCCTGGAGCCTAATCAACAGGCCCGATTTTGACGAATTTGGAATACATGTTCAGAAAAGTTATGTCTCAAGGTTAAATCGAGAAATGAATTTTAGCTCCAAATTTGATGGCCCTACCTCCAAAAACTCTAAAATAACGTGAAATAGTTATTTATGCACCTAGGGAGTAACGTAAGCCATTATTCCCTGAGCGAAAAAGTTGGTTCTTGAGGCGAAGCAGAAGAAACCAAAGTCCCTAAATCCGGAGGCGCAGCCAAGGGAGATAATTATCGCGAAGGGAATATAATGGCACTTTACTCACGAGGTACATACAATATTTTATCTCCAGTAGGAAGAAAATACACATTTTCGTCCATTGCACAGTCTTAATTTATTATTTTAATAAATAACAATAATTATTAGCACTTTTAATAGCAGATATAAGAGATTCAATATTAGGAACAAATAAGAATTGGAATTAAACTCAAATAGAAGGTTATTTAGATGCAGGTTATAAACAAAGATAAACATGGTCAAAAAAGCGCAGTGCCGCCAACCTGATTTCAACATCTTTATTACATTAGCCATTCATTTTCTACTATTTATAAAATAATTAAGTTGCAATCTTTACTTTTTTGCCCTACTTTACTTTTTCGCCCAACTTTTACTTTTTCTCCCTAATTTTTGAGTTTAGATGAAGTTTAGTTATTTTTGGATGAAATGACCTGTTTTAGTCCCTCTAAACTAATTCAAAATCATAACTTTATCTTCCTACTGGAGATAAAAATTATTTCTTGAAAAAGGTTCCGACGTTTTAGATTAAAAAAAATTCTAAAATGTAGTACATTTCAATACGAATCTAACTCTTTTATTAGCCGGTAACTACTGAGCCGATTTTGATGAAATTTGACCCCCGAAGCGAAATCGAGAAATTTTAGCTCCAACCCACAATACTTTCTCTTTATAAAACGAGAAAGTAAAAACTTGATTTTAACTGCGGACAGACGTAAGCTACTTTCAACAAACAATTCAAATATAATTAAAATAGTACAAGCACATTTTACACATATTTTGACCAATAGACTGACAGATGGACACGACATTAGACTTGATCAGACATCATTTCCCTGGTGACTAAAGCTCATTCCTGTCAAGGAAATTTTGAATTTTGGAGACATAATAGTTATATCTGCAATGAGTGTGCAAAGTGGCACTTTGCTGCACTCGAGAGAAATATTTACGCAAGAGCCGCAGGCGAGGGCGGAAAGGTTTCTCGAGTACAGCAAAGACACTTTAAGCTCGAGTTGCTCATTAAATTTTTCCTACAGTTAGTTTTTTATCTGTAAATTAAATATAAAATAATAAAGTGTTCATCAACATGTAAAAAAAATACGTGTGGTGTCGCGGGACACCCGATAGGAACAAAGCTCTTTACATTTTTCATTAAAAATATAAATTATAAAATCACCCTGCTAAGTACGTATACATTGCTAACTACTTATACATGGAGGAGTTAGAAAAGAGACAAAATTAAAAGTAACGAACTGTTTGTACCTAGCAGAGTTAAGGCAAAATTAAAAGAAAATCATTATTTGTATAATTAAAGCAAGTGTCTTATACTATAAATATATATTGAATATAAGAAAAAAGTTGATCATGATGAGTTTATAGTGAAAGAGTATGTTTGTTAAAGGAGTTTGGATTGAAATAGGACTGTTTTCTACCTACCCGGCCAATTAATTTATAATATTATAAAATATATCTCTTCTCTACTCTTCAGCTTCTGCTTGTATCAGGTTGATAATTTTACATGATTATATTTTATTTATTTACAAAACAAAGTGACATTTTTGACATATATAACAAAAATAATCAAAACAAGTCAAGTAACAGGCTTCCTTAAATACACTTTTCTCCGTCTTTTGAAGCTTGCATTTACGCGAGCGTTGCGCGTGAACGCTTGGGCGGATAACGTTTTCCGACGAACTCAGCCTGAGCATTGGTAAAATGAACATGTTTATCAAATTTCATCTAACTCGGTGAGCTTTTACTCAAGTTATCGTCATCTGTAGATTTCGTGACGGATTTTGCTTGACGATTATTTTGTGACGGTGATTTTGGTCGTTTTTTTCGGATTCACTCCCGGGCTCCAGAACGTGCCGTAAGGAATTTCGTTCCAAAAAAACTTACATTAACATTTACATTACATTTTAATGTAATTTACATTAAATTTTAATTACATTAAAATTTATGTACAAAAAAGATGAAAAACATTTCACAATATCAACTAAATCAGCTGTCTGTTTATAGCCAGCGTTGCCTTTCTTTGACTGTAACTTTTTTTTTTTTGTTAGATTGTCTATCTTTAACATTTTTATATTTGATATTTGATATATATAGTGTTTAAATCATGTAGTTAGTTAAAAAATAATCATTAGTTGTCATTGTTATTATTATTATAATTTGGATTATTTAATCTTTGTTTAGATTTAAGTTCTTTATGTTCGTAAGTTGGGACACTGGAGTGCGGTGAAGTAAAACGAGTGCGGTAAAGTAGTAAGTACAGGAATCTGCTGTTTTGCGAACTATTTTGAGTGCGATAACAACTACTTTATCAGTCAACTGTTCTTCAGAAGGACCAAACGCTTCAGTTTGCCTTAGTAAGCTTGAAAGCTAAAATTAAATATGTGGGACTGCTAATGGCTGTAAATGTGGGACTGTTAAGGCATTAGTTTTTATGTAGATTTTGTAGCACTGCAGTGAGAATGCTCCTTTGCTTTCAACTCAACACGTAAATATATACATAATTTACGCATACAGAATACGTATGTATTTTATAATAATACATATATATGTATATTACTGTTAAAGTTTTCTATACGCAAGCCCACACTAAGTAAGAACTAAGTAGACTATTACCGCATATTCAAGAGGAAAAATAACACACAAACCTTGTTGTTTATAAAATGTAAGAATGTTTTGGCCGTCGCCTTAAGATGTGTCAGATGGAAGCCACTTTTTACATATATATATATATATATATATATATATATATATATATATATATATATATATATATATATATATATATATATATATATATATATATATATATATATATATATATATATATATATATATATATATATATATATATATAACTATGTTGGAAGGCGGTATATCGAAAGAAGGGGATTGGGTAGTTTCGTGAGGCGGTAGCAATCCCGTGGGGCCGTTTACTATGTGAGTATTCGGCCGCCTCCAATAGCTCCATCGGGGGCGTACAAAACCCTTTAGGGAAAATTATGTTTCTTTCTTAAAAGCTACTGCAACATTGACATCAACATAAAACAACTTTTTGTTTTTTCTTTTCTTTCCACATTTATTTGCCATTTCTTTTCTATTTTTATTACCTTACAAATATATATTTTTCCATGGTAGGCTGTATAATATTAACTTTAGAGCCTAAAAAACATAGCTAAAATCCATTTTTTCATTACGTGGACTTAAAAAAAATCTTTTCATTACTCCTAGCTGTAAAGAAAAAAATGTTTATCTACGATTGATAAGAAATATAAACATTATATCTTTGTTTAGATGCGTAGAAAGTGATTATTTACGTACTTGCATTCATTGCGCATGCGCGTCTCATAGAACTGAACAATTCCTCTTCTTTACCACACAGTGTGCGGTAAAGAAGAGGAATTCTTCAGCTTTACGCACGATTAGCAAGTTTGTTTACATTTAACAAAACTAATTTGCAGTTATTTTATTAAAATAACTGTTTATATCGAGTTTTTAGTGAAAAACAATAAGTGAATCAAGTGACTTTGACGAAAATGTGGAGAATAATACTCCTCCAGAAATAATTAATTCGGCAAAAAATACAACTCAAGAATTAATCCCATCTTTATCAAGAGAGAGATACGAACTTACATACAGCAAGTTTATTTTTTTCTGTATTTATAATTTAAATCTAACAATCGTAGATAAAGTACGGTACGCAACTCGTGCGGAAACGGCATTTTGCATTGCTCGTGTGGTTTTACAACCCTCGCTGTCGCTCGGGTGCAAACTCCACACTCGCATGCAAAATGCTACTTTCCGCACTCGACGCGTAATGCACTATTACGTCCTTGGACGAAAAAAGTTTTTATTGTACTGCTAGCAGTTGTCAAAACTTCCTTTAGTAGCGCTGCAGTCTTTGTAGAAATGCTTATGACGATTTAATTCCGCTAGATGTCAATGCGTTTTATTTATCTTTTCTTATAGTGTAACCTCTTTTTAAGGTTTCTTTTTTTAATTATTAAGTATGTACTAATATTTGTTATTATTATATATTGATTAGTGATTAATATTTAATGTTTTTTCATTGTCTGCTACCTCGGAAAAAATAGCATATGCTACGCGACTGTGAAGTGTATTTTCTTTACCTTGGCAATATTTACTGTCTCGCTTTGCTCGACAGTAAATGTAATTGCCGCGGTAACGAAAAAACTCATTTCACAGCCTAGTAATATACTATTTCTTCAAAAAGCTACTTTTTTTCGCACCTAATAAATAAATGTAAATAAAAAGAACAGAACATAGTTTTTCATTAACAGATGAGATATTTTTTTTTTTTTTTTTAAAAGTTCTGAAACTCAAAAAACATCAAAAAAGTACAATGTAATTTAAAAGAACTGTAAACATTTTCTTGTATTTAAAAGAAAGCCGCATTTTATCTCTATTGCGTCAACGTCAAAGTTTACATTACAAATTAATACAGAATTAGAGACTTGAGACGGAAAGTTTTCAACAGATTTTAACATATTTCTAAAACCAAATGAAGATCCTTAAACAAACTTTTACCAAACAAAAAGAAAAAAAAGAAGAAGAAGAAAAGAAAGACAACTCACAGGAAAAATAAATGAAGTAATTGCTACAACTTTTATCTCCTTCTGTCAATCTTGAATCATAGTTTAATCTAGCTTTATCTCAACTATAATTGACTTCCAAGATTATCAGAGGTAAAGGAAACACGGTGAGTATTCTGAAGAATGTTTTCTTGTGTGTTTTACAGTAGTATAAGAAATGTTTTCTTTGACTCTAAATTCATCAAATACGGAGTAGAAATCTGTTTCAGACAGGGAACATTTTTGGTCTCGTGTCAGTCAACATTTATTGTCTCGAGTGTCTCTGTCTGTCTGTCAGTCAACATTTTTGGTCTCAAGTCTATCTATCAGTCAACATTTATTGTCTCGAGTGTGTCTGTCTGTCTGTCAGTCAACAGATTTGGTTTCATGTCTGTCTTGGTCTCGAGTCTATCTGTCAGTCAACATTTATTGTCTCGAGTGTCTCTGTCTGTCTGTCAGTCAACATTTTTGGTCTCAAGTCTATCTATCAGTCAACATTTATTGTCTCGAGTGTGTCTGTCTGTCTGTCAGTCAACATTTTTGGTCTCATGTCTGTCTTTGTCTCGAGTCTATCTGTCTGTCTGTCAGTCAACATTTTTGGTCTCGCGTCTGTCTGCATGTCTCTCAGTCAACATTTTTTGTCTCGAGTCTGTCTGTCTTTCTGTCAGTCAATTTTTTTGTCACGAGTGTGCCTGTCTGTCAGTCAACATTTTTGGTCTCGTGTCCGTCTGCATGTCTGTCAGTCAACATTTTTTGTCTCGAGTCTGTCTGTCTTTCTGTCAACATTTTTGGGTCTCGTGTCTGTGATAGGTATTAAGTTTAAAACGGATATCTGATAAAAAGTGTACTCAAAATTTCCAAGAGAAAAAAAAGTTAAACTTATATTAACTTATTTTAAATTGATTTGTTACTATTTGAGACAAGAAAGTTGCATCAAATTTTGCTAACTAAACCTAACAAATAAATTAATAAAAAAAATCAAATTTCAAACTTATTCAGTTAAGCTCTTAAGTTGATACATCAACTTTTAAAGAGATGTGAAATATTTGACAAATTTTACACTCTGTATAAAGAGCAAGGTAGATTTTAGACAAAAGTAAATACGAATAACGACGTTTCAAGCAACACAATATAATATATTTAAATTAAATACGTCTTCATCATTAACCAAAGATACGTTTAAATTAAACCAAACTTTAAAATTGTCTGCCAATTAGTGTGGCACATAGCTTTCTTGCGTATATTTAAGTAATTTTATGCTTTTACAACCTATTATTGTCAAATTTATTTGATTCCTCCCCCCCCCATATTTTAAATTTGTCTAAATTGTTTTGATTTTTTACATTTCTTAAAGTATCAATTTAGCAAAACTTAAAGAGCACAGACGGATGAAATTAATCTGGGGCTATCAACTGGCTACTTTCAACAAATTATCCAAATTTCATAAAAATCAGATGAGTATTTTTAAAGATATAGGTGTAAATAAGTGTATGTTTGTGCGCATGTTGAAGAGAAAATAAACAGGTCAAGTGTGTGCTAGTGAGCACACAGAGAGGGTCCGTAGGCAACCCTGTATAGATTAAGTAGTACCCTATTGATGGTGTTTTTTTAAAATGCTAAAAAGCTTACTTTGAACTATACTATGGGTCTGTTATTCTCAAAACACATAAACAAACTTCCGATAAAGTATTTTTTTGCCACTGAACCGGATTACAACCATATAAATACATCAAAAAGACCATAGTTATAAAAAAACGTATTTTGTCAATAAAAAATAATAGTATATTATGTTACTAGGCTGTGAAGTGAGTCACAGTCACGTAGCATATGCTATTTTTTCCGAGGTAGCAGACAATGAAAAAACATTAAATATTAATCACTAATCAATATATAATAATAACAAATATTAGTACATACTTAAGACTTAAAAAAAAGAAACCTTAAAAAGAGGTTACACTATAAGAAAAGATAAATAAAACGCACTGACATCTAGCGGATTTTAATCGTACTAGAAGCATTTCTACAAAGACTGTAGCGGTACTAACGGAAGTTTTGACAACTACCCGTCGGAAAATAAAATTCTTTTAGTTCCTAGGACGTAAAAGATTTTTTCTTTACAGCTAGGAGTAATGAAAAGATTTTTTAAGTCCACGTAATGAAAAAATGGATTTTAGCTATGTTTTTTAGGCTCTAAAGTTACTATTTCACAGCCTACCACGGAAAAAATAATATTTTTTTCGAAATTTCCAAAAAGTGGTATCTTTACTTTTGGTCGAAGAATGTTCAGGAATTTTTACAGATATTGGAACACAATGGGCTAGTTATAATCTACCATTTTAATTACATTACAATCGGACAAAAAGTTTTTTAGATATGTTGGTTCGCAAAAATTAAGCGAAAGACAGACTGACAGACTAAAAATGTTCCCTGATGTCTGAAAGAATTTTTCATATCAGAGACATATAACTTTTTCTTTTATCGGAACGATCACCATATCTTCTGTTACTATCGGTAAGCACGTAAGAAAAAAATCAAATTTCCAAATATAATATTTGCATTAGTAAACAAACTAAAATCTATTGAATTGATAAACCAGAATAATTCTGGTTTTAGGTAATAGACGAGAACAAAGGAATGAATATTCAATTTGAGAAATTGTCCCACAATATAACATCCCATCGAATCCCTATTCAAATCCCTTTATCTGGGATTCATTGAATGCAAAAAAAAAATAACCTCCATTTATTGGAAAAGTTTTCAAATAAAAGTTAGAGATATAGGGATAAAAAAAAAATGGAAGAAATATATCAACAGAGTTTATTTTTCTCTTTTTTAAATGTAAGGTAAAAGTCAACAAAATTAACCCATAGATTTGTCATTTGATTGTAAAAAAAAAATAGAAAAATAGTTTATGGTATATCCATTTACTCTCACATGAACGAAATATATATACAATACAGGGTGGTCCAAAAGTCTCCCCCCCCCCTCTTAACTTTTGAACGGTTTGAGATAAATTAATGAAACTTGGGGGATCTCTACCATGCAAAAGGAAGTTTCTTTTCATGCAATCACCCACTAGGGGCAACCACCCACTTTGCCCCCAGACCACCCAACTTCAAAATTTCAAATTGGAGTGTATATTTTTGATAGCATATTTGGATTCTACCGTGAAAAATAATAAACTTTTACTTGAAATTTTTTTTTCTATCCCAATATTTTGCCGCCTATAGGTGGGCAAAGATAGCAAAATTACCCCACCGATAATACGTTGTAAAATCTAAAGGGTTAGAGATAAATTAATGAAACTTAGGGGATCTGTACCATGTAAAGGGAAGTGTGTTTTCATGCATTCGCGCAGTAGGGGCAACCACCCATTTTGCCCCCAGACCACCTAACTTCAAAATTTTGTCCCAGAATGTATATTTTTGATAGCAGATTTAGATTCCACGGCAAAAAATAGAAATATTTTACTTCTAACTTTTTTCTCTACCTCTAATATTTTGCCCCCTATGGGGGGCAAAGGTATAAAAATCGTAGATTTCAGCGCCTGGGGGCAAAATGGAGGTTGCTCCTAGTACGCGAGTGGATGATTAAACACTTCCCTTTACATGGTACAGATCCCCCAAGTTCCATGACTTTATTTCAAACCGTTTAGATTTTATAACGATCTAAGTGTTATTTTTTTACTATTTCGGAAGGGTTATTTTGCTATCTTTGCCCCACTGTGGGGGGCAAAATATTGGAGATAGAAAAAATAGTTTCAAGTAAAAGTTTATTATTTTTCACCGTAGAATCAAAATATTCTATCAAAAATATACGCTCCAATTTGAAATTTTGAAGTTGGTTGCCCTGGGGCCAAAGTGGGTGGTTGCCCCTAGTGGGTGATTGCATGAAAACAAACTTCCCTTTGCATGGTAGAGATCCCCCAAGTTTCATTAATTTATCTCAAACCGTTCAAAAGTTAAGAGGGGGGGGGGGGGGGGGGGAGACTTTTGGACCACCCTGTATAATAAGAAAGTATTTCAATGGGGCAAAATGCAATTTTGAGATTGCGATGGAAGAACCTATTTTGTGAAACAATTTATATTAGCTCCTTGCCATTTGTTATCATTGAGGTAGTTGAAGATGGATAAGCTAATTTTGTATGAAACCCCAAATTTTATTGATAATATGGAGAGTATGTTTCATAACGGTTGGATTGTGTGTACTTCCAATTGATAACAACTATTTTTTATATCAAAACAACATTGCTACTGCAGTTTTGCAACGTTGTTGCGGTGCTTCAGCGCGTTTATGTAATTAAAACGATTCTTTTTAAGTACTTTATGTACATTTATTTTTTAACTTAGCATTAATTATTTTTTAGGGGGCCGGTGTAGCCGAGGGGTTAGCGCACTCGACTCTGAAACCAAGGTCTAAACCCCGGCTGTGAGTTTGAATCCCAGCGGGGTAATACATGTTTCACACTGATGATCTCATTGATTAGATGAGTAAAGTTGCCGGATAACCCCCGTCCTGTAATAACCCTGGCAGTTGATCGGGACTAAACCCCAAAAGAAAAAAAAAAAATTACAATTTGGCCGTGGACCCCCAGTAAATAGGCCATGGACCACTGGGGGGTCCAGGCATCACATAATTGGGAACCGCTGGTCTACTCCAATCATCCTTTTAAACTATAAACTCATCATGATCAACTATTAATTTGCTTAATATTAAATATTTATTGCATTAAGTTTACTTCAATAATGAACCTACGCGATGCTTAGTTAATATTATATTAATTAAAATGCATTCAACAGGTGGATGTTTACTTTATATTTTTCGATTTTCAATAAAATCAGATTTATTTTCATCAATATCTCGGAAACTAGATTTTCCCAAAAAAACGGCTTATATCGTTTGATTCGTATTTAAATGGACATTTTAGAATTTTTTAATCAAAATCATCGGAACTGTTTTCGGGAAATAATGTTTTTACACGGTTTTTTTTTAAAAGCTTTAGGGAGGTAGTTCCCTTTTCTCGATTTCGCCTCGGGGTATGATTTTTCTGAACCTGAAATTTGTCTAAATCGGCCCAGGAGTTTAGGGCTCCACGCGCCTACACAGAGAACGGACGACAGACAGACATTTTTAGGGTCCGCAGGCAAAACCAAGGACCCTTATATTTTCCTGCGTGTGTCTGTCCGTCCGTCCGGTCTCCTGCTCTCACGGCTAAACCTTTCGTCCGATCACTTTGAAATTTGGCATGTATTTGTCTTGTAGCTACCCACATATTTTAAAAATATAGGGACTTCAAAAAAATATGTTTCATAAAAATTAGGGTAAAAAAACTTAAGGGTTAAAATTGTGTTATTTTTTTTCGACACCGTGAGGGGTATCATATGAAAGGGTACGTCGAGCTGACTACAAAAATGTATAATTCCTTGGTTATAACTTTGATAGGCGAGCGTAGTCAAGTTTGAAGTGGGTGTGAAACGTGTACTTTATCAGTGTGTTTTGAGAATATCAGACCCTTAGGATAGTTCAAAGTAAGCCTTTTAGCATTTAAAAAAAAAACATTGTTTATACACTTTACAGTTGAACACTATACAGTGTGCCTACTGACCCTCGCTGTGTGCTTACTAGCACACACTTGACCTGTTTATCATTCGATTGAGGCGCATTACTGATAAAAACTAATGCCAACCCTTAGTTTTGCTTCCGAGCTTACCGAAGGTTACGGAAGCTGTGTGATCCTTGTGAAGACCGAAAAATTTTTAGGTCTCCGATTTCAAAAATGCCAAGACAGAAATCCGTTTCAGACATCAGGGATCATTTTTGGTTCCGTGTCTGTCTGTCGGTCTGTCGGTCGGTCTATTGTTCAATTTTTGCAAACCAACGTATCTTTAAAACTACACGTCCAATTTTAATGAAATTTGGGTGGTAGGTCATGAGTAGCCGTTAGTCCCATATAAGTTCCAACTGTCTACGATCATTTGTTTATCTTCCACATGCGCACAAACATACATTAATTTACACGTATAGCTTCAAAAGTACTAATCTGATTTGTATGAAACTTTTATATCGAAAGTAACCCTCAGATTACTTTGAACCGTTTACGCTCTTTAACTTTTGCTTAATTGATACTTTAATTGAAGTAAAAAAATCAAAACAATTTTGACAGATTAAAAAAACAGGGTAAACAATGAAATACATTAGACAAAAATTGGCCAAAAAAGCAAAAAGTTAAAGTAATAAAGTACGTTATAGGATGGGAGGAAGCTATGTGCCACACCAATTGACAGTCTATTTTATGGGTTGATTTTTTTGGGCATCGCAATACTTTCCCTGTTTTTGGGTTATTACAGGTAATAAACGTCAAAATTTTAAATTTTTGTGGTGGACACTTGCGATAATGAAGTCCCTAGAAAAATATTTAAAAAAAGTAACTTTAGCGTATTATCATTTAAGCAATAAGATTACCTTTCCACCGGCTAGTCCGCCGACACATGTTGCTATTGTACTGAGTAGTCTGACTACGAGTACTTTGAACTCGACAACGTGAGGCATTTTAATGCCATTCAGGTACCCTATGACTGCAGGCACTCCGCTACCTGATGCAGCAGGCTGTAACAAGTAAACAAAACAAATAATCAATTGAGTAGCCGAATTCCAACAGCAGCTATATCCAAAAAAAAAAAAATGAGATATTGGTACCCCTGGATTTGTTTTTTAAAGCTCTACCAGATTCTGCAGTCAAACAGTTCCAAAAAATATTATAAACCTATTAAAATCTATATTGAAATATGAGTGCGGTTACAAAAGCAGCTATATCCCTACTGTACTCGGATTCAAAAGGAGCTATATCCATAACTGATCCAAAAACAGCTATATCCTATGTACCCTGTACACATTATAGAGTTACTCTGAGTAAGGCTGCAAAATCATCTATATCCTTCTTTACACATTTCTATCTTCTTTTAAACATAAAAAAATATGATAGAAGAGAAATAGTATATTATGTTACTAGGCTGAGAAGTGAGTTTTTTCTTTACCGCGGCAATTACATTTACTGTCGAGCGAAGCGAGACAGTAAATGTAAGAGAATGTTTAAGTAAGATGTTTATGTAAGAGAATGTTTAACTTGATTTTTTTCCGTGGTAGGCTGTGAAATAGTAACTTTAGAGCCTAAAAAACATAGCTAAATTCCATTTTTTCATTACGTGGACTTAAAAAATCTTTTCATTACTCCTAGCTGTAAAGAAAAAATCTTTTACGTCCTAGGAACTAAAAGATTTTTTATGTCCGGCGGGTAGTTGTCAAAACTTCCGTTAGTACCGCTGCAGTCTTTGTAGAAATGCTTCTAGTACGATTAAAATCCGCTAGATGTCAATGCGTTTTATTTATCTTTTCTTATAGTGTAACCTCTTTTTAAGGTTTCTTTTTTTAAGTCTTAAGTATGTACTAATATTTGTTATTATTATATATTGATTAATGATTAATATTTAATGTTTTTTCATTGTCTGCTACCTCGGAAAAAATAGCATATGCTACGCGACTGTGAAGTGTTTTTTCTTTACCTTGGCAATATTTACTGTCTCCCTTCGCTCGACAGTAAATATAATTGCCGCGGTAAAGAAAGAACTCACTTCACAGCCTAGTAACATAATATACTATTAGCTATGTTTTTTAGGCTCTAATGTTACTATTTTTACAGCCTACCACGGAAAAATAATATTATAGTGGCTAAACAGAATAAATAATAGTTTAAATAGTTAAAATAATAGTTTATAACTGCTCAATTGATTGAATAAAACTGTTTTTTCTGCAGCACACCCATCCAACATGGCGGTGGGTTTGATTGCAAAAGTAGCTATAAACAAAAAACTGTGAAAAAAACAGCTATGTGATTATTTCTTTTGTTTATTAAAAAGAAAATAATAGCCTGAGATTATAGGGCTTTTGCCCACTAAATGAATTATTAGTTATTGATTTTTTTTTTTTTAAATTAACCTGATAACACAATTTAGTGAATTGCTAGACGTTTTTCGAGCTTTGCCAAAAAAATTCAAGTGGATATAGCTGGTTTTGGAATTAAGCTACTCAATTTAATTAATACATTGATTGGGGGTAACAAGATATTTAAAGGTGTAGGAGGTAAATATATATATATCTACATTGCAATTAATATGGCGTTTCAATTACATTTGGGAGTAAGGAGATACCTGATACCTGTCTGTGACAGTGCTAGAGTTAGAGATCAGCAAGTTACATTACAATAGCCTGTTCTGGAGTTCAAATGAAACGTCACTACTACAGATGTCACGATTAGACCGTATACGTTAACAATAACTTATACTTAGCATCGTGAAGTGAACGGAATACAATCCCGGGACAACTCAGACCAACTTTCTCATATATGAGTTCATAATTACTTATCACACTGTTATCCGTTTATTAGTTTTCATAGATACATTTAATTATTATTGAAAATTTTTATCAAAATGTATCATAAAAATAACTTCACCTCGGCAAAGAATCGAACCCAGCCCCTCTCCGTCCACGTTTAAAGCTATTTTTCTCAAAACTAGATTATTCCCGGGAAAACGGCTTATATCGTTACGTTCACGCGCAATGCTCGCGTAAACGTGAACTTCAAATTTCAATGAGACAAATATTTTTTTCAAATACAATTTTTTAGTAAAACCACCAGCAACACCGCTATAAAGTGTTAAAGATCGCTAAAAACTATCAATAGTTTTTACACAATAAATAACACAACAATAATGTAATATAACGTTAATGTTACAATAACAATAAAGTACATGATAGGATGCGAGGAAGCTATGTGCCACCCTAATTCTATTTTTCTATTCCTCTAGTTCCCTATTCTAGTCTATTTTTATTTATTTATAGGTGTACACATTAATGATGTATATATTTGTTCTAAACCTGACACATTTTTACTTCGTTTTTATTAGCTTGCTTTCTTGTTTGTTTGTTTGTTTGTTTGTTTGTCCGGTACAAATCTGGCAATCGATTTCTAACTCACTTCCCGAATAGCTAGACATTTGAAACTTTTAGCATAGCTCAGAACACGATGACAATGCATTAGTTTAATACTTTTAGCCATCTTTCAGCAGAATTTAATTGGTTTTCAGCAAATTTTGCTGAATGGAAAGTTAGTTCGGAAAAAATCCGCAAGTTATTTTATTTGTTTTGCCATATCCAATATTTACGCAATCTTCATTTTGACGGGTCTCACATTTGTGATAGATAAATATTGAATGACAGCAAAACAGGAAATATTGATTATATTATTAATCGATTATATTATTTCAAATCTATCGATGGCACGGTTTAGATTTGGTGTTGAGATCCGTTGTACAAAGATTTGTCCTTTTATAGGTTTAAGATCAGCTCTCTAGATGGTTTTTATTTATGTAGAGTAAATAAATTCGGAAATATATATTTTTTTTTTTTTTCGCTAACATTATATTATTATATAGCAATAACAATTATATTATCAACATTACATACGATTCAACAGAAAATTCAAAAACGTAGTATATAAAAAGTTCTTTTTATTTTGAAATTATTATTTATTTATAGGTGTACACATTAAGGCTCTACCGCTCTTTGAGGTTAGAAAAATCATTAAATTGAAAATGTTATTGGTTCTAAGCAAGATATCAAAAGTCTAATCACAGGCTTCATTCCTAATTTTAATTCTGCACAATTTGAGCCCTATTTCAACTTCCTATGATAAATAGTACAGGCGCCATTTCAATACAACGATAAAACTCGTTGTATTAAAATGGCGCCTGTACTATTTATCATAGGAAGTTGAAATAGGGCTCAAATTGTGCAGAATTAAAATTTGGAATGAAGCCTGTGATTAGATTTTTGATATCTTGCTTAGAACCAGTATACTTTTAATTTTACTCTTTTTCCTAACCTCAAAGGGCAGTTGAGCCCTAATGATATATATATTTGTTCTAAACCTGACACATTTTTGTTTTTAATTTTTGCAGGAATAAAAGTTCAAATTTTGCAAAACTTAAACTCTGGGATCATAAAGGTGAAATTATTATGAACCATCTGAGGGTTAATTTCAAAAATTTCTTAAAAATCTGATGAGAACTTTTAATGATATAGGTGTTAGATGTAATTATGAAAGAGAGATCAAAGGGAGAAATTTACTAACATTAGACTAATTATGACTTTCACTCCAAATTTCATTAAATGCGCTTGATTAGTTTTTGAATATAATATGTTGATTCACAAAAACAGACTGACTGACAGGCACAGAACCAAAAATTTTATCGTCTAAAACGTATTTCTTTCTTGGCATTTTAGAATTCGGAGACTTAAGAAATTTTAGTACTTCAGAACGATGACATAGCGCCCGTAATCTTCAGTATTCTTGGAAGCAAAATGTTAGTCTAATCAAACAGATGAAGTTAGAATTATCCCGTCCTAAAATTCCATTTTAAAATTTGAAGCGCCAAATTTACGAGGGCATTGAGCACCGAACGCTTAGCCGGGTAACTCTTTTCAACGAATGGTAAATCCATATTTTACGATTTTGGTAGTATTCATACTACGGAAAGATTAACTTTTAATTTAAATCAAATTATAATTATTATTAACTACGGGAAACAGACAGAGAAAAATACACTCCAGCGCTGGGATTTGAACCACAGGCCTCTATATTTCCCGTATATTGGGTACTTTATAACTAGGCATCGCATGGCTCTATCATTGAAGCGAGCGTATAGTAATAAATATGTATTGAATATTGAAAAAATAGATAATCATGAATCATGATGAGTTGATAGATATTGGGTCTGGTAGTAGTACAGCGGTTAGTAGTAAGGGAACCACCCCATATTCTTACTATTCCTCTAACCACACCATCTCCTTTTCAATTATTATAAAATGTATTTCTTTGCTACAAAACAACTACTGCATGTATCAAATTGAAATTTTACATGCTTGTTTCAATTGTACATTAGATGGTGTATATGAAGTTTTATTAAAATCGTTACGTTAGAACGTAAGATATCGGTAAAAAGGTTGTTTTCTCTATTATAAACGTTTAGGTCCGCTTTAATAGTTTTAGCGATCTTTATTAATTGATAGCGGTGTCGCTGTTGGTTTTACTAAAAAATGTTATTTGAAAAAAATGTTCGTCTCATCGAATAGATGATGATAGAATCTTTTCCCGTCCTGAAATTCCAATTTAATTTTTGAACCTCTCGTTTACGCGAGCATTGCGCGCGAACTCTTAGGCGGATCACGCTGTCCAACGAACTTAGCCTGAGTATTAGTAAGAGGAACATGTATACCAAATTGCAACTAAATTGGCCAACTTTTACTCAAGTTATCGTCACACGCGTGAACGTTACACACAGACAGACAGACAGACAGACAGACAGACAGACAGACAGACAGACAAGATGCATATTTCGTTGAATGTAAGAAGCTCGCTTACGCTCGCTTCAATTATAAGCGTTATTTCTCGGTCTAGTTCTATGTCATTAATGTTGACTTCTCAGATTTGTGGAAAATTGAAAGCTTAAATTCGGGACAAGGTATCATTAACGTCAGAGAAAATCATTCTCCTGCGTAGTTTAGTTGGTAGAGCGCTATACTGGAAATATAGAGGCCTGTGGTTCAAATCCCAGCGCTGGAGTGTATTTTTCTCTGTCTGTTTCCCGTAGTTAATAATAATTATAATTTGATTTAAATTAAAAGTTAATCTTTCCGTAGTATGAATACTACCAAAATCGTAAAATATGGATTTACCATTCGTTGAAAAGAGTTACCCGGCAAAGCGTTCGGTGCACAATGCCCTCGTAAATTTGGCACTTCAAATTTTAATTTCTCTTAATTTTAAGTTTAAAATAGAGAAAACAACATTTTTACCGATATCTTACGTTCTAAAGTAACGATTTTAATAAAACTTCATATACATCGTCTAAAGTGCAATTGAAACAATTATGTAAAATTTCAACTTGATACAAGCAGTAGTATTTGAGTAATGAAGTGATACATTTATAATATTAGTTTAAAAGCTATGACGGGTGGTTAAGATTCTTATAGTCGTGTTGTATGTAGGTGTAGGTTTGTTAGGAAGTAAAGCTTTGTACCGAGTGCCTCCACTCTACTCCTCACTACCCTCTTCCACTTATCTTCAACTATTACATTCATCATGATTAACAAATTTTAATATTCAGTATTTTATTGCCATACGCTCGCTTCAATGATAGAGCCACGCGATGCCTAGTTAGAAGAATTGTAAGAATGGAGGGTGGTTCCCTTACTACTAGCCGCTGTACTACTACCATACCCATTATCTATCAACTCATCATGATTCTTGATTATCTATTTTTTCAATAATCAATACATATTTATTACTATAAGCTCGCTTCAATGATAGAGCCACGCGATGCCTAGTTAATTTTCCTGGAAATATTTACGAGTTTTAGACATAAAACATTAATTAAAGCACTAACCACAGTACGTGAATTACTGTAATCCTTATTTTTTAAGTTTTTGGTAGTTTTCATGCTACGGAAAGTTAAATTTTAATTTAAATCAAATTATAATTATTATTAACTACGGGAAACAGACAGTGAAAAATACACTCCTGTGCCGGGATTTGAACCACGGGCCTCTATACTGGAAATATAGAGGCCCGTGGTTCAAATCCCGGCACAGGAGTGTATTTTTCACTGTCTGTTTCCCGTAGTTAATAATAATTATAATTTGATTTAAATTAAAATTTAACTTTCCGTAGCATGAAAACTACCAAAAACTTAAAAAATTGAATTTCGAATTGATTGTACAAGGTACAGGTACTAATTGAGTACTTTATAATTATAAGCGTTAATTCTGGTTTAGTTCTAATGTCATAAATATTGACTGTCTAAATGTATATGAATATTGAAAGCTTGGATTCGGGACTAGTTATCGATTACGGTAGTGAAAAATCATTCTCCTGCGTAGCTTAGATGGAAGAGCGCTATACTGGAAATATAGAGGCCCGTGGTTCAAATCCCGGCACAGGAGTGTATTTTTCACTGTCTGTTTCCCGTAGTTAATAATAATTATAATTTGATTGTAATCCTTATTTAACTATTATTTTTATTACCTGTAATCGTTAAAACTCATGTGATACGTTAAAGTTTAAAATAAATGTTTTTCTCATGGATTTTATAGGGTTTTAACTATTACTTAATGTAACGTGAGAAAAAACAATAACAAAATTTAAGTGCTCTACGTATACAACAAAAGTTAACTACGTAATAAACATTTTGTGTCAATGGCTGCACTTTATATAAATACTACTTAAATAAGGTTTTTTTTTTTAACTGTCATCACCCCTCTCAGATTGAAAATAATCAAATAATCTAATACTAGAAGCAATATTCTTTAAAAAAAAAAAAAAAAAAAATGTGTGAGACTCACGCATTGTAAGTGAAACTTAAGTTCTAGAAACAGTTGGTTTTATGCATTGCTCTTGTAGAAGTTTGTCTTGCTTCTAACATTATCTATATTAAATTAATACGACAACATTAACATTACGACACTGGAGATTGAGTAGAAAAGTGGAATGCAATCCAAGAAAAAGGTAAACAATAACACTCGTGGAGTTCAAAACTTATCTAGAGGCGACCTATAGTCTGTCTCTAGAGGATCTCCCCTTTTCGGAACTTCATTGGTATCGTTTCGGGATGTGTACATGTCTGGGCAGACATGTACACATCCCAAAGAGAGCGGGCGCTCGCGTAGTCACTTTGGGCACGCTGGATGGTGTTGGCCCATCTGTTGTTGACGTGCTGGGTGTTGTGTGCGTTGGTGGTGGCTTCACTGAAGGGTGTGATGTTCTTCAGTGGGAAGATGACACGGTTTCACCCGGTCCTTGCTCACTCTTCTGGCCTTTCCCTTGATGTGCAGTAAGAGGGTCTTATTGTCTCAGTCTAGAACTAGAAAGGGTCCCTCATAGAGTAGTGAAAGAGGAGGTTTTACTTTGTCCACCCTTAGAAAGACGTGGAAGGCCTTGTCCAGATGTTTGCAGACGAATGGTTGGCGTGGTTGTGATGAACGAGGCGGGGTTGGTCTGCAGCTTCCCAGATGATCTTTTTTGGAGCCGAAGCAGTTCGGCTGTAGGTGGAGGTTGAGCGGCTTCAGGTGCAAAGAACTTCCCCGGAAGTCGGAGGGTCTGTCCGAAGACCAGCTTGCAAGAAGCAGCGCCTAGGTCCGCTCGGCCAACCGTGCGAAGTCCTAGCAAAGTAGCGGGCAACGTGAGCGTCCACGACTGCTTTGCTGCATCTATTCCTGCCATTAGTGAAGTTTTGAGGGATTGGTGGAACCTCTCGGCGAGGCCGTTACTTTGCGGATGGTTGGAAATTGTTCTGTTTTTGGAGAAACCATACAGTCGCCCGAGAGTCTGGAACATCTCTGACTCGAATTGCCGACTTCGATCTGTGACAACTGTTGATGGTACTCCGTAACGCGAGATCCATTCGGGGTAGAACGCTTCTGCTACCGCTGACGCCGTGATTTCCGTTAGTGGACTGGCCTCCATCCATCGAGTATATACCGGTCTACTACAGTAAGTAGATATCGGTAACCCTGGGACCAAGGTGATTTTGGGATCGGAAATAGTTGTACCTGTGTGACAGTATGCCTGGTCACTTTGCTTCGTTGACTTGCAGGCTCGCGCCCACTTGCGAACGTCACTTCTGAGTGAAGGACAAACATACGGGCTACCAATTTCGATGGTGCTCTGATGCCTGGGTGTGACTGGCCGAACAATCCGCGGGACTATACAAAGGACGGTACAAATAGGAGGGTTGGAACAAACCTTGTATAAACGTAGCTATTGTTAGATTCGTATTTAAATTGACACACATTTTATAATTTTTTAAAATAGTTCGATCCGTTTTTGTTTTTTTGTGGAAGGAGGTAGCATCTCCAAATTTAGAGCTAAAATTCATTCACACGGAGAATGACGTTTCTAATTAAATCAGCCCATTTGTTTAGACTCTACGCGTCTGCATAGACAACCTGCTACAGACTAGAGTGACAACCATTTAAAAAAAAAAAATAAATAAAATAATAATAATACAATATTTGGACTTATGGGACCTCCAATACGTGAAAATCCATGAAAATCTCCAAAGCGATTTTTCGCTATCAAAATACTATCTCTGTATACTTACTACTTTTTTTGAGAAATTAAAACCTGTATAAGCCACAAACAGGCAATACTAGGTTTCAAAATGAATAAATAAAATTAAAATACCTGCCAATTAGTGAGGTAATTAGATTCCTCAATTCCTATATGCTTACTGAACAACATGGTCACAAGAGCATAAAACGACAACCAATTAGTTTGGCAGGTAGCGTTCTCGGAAGAGTGGTTACAAGTATAAAAAAAAATTGGGGTTATGAAATAGATTTCAAATTACTAAGGGTGCAATCAAAATCACTGACCACGTCGATCGGTGGTTTTAGAGGTTTGCGACAAGATGGGTTCAGTTGCTCTGATTTCCAAAAATCCTAATAAAAGAAGCGGTTGATCGAAAAGGCTTTAAACTAAAAACGGTTTGTTCATTTAGCATGATTGTGATGCTTGTGCCAGTACTCACGTTAACATTAATATTTTCATTTAAAGATCATTTAAAGTTTCTAAATAGTAGCAAGTAAAACAGTAATTATACAAAAATTACACACAACAACTGAGCAACGTGAAGTAAACAATGTTTTCAAATTTTAAATTATTATTATAGTGACTAATCGAACTAACAGCGATTTGACCTCAGTCGAAGCGTTCGTAACCTCCCCAGTCAACCGATACACTAACCGAAGGTTAAGCTTTAGTTTCCTAGGAGAACGGTGGCGTCATATACATATACATACCCTAAACTAGCGGTGAATGACGTCTCTGTGGTGGACGTAAAATGACGGACGAAATAATTGTAGCGGCCGTAATCTAGCGGTGAATGACGTCTCTGTAATGGACGTAAAATTGCGGCCGAAACAATTGTAGCGGCCGTAATCTAGTGGTGAATAAAGTCTCTGTGGGGGACGTAAAATGACGGCCAAAATAATTGTAGTGGCCGTAATCTAACGGTGAATGACTTATCTGTTGTGGTGGACGTACAATGACGGCCGAAATAATTGTAGTGGCCGTAATCTAGCGGTGAATGACGTCTCTGTAGTGGCCGTAAAATGACGGCCGAAATAATTGTAGCGGCCGTAATCTAGCGGCGAGGGGCGTTCTCTACGGTGGACGTACAATTACTGCCTTCTTAAAGATGACCAGAGATGTTAACTTAGAACGACATTGAGTCTTGTAATTATGGTGGAGAATGGATGATTTAGACTTATTAGTCATTACTAGTATAATAGTATAATATTTGGAAGACTTGATTTTTTAAGAGTAGTTACGGCCACTATGAAACGGCAGCACTCTCCTAGCAAACCAATACTTTAAAGACTAAGGTTGGTTATTCTTTTCGAACGCACCCTAAACTGTCACTATAATAAATAGGTTGTGGGCATGAGAGAGAACAATTTTTATGCTAACTTTCATGCACCATCCCCAAATAGTTGATATTCCAATCAAAATCGGTATCTGCAGTTTTCAAAATAAGGGTGTTCTCAAATATGTTGGCGGACCATGCAAAACCTTTAGACGGAAGGATTATGAATGCCCCTTTTATATTATCTTCAGTGTTAACATAGTGTACCAGTCTAGGAGGAAGCGCTAACTCAGGGGTTCATATTCATAGCCCCCGCCGGGTGACCTGTTCACGGAGCTGACCAGAGTTCAGAGAGTTTAGTGTTTAGTTTGTAGTGACAGCTCGTTGTCGTTAGGTTTGTTCCAACCCCGCTATTTGTAGCGTCCTTTGTATCGTCCCGCGGATCGTTCGGGAATCGTTTAGGACCGGTTTTATACGCATGCGCTAACATTGTACTGCAATATAATCATGTCAGGTTGGAACGAGTTTAGGACTATTATTCGCACTGTATTAAAAACATTAAGGAAACCTAACAGTTAGGAAACCTTCCTGTTGATATTTGTAATTATTGGTATAACTGCGCATGTCATACAAACCAGTACATGGTATTGTCAGAGGATCGTTGGGATCGTACAGTGAACGGTTCGCAAACGATCCCTGCCCGGGTTGGAACAGTTTCGTGTACGGTACGAAACACTGTCCCAAGTCAGCTTGGAACGGCTTTTATCTACTGCGCATGCCGGTGACGATCCCGCGGAATGTACAATGCTCGGTTGGAACAAACCTATGTTTTGATATATTTTTATTTATGTCAGTCAGTTGTTGTTTTTGGTATTGAGTTTAGTTTTTCGATTGGAATTAAAGGAGTTTTCGTTCACAAATATAAACATAGTTGTTCTCAATTATATCGATAGTTTACGTATCTTTAAGTTTCATAGTAGTAGCAAGTTAATCATGTGTCATTAATAATCTACCCATTCACACCAACCAATCTATCACCAATCATCGGCCCGATACAATAGTAAGAGTAAAGTCTCTACTAACTACATATTTTACAAGCTTTTATGACAGACTAACAGTACAAAATGGGAGTAGACTAGAGCTATAGAGGGATTAAGTAAGGTACCCGGTTAAGGTGTTTAAAGTGTATAAAATGTCGAAACGCGTATGATAATTATTAATATGAAATTGTGGTGACAATATTGTTGCGTTACTTCCTAACCTCTCTAGACATAATAATGAAGTAGTACCACAGAATCTCAGTCAAAACAACCAATTGATTTTATTTGCCATCCTTTTGTTAATTTAACTATTTTTTAACGATATAACAGATGGAGTGTAATATACAGAGTATATCAATAGTTTGTGATGATTCCGTAATGGCGTGGAGTGGTTTGCTTAGTGGAACCCAAGGAAGTAGACTCAAGTCAGAGGGAATCAGTAGGATCTAGTACCAGACATTCTGCATACCGACATTTGTCGTTTCCGCCCGCTGACAATTATTTGGACAGTAGGCCTTTCCAAGGAATCAAGAAGATTATTAAACTCCGTTCAGATATGCTAAAGCTGAATCACGAATTCTGGAGTGAGGAGGAGTCAGGTTACTGCCCGACGTGTGGCATCCAAGCTAAAGAAGATCTGTTTCACTTTCTTGCAGAGTGCACTGCTTATGCTGAAATCAGGGTTACACATTTTTATAAACACCAACTTTCTGCGCAGGATGCCCTTAGTTTTTTAAATGGAGCTAACTGGCAAGCACTAGAGGCGTTCTCAGCAAAAGCATACAAGCACCGCCAAACTTTGTTATATTCGTAGTAATTAGCCTTATAATTATTGTTTCTTAATTATTATAGTTGTTAATGAATATTAACAAATTTATCAAACCTAAATATTATAGTTGTTAATTAAATATTCATATTATTTATTTTAGTCATATAGTGTTAATTTACACATGTATCAAGAAGAAGTTTATGTGTGTTTGTATGTATGTATTCATATATTATATTCCCCCTCCCCCGGCCTTTTCTCTCTTGTTATTATTGTTACCTAGTCCATAAATATTAATATTGTTAAGTAAATAATAAATATAAAATTTGCATGTATTTATAATATACACATAAAAAAAGAGAGAAAATAAATAGAAAGATCTGTTTTTTAGAAACTTATGGTTAAAATTAGAAAAAGGTTATCAGTACAGCTATCTGATCAACTTGTCTCTAAACAGTTATTGTTTATTTTATTTTATTTATTTATTTTTATTTTATTTAATTTTCATTATTGCTTTAATTCATGTTATCCAGTATTTATTGAGTTATCTAAGATTTTGTTAAAAGTTGAGTTATTGTTGATTTTGTAATAGCTTTTTTATAATATTGTGTAGTTTTTACTATTAGCCAAATTATTTATTTTTGTAAAGGAGGAACTCAGCCGACGGACTATATGTCCAAGCTTAACAACGTTACATTCAAACCAATCTGTATTTATCTTTTTCTTAAATATACGTTTCTTTCTTCTTCTAATAATCTACCCATTCACACCAACCAACCTATCACGAATCATCAGCCCGTAACAATAGTTAGAGTAAAATCTCTAACAACTACATATTTTACAAGCTTTTATGACAAACTAACAGTACAAAATGGGAGTAGACTAGAGCTATAGAGGGATTAAGGAAGGTACCCGGCTAAGGTCTTTAAAGTGTATAAAATGTCATACGCGTATGATAATTATTGTTATGAAATTGTAGTGACAATATTGTTACGTTACTTCCTAACCTCTCTAGACATAATAATGAAGTAGTACCACAGAATCTCTGTCAAAACAACCAATCATTTGACAAGATAAATGTTAACATCAAATACTAAAGGAAATAATTAAATGAGAATTAATTTCATGTGCCATCCTTTTGTTAATTTAACTATTGTTTAACGATATAACAGATGGAGTGTAATATACAGAGTATATCAATAGTTTGTGATGATTCCGTAATGGCGTGGAGTGGTTTGCTTAGTGGAACCCAAGGAAGTAGACTCAAGTCAGAGGGATATAGATCACTGAATATTTCACAGAGGGAATCAAGGGGCTAGTTTAACTTTCACCACAAACTTCATGATTTATTTAATAGCTTTGTAGCTTCTCTGTTATGATAATAAAACACTGATAAAATCGTTTTAATTGTCTTCTCATAGTTCTACAAACATCAAACAGCATCTTCAATTATTATCATAGACTTGAATGATAATCATTTCCATATAAATACATATTGTATATTTAAATTAATTAATCTCATGCAGACCCAATTCTTAAATTATCGAAAGCCAAGCAACTTCTATGACCTCAAGTTAAGAGCAATAACAGCAAAATGATCGGGAAGAAAGGAAAAATCAAAGTAACACCACTGGAGAACCTTCGTGAATTGGTGACTGGATTCGACAATTCCTACAGAAAATACATATCCTACTCAACAATTCAGAAGGAATATTCTTTATATTGCATCTTTAAAGATGTTAATGAAAAACGGAGAGAAGAATTATTAAAAATATACTCCTCAAAGATATATTTTTAGACATAAAGAGTTAAAATTTCAAGATAAAAAGAACTTTTTATTACGTTTTTAAATTTTCTGTTGAATCGTATGTAATGTTGATAATATAATTGTTATTTTTATATAATATATAATGTTAGTGAAAAAAAAAAATAGTTCCTAATTTATTTACTTCACATAAATGACAACCATCTAGAGAGCTGATCTTAAACCTATAAAAGGACAAATCTTTGTACAACGGATCTCCCCAACACCAAATCTAAACCATGCCATCGATATATTTGAAATAATATAAATAATATAATCGATAAATAATATAATCGATATTTCCTGTTTTGCTGTCATTCAATGTTTATCTATCACAAATTTGAGACCCGTCGAAATGAAGATTGCAAATACTGTGGGATATGTCAAAACAAATAAAATAACTTGCGGATTTTTTCCGAACTAACTTTCCGTTACAGCAAAATTTGCTGAAAGATGGCTAAAAGTATAAATATAATGCATTGTCATCGTGTTCTGAGCTATGCTAAAAGTTTCAAATGTCTAGCTATTTGGGAAGTTAGTTAGAAATCGATTGCCAGATTTGTACCGGACAAACAAACAAACTAACAAACAAGAAAGCAAGCTAATAAAAACGTAGTAATAAATGGATGCTTTTTGACGAAGAAGTGGAAATTACGGAGTCTGGTTCACTCTTGAGGTGGTGAATATTGACATTATCACTTCATTTAACAGGAGATTTGGGTTGAGAAAATTGTAAAATTGATCTGTGAAGCCTGAGCACAAGATCAAATCAAATGTACCGTAGGATTAGGTATTTGAAGCAAGCATAATTTTTGCATTAAAACATTTTTAAACAGTAAATTGTGACCTTTCAGTGTCTTATCACAACTTAAGTGAAGGTAATAGCGTAGGTTTCCCCTGACAAATTCTATATCAAAATCTTCTGCAAGGTTTCCGCCGTCAGACTCTTCCGAAGGATAATTCGTTAAAGATGTTGGTTAATCCCGACGTATCGAACTCATTTTAGGGATTAATCTCAAAGGAGTTGATATGATAAGAGCTATTTGCAAATTACTCTCATCTTTAGCCCTTAAGAGTTTCGAACACATTACAGGGATTAATCTCAAGTGAGTTGCTTATGATCAGAATCATTTGCAACTGAAGCACATCTTGAGCTCTTAAGAGTTTCGAACACATTAGAGGGATTTATCTCAAGTGATTTGCTTATGATTAGAATCATTTGCAAATGAAGATCATCTTGAGCTCTTAAGAGTTTCGAACACATTACAGGGATTAATCTCAAGTGAGTTGCTTATGATCAGAATCATTTGCAACTGAAGCTCATATTGAACTCTTGAGAGTTTAGAACTCATTGCAGGGATTAATCTCAAGTGAGTTGCTTATGATCAGAATCATTTGCAACTGAAGCTCATATTGAACTCTTGAGAGTTTAGAACTCATTGCAGGGATTAATCTCAAGTGAGTTGCTTATGATCAGAATCATTTGCAACTGAAGCTCATATTGAACTCTTGAGAGTTTAGAACTCATTACAGGGATTAATCTCAAGTAAGTTGCTTATGATCAGAATCATTTGCAACTGAAGCTCATATTGAACTCTTGAGAGTTTAGAACTCATCACAGGGATTAATCTCAAGTGAGTTGCTTATGATCAGAATCATTTGCAACTGAAGCTCATATTGAACTCTTGAGAGTTTAGAACTCATCGCAGGGATTAATCTCAAGTAAGTTGCTTATGATCAGAATCATTTGCAACTGAAGCTCATATTGAACTCTTGAGAGTTTAGAACTCATCACAGGGTTTAATCTCAAGTGAGTTGCTTATGATCAGAATCATTTGCAACTGAAGCTCATATTGAACTCTTGAGAGTTTAGAACTCATCGCAGGGATTAATCTCAAGTAAGTTGCTTATGATCAGAATCATTTGCAACTGAAGCTCATATTGAACTCTTGAGAGTTTAGAACTCATTACAGGGATTAATCTCAAGTGAGTTGCTTATTATGAGAGGCATTTGCAACTGAAGCTCATATTGAACTCTTGAGAGTTTAGAACTCATCGCAGGGATTAATCTCAAGTGAGTTGCTTATTATGAGAGGCATTTGCAACTGAAGCTCATATTGAACTCTTGAGAGTTTAGAACTCATCACAGGGATTAATCTCAAGTGAGTTGCTTATGAAGAGATTCATTTGCAACTGAAGCTCATATTGAGCTCTTGAGAGTTTCGAACTCATTACAGGTACTAATCTCAAGCGAGAGAGAGTCATTAGAGTCATTTGCGAGTTGATGAGGATAATTTGCAACTGAAGCTCATCTTGAATTCTTCATACCTTTAAAACTACTTTTTTTTTTTATTACATTTTGTTGATTTTTATAACATTTTGATGGTTTGTTGAAAGTAGCCCGCTGATAGCCCCAGATTAATTTATCCGTCTGTGCTCTTTAAATTTTGCTAAATGTATACTTTAATACATGTAAAAAAATCAAAACAATTTTTACAGATTTTCAAAAACAGAGGGAAAAATGAAAGAAATTTGATAATAGGTATTTAAAGCATAAAAATCATTAAATTTTACGAAATAAGACGCGAGGAAGCTATGTGCCACACTGATTGGCAGAGTGTTTACTTTAATTAAAGTATGAATGTAGCAAAAATTAAAGAGAGCAGACATTTATCGGGAGCTATCTGCGGGATGCTTTCGACAAACCATCCAAATGTCATAAATTCATAAATGATGATTAATTTTGCAGATTTTACTGTACCTAAATGTATGTTTGTGTGCATGTGGAAGTGAAACAAATGGTTGCAGAAGGTTGTAGAACAAAGGTTGAAAATTTATATGGGACAAACAATAGAGTAATTATGACCTACCATCAAAATTCCATAAACATTAGATGATTCATTTTCACGATATGTTGGTTCACAAAAAAATAAGCGTCAGACATGGATAAAAATGTTCCCTGATGTCTGAAACGGATTTCTGTCTTGGAATTTTTTGAAATTGGAGACATAAAAACAGTTTGGTTCTTCTGAAAGATCACATATCTATCGTTACCTTCGAGTAAGCTTGGAAGCAAAAAAATTCCTTGCCAATTTCTGGGCCATATAGACAACTAAATTTAATGACAATACTTATACTTGAAATCTTTCATTTATGCTATTTACCTTTTCGATTTACTCCTCAGAAAATTCTAAGAATTCAGCTCTTTTGCTCAACCCACACATGACCTCATTAAAATGTCTACGAAATGGAAAATAACCTGCAATTACCAACAGATGGCTTTTAATTATTATTATTCGCACGTGGGGGGTTTTTCTTCTCTAAATTTAGTTGCTGGAAGATATGAAAACGAGATAATGAGGTGGAGTTTCTCCAGATGGATACCACTTTATCGTTAAAATGTCTCTAATAGTGAACCATTTTTGGGTAAAATTATGCCGCGTTACATCTTTCTAGTTACTTAAGATTCGCGCAAAAGCATAATTAAGCCTGCATTCTTTTGAAAATTCGCTCCCAGTGGAAAATTTGCAAACCAACTCCTCATTACAGGAATCTTCACATCACTAAGGTTTAAGATGAAATATTAAGACTTACTTGAGTATTTCATAAACCTATTAAAGGACATGCGTTATATAAACGTTCCTACAATCTTAAAGTTATAGTACCTCGTTGTAATAGTACATTACGCGTCGAGTGCGGAAAGTAGCATTTTGCATGCGAGTGTGGAGTTTGCACCCAAGTGACAGCGAGGGTGGTAAAACCACACGAGCAATGCAAAATGCCGTTTTCGCACGAGTTGCGTACCGTACTTTATCTACGATTGTTAGATTTAAATAATAAATACAGAAAAAAATAAACTTGCTGTATGTAAGTTCGTATCTCTCTCTTGATAAAGATGGCATTAATTCATTTGTTGTATTTTTTGCCGAATTAATTATTTCTGGAGGAGTATTATTCTCCACATTTTCGTCAAAGTCACTTGATTCACTCATTGTTTTTCACTAAAAACTCGATATAAACAGTTACTTTAATAAAAGAACAGCAAATTAGTTTTGTTAAATGTAAACAAACTCGCTAAAGCTGAAGAATTCCTCTTCTTTACCGCGCTAGCGTGGTAAAGAAGAGGAATTATTCAGAACTATGAGACGCGCATGCGCAATGAATACAAGTACGTAAATAATCACTTTCTACGCATCTAAACAGAGATATAATGTTTATATTTCGTATCAATCGTAGATAAAGGTTATGTACAGGACATTCATTAAGATTAACATTTTTAATTAAATTCAAATCATTAATTGAACGAGCTTTACGTAACTCAACAAAATTATGTAATAAATGCCCAATTATAATTTTTATTTTCTTAGCCTTTCTTACTGGGAGAAAAACTTTTAAAAATCTGGTTCACGTGCGTATTCTTAGGAATATACGTGTTCAGACACGATTTCACTATTCCTAGACAGGTGCTTGAAATTGCTCTCCGTCTCCACATGATATTAGCACGTTCACTGAACTCCCTCGGATACGTGAGACACCCTTATCTGATAAGTGAACTGCAACATACTATAATTCCCTTTGTTGAGAATCCAAATAACTTAATTTATAACGTGATTCAAAAGGAGTGTAGTCCCAAAGAGGTAATAAGTATTCTCGTGTTGGCTATATTACCATAAAGCTACATTGGTTTGATAAATTCGCATAATTGTATAGGTGTAGAAAAATTTGATCTGACACAAGTGTTATACAACTAGGCATCGCGTGGCTCTATCATTGAAGCGAGCGTATTGTAATGAAATACTGAATATTGAAATTTATTAATCATGATGAATGTCATAGTTGAAGATAAGTGGAAGAGGGTAGTGTAGGGAAGAGTGGGGGTACTCGGTACAAAGCTTTACTTCCTAAACAAACCTATACACTATACGACTATAACAATCTTCACCACCCGCGGTAGCTTTTAAACAATTATTATAAATGTATCTCGTCACTACGCAAAGAATTTTGCTTGTATCAAGTTGAAATTTTGCATACCTGCTTCAATTGTGCATTAGATGGTGTATACAAAGTTTTATTAAAATCGTTTCGTTAGAACGTAAGATATCGGTAAAAAGGTTGTTTTCTCTATTATAAACGTTTAGGTCCGCTTTAATAGTTTTAGCGATCTTTATTAAGTCATAGCGGTGTCGCTGTTGGTTTTAGTAAAAAATGTTCGTCTCATCGAATAGATGATGATAGAATCTTTTCCCTTCCTGAAATTCCAATTTAATTTTTGTACCTCTCGTTTACGCGAGCGTTGCGCGCGAACTCTTGGACGGATCACGCTGTCCAACGAACTTAGCCTGAGTATTAGTAAGAGGAACATGTATACCAAATTTCAACTAAATCGGTCGACTTTTACTCAAGTTATCGTCACACGCGTGAACGTTACTGACAAACAAACAGACAGACAGACAGACAGACAGACAGACACGGAGCATATTTCGTTGAATGTAGGAAGCTCACTACGCTCGCTTCAAAAATACGTGTGATGTCGCGGGACACCCGTTAGGAACGAAGTTCCTTACGCTTTTCATTATATACAAAAATTATAAAATCACACTGCTAAGTATACGATGCTAACTACGAGACGGGTAGGACGAACTACTTGTTCGAACCTTGCAATTAGGCCATCTTTATGACCCATTTTACTAGTCCCTTGGTGGAAAGTTCCAGCTACTTCACACGACATACATTTGTACATTGTACCGCGGAGCGAGTATGGTGTGATCATTAGTGCGGTATAAGCGAGCGTCAAAGCGTGGAGGAACCCCTCAGGGGGTGTCCCTCGCCCTGCTCCGGCCGCGATTGATAGATGCAATTCAGAGTATTATGGCACGGGATCGAACCCACGACCTCGAGTCAGTTTCAACCTCAAATGTATTTCGAGTTGTATCATTTTTATTACTTTCAAATATTATTTTGGTATTAAAAAAATACGTGTGGAGTCGCGGGACGGGTGTACCAAGGGGGGGAGGGTTAGGAATGAAGATCCTTACCCTTTTCATTAAATATAAATTATATAATCACACTGCTAAGTACGAGTACGTATACGTTGCTAACTACTTATTCATGGCGGAGTTAGAAAAGAGAAATATATAAAAATGAACAATGTGGGAGAGTTTATAAACTGCGATGTAAGTAACAATTTCTTAAAATTTCGCTGCCCTTTTGTTATTTTGCTGACAGTTTTATATTTTGATTACACTTTATTATTTTTCTGCGGGTTTTTTTGATGTGTTACAAAAAAATCAAGGAAATGTGATTGTTTGCAGATTGAAAACAGTACAACAATACTTAATTTTGCTGCCGTGAGTAGATAATAGTAGGTACATTACGCGTCGTGTGCGGAAAGTAGCATTTTGCATGCGAGTGTGGGAGTGTGGAGTTTGCACCCGAGCGACAGCGAGGGTGGTAAAACCACACGAGCAATGCAAAATGCCGTTTTCACAGGAGTTGCGTATCGTACTTTATCTACGATTGTTAGATTAAAATAATAAATACAGAAAAGAATAATAAACTTGCTGTATGTAAGTTCGTATTTCTCTTTTGATAAAGATAACATTAATTCATTAGTTGTATTTTGTGCCGAATTATTTCGGGAGGCGTATTATTCTCCTCATATTCGTCATAATCATTTAAATCACTCATTGATTTTCACAAAAAAACTCGATATAAAAGTTACTTTTATTAAACAAACAGCAAATTAGTATTGTTAAATGTAAACAAACTCCCTAGTCGTGCGTAAAGGTGAAGAATTCCTCTTCTTTACCGCGCTAGCGTGGTAAAGAAGAGGAATTCTTTAGAACTATTAGACGCGCATGCGCAATGAAAACAAGTACGTAAATAATCACTTTCTACGCATCTAAACAGAGATATAATGTTTATATTTCGTATCAATCGTAGATAAAATTAATTTATATTATTCTTTAACTTCCACATGTAATCAAATTTATCCTTATTGAAAGTTTTAATACAATAATTAATAAAATTCTTACTTTAATTTCCAATCGAACTTGATGTATATTTTATTTATTTTTTTATTTTGAACTTGTTTCAAACATTTACGAGTTATTAGAACGTTAATAGTTTTTGTTTTTTTTAAATTGTTGCTTAATCAAGTACTTAGTTTTTTGATTATTCTATAAAAAAAATATAAAAATAAAATAATTGAATTTACAAATTGGTATGATTATACGCTAGAATGCTTAATTATATAAAGTGTTCTATAGAATTTATTTTTTTATCCCAAGAATATAAAGCACGGTTTGGGTTTTAACGTTAACAACCCATTGAACAAAACTGTGTAAAGTGAATTTCCTCTGCTATTTTCTTAAACGAGTTAATAGACTTGTGTAAAGTTTTAACAATTTCTATAAACTTCTTAAAGTGAAAACTATCAGTAGACCGAATATTTGCCATCAAAGACGTGCTAAAGTCTGTAATGAAAGCTGAGTAAACAAGATGAAGTTTTCTAAACGAACTAAAGGACAACTCAGTGGCGAAGAGAAAAAAAGAATTAGAGGGGAAAGAGTCGTTCAAGTGAATAAGAACTTGTAAATTAATTAGAACTTATAATCGACCACTAACACTTAAGCAAATGTAAAGATAGATAACGCTGTCAAACCAACTCAGTCGTTACATTAAAATTAGTAGCAGTAGTAGTAAGGGGCGTCAAAGCCTAGCCTTGTAAACATCATTAAAATTAACGATGTGGTTAGAGGTGGTTAGTACTCGAACCACCTCTAACCACCTCTTACCAAGAATCTAACCCCCTCTTACCACCTCTAACTACCTCCAACCACCTCTAACTACCTCCAACCACCTCTAACTACCTCCAACCACCTCTAACTACCTCCAACCACCTCTAACGACCTCCAACCACCTCTAACCACCTCCAACCACCTCTAACCACCTCAAACCACCTCTAACCACCTCTAACTACCTCTAACCACCTCAAACCACCTCTAACCACCTCTAACTACCTCTAACCACCTCAAACCACCTCAAACCACCTCTAACCACCTCTAACTACCTCTAACCACCTCTAACCACCTCTAACCTCCTCTAACCACCTCTAACTACCTCAAACCTCCTCTAACCACCTCTAACCACCTCAAACCTCCTCTAACCACCTCTAACTACCTCTAACCACCTCTAACCACTTCTAACCACCTCTAACCACATCTTACCAAGAATCTAACTGTGGTTAATCGATTAGGAATAAAGAAAGACGTCCAGACCACGAATAGGAACAAATATAATAAATAAAAACAGATTATCAACCACTAGTGGACATATCTAGTTATTAAAAGAGAAGGAGACAGTGCAGACATTAAAGCAGATGTTTAAATCTTACTCATACGGTACTTCTTTAGATTGTTACTCCCCCTATGTTTTTTTTTTTTTTTTTGTAATATACATGACTGACTAAATAACTATTAAGTAAGATGACAAAGAGATGTTCAGTCCAATTTACTTTGGGACAAAGGAATATCACACTTCTTTTTTTATAAGGGGAGTAACAATCTAAAGAAGAACATTCCGTACAATTTCTTTAGATTGTTACCCCCACTCTGTTCTTCTATAAGGGGAGTAACAATCTAAAGAAGTGCCACTCATACCATATGGAATACTAGCAAAACCCGGCAGACGTTGTCCTGCCTGTGTATAATTATTTACCACTTAATATTTAAATATGGGTGATGCTTATGTAATCTAGAATCTATATCCGTTGTAAAATAATGAAAGATGGCTTATACAGATGAGATTCCATAATTTTTATTTGTATAAATAGATAATGAACTATATTATACATTATTTTATTAATATTTCACGTGAATGAACAATATTATTCACTATTCCATTCGCTATGTAATTAAACTTAAAATAAATAAAACTAATGCTAATTATTAGAGTATCGCGAGAAGATAAATATATTTTTCGTTTTCTGATTCGGTGTATAGATGTATAGTTTTTGGAGTTCCTACTCTGGAGCAAGCAGCGTATAGTTGACCATGCCAAAAACATATTCTAATTTTCAATTAAAAAGAAATTTTCCCCCTACTTTTCCATTTTATATGAAAATATGACAAAAGTGTACGTAGGAACATTTACTGTACTCTTACAGAGCTTCCTAAAGACATGCACCATGAAGGGTATATACAACTTTAACTTTTGCATCCCCGTCATTGGCACCCATAGTCCAAAATTTAGGGGGGGGGGGGGGGGAAGTAACAATTTTTTTGGGGTCTCTCTTTTTCTTTGTATATTATTGTAACTTCTAAACACATGAAAATCAGTGCTAGGGCATTGGCGGGAAAAAAGAGAGAAAAAAAAAAAAAAAAAAAAAAAATTGGGATTGTTATAATAATAAAATTGATTTGAGAGTACCGGGGGCCCGTGCTGCCCCATAGTCCCATAGTTTCGCTACTGGTGCAAATGAAAGTACTAATATAATATTATGCCAGAGGTTGCAAAAGAGAAAGAACAATTTGAATGTTTGTGGGCAAAAGCGGAACAGATTGGTACCTTAATTTTCCCAGCTAGTAGTCGGGTGGGTCGTGGGCTTTAAATTGGGCTCATAAAAATAATAATAATGAAACATAAAATAACTTGCATAAGAGCTGTATGTATTTGAATTAAAAAAATAAAAATATTAATATTTTATATTAACAGAAATTCTCTTAAAATAAAAATACCTTCTACATTATAATTGTTCTGTTAACCGTCGAATACGTTGTTGGATAACAGATGTGTGCAGTGGTATGTCCAAAAGCTGTGTTGGGCAGCTTTTGGGGAGAGTAAAATTTGCTCCTTGGATCCCTATCGCACTCCTCGCACAGTTAAGTCCAAATCTAAAATTTAGAGGAAGTGGGGCTTAAAACTAACTTACAGCTAAGGGGCCTTATACCTAACGGATTAGCTGTGTGATGATGCGGCTTAGTGTAGCTCCTAGATTGCACTTGCACTTTGTCTTTACGCGTAGGTTTGACAATCCCTATTTGTAAACTCGACGCACTATAAAGTTTTATACTTGTACATATATATGACGCGCCGGGACATTTGCATAAATCCGTATTTAACGAGCAATGCCACCATCACACTAAATATGCGTCACCGGAGTTACAAAAAAAAACTCCCGAGCCAGTTGTCACTCGGTCGCTACCTAGAACCTGACTGACGTTTTACATAAGTCAACCTATGCTCTAATGAAAATAATAGTTTAGTAAAGATAAACATAAGTAAATAAAAATAAAGGTAAACGATAAACGAATGAATCAGATCGTCAGAGTGGTGTGATGAGTGGGTGTGTAATGTAGCAGTGTGTGTATGTTTATAAAAGAGAGTGAGAGTGAATGACTATGGGCAAGGCTTATGATTGAGACTATGTGCTGTATGTAAGAGTGAGTGAGTGTTATATATAGAATTATTGTTTTGATAGATAACTGAAAAGTTTATATATTATAATCTGCTATGTGTATAAATGTTTATAGTGTGTAAGTGTGAGTGAGTTAGATAATGCCAGATATAAGAATAAGATAGAGAGTGAGAGCATATTACTATTTAAAAATAAAAGAATTATTTTACCTCATTTAAAAAAAGTTAAATTAAAAGAAATGAAAATTATCCCGTAACAAGATAGGACTGATCTTAATTAGGCTAATATTTAGTATTTGTGCGCATGTAGTATCATGGTCCCTCCCTCCAACGAAAACTCCTTGAATTCAATGCGTAATTTTGCATAAATTTGAAACTTAGAGAAGATTAGTCGATAGTGATAGAATTGATAAGAGAGTGTTAATATAATAAAAGTATAGAGTGTCCTTAGGGTATCAAGGGAGAGAGGTGACACCACAGAATTTGATATACTTAGACAAGAAGAATACTGAAAGAATATATTGTTTCATCCGGTTCCATACTAAAATAACTTACTCCTTCTCGGGGGGAGGGGGCAAGCGCCTCTGCTTGCCCCCTCCCCCCATATGGGTGCTTATGTACCCCGTACCCTGTACCCCTGTGTACCGAAATTTAAATTTTGACATCATATAAACCTTCTCCATGAAAAAATACATATGTGTACCAACAACTTTCATGGTGATAAGTCAAATAGTTACGAAGACTATAAAATACAAACAAACAGACATCCATTTTGTTAAATAAATCTTTTGTGAATATATTCTTCCAGACTGTGCACAGTAGTTAATCTGCTGATAACAGTGGCTGCAATAATAAGTGATGCTTTGAGTTGAAGTTTAATCTAAGAATTTTTTTTTTTTTTTACAACTGCACTGAAATCTACCATTTTTAGGGTTTCGTTGGTAAAACCAAAAAAAGAAACCCTTATAGTTTCGTTCATGTGTCTGTCTTCTGTCACTCTGTAAGGTTCCAATAACTTTTGAATAAAAAGAGATAGAAACGTGAAACTTTCCAATATTAAAGATCGTTTTGACGCGCACACAGGAAAAATATAGGGAACTCAAAATTATCAGCTGTTCAAATCCAAAATGGCGGATAACTCACGTCATGCGAAAAAAATATTTTTTTCCAAATTTTGAGTGGGGTATCAAGTGAAAGTTATTAAAGAGTAGATTACAAAAATATATAACACTTGTGAAAAGCATTTAATTTTCTACGCCATTTTGTCAAAAAACATTCAAATTTTGCAACCCCCCCCCCCCCCCCCCCAACTACAAATTTCATGTTTACAACACCAACGAAACCCTTTTTACGTGAGACTTCACGCACTACCAATTTATTATACTTTTGCCCCCATATAGTGGGCAAAATATTGGAGGTAGAATAAAATGTTAAAAGTGAAATATTCTTATTATTTGCCATGAATTCCAAATCTACTATCAGAGATACACAATCTAATTTGAATTTTTAAGTTGGGTGGTCTGGGATAAAAAGGGTAGTTGCCCCTAGTACGCGAGTGGATGAATACATACTTCCCTTTTCATGGTACAAATCCACCAAGATTTATTTATCTCGAACCATTTAGATTTTACAACCGTACAAGTTTAATTTGTTTTACGACTTTTGAGAGGGTTATTGGAACGAAATTCCTTATGGCACGTTCTGGAGCCCGGGAGTGAATCCAAAAAAAACGACCAAAATCACCGTCACAAAATCACCGTCACGCAAAATCCGTCACGAAATCTACAGATGACGATAACTTGAGTAAAAGATCACCGAGTTAAATGGAATTTGGTACACATGTTCATTTTACCAATGCCCAGGCTGAGTTCGTCGGGAAACGTTATCCGCCCAAGCGTTCACGCGCAACGCTCGCATAAACGTATGCTTTAAAAGACGGGAAAAAGTGTTATTAAGGAAGCCTGTTACTTGACTTGTTTTGATTATTTTTGTTATACATGTCAAAAATTTCACTTTGTTTTTGTAAATAAATAAAATATAATCATGTTAAATTTCACCCTGATACAAGTAGGGAAGAGATATATTTTATAATATTTTAAATTAATTGGCCGGGTAGGTAGAAAACAGTCCTATTTCAATCCAAACTCCTTTAACAAACATACTCTTTCACTTTAAACTCATCATGATAAACTTTTTTCTAATATTCAATATATATTTGGGTCGTTCTCCAAATAGAGGAAAATTTAGAACCCAAATTTTTTTTTTTTTTTAAAAAGTGGCCAACAAGTCAATTTTTTTGTCAGTATCTAATCACTATAGCACGATATGGTTACCACGTAAACCATCATTCATAAATGCTAACCATTCCGTAGTTAACCTAAATTTTAAATTTACTGCTGACAGGGGTAAAAATATAAGTAATAATTCATTCCCTGTACACAATTCACAGTACACAGTGTACTGTACACAATTGTACTGTACACAATTGTACTGTACACAATTGTACTGTACACAATTGTACTGTACACAATTGTACTGTACACAATTGTACTGTACACAATTGTACTGTACACAATTCATTACCCTGTTAATGTTTCTTTAAAAAAAAAACCAGGGGAATGAAAGGCAGAGGAATGAAGTTTTAACTAAAAATGTCCGCTATAATATTTGTCAATATGACTTAAAAGAATAAAAAAAAACAACTATCTTCAATGTTGTGAAGAAATGACTGCCGACTGCCAATACAGTTGATGCCAGGGTAATGAAAGCTAATAAAAATATTCCATAAATCACAGAACATAAAATACCTTTTATGAAAACCACTTTTATTCAGCACTCCGTACAAACAGTGACGAGTTATATTTTAAGAGTCAGGTTTGCCAGTAAGAGCCAGCTGATGCATTCAGACAAGTCTACCAACCAAAAACTAAGAAATTTAAACTGGGCAGGGGAATGAAGTGAAACTTATGGGACAAGCATTACATTTTGGTATTTTAGGTTACCTAGAAACTATTTCTAAATTTTTGAAACAACGTTTATTAAATAGTTATTACTGGTATGGATGGGAATTATATACAAACATTCTTTACTTCCACTTCTAATATATATAAGATATGTATTTTTAATCACTTCTGGACCTTGGGACATCTAGGGGAATGAAAAAATAGTATTTAAGAATTTTTTTAAAAATACTATCTGTTTAGATTTTGCAATGATACACATTTAATTAGTGTAAGCGTGAACTTATGTTTCCTAAAAGAAAAATGTCCAAGTCATTATTAAATACAACTGCCCAACATTACTTGTTGGACTCAAATTTACCTCTATTTGAAGAATGACCCATTTATAGTAAGACGCTTGCTTTAATTATACAAATAATTATTTTCTTTTAATTTTGCCTAACAGCAAATTAGTTTTGTTAAATGTAAACAAACTCGCTAATCGTGCGTAAAGCTGAAGAATTCCTCTTCTTTACCGCGCTAGCGTGGTAAAGAAGAGGAATTCTTCAGAACTATGAGACGCGCATGCGCAATGAATACAAGTACGTAAATAATCACTTTCTACGCATCTAAACACAGATATAATGTTTATATTTCGTATCAATCGATATTGATCACATCATACTCGCTTTGGCGGTACTATGTACAGAGGTATGATGTGTGAAGTGGCTGGAACTCTCTACCGCGGGGCGTAAAAAGGGCCTAAGTGGTGGCCTAATTGCAAGGTTCGAACAAGTGGTTCGTCCTACCCGTCCTAGTAGAAAGTACTAGACTACTACTACTACTCGTATCAATCGTAGATAAAACTAATTTACTGTTCTTTTATTAAAGTAACTGTGTATATCGAGTTTTTAGTGAAAAACAATGAGTGAATCAAGTGACTTTGACGAAAATGTGGAGAATAATAAATCCTCCAGAAATAATCAATTCGGCAAAAAATACAACTCAAGAATTAATGCCATCTTTATCAAGAGAGAGATACGAACTTACATACAGAAAATTTATTTTTTTCTGTATTTATTATTTAAATCTAACAATCGTAGATAAAGTACGGTACGCAACTCGTGCGAAAACGGCATTTTGCATTGCTCGTGTGGTTTTACTACCCTCGCTGTCACTCGGGTGCAAACTCCACACTCGCATGCAAAATGCTACTTTCCGCACTCGACGCGTAATGTACTATTACAACGAGGTACTATAACTTTAAGATTGTAGGAACGTTTATATAACGTATGTCCTTTAATAGGTTTATGAAATACTCAAGTAAGTCTTAATATTTCATCTTAAAAAATACTACTTTCCGCACTCGACGTGTAATGTACTATTATTATGTTAGTAAACGTTGTACTTTATTTTTTTATAAAGTATTATTGTCTACAATTTTCTTGTATTGGGTTATTATACATAACACAACTGCAAAATTTTAATTTTTTGTGTTGGCTACTTTCAGAGATCAGGTGAATTATAAACAGACAGATAGACAGAAATACAGACAGACAGACGGACGGACTCCGACTGTGTGGGACAAACCCAGGAATGTATGAGAGTCCTCGCACTTGACTAAGGACCATAAAGATACATATAATTATACAGTGTTACTATTAGGGTCCAAGATACCCTTAATATAGAGTAGGAGGGAAACAGAGATTGTAGTTATCTTGATTTCACAGTGAGCGTATCATTAGACACTAATAATGTGTTATGTGTTGGGTGCAACCTGTTGATTCAGCACATATTTAGTTCCCTCTACTACATTCCCACTTCCTTCCACTTCCACTTTAATATAACACCCCATCCAAAAACCATTAGACTTAAATTATTAAATATTTTAAATACTTAACTCGCATTATGATATAATATGTTTGGAAAACTGTTGCTTAAAGGGTGTGAAATAATTCCGAGTTTCCAAAAGAAGAATGAAATATAAGGTTTAGTTCAATTTAAATGTGTAGTGGTTCGTAAACGAAATATTACATTACAAAGACGGAAAAACAAAGATAACAATGCAAGAATTCACGTAACAATACAAAGACGGTAGTACAATTTGTCAGTGTCAGGACAGAATTACATTGGAAAAAATTACACGGAATAAAACTAGGCATCGCGTGGCTCTATCATTGAAGCGAGCGTATGGTAATAAATATGTACTGAAGTTTGAAAAAAATAGATAATCATGAATCATGATGTGTTGATAGATAATGGGTATAGTAGTAGTACAGCGGCTAGTAGTAAGGGAACCACCCTGCATTCTTACTATTCCTCTAACCACACATCTCCTTTTCAATTATTATAAAATGTATGACTTGACTACGCAAAATCTACTGCATGCATCAAATTGAAATTTTGCATACCTGCTTCAATTGTGTATTAGATGGTGTATATGAAGTTTTATTAAAATCGTTATGTTAGAACGTAAGATATCGGTAAAAAGGTTGTTTTCTCTATTCTAAACGTTTAGGTCCGCTTTAATAGTTTTTGCGATCTTTATTAATTCATAGCGGTGTCGCTGTTGGTTTTTAAAAAAATTTAATTTGAAAAAAAGGTTCGTCTTATCGAATAGATCATGATAGAATCTTTTTCCGTCCTGAAATTCCAATTTAACTTTTGAACCTCTCGTTTACGCGAGTGTTGCGCGCGAACTCTTGGACGGGTCACGCTGTCCAACGATCTTAGCCTGATTATGAGTAAGAGGATCATGTATACCAAATTTCAACTAAATCGGTCAATTTTTACTCAAGTTATCGTCACACGCGTAAACGTTACTGACAGACAAGATGCATAGTTTGCTTCAATTACACAAGGAAGAAGTTACACGTAGAAAAAAATACACGAAAAAGAAATTGCACGAAGAATATGCGTGTCAAATCACTCACACGTCTACATATCTCAAAGAATAAAAGATCCAATTAAGAACCCACACTCACACGCCTACATTGACTTTTATAATATTATAACTGTACTTATATCCTATACATAAAAATAATTAGTAGTATGTAATAACTAGGCATCGCGTGGCTCTATCATTGAAGCGAGCGTATTGCAATAACTACCCTTCTGGGCTGAACTACTGTATATGCGGCCCCTTCTTATCAGATAACGTGTTATCACACGTTATCTCACTATCGACCTCTTTCAAGGACTTTATATATCGATATATATTGTCCGTTAAACTCTTTTGTACTTCGATTTGGACCTCTACCTGGTCTATATGCAGGAGGGTTGTTTTTCTTCAGAAAATGAGTGGAGCATCGCGAAGCAGTGCGGAGCGCCCATTGAAAATTCTAGGGTAAAAAAAATTAAGGTACTATTAAGAAAAAGGGATGTTTAGTCTAAAGTGCATTGGGACAAAGGAATATCACACTTTTGTATATAAAAGTGTGATATTCCTTTGTCCAAATGCACATTAGACTAAATATCCCTTTATCGTAATAGTTATTTAGTCAAAGTGGGTCAGATAAGATATAATTACCAAAAAATTGAATCGAAACACAAATGAAACACTTTTTTTTGTTAAAAAGTGTAAAATTGATCAATATAACGAAATATGACGTCATTATAACAATCGATAGTACCGATTTGCTATATCTAGTAGGGGCCGCATATACTGTAGTTCTACCAAATACTGAATATTAAAAAATGTATTAATCATGATGAATGTGATAGTTGAAGATAAGTGGAAGAGGGTAGTGCGGGGCAGATTGGTGGTACTTGGTACAAAGCCGCCCTTCCAAGATAAACCTATACTTCACGCCGATAAGAATCTTAACCACCCGGAGTAGTTTTTAACAGATTGGAAACCTTCCTGTTGTTATTCGTGAGATTTGACATAACTGCGCATGTCATACAAACTAGGAATGGTTATTGTCTTAGCACCCGACTGTACTGACTTCGGCACTACTCGGAAGTTCCGATTTTAAACGAAGTTAAGCTTTCCGTTTCTCCCGTGTTCATGACTTCTTGGTCGACCTCTAATAGTAATAAAAGTTATATTTTGGAACTTTTGACAGTCTTAAACATTACAGCAGCCCCAAAAAAAAAAAAAGAAAGTTTTTTAATACATTAAAAATACACTGGCAATTAGTGTGGCACATAGCTTCCTCACATCCTATCATGTACTTTATTGTTATATTAACATTAAAGTTTTATTACTTTATTGTTATATTGTTTATTGTGTAAGAACAATTAACATTTTTTAGCGATCTTTAACACTTTATAGGGGTGTCGCTGTAGGTTTTACTAAAAAATTGTTTTTGAAAAAAATGTTCGTCTCATTGAATAGATAAGGTTTGATTTTTTTCCCGTCCGAAAATTCCAATTTTAAATTTGTAGTTCACGTTTACGCGAGCGTTGCGCGTGAACACTTGAACGGATAACGTTATCCAACGAACTCGACCTGAGCATTGGTAAAATAAACATGTCTACCAAATTTCATCAAAATCGGGCAACATTTATTCAAGTTATCGTCGCACGTTTCACGATTCACGGACACACAAACCGACAGACAGACAGACAGACAGACAGACAGACAGACACGGAAACAAAAATGTTCCCTGATGTCTGAAACGGATTTCTGTCTTGGAATTTTTAAAATCGGAGGCATAAAACTTTTTTGTTCTCAAAAGTGAACACAATGCTTCCGTTACCTTCGGTAAGCTCGGAAGCAAAATAAGACAGTTAACAGTGGTATATAAAACACTTACGTTAATGCCCCAAAGGGGTCTATGGGACCCCAACTGTAACTCTAATGAATACTGAAAGAAAACTAAAGCTAATAATATAGTTATTGTTATCAATATTTACACAGAAAGGTTCAAAGGTAAATTAGAAGGGAGTCTAGGTTTAGAGAAATACAAATTTTTGTATGGGGTCTGTGGGACCCCAAAAAGGTGTTCTAGGGTTAAACAATTTCGGCGCCATCATATATTACAAATTTTAAAATGCTCGACTGTGTTTGATCTCCAATGTGTAACAGCGACTCACCATGAAACAGGTGTAGTTCAATTTTAAAAGATACATTTAGATGTTATTTTAATTGCTCTATTTCACATTATTACGACTTTCAGCAAAATTAAATCTACATCACAAAGCGGCTTCTTTTGTGATGATTATAAGTGACAGCCAGTATTAAACTGCAAGTATATAATGCATATGTAAAGAATTGTAAATATCAAAGACAAAGTACATAATATGATCAACATTAGAAACAATATTAACTGATAATACCAAGATGTAAATGATAAGGTAAAACTAACATTGTTATTTGATAAGGTGTTCAAAATTTTGTAGATACATTATCATACCTATGTTGGAATCATAATTGTTTGGTTTAAGCCGTTAGATTTAGTTCATTGTATGATTATTTTACCTATTTAAATTTAGTTTGTGTTAATTTTAAGAGTTCTAAAGTCAACTATCAAAGCTCTTTTAACCAAACACATCTTCATTTCAAGAAACTCTGTATTTCGTTCTCTTTATCTCTTATCTAAGTACAGGTTAGAGACCAATGATACTCACTTATAGCTAATATCACCCTCACATGTTGTGTTGTTTCAACTCTTTAACTAAACCTCCATATTATTAATTTTACTTTCTCGTAAACTTATTAAATATAAAGAGAATGCATTGTGGTGTGACGGATATGCTCGTTTTAAGATCCTTAGATAAAAAAAAAAAAAAAAAATACGTGTGGTGTCGCGGAACACCCGGTAGGAACGAAGTTCCTTACAGTTTTCATTAAATATAAATTATAAAATTACACTGCTAAGTACGTATACATAGCTAACTACTTATACATGGCGGAGTTAGAAAAGAGACAAAATTAAAAGTAACTGACTGTTTGTACCTAGCAGAGTTAAGGCAAAATTAAAAGAAAATAATTATTTGTATCATTAAAGCAAGCGTCTTACTATAAATATATATTGAATATAAGAAAAAAGTTGATCATGATGAGTTTATAGTTAAAGAATATGTTTGTTAAAGGATGTTGGATTGAAATAGGACTGTTTTCTACCTATCCGGTCTATTAATTTAAAATATTACAAAATATATCTCTTCCCTACTCTAAAGATTCTGCTTGCATCCGGTTGAAATTTTACATGCCTGTTTCAATTGTACTTAAGACAATGTGTAAGAAGTTTTATTAAAATCGTTATACGTTAGAACGGAAGATATCGGTAATAACGTTGTTTTTTTTATTTTAAACGTTTGGGTCCACTTTAATAAATTTAGCGATATTTATCACTTCATAACAGTGTCGGTGTTCGTTTTACTAAAAAAAAAAAAATATATATTTAAAAATGTTGTTTGTCTCATTAAATAGATGAAGTTATAATTTTTTCTTGGATTAAGTACGCACTATTATAATAATATACCTAATATATTGAAATAAGCGTCAGCACAGATCAATTTTACTTTTAACAATACCGTGATTATATTTTCTATATTTACAAAACCAAGTGACATTTTGACAAAAATAATTAAAACAAGTCCAGGAACAGGCTTCCTTAGTAACATTTTTTCCCGTCTTTTTGAAGCTTACGTTTACGTGAGCGTTGCGCGTGAACGCTTGGGCAGATAACGTTTTCCAACGAACTCAGCCTGAGCATTGGTAAAATGAACATGTGTACCAAATTTCAACTAACTCGGTGATCTTATAGTCAAGTTATCGTCATAGATTTCGAGACGGATTTTGTGTGACGGTGATTTTGGTAGGTTTGTTTTCGGATTAACTCCCGGGCTCCAGAAAGTGCCATAAGGAACTTCGTTCCAAAAAATTTAATATCGTTTCAGCAGACGCGTGAAGCCTAATCTAACCATTTCGGTGAAATTGGTAATAATAGTTATTTATGCACCTAGGGAGTAAAGTAAGCCATTATTCCCTTAGCGAATAAGTTTGTTCCTGAGGCGAAGCCGAAGGAACCATGGCCCCTAAAATCCCGAGGCGCAGCCTCGGGTGATAATTATCACGAGGTAAATTATAGCACTTTACTCACGAGGTACATACAATACTTTTTCTCCAGTAGAGAGAAAATACACATTTTCATCCATTGTCCACAGTTTTTATTTATTATTTTAATAAATAAAAATAATTGTTAGCACTTTTAATTGCAGATATAAGAGATTCAATATTAAAGATAAATAAAAATTGCAGTTAAACTCAAATAGAAAGTTATTAAGCCGAAGGAACCACGGTCCCTAAATCCCGAGGCGTAGCCGAGGGAATAGCGTTAATTATTATCGCGAGGGGAATTATAGGTATAGCACTTTACTCCCGAGGTACATACAATATTTTATCTCCAGTAGGGAGAAAATACACATTATTATCCATTGCACAGTTTTATTTATTATTTTCACTTTTAGTAGCAGATAAAAGAGATTCAATAATACATTTTTTTAATAAGAATTGGAATTAAACTCAAATAGAAGGTTATTTAGATGCAGGTTGGCAGGTTATAAACAATGATAAACTAGGCCGAAAAAGCAGTTTCACCAACCAGATTTCTACAAACTCACTACATTAGCCATTTATTCTCTACTATTTATAAAAGAATTAAGTTGGCAATCCTTCTTTTTCTCCCTACTTAACTTTTTCTCCCTACTTTTTGAGTTCAGGGAGGAAAAAACTTACTTTAGTCCCTCTAAACTAATTCAAAATCATAACATTTTCCCCCTACTGGAGATAAATACTATTTATAGTGTATTCAATAAAACCTGTCTCTTCATTATGATTCTTTGTTAGTTCTAATGAGAAACTCTTGGTGAGTTTAGTAAATAGTACTCTATCAATGTTTAAATATAATGAAAACGAAATGTTAGTCCATCGTTCATGTTCATGCCATTACACTTCTTAATTTACGAAGGAATGCTGTGGTAATTGTTAAATTTGGAGTTTCAGAAGGTTTTATTTAAATGGAAGCAATAAACAGTAGTTTAGAGTCATTTTCGGTTGAAATTCATAGAGAAGTAATGATTTCCATTACTTAGAGAGGGAGAGTAGAAGGGGAGAAATAGAAACGAGTAGGGAATTTATCGAGTCCGATACAGGCGAGTTGATTGGTCCAATATTACCGAAGGGTCGGGAGAGAAACGGAATCCAGTGTAGATCAATTCCGAGCCGGAATTCAAACTCAGGAGTATGGGAAGCTGTTCGTCGGGCAAAGAGGTCCCATGAGAGAGTAAACCGGAACACACCGGAAAGTAATTATATTTTGTAATTAACACTTTAACTTGATGAAGGGAAAAGGGTTAAAAGGTAAACTTCTCGCAAACTCTCGCAGTCTTCAGCAAAAAGGGTTCCCATGGGATCGATGATTGGAACAGGGGACATACGGTCCAGATTACCACGTCGGGGATACCCGAGGGTACGGAGCGCTGAGAAAATATTTGGAAAATGTATTCACATGTAGAAAAGAGCAAGCTTAAATCTACGGAGAAAGAGACAAGGTAAATATTTATGGGACATTCGAGAAGTTGCAGGGGATTTAACTGGCCTACTACCCGTATCCCAAGCCTACTTTCAATATTATATCAACGTAAACAAACAATAAGACACTATTTGTGTTTACATACCTATAAATATCAAACTGACGAATCATATCCAGTTTATTATGGGCTAGACTTTGACGTCATATTCATCATATACAGTTAATGTAAACGTTAATTAAAACGTACTAATAAAATTAAAATAATAATTTAATAATAATAATTAATATAAAAATGCCATTTTTCAAAACTGGTCTTATTTTCAATTTTCAATTTTTTTTTTTTTTTTTTTTTTTTTTTTTTTTTTTTTTTTTTTTTTTTTTTTTCTGTATTTTTCACCTTAGTTGTATCTATGTGCAAAATTTGGGGAAGATTGAATGAAGGTAAGTGGTTCAACATTAGGGTAATAGGTGTGCGATGAAACTTGAAAAGCAAATCAATTTGACGCCATTTTTTTTTTAATTTTTTTATTTTTGGTTTCTGTGTTCTTCACCTTAACGCACAATTAACGAGTTTGTTTACATTTAACAAAACTAATTTGCTGTTTGTTTAATTAAAGTAACTGTTTATATCGAGTTTTTAGTGAAAAACAATGAGTGAATTAAGTTATTATGACAAAAATGAGGAGAATAATACGCCTCTCGAAATAATTAATTCGGCAGAAAATACAACTAATGAATTAATGTCATCTTTATCAAAAGAGAAATACGAACTTACATACAGAGACTTCCTGTTTATTATTTTTTTTTTTCTGTATTTATTATTAAAATCCAAAAATCGTATAAAAAGTACGGTACGCAACTCGTGCGAAAACATAATTTTGCTTTGCTCGTGTGGTTTTACTACCCTCTCTGTCGCTCGGGTGCAAACTCCACACTCGCATGCAAAATGCTACACTCCGCACTAGACGCGTAATGTACTATTTCGTGATTTCGTAGGTGCATTTAATTATTATTGAACATTTCATCAAAATTTATCATAAAAATACCTTCTCCAACAAACCTGGCCCCTATCTCTGTCCGCGTTTAAAGCTATTTTCTCAGGAACTATAGATTTTCCCGGGAAAACGGCTTATATCGTTAGATTCGTACTTAAATGGACTTCATTTTGGAATTTTTTAATCAAAATTGTCGGAACCGTTTTCGATAAATAATCATTTTTTCCCACGTTTATCTCAGAGTTTTTGGGGGTGCGCCCAAAATTTGGAGCAAAAATTCAATTCTCAATTTCGCCGCGGGTTATGATTTTTCTTAACAAGTGTACCAAATTTTGACAAAATCAACCCAGTAGTTCAGGCGCCAGGCGTCTACACCTGTCTCATACTCTGCCAGTATGACGTCTGCCTTACATCTAAATAAAGATTCGAATGCGACTAAAATCTAAATAAAGATCCAATATTCAAACAATATCCATGGTAGACTGCCTAAATTTGACGTCTGAACAAGTAGTTATTAATGACAGACAGACAATTTTTAAAAACCACTTTTTTGGACTCAGGGACCTCAAACGTGTAAATCCATTAAAAACGTAAAATCGAATTTTCGCGCAATCACAATAATTTCCATTCATATGAGAAAGAAAAAAAAGTGTGAAGCAGTAAAAAAAGGTGAAATATATAGCTGTGTATTTTACGCTGCGCTCAAATAAAATAAAGAAAAATCCTTATAGGTAAGTAATAAAAATACAGAAAAAGGTTGAAAAAAAAACTGCGGAGTTTTTTTTTTTCACTTTCAACGAAATGGTCATGCGAGTGACTGGTTATCGGATGATTCCATCCCAGTTAACGAAAAACACATAAAAAGAATTTTCGTAGATGAAAGTCATATCGCTCTCTGGATATTAGCTTTGCGTTATTCAATTTAACCTCAGAATAAAATGATTCCGTTAAAATATGTCTAAATAATTATTTCGAAAATGGCTGAAGATTTGTTTGTGAATCTTCTATATATATAAAATTTAGTTGTGTTTTTTAATTCTTAATCCACAATAGTGGTGGGGCTTCGACATAGGGGTAAAAAAAAAGTATTGAAATTTTGTGCTCCCAACACATAATTTTGTGCGAATACATGAAAAAATGATTTTTTAAAAAAGTTTCGTCAATCGGAAAATTTTAAATGATGCCGCTTTTTATTTGAAAATTGGTATATAAAAAAATCGATTAAATAGCAATTTTTTTTTATAGAAAATTTCAAAATATCACGTTTATAATGCAATATTATCCATGTTTTTTTATTATTTACATAAATGATATAATTTTAATAACTAATATAACTCAAAAGTAAGTCAATAAGTAGAAAGATAAAATATTTAGAGATATATATACATTGCAAAATAGTGAAAATTGGGGAAAAAAGTTGTTTTTCGTATGAATTTCGTAATTGATTAAAAAAATTTTTTTTTTTTCACTGCTTTTGCTATTTTTGCATTATGTTATTGCTTTATGTTATTGCTTTATTAATATTTTAATAAAATATATTATATTATGTTACTAGGCTGTGAAGTGAGTTTCAACTTTAAACTAGAAACAATTAAAATATTTAAATGAATATTTAAAATAAAATAAAATATTGAAAAAAAAATTTTTTTTTTTTGCTTTTTACTTTTCCTCACTACTAATAGTAGGAAAAGTCTTGTTTTCACCAAAAAATTTTTTTTCGAGATTTCAACGGAATTATCCATTTTAGGTGTTTTAAAGACCTCCTAAGTGGTTTTCAGCATGACGTGTATGTGTGTATGTGTGTTATCATCGTAGCGCCCAAGGTATTTAACCTAGAGAGTTGAAACTTGGCAGAAAAATCAGTCCTAACCTGTAGTTGTGCCGCCCGGAAAATCAACTTTTTCCGCCATCTTGAACCCAGTTTGCTGAGTCAGCAAAAATTTAAAAAAATCGTAATAAATCGAATTCTGTCTTGGAATTTTTGAAATCGGAGACATAAAAATTGTTCATTCTTCAGAACTACCAAGTAGCTTCCGTTACCTTCGGTAAGCTCGGAAGCAAAATTAATATTTATTGAAGAAAGCAATAAATTTAATTGTTTTGTATAATTAACTAATTTTAATAATCGTACAATTAAAACAATATGTATAATTTGATTAAATAAATATATACTAAAACTCATGATTAAATAAAGCAATTAGTGCCAGTGGCGTAAGCAATTTATGAATACACTGTTTTGTAAATTAAGTCATGATTAATGAGGGTGGGATTAATTTTAATGGTTAATCTTGTCGGGGATAGATATAGCTTGTTAGAATGTAGCATAGCGGGATACATTTACATTTGCAAATATTTCCTTGACTGTTTCAAAAAGGTTCTTATATAGCATTCTGGCAAAGGGGATATTGCACATAAACGTAATATCCCCCCAGTATTGTTATATTAAACGGAAAAGCAATATTGTTTAATGAGGTTTTAAGGAACATTAGTATAAGGAATTTATTATGAGAATTCCAAGACCGGGTTTCTTTTCCTTGTTATACACTAGAGCTTCGATTATCCGAACTAATGTTTTTTTGGGGTGGTTCGGATAATCAAAAATTCGGATAATCGAAATTCACTAGAAATTTAAAAGGGATGATACAAAAATTTTATGCAAAAAGTATATTAGTTTTATATTATCTAAAACATAGTGAAAAAAAAATATATAAAGTTGTATCACCTAAGATAAATTTGGCATAAAGATGGTTGTAATACTCATCTGCTTAATTTTTCACTATGAATCTCGATTAGTCGAATCCCATGACGTATTTTGAAATTTTTCAGCCACTCAGAACTAAGGATGAATATAGAATATAGAGTCACCACTAAGCTTCATGTTTAATTCCACTGCTTTATCACACAGTATGGGTCCAGATATGGATATGGGCTGCCCAGAGGCCCATTTTTGCAAAAATTAAGTGAATGCATCTTCCAATAATTTGGATTTCGTTTTTTTTAAATAATTTTACGATTTAAACTGCCCTCCTCACTGTGAAGATTAAGTGCACTTAAACCGTGGCAAAATGATTGAATCAGAATTATTTTTTATTCCCGTAATCGTTGATTTACCAACACCGAACTTGATAGCCAATGCCTTGGCTTTCACCTTTCTTCAGCCGCGTAATAATTTCCATTTGATCTTTTAATGAAAGCACTCCCCGTTTCCTTTTTGTCGACATGTTGTAAGTTTTACTTAAAATATCTGACCACTAACTAATTAAATGTATACCTCACAATGAATGATTTGAAACTGAGAGCATTAACATAACCGACCAACAGTACAGAAAAGTATTAAATAGAAAAATGCTGCAAATAATTCCACAAATTACATAGACAAACAAAAGTTAGTTCTTCGTAAAAAAATGTTTAATGTCTGCCCCGTCAAATTGAATTCATCGAAATCTGGTATCCCTTTATACAGCTAACACCGCTCTTTCTAGGAATTAATTTAGCGGTGGCTTTTGATTTTTTTTTTTTTTTTTTTCCATGAAGCTAGTTCGGATAATTGAACGTTCGGATAATCGACGCTCTACTGTATTATTAAAATATGTACTTATAAAGGTACAACCAATAAGCTATAGCCATTACCAGCAATGTCATTTCGAGTTATATTAATAACAAAGTATATAAAACAGGGCCAAGAAACCGTGAATGACCACTTATAATCGTAGAAGAAAATCAACATTTAAATTTACAAATGTACGTATCTGGTAATGTTATGCAAGAATGAACTACCATTGGAGAGTTACGTTAAGGGACAACTCGCTTAACGAAACAACAATATGATAACAATTCTGATAATAAAAAAGGAAATTAAGGTTACCATGCTTCCATTCTTTACGAAAGAAATAAATAAATGGGGCTTAAAAGTATATAAAAGCCTATATAAGTAGGAATGGTTAACGTATTCTTTCAGCATATAAATAGACTTGGCTGGTTCCAATTCAAAAGAGATTGCACGTGCCGGATTTTCTTTAAGACTTTATTTTACCGCATTTTCTTTATATATAGACCTAAATTTAGATAACAAGGCTGAGTCTAACGCAAGTCGGCACGTTGTGGTATGCCAGAGAGGTAAACCTGTAGAGGTAACCTGTTCAGGTAAATCGAAACGTGTGTGCTATCAAAATAAGACATAAGTTCTGATTACACGCTCCTAGAGGAGGTTGGGGAGGTAGCGTCAGGCTAGCAAAAACATAGAAACCGGTGAAATATTATTTCATGAGCTCCCCCCACCCCCCAAGACATGGGGGGTTGCACAAATTTCATTCTTTGTTACCTTTATTATACTACTAACAGCCGATTTTGACGCAATTTGGCATAATGTTCGGAAAAATCATATACCGAGGTAAAATTGAAAAAAAGAATTTTAGCTCCAAATTTGGAGGGAATGACCTCCTTGATTCTGTATCCAACTAATTTTTGTAAAAAATATTACATTACGCGTTTAGTGCGGAAAGTAGCATTTTGCATGCGAGTGTGGAGTTTGCACCCGAGCGACAGCGAGGGTAGTAAAACCACACGAGCAATGCAAAATGCCGTTTTCGCACGAGTTGCGTACTTTACTTTATCTACGATTGTTATATTTAAATAATAAATACAGAAAAAAATAAACTTGCTCTATGTAAGTTCGTATCTCATCTCTTGATAAAGATGGCATTAATCTTGAGTTGTATTTTTTGCCGAATTAATTATTTCTGGAGAAGTATTATTCTCTACATTTTCGTCAAAGCCACTTGATTCATTCATTGTTTTTCACTAAAAACTCGATATAAACAGTTACTTTAATAAAAGAATAGCAAATTAGTTTTGTTAAATGTAAACAAACTCGCTAATCGTGCGTAAATCTGAAGAATTCCTCTTCTTTACCGCGCTAGCGTGGTAAAGAAGAGGAATTCTTCAGAACTATGAGACGCGCATGCGCAATGAATACAAGTACGTAAATAATCACTTTCTACGCATCTAAACAGAGATGTAATGTCTATATTTCGTATCAATCGTAGATAAAAATGTTTTCCATAACTTGTCTACAAAGCAAATATTATTTTCTTTTAACAATCCAAAAAATACGTCAACCTCTTTCCAGAATGACTTGTTGAAAGTATAGTGTATAAGGTTTTGAGCTGTTTTTCTGCTCCTATATATTGGTCGTAAGATGAAGTATGAAAAAGGAAGGGAAAGGATATATATGTTGCTATATGTTCACATACTTGATCAGGGTTCCATCACTCAGGACACTAACCAAGGTCCTGCCATCCTTCTATCCTTACTCCTGCTTTAAGGATAGTCCATGAGGGGGGGGGGGGGGGGGAAGGGGCTTCTATCCTATGTTTTATTTAAAGCTTCAATTCTCTAAGGTTTGACACTAACTCCGCTTTCCTTCCTCCCTCACACCTATCTTCCATATATTTCCCACGTGCTTCATACAAACTAATACCACTTTTTTCCTCTACTTCCACACCCAATATTATATATATATATATATATATATATATATATATATATATATATATATATATATATATATATATATAAATTGGATTTATATGAAGAGATACAAACCCAATTCGTCATATTTTTCTATACGTTAGGATGGTAAGATGCTTTCTTCGATTGAATATAAAAATAGACGACTTTCCGTCATAATAATTCACATAACTTCATTTCTCCAAGCAAAAAAGTTTATTTGAATTTATGAACGTACATTTGATTTTGGATCGTATAATATGTTTTTATAAACATTTATTTTGAGTAAGTTTAATTTAGCTTTTTTTTATTTATAAAAATTATAAATTATAACAATAATGATATGACCAACCATATTATTTAAAAAAAATCAAATGAAATTTTAAATGTGTATATTTTTCTTAGTGTAATTTCTTCCTTGTGTAATTTACACATTGCGTAATTCTTTCCATATAGTCAGGGTGCCCATAGGCAAAAAAGTAACTTATACATACTCTTTCCAAACCTTTTTGTATGGCTTGTTTAGACCAAATCTGACACCGTTTACCTCTGTGACTTTTTTTTAGTTTTAGGGTTGTTTTTTTTTTATTTGAACCCTAAAATTTTGACGCGTCAGACTAGAAAATCGGAAAAAGTTCTGCGTCAGACAATATTAAAATGTTGATTTATAGGGTTCAAATAATGTATCTTGAGAAAATCAGCTGGTTATTAATCATTAATTAATATTAGTTCATATTAATTAATATCCATTATTATTAATTAAAATTAATTAATAAAATTAATTAATAACGGGCTGATTTTAATATTGTCTGACGCAGAACTTTTTCCGATTTTCTAGTCTGACGCGTCAAAATTTTAGGGATAAAAAACGCCCCAAAACTAAAAAAAGTAACAGAGGAAAACGGTGTCAGACTTTGCCTAAACAAGCCATACAAAAAGGTTTGGAAAGAGTATGTATAAGTTACTTTTTTGCCTATGGGCACCCTGACCAATACGTAATTAGGGTTTTGTAGATACTTCTCAAAACCCTTATACCGAGGGTGATGTGTCCGTCCGTCCGTCGCTCTTTGGTTCATAGGGCCCGAACCGTTTAAGCGAAAATACTGAAATTTGAAACACTGGTGCAACTTTTTGACCCAACCACAGGAAAAATATACAGAAGTTCATAATTAGATTTGCGCATGCGCAATTCGAAAAAATGTGGTAAACTCAAAAATTTATATTTTTTTAAATTTTTGAGTAGGGTATCAAATGAAAGCTGCTGAAGAGTAGGACACAAATATATATATGCTTTTTTAAAATTTGCATTCCTTATAGGGGAAAAAAAAATCAAAATATACCCCAAAAAAATTCCCCCCCCCCCCCCACCCCCATCCACTATAGATCGGCTGGTGCTAAAATTTCGAAATAATTCATACTAATACCTTATAGTAGGCCGATGATATTTCCGGGAGTTCATTCCCAGGTTTTAAAAATTACCAATTTTGTGCGCGAAAATTTTGAGTGCGCCCAAAATTTTATTTTTTTAAATTTTTGAGTTGGGTATCAAATGAAAGCTGCTGAAGAGTAGGATACAAATATATATTTGCTTTTTTAAATTTTTAATTCTTTATTGGTTTTATAAGTCAAAATATACCTCTCCCCCCCCCCAAATTTTATATAATGGCTGGTCTTAAAATTTTGAAATGAGTCATGGTTACACCATATGGTTGGGCGATGAAAATTTCCTAAAAAATGGTAATTTATCTTGTCGTTATTACCTATAAAAAACATTGTGACCTCCCGGGGGATCGAACCCGGGACCCTGAGGATCGAAGAAAAAAAATTACATAACGGGTATGCTTAATCAACTACAAAACCCTAAAAAGTACTTGGACGCAAGTACTTCCCTGTGATTTTTTTTAGTATAATGTAATTTTATTACGTGTGATTTTTTCCTGTCATTTTATAATGTAACCTTAAGGGGACATAAATAATTGAAATGGATATTTATTTCAATAGGAATTGAAGAACCTAAAGAATTATTCGAAAAAAATTCCATACATTCAACTGTTGCCCATTTAAATAATGTCCACTGCAGGGAACAAACGTTTCAATGTACGATTTAACTTAATGTCTTTAATAAACATTATTATTATTATTATTATTATTCCATTACTTTGCGTATTTCTATGTTGCAGAGGCGGAAAAAAACTGAACAATGTCAGAGTCAGGAATTTGTTAAAATACTAACTCTGCAATGCTAAAAAACGTGTAGTTACTTGAGTATTTTCATCCTGTTAGGGGGAGCTGCCCCCCCCCCCCCGGGGGGGGGGGGACAGTAATAGTTTGATAGGGATAAAAGTAATTAAGCTTTTTTTACACGATAAAGCACATCGGTCTTAACGAATATAAAAACCCGCAGTTGTAGAACTCTTTACGACTTGCAATTTTATTTTACTGTCATTTTTTTTTACGTTTAAATTTTCGCCTGAATATTAGCACGCTGAATTGAACTCTTCGACTCAAACTGAGAAATTTATTTTAGTGTTTACTCTTTTCTTTTTTTTTTTTTTTTTTTTTTTGTGAAATGCTTCAACGATATTTCTTTTTACTGTTATTGCTAACACGGACTTACTTATCGTTAGAAATAAATGTATCAAAAATAATTTTAGTTTTATTTGAAACTGTCAACTTCAATAATATAGTTGGATTTTGTCGAGCGAATGTTGTCTAGTTCAAAGAAATAATAGCTCTTAAATTAGCAGAATATTTCCTTGACAAGTTGACAATTAGAATCGATTTTGTATAAAAAAATTTGGTCTGAGGCAACTCAGATAAACTTTCTCATATACGAGTTCATAATTACTTAGCCTAGTAATTTCATATATCAGTTTTCGTGTTTTCGTAAAAAAAAAAAATCGGTCCGAGACAACTCAGACAAACTTTCTCATATATGAGTTCATAATTACATAGCCCAGTGTTTCCACTTATTAGTTTTCAAATGTACATTTAAATATTATTGAACATTTCATCAAAATTTATCATAAAAATAACTTCTCCTGGGCGGGGAATCGAACCCGGGCTCTCTCCATCCGCGTTTTAAGCTAATTTCTCAGGAACTAGATTTTTCCCGGGAAAACGGCTTATATCGTTGGATTCGTATTCAAATGGACTACATTTTAGAATTTTTTAATCAAAATCGTCGGAACCGTTTTCGAGAAATTTTTTTTTTTTCAGGTTTTTTCAGAGTTTTTGGGGGGTAGCGCCCCCAAAATTAGAGCTAAAATTAATTTCTCGATTTCGCCTCGGGGTATGATTTTTCTGAACATGTATGCCAAATTTCGTCAAAATCGGCCCAGTAGTTTAGGCTCCAGGCGTCTGCACAGACGACAGACGACAGACGACAGACGACAGACGACAGACGACAGACAGACGACAGACAGACGACAGACAGACGACAGACAGACAGACATTTTTTAAAAACCACTTTTTTGGACTCAGGGGACCTCAAAACGTGTAAATCCATTAAAATCTCAAAATCGAATTTTCGCGCCATCACAATACTTTCTCTTTATATGAGAAAGTAAAAAAATATATATATATATATATATTATTGAACATTTCATCATAATTTATCATTAAAATAACTTTTCCTCGGCGAGGAATTGAACCTGGGCTCTCTCCGTCCACGTTTTAAGCTATTTTCTCAGGAACTAGATTTTTCCCGGGAAAACGGCTTATATTGTTAAATTTGTATTTAAATGGACTACATTTTAGAATTTCTTAATCAAAATTGTCGGAACGTTTTTCGAGAAATAATTATTTCTTCACGTTTTTTCTGGGTTTTTGCGGGGGTAGTACCCCCCAAATTCGGAGCTAAAATTACTTTTTCGATTTCGCCTCGGGGTATGATTTTTCTCAACATGTGTGCCACATTTCGTCAAAATCGGCCCAGCAGACGACAAATGACATACTACATACATTTATTAAAACCCACTTTTTTGGACTCAGGGGACCTTAAAACGTGTAAATCCATCAAAATTTCAAAATAGAATTTTCAAGCCATCACAATACTTTCTCTTGATATAAGAAACTAAAAACATACTAATATAATAACCATTATTAGATGAAAGTCGATTAAGTAATTAAAAAAACAAAATTTAAAAAAAAAAATAAAAATAAAAATTAAATTAAAAAAACCTAACATCAACAATTACTGTACTCTTTAAAGAGATTTTCAACGATACCCATCATTAGAGGTTTTTCATTACTTTCACATTTGTACCCCGTACCCCTGTGTACCAAATTTTAAACATAGTTTTACTAACGCAGAAACCTTTCCGGGCTTGCGTCCAATCATTACTGTACTCTTAAAGAGCTTTTCAACGATATGCATCATTACAGGTTATCATTTCTTTGACATTTGTACCCCGTACTGTGTACCAAAATCGGAAAATAGTTTTACTAACTCAGAAACCTTCCCGGTCATGTGTCCAACCATTCCCCAAAGTATCATCTTAATCGAATGAAACGGTTTAGGCTTGCATAAGAGACATACAGACAGACAAACATTCATTTTTATATATATAGATAGATACAATATGATTCATACTTAAAATGTAACAGTTTAGAACATAACAATCAGGTAATCAATAACAATAAGAAATGTTCCTAAATAAAATAAATAATAATGTATCAATCTACAATTGAAATTTTATTATTTTTATAAAATATTCAATCAATTTTATTTTTGGAACGAAGTTCCTTATGGCACGTTCTGGAGCCCGGGAGTGAATCCGAAAAAACGACCAAAATCACCGTCACAAAATCACCGTCACGCAAAATCCGTCACGAAATCTACAGATGACGATAACTTGAGTAAAAGATCACCGAGTTAGATAAAATTTGGTACACATGTTCATTTTACCAATGCCCAGGCTGAGTTCGTCGGAAAACGTTATCCGCCCAAGCGTTCACACGCAACGCTCGCGTAAACGTAAGCTTCAAAAGACGGGAAAAAGTTTTATTAAGGAAGCCTGTTACTTGACTTGTTTTGATTATTTTTGTTATTTATGTCAAAAATGTCACTTTGTTTTGTAAATAAATAAAATATAATCATGTAAAATTTCACCCTGATACAAGCAGAAGCTGTAAAGCAGGGAAGATATATATTTTATAGTATTTTAAATTAATTGGCCGGGTAGGTAGAAAAAAGTCCTATTTCAATCCAAACTCCTTTAACAAACATACTCTTTCACTATAAACTCATCATGATCAACTTTTTTCTTATATTCAATATAATATATTTATAGTAAGACGCTTGCTTTAATTATACAAATAATATTCTTTAATTTTTGCCTTAACTCTGCTTGGTAAAAACAGTTCGTTACTTTTAATTTTGTCTCTTTTCTAACTCCGCCATGTATAAGTAGTTAGCAATGTATACGTACTTAGCAGTGTGATTTTATAATTTATATTTAATGAAAAATGTAAGGAACTTCGTTCCTACCGGGTGTCCCGCGACACCACAAGTATTTTTTTTAATTTTATTACTATTAAATAATAAATTAATTATTAAAAACGGAGTAAAAAAAAAAAAAAAGTTGTTAAATCGAACATATAAAACTCTTTTCCCTAAAAGTCAAAAAGGGGTTATAAGTGTCTCTGTTTTTAGAATTGATTCAAATATGACGGAATTTGCAAAAGGGTTTTGGTAGGAAGAGAAATGAGTGTGAAATACAGGGGAATATTCGTTATTGTAGAGTACACGAGAGGGGGGGGGGGGGGGGAGTTATATTCGAGAGACGTCCCTCTGTCCCACAATGAAAGTTATCATATATTTTGATGTAGTGTGGTCAAAACGTAGTGCTAGGAAAAGTTGTTCGTTTCCCATCTCTACATGATGAATGGTTCCACTGATAATACTCCGAAACCCCGTGTCCTCTACCGTTCATTCTCCCCCCCCCCGGGGGGGGGGGGGGCCCTTTTCGTTTATTTCCCATCTAGTCTGAAGCATTATATAAAACGCTTCGTATCAGTTTGCATTGCCAAGTTCACTTTCAAACCACTGAAAGTGTTTTAGCGTTAAAAACATTTCAACCGTACTTACACAACGTAAACATTCCCCTTCATTCACTTAATATCAGTTAGATATCAAACGAAATAAATTATTACAACGTGAAACGCACTTTACATTTATATTTTTGTTATGCGAATAAAAAGAAGAGATATTCATCACAGTGTTAAAATGTTAAAAATAAAAAATAAAAAAACAAAACACACGAGTACAGTATTGCATCGAATATAAGACGCCATCGAATTTAAAACGCACCCAAATTTGGAGAATCTATAAGGTGAAAAAAAAGAATTTAAGACGCCCTTTAAATACAGTAGAACCTCGATAAGAAAGTCTCAAGGGAATTAGGGAAACAGTCTTGTTATCGAGGTGCTCTTTTTGTTGAGGGTCGTGTTATCAAGGTTATTTTGGCTATCAGTCGTGTTATCGAGGTTAATGGGCGGGGCATCAAGTCTAGACTTGTTCAAGATCGACCCATTCCTGTATAGAGACGCGTTATTATGTTACTAAATTTTATTATAATTATTAATTATAATATTAAATAAAAGATTTATCCGTAAATTAAATTTGAATCAAGTAGTTTGTGTTTGTTTTTGACTTCCTAAACATACCAAATTTAGTTCAAATTTTAGTTTTCACAATTTCATTGAAAAACATTAAATCATAATCAGTACCGGTTTCGACTTATGTCAAACTGCCATCAGTTGACTAATTAATTTAATTAATATAAATAGAAAATTTAAATTAATATTAATGAAATTAATTTAAGAAGTGTAAAATCAGTTAACAGATTGAAAATACTTGGTGTTTAGATTAAGTCGAAATTGGTATTACGTAATTGTATAATATATTCTCGTAGTCTGACAATGAACATATTAATCCTTAAGATGGGAATTTATTATTTATTTATTCAGTAACAATACATTTATTCAGTAATAATACCATGATAAAATACATAACAATAGATTTATTCTTATAAAAAAAGTAAGTTAGGAATAAATAAATATAAAATTCAGAATTTGTCTAGATGAATGAATTTTAAAAATGGGGTATTGTTGTATTGAGAATCGATTTGATTGCAACATGAACAGTAAAAAAAATAAAAGTAAAAAAATAAAAATGAATGTAGGGTGGAGCAATGGTGGAACAATGGTGGAACAATGGCGGAACAATGGCGATGAGAAATGATGGTAAAAGAGTTGATTCACAGCGGAGTTAGAAGAGCTGATATTACTCAGTGATTGACGCCTCACATTATGTGCGAGGGCAAAGTGTTCAATCAATGTAGAAACATCTGCAGTGACATATTGCTCTACTCCGCAAACCTCTACAGTGTAAATCAACTTTACTCCTTTAAATTTCAAACAGAATTCTAAAACTTTGGCTTCTAACTAATGTTCTCGTCTCTCCGAGAACATATCTATTATAATCAGGTTTCTTAGAATAGTAGCACTTCTTTAGATTGTTACTCCCCTTATAAAATAGAACAGAGAGGAGATAATATCTAAAGAAAGTGTATGGAATGTTCTTCTTTAGATTGTTACTCCCCTTATAAAATAAAACAGAGAGGAGATAATATTTAAAGAAGGTGTATGGAATGTTCTTCTTTAGATTGTTACTCCCCTTATAAAATAAAACAGAGGGGAGAAACTATCTAAAGAAGGTGTATGTAATGTTCTTCTTTAGATTGTTACTCCCCTTATAAAATAAAACAGAGGGGAGAAACTATCTAAAGAAGGTGTATGGAATGTTCTTCTTTAGATTGTTACTCCCCTTATAAAATAGAACAGAGAGGAGATAATATCTAAAGAAAGTGTACGGAATGTTCTTCTTTAGATTGTTACTCCCCTTATAAAATATAACAGAGGGGAGAAACTATCTAAAGAAGGTGTATGGAATGTTCTTCTTTAGATTGTTACTCCCCTTATAAAATAGAACAGAGGGGAGAAACTATCTAAAGAAGGTGTACGGAATGTTCTTCTTTAGATTGTTACTCCCCTTATAAAATAGAACAGAGGGCAGAAACTATCTAAAGAAGGTGTATGGAATGTTCTTCTTTAGATTGTTACTCCCCTTATAAAATAGAACAGAGGGGAGAAACTATCTAAAGAAGGTGTATGGAATGTTCTTCTTTAGATTGTTACTCCCCTTATAAAATAGAACAGAGGGGAGAAACTATCTAAAGCAGGTGTATGGAATGTTCTTCTTTAGATTGTTACTCCCCTTATAAAATCTAACAGAGGGGAGAAACTATCTAAAGAAGGTGTATGGAATGTTCTTCTTTAGATTGTTACTCCCCTTATAAAATAGAACAGAGGGGAGAAACTATCTAAAGCAGGTGTATGGAATGTTCTTCTTTAGATTGTTACTCCCCTTATAAAATCTAACAGAGGGGAGAAACTATCTAAAGAAGGTGTACGGATTGTTCTTCTTTAGATTGTTACTCACCTTATACAAACAAAAGGGAGTAACAATCTAATGAAGGTGTATGGAATGTTCTTCTTTAGAATATAACTCACCTTATACAAACAGAAGGTAGTAACAATCTAAAGAAGGTGTACGGATTGTTCTTCTTTAGAATATAACTCACCTTATACAAACAGAAGGTAGTAACAATCTAAAGAAGGTGTATGGAATGTTCTTCTTTAGACTGTTACTCACCTTATACAAATAAAAGGTAGTAACAATCTAAAGAAGGTGTACGTAATGTTCTTCTTTAGACTGTTACTCACCTTATACAAACAGAAGGTAGTAACAATCTAAAGAAGGTTGGATTGTTCTTCTTTAGACTGTTACTCACCTTATACAAACAGAAGTTTGTAACAATCTAAGGAAGGTGTGCGGAATGTTCTTCTTTAGAATATAACACCTTATACAAACAGAAGGTAGTAACAATCTAAGGAAGGTGTGCGGAATGTTCTTCTTTAGAATATAACACCTTATACAAACAGAAGGTAGTAACAATCTAAGGAAGGTGTGCGGAATGTTCTTCTTTAGAATATAACACCTTATACAAACAGAAGGTAGTAACAATCTAAAGAAGGTTGGGATTGTTCTTCTTTAGACTGTTACTCACCTTATACAAACAGAAGGTAGTAACAATCTAAAGAAGGTTGGGATTGTTCTTCTTTAGACTGTTACTCACCTTATACAAACAGAAGGTAGTAACAATCTAAAGAAGGTTGGGATTGTTCTTCTTTAGACTGTTACTCACCTTATACAAACAGAAGGTAGTAACAATCTAAAGAAGGTTGGGATTGTTCTTCTTTAGACTGTTACTCACCTTATACAAACAGAAGGTAGTAACAATCTAAAGAAGGTTGGGATTGTTCTTCTTTAGACTGTTACTCCCCTTATACAAACAGAAGGTAGTAACAATCTAAAGAAGGTTGGGATTGTTCTTCTTTAGACTGTTACTCACCTTATACAAACAGAAGGTAGTAACAATCTAAAGAAGGTTGGGATTGTTCTTCTTTAGACTGTTACTCACCTTATACAAACAGAAGGTAGTAACAATCTAAAGAAGGTTGGGATTGTTCTTCTTTAGACTGTTACTCACCTTATACAAACAGAAGGTAGTAACAATCTAAAGAAGGTTGGGATTGTTCTTCTTTAGACTGTTACTCATCTTATACAAACAGAAGGTAGTAACAATCTAAAGAAGGTTGGGATTGTTCTTCTTTAGACTGTTACTCACCTTATACAAACAGAAGGTAGTAACAATCTAAAGAAGGTTGGGATTGTTCTTCTTTAGACTGTTACTCACCTTATACAAACAGAAGGTAGTAACAATCTAAAGAAGGTTGGGATTGTTCTTCTTTAGACTGTTACTCACCTTATACAAACAGAAGGTAGTAACAATCTAAAGAAGGTTGGGATTGTTCTTCTTTAGACTGTTACTCACCTTATACAAACAGAAGGTAGTAACAATCTAAAGAAGGTTGGGATTGTTCTTCTTTAGACTGTTACTCACCTTATACAAACAGAAGGTAGTAACAATCTAAAGAAGGTTGGGATTGTTCTTCTTTAGACTGTTACTCACCTTATACAAACAGAAGGTAGTAACAATCTAAAGAAGGTTGGGATTGTTCTTCTTTAGACTGTTACTCACCTTATACAAACAGAAGGTAGTAACAATCTAAAGAAGGTTGGGATTGTTCTTCTTTAGACTGTTACTCACCTTATACAAACAGAAGGTAGTAACAATCTAAAGAAGGTTGGGATTGTTCTTCTTTAGACTGTTACTCCTCTATAAAAACAGAAGAGTAATATTCCTTTGTCCCAAGGTACATTGGACTATACATCGTTTTGTCTTAATAGTTATTTAGCCAAAGTCATTCATGTTAAAAAAAACAGGATCTTGAGGTGCAGAAAAAGAATATGCAACTATTAAAATTTTACACTTGATAAGTTTAACTTAATCGTACAGAAACCTATTAATCGGTTCTACTTAATCGGTTTTAACTTAATCGGTTTCTGTACGATTAAGTTAAACTTATCAAGTGTAAAATTTTAATAGTTGCATATTCTTTTTCTGCACCTCAAGACCTTTAAATTGATGTTTATCATGTCATGGTGACTAAAAACATTTTTATAGTTGCCCACCATATTGGCCGCCATCTTGGAAATATTAAGTGTGAAAACTCCAAAATGTGTACAGTTGTCTCAAACAAATGCCGAGATGCACCTGTGTGCCGAATTTCATGTTCCTAACTTTAGTAGTTTATGAATTGAAACATGCCAACAGACAGACAACCAGACAGAGCCGTTATATAAGGTTTCTATTTGTACTTGTACAGAAACCTGAAACAGGGGAGTAACAATCTAAAGAAGTACATAATTCTTAAGATTTATTATTTTCAAGCAAGTTAGTTCCTAACAAATATATTTAAGAATTTTGTATATATTTAAATTTGGTTTGCAGGCTTGAACAATAATATACATTGTAGACGTTAAATGTGTGACATTAATAAATCAGCAAAAGATGCTAGCCTGATTTCCTGGGTTGAATAGTAATTTGAGAAGTGAAAAGTCCAACGTTATAGGGTACGACCAAAGTGCATTGTTTTTATGATGATAGAATGGATGGTTTCAGCAGCATAGGTTATGTTTCTTTTCAGGGGTTTGTAGATCCTTCTGGAAACCCTTATGTCGAGGGTGATGTGTCTGTCTGTTCTTAGTTTCATATCTCCCGAACCGTTTAAGGTAAAAAGTAGAAATTTGAAATACTGGCATAACTTTTTGATCTACACATAGGAAAAACATAGTGAAGATAAAAATTTAATTTATGCCTATGCGCAATTCGCAAGAATGTGGTAAACTCAAATATATATATCTTTTTTAGTCATCGAGTGGGGTATCAAATGAAAGCTGCAGATGAGTAGGTTACAAATATATGTAAGCTTTTTTTAAATTTTGCATTCCTTATTGGTTAAATGAGTTAAAATATATTAAATAAAAATTCATTAAAAAAAATCTATTAACAATTCTACTTTTTTTTTTTTTTTTTTTTTTTTTTTTAAATAATGTCTGGTTGTTGTAAGGTATATTTTAGTAATAGTAATAAGCAATCATTGCATAGCTTTAAGCAGTTGAAAAAAAAAATGTTAATACCTAGACCCATAGACCCATACCTTTACTGGGTTCCGCCTTGGATCTCAACTCCATATCCCTTACCTTGTTCCTTCCGTTATCCTTCTACCCACACAGCCCTAGTCTACCCCCACCTTGTACTGTTAGTTTGTCATAAAAAATTGTAAAATAGCTTAGTACAGACTTCACTCTTACTAAGTTTACACGCACACTGAAGATGATATTATTATGTCGAATCGTGTTTGTAAATTTTAACTTAAAATTGTGGAGTTACTTAATATTGGTGTGTTACTTTGTACCAACCTCTCTAGTCATAATTAAGAGCCATATTTAATTTTATACCATATTTAATTGAGAACGGTTCTGTAGTTTAAGTTCTAGATATCTGCACAATCCACAATTTAATTTTATTAAAAAAACACTTTTTGACTTAGAGTACGGACTCAAAACGAGTAAATTCATTTTAAAATTATAAGTTTTGTTTAAGCAGCGTAATATAAATTGGATAGTATCAAAAAGTTTAATAGTTTCGTCTTTTTTCATTTCTTAAATATTTGAATACTGATAACACTTATCAGAGAATGATTTCCTTGTTTTTGCGTTTTTTGTTTTCCGTTATAGAAATCGAATCTCTTAATAAAAGGTTTGTTCCAACCCTTTGTATATAATATTTGTACCGTCCTTTGTATTGCCCCGCGGATAGTTCGGGAATCGTTTAGGACAGGTTTAATACGCATGCGCTAACATTGTACTGTAATTAAATCATGTCAGGTTGGATCGGGTTTAGGACTATAATTCACACCGTGTTAAAAACATTCAAGGAAACCCAACAGTTAGGGAACCTTCCTGTTGACGATTGACATAACTGCGCATGTCATACAAACCAGTACTTGGTATTGTCAGAGGATTGTTTGGACGGTACAGTAAACGGTTCGCAAACGATCCCTGCGCAGGTTGGAACAGTTTGGATGAACGTCTTTTATCCATTGCGCATGACTGGTTAGAACAAACTAAATCCTCGTTCAGACTGCCGAACCGAACAGAGGAATCAAGCCGAGCATTGGTCTCTGCGCATGCCCAGTCTGAGATGCGCAGGCGCACTTTAGTCTGAGCATACGCAGAGACCAATGCTCGGCTCGGTTCCTCTGTTCGGTTCAGCAGTCTGGACACGGCTTTAACATTTAAAACAGTTAGCTAGTAAACATTTTGAAAATTCTCTGACCTATTCAATTAATTAATCAGGTCATAATTTAGTTCAATTGTTTGGTAAAATGTTTGTTTCGATGTTGGTAACACTGCATATATAGTATTTTTTAATCGAAACAGCGGCCGTATTTGTTTTCTCTACGAATCGTGCAGCCTAGTAGTAATGTACTACTGAAATTTTAATAGTGTTCCGACCTTTTATATTTTTTATTCATATAATAGCCGTATTATTATATCTACCGAGATGTAGTGATTTATTTCCTAGTTTGTTCGTTACATTATTTTCCTGGTGTTATTAACTTCCCTCCTGAATATTACCGAAGTAAAGTTTAACAGATTTGTTTTAACTTAAGTTTGTTAAATAAATAAAGCTAAAACGGTGAAACAAATTTTGTTAAATGTTTTCGTTCGGAGATACGTTATAAAAACAAATCGCTGTTTTTATTGAAACCTTTTGAAGTTTGGTTAGTATTTATTTGTAGTTAAATATTTACATTAAAGTAATGTGTACTGTGTGGTTATTGAAAACAGTCTTTGATGCAAACAGATTTTTGACGTAACTGAACTTCTACTCGTGGGTTCACATCAAGTGCTGATTTATCTATGGTCTTCTTTGCTTATGGCAGATCCACACAAAAAATTGGTTGCACACCAGATGTTTCCCGGCGCCGCGCCGCTTCAAAGCCTATATGAAACCTTCTAGAATTCTAGACCTTCTCTAATTTTTTATGTTTTTGTTTTTAATTTTTAAAAAAGTCCAGTCATAAACCATGACTTAATGAGCGAATTTTCAAAGAAATCTGCGTATTATAAAAGATAAAAACAATAAATTTTAAAAAAATGGTACACTCTTCAAGATGCTTGTCGTTGAAAAGCTCTAAAGTACAGTAATTGTTGTTTGGTACACTTTTTTCAATTTGTTTTTCATATAATAGGGGGTAAAATGGAAAAAACACGTTTTTGTGCTATTTTTGACCCTAAATTGTCAAAATTTGACCCCTAAATGGACTCCAAAAATTCAGGCCAACGAACTCATCCTTTCTTTTGATATTATTGACATTTTAATATTTGATTGGATTTTTTAAGTCCATCTTAGGGTGACATATCGACTGGAGTGACACATACACACATAAAAAATACGTGTGGTGTCGTGGGACACCCGGTAGGAACGAAGTTCCTTACATTTTTCATTAAATATAAATTATAAAATCACACTGCTAAGTACGTATACATTGCAAACTACTTATACATGGCGGAGTTAGAAAAGAGACAAAATTAAAAGTAACGAACTATTTGTACCTGGCAGAGTTAAGGCAAATTTAAAAGAAAATCACTATTTGGATATAAGAAAAAAATTGATCATGATGAGTTTATAGTGAAAGAGTATGTTTGATAAAGGAGTTTGGGTTGAAATAGGACTGTTTTCTACCTACCCGGCCAATTAATTTAAAATATTATAAAATATATCTCTTCCCTACTCTACAGCTTCTGCTTGTATCAGGGTGAAATTTGACATGATTATATTTTATTTATTTACAAAGCAAAGTGACATTTTTAACGTATATAACAAAAATAATCAAAACAAGTCAAGTAACAGGCTTAATAACACTTTTTCCCGTCTTTTAAAGCTTACGTTTACGAGAGTGTTGCGCGTGAACGCTTGGGTGGATAACGTATTCCGACGAACTCAGCCTGGGCATTGGTAAAATGAACATGTGTACCAAATTTCATCTAACTCGGTGAGCTTTTACTCAAGTTGTCGTCATCTGTAGATTTCGTGACGGATTTTGCGTGACGGTGATTTTGTGACGGTTATTTTGTGACGGTGACTTTGGTCGTTTTTTTCGGATTCACTCCCGGGCTGCAGAACGTGCCATAAGGAACTTCGTTCCAAAAAGTTTTTAATTTCAGGAGTCGATTAAGAATGTTCTAAAACGGATTGCCATGGAGAAATTTTTCAAAAATGTACATTTCAAAAATTTTGAAGATAATAGCTTAATTTCCATCGTAAATTCGCTAAAACATTCTTTTAAAGTATAATAATTGTAATAAAAATTAAATGATATTAAATAATATTATTAAATGAAATAATATTATTTTTTAAATATCGATTTCTAACTACTGCAATGCTGACTGTTAAGTTAATTTTTACTTTTTGTCCAAAAGAGAATTGTCGCGATATTTTTGGGCAAAACTTTTATCTTTTCTAGAGTTTTAAGATCATCCTAGATAACCTTTACGCTTTAGATAGTTCGTCAGTTCGTTCGTCGCTTCTTGGAGTATATCTCCCTACCTACTGTAGCAAGAGATTTGAAATTTGGTACACAAATTAACCTTTTTTTCCAAAAAAACAGGGAAAATATTGCGAACTTAAACACTTAAAATTTCTTCGATCAGCGTGCAATTGCGAACTGATCACCTTATTTTATATTGTTTGTAATTAAGAGGGGTATTATTTAGGTATTATGAGTAAGTATTTGTGATCCAAATTCAGATGAGTATACTTTTGAAGATTTAAGTGTACATAAATGTATGTTTGCGCAGTGGAAGAGAAACAAATAAGCACAAATGGATGAAATTTATATGGGACCAAAAATGTGCTAATTATGACCTACCATCCAAATTTCATTAATATAGGAAGAGTAGTTTTTAATAAGATAGTTCGCAAACATTGAGCGATAAACTGACAGACAGACACAGAACCAAAAATGTTCCCTGATGTCTGAAACGGATTTCTGTCTTGGAATTATTGAAATCGGAGACATCAAAATTTTCAATCGTCAGAACAATCACATAGTGTCTGTCACTTTCAGTAAGCTCGGAAGCAACGTAAATACTTTTATCTACGATTGATACGAAATATAAACATTATATCTCTGTTTAGATGCGTAGAAAGTGTTTATTTACGTTCTTGTATTCATTGCGCATGCGCGTCTCATAGCTCTGAAGAATTCCTCTTCTTTACCACGCCAGTGCGGTAAAGAAGAGGAATTCTTCAGCTTTACGCACGATTAGCGAGTTTGTTTACATTTAACAAAACTAATTTGCTGTTTTTTTTTATTAATGTAACTGTTTATATCGAGTTTTTAGTGAAAAACAATAAATGAATCAAGTGGCTTTGACGAAAATGTAGAGAATAATACTCCTCCAGAAATAATTAATTCGGCAAAAAATACAACTCAAGATTAATGCCATCTTTATCAAGAGAAGAGATACGAACTTACATACAGGAAGTTTATTTTTTTCTGTATTTATTATTTAAATCTAACAATCGTAGATAAAGTACGGTACGCAATTCGTGCGAAAACGGCTTTTTGTATTGCTCGTGTGGTTTTACTACCCTCGCTGTCGCTCGGGTGCAAACTCTACACTCGCATGCAAACTGCTACTTTCCGCACTCGACACGTATTGTACTCTTACGTGACCAATGATAATGGAAAAGACAAAAGAAGGAGATAATATCGATTAGAAGTTTCAAGAGAAAAGAGTTATAAAGCTTGGTTTAGATGTTGTAATGTTACCAATAAGCAGGGTTGACATGTTATCTGCTTCAGTTCTAAGCCAAAACGACAAGATAACAGATCAATGACACCAAATCCTCCCCCCCCCCCCCCGCTGAGCCATTCAACACCAGTTTATACTTATATATCATAACATAAATCAAATCCGGCCAAATTACGACTTATAACATGTTGCGAATTATTACTGCTAAATTTTCTTGTAAATACATCTTAAGTCATAATACTCATAATACATATTATTTTTATCTACGATTGGTACGAAATATAACCATTGTATCTCTGTTTAGATGAGTAGAAAGTGATTCTTTACGTACTTGTATTCATTTTGCGCTTGCGTGTCTCATAGTTCTGAAGAATTCCTCTTCTTTACTACCCTAGGGCGGTAAAGAAGAGGAATTCTTCAGGTTTACGCACGATTAGCGAGTTTGTTTACATTTAACAAAACTAATTTGCTATTCTTTTATTAAAGTAACTGTTTATATCGAGTTTTTAGTGAAAAACAATAAGTGAATCAAGTGACTTTGACGAAAATGTGGAGAATACTACTCCTCCAGAAATAATTAATTCGGCAAAAAATACAACTCAAGAATTAATCCCATCTTTCTCAAGAGAGAGATACGAACTTACATACAGCAAGTTTATTTTTTGCTGTATTTATTAATTAAATCTAACAATCGACGATAAAGTACGGTACGCAACTCGTGCGAAAACGGCATTTTGCATTGATGCTCGTGTGGTTTTAAGACCCTTGCTGACGTTCGGGTGCAAACTCCACACTTGCATGCAAAATGCTACTTTCCGCACTCGACGCGTAATGTACTATTACACAAATAATTGAATCAGTCGGATACAAGTTATAATAAACCTCCTATATATTTTGATTTTTTTACCCAATAAGGAATGCAACATTTACAAAAGCTTTTACATATTTGCGTCCTACTCTTCAGCAGCTTTCAATTGATACCCCACTCGAAAATAAAAAAAAATATAAATTTTTGAGTTTACAACATTTTTGCGAATTGCGCATGCGCATATTTAATTTTGAACTTCTGTATATTTTTCCTGTGGTTGGGTCAAAAAGTTACACCAGTATTTCAAATTTCAGCTCTTTAGCTTTAACGGTTCGGGCCCTATGAGCCAAAGAGCGACGGACAGACGGACACATCACCCTCGGCATAAGGGTTTTGAGAAGAATCTACAAAACCCTAAAAAGAGATTGATCATAGTTATTTTTTTTTTTTATTTAGTTACTTTTATTTATTTTGCTTCCGAGCTTACCGAAGTTAACGGAAGCATTGTGTTCACTTTTGAGAACGAAAAACGTTTATGCCTCCGATTTTAAAAATTCCAAGACAGAAATCCGTTTCAGACATCAGGGAACACTTTTGGTCTCGTGTCTGTCTGTCGGTCTGTGTGTCCGCGAATTATGAAACGTGCGACCATAACTTGAGTAAATGTCGACCGATTTTGATGAAATTTGGTAGACATGTTCATTTTACCAATGCCCAGGACGAGTTCGTTGAACAACGTTATCCGTCCAAGCATTCACGAGCAACGCTCTTGTAAACGTGAACTTCAAATTTAAAATTGGAATTTTAGGTCGGGAAAAAAATCTAACTTCATCTATTCAATGAGACAAACATTTTTTTCAAATACAATTTTTTAGTAAAACCAACGGTGACACCGCTATAGTGTTAAAAATCGCTAAAACTATTAATAGTTTTTACACAATAAACAATATAACAATAATTTGAATGTTAATATAACAATAAAGTACGTGATAGGATGCGAGGAAGCTATGTGCCACACCAATTGGCAGTCTATTTCTTTTATATTTATTTCTTTAAAATTATTTAGTTTGTAATTATTTTTTAGGTGCTCGTACTTTTCTTGAAGCGTTTCTTTATAACCAGACATTCACGTAGACATCTTTCATGCGTTCCCATTCCTTTCTGTCTAGAGCTACCCTTGGCCAGGTCTCTCCACCACAGCTTCTCCTCATTTCTTCATCCCACTTGATCTTCGGTAATATACTAGAATCGGCAAATACTAGAACCCTAATAAAATTCCTGCATTAGTCTGTTTCTCTGTATGTCTACACCGCACTTGATATCCGAATGGTAAGAACTCAATACCACCAAACAAAATCATAAATTGCCAACCTGAACATTTTTCCACAATATTTATATAAAGATTTTTTTTTTCCTGAAAATGAAACCAAATTACAACCTGTTATATACAACTGAGATTAAGTGAAGATCGCGTCGTATTCCAACAATCGTATTACGTACTCTAAGCTTACTCAAGATAATCTTTATTTTACATAGAAAGGTACAGCTCAAGAAAAGCGCTACTTGCTTTTCCGCATTCTGAGTTTCAAGTTTTTCCTCAGTCCGCCTGTGATAGAAACAATACTACTAAAAAAGGTAAATATTTATTTAGCAATGAAGAGCTCTACTGTTACTCTGAGCAAATCCTCATCTCTTAGATTTTAGAAGCATTTTCTTATTTTCAGCTCAGCGCTTTTTCATTCTCCGATCCATCGGTGTATATATATATATCGGTGTATATATATATATATATATATATATATATATATATATATATATATATATATATATATATATATATATATATATATATATAAATATATATATATATATATATATATATATATATATATATATACTAGCAATAAAAATACTGTGTTTGCACACTGCAATTAGCTACTTAATTGTGTGAGTGAGAGACACCAAGGAATGTGCCACACAAAAAATGGCACATAGGAACTGTTCTAATATCAGACTTACGTCATCAAGATGTTGGCTCGGCATTTATTTATTTATTTTATATATTAGCTGCGTGGCCAAGCTGTTTGCTTGGATGCAGTAGGTCATATAATAGTACAAAAAAATACAAGAAAACTTAAATACATAAATACAAAAACTTAAATACATTGAGTATTAGGAATTATATAAGTATAAATTATCAAAATATATACAGTGATAAATTTGATAAGAGCAGAGAAAAGAAAAAAAAAAAAAAAAAAAACAGACAATCAACTTAAACATAGAATAAAAAGTAAAAAATATTAATCAAATAAAATATATATTTCAACATTCTTCCTGCATATATTCTTGAACACTATAATATGCCTTTTTTTGCAGAAACCTCTTTAAACTATTTTTAAATTGTTTAGTTGTGGCATATTGTTTCAATGAGGCAGGTAATCTGTTGAAACAGGTCACTGCAAAGTTGAAGGGAGACAATTTATATAGACTTGTCCTACACTTTAATTGGTATAGATAGTCTTTGTGCCTAGTGTTCATGTTATGTGTGTAACTATATTTTCTAAATTTCTGTGGATAATTGGCCGCATATAGGCAGGATTCTTGGATTAAAATTGAATAGAAGGTTAGGAGGTTATGTTGCATGAAAATCGGTTTGACTGAGTCGCGAGAAGAAAGATGAAATATCGTCCTTATTATTCTTTTCTGAATAGTAAAAACCCTTTTGGCCCGCGCACTGGTGCCCCAAGCAAGAATGTGACTTGACATGAAGGGGTAAGCTAAACCATAATAAAGCATCATAATAACTCCTTCCGAATTAAAGCTTCTTAATTTTCTTATTAAATAATAGGCCGAGTTAAGTTTTTTTACAACATTATTGACATGGTCGCTATATTTTAGGTTGCAATCGAGTGTTAATCCTAAAAGTTTACCCATGGGATACGGTTGAAGAAATCTTAAGGGGATTAGATCAGAGGGGATTAGATCATTATGCTATGTCCTGCATCGTTTCGTCGCGTCCGACTCATCAGGGGCTCGACGATGCCCACCCACCCAGCCAACATCTTACCGATGTAATGTCTGATGTTAGAGCAGCGCGGCGAAACGATGTAGGACATAGAGTAATGCCGAGCCAACATCTTATTGACGTAAGTCTGATGTTGGAACTATTCCTATGTGCCATTTTTTGTGTGGCACATCCCTTGGTGTCTCTCACTCACACAAATTGTGTATATATACTCTATATACTAGGCATCGCGTGGCTCTATCATTGAAGCGAGCGTATTGCAATAAAATACTGGCTATTGAATTTTGTTGATCATGATGAATGTCATAGTTGAATATAAGTGGAAGAGAGTATTGTGGGGAAGAGTGGGGGTACTCAGTACAAAGCTTTACTTCCTAAACGATCCTACAGACCACACGACTCTAAGAATCTTAACCACCCGTCATAGCTTTTAAACAATTATTATAAATGTATCACTTCATTACTCAAATACTACTTCTTGTATCAAGTTGAAATTTTACATACATGTTTCAATTGTACTTTAGACGATGTACATGAAGTTTTATTACAATCGAATATATAAGATATCGGTAAAAAGGTTGTTTTCTCTATTTTAAACGTTTTGGTCCGCTTTAATAGATTTAGCGATCTCTATTAATTCATAGTAGTATCGTTGTTGGTTTTACTAAAAAATGTTATTTGTAAAAAATGTTCGACTCATTGAATAGGTGATGATAGAATTTTTTCCCGCCCTGAAATTCCAATTTTAAATTTGAAGCTCACGTTTACGCGAGCATTGCGCGCGAACTTTTGGACGGATCACGCTGTCCAACGAACTTAGTCTGAGTATTAGTAAAAGGAACTCAAACTATTAGTAAAGGAACTTTAACTAAATCGGTCAACTTTTACTCAAGTTATCGTCGGACACGTAAACGTGCAGACAGACAAGATGCATATTTCGTTGAATGTAAGAAGCTTGCTTACGCCCGCTTCAATTATATATTGTGTATATAAAACTCAGGATTTCTTCTTATTCGTCTATCGGGTACTTAATAATAGTTCTAGAATTCACATTCCAAAAAAGTTTCATCAAATGTTATATTTCAACCCCTTTGTTTTATTTTCAAGGTAAAACACAATTAACAATTCAATTTATTATATAATCCTATTAAAACCAACTAAAAATAGTTTATTTATTAATAATATTAATTTTATTTATTAATATTCATATTTTTTTTTTTTTTTTTATTATTTAAGAAGTGACTTTACTAGACAAAGAAATGTACTGAGTTTCAAAAAAAATTGATGGAATCAATTCAGAGCAGCTTGCAGTTAATTTCAATATTTGGTTCAACATATTGCTACGAATCTTTGTACTCCACAATGAAGTTTATTAAGTCAAAATATCGTCCTCAGTTGACCAATCATCATCCAAAAGAATTGCTGCAAACGTATTTTTAACAAATGATACTCATTATTTCCAAGATTTGACCAAAGTTCTACGCTCAACGTTTATTTTAAGTTATTAAATTAAAACTACAATTATTACAACAACAACAACAACAATTATTAAATTGTTGTAATAATTATTTACATTGTCTCTTTTTTAAATGTATTTTCTTTTATGTGTACATTACATATAGTCCAGGAGATAGCATGCAAAAAAGTGTCTGACTAACATCAAGCTAGAATTTTGTATACAAGTCAATCTTTTAGCGCCTTTTAAGAATATGTGGTCGGCCAAGTTCGTCTGCGGGACATAGCTTGGCAATTGGCGTTTGAAAAAAACAAACCGGTGGAGAGCGGCCATGTCTCACCAATTATGGTGGACAATGTGATTTTCATGATCCTGAGTACAGAATTAGTTAGTAAACCAAAAATCAAGTCGATGTTATTTTCACACTTGATAGGTTAGTTATTCAAATATTACTAAAAATCAACGTGGTCACCTGTGAACGGACAAACTAACATCAACTTGATTTCGGTCTACTAACTAATTCTGTACTCAGGATCATGAAAATCACAATGTACACCATAATTGGTGAGATATGGCCGCTCTCCACCGGTTTGTTTTTTTCAAACGCCTATTGCCAAGCTATGTCCCGCAGACGAACTTAGCCGACCACATATTCTTAAAAGGCACTAAAAGATTGACTTGTATACAAAATTCTAGCTTGATGTTAGTCAGACACTTTTTTACACGCTATCTCCTGGACTAATAGCACTTAAGATTTGAGTAGAATATGCAAATACAGTAGAACCTCGCTTACACGACAACCTCAATTAAAAGTGCAATTATCAAATCCCCTTGAGAATGCCATACCACATAATGTTAAATTAACCTCTATAACGCGACTATTATTATCCAAACAACCTCAATAACACGGATTTTTTTCCAATTCACAACGTAACTCAAAACCTCTATAACAAGTCGTTTTGAGAAGTCAACCTCTATAACCCGACTCTATGCAGGAATGGGTCGACCTTGAACAAGTCTAGACTTGAAAACCCCGCCCATTAATCTCGATAACACGATTGATACCCAAAATAACCTTGATAATATCACTCTTAACAAAAAGAGCACCTCGATAACAAGACTGTTTCCCTAATAATTAGGGAAACATTTAAAATTGAGACACTTATCGAGGTTCTACTGTATAATAATTAAATTAAATTTTAATTTCTGTATAATAAATAATACAATGTAACTATACTGTGGCTCTTTTTAGTACATGAAAAACCGGAATGCAGTTCTTATTGACCTGTTGCGAACCCACCCCTGTACTATATAAATTAGAAATGTATAATGGTTTTTTAGAAATATAACATTAAGTTTTTTAAATACGCCAGTAATAAATCTGTGCTATGATCATAGTCTACTAAGAACGGTATTTTGACTTCATGAACTTCATTGAGGAGGACAAAGATTTATAGCAATATGTTGTACCAAAAAATGAAATTTAGACTACAAGCATAGCTTTCTTTAAGTCTGGATATTTTGACTGTGGTGCAAATTACTAAAATTCCACTGCAGAATTAGATTTATATTGGATTGCTGTATTTGCAATTCCTGATTCTCTTTCACCTCTAAACTCAAATTTCTCAGACAAATTTTCAACAAGTATTATTTCAGAAATTGCGGAAATCTATCTTCAACAATATCGCAAATAAATTGGTTTAGAAAATATCCAAATGTAGATTTCGAACTTTTTATTACTACGTATTTTATTAGCTTGCATTCTTGTTTGTATGTTTGTTTGTCCGGTACAAATCTGGCAATCGATTTCTAACTAACTTCCCGAATAGCTAGACATTTGAAACTTTTAACATAGCTCAGAACACGATGACAATGCATTATTTTAATACTTTTAGCCATCTTTCAGCAGAATTTAATTAGTTTTCAGCAAATTTTGCTGTGAGGAAAGTTAGTTCGGAAAAAATCCGCAAGTTATTTTATTTGTTTTGCCATATCCAATATTTACGCAATCTTCATTTTGACGGGTCTCAAATTTGTGATAGATAAACATTGAATGACAGCAAAACAGGAAATATCGATTATATTATTTCAAATATATCGATGACACGCTTTAGATTTGGTGTTGGGGAGATCCGTTGTACAAAGATTTATCCTTTCATAGGTTTAATCAGCTCTCTGGATGGTTGTCATATATGTGAAGTAAATAAATTCGGAAACATTTTTTTTCACTAACATTATATATTATATAACAATAACAATTATATTATCAACATTTCATACGATTCAACAGAAAATTAAAAAACGTAGTATATGAAAAGTTCTTTTTATCTTGAAATTATTAGAACTAAAATGGATATACGTTTTGAATAGGAGCCACACTTAACTCAACGAAGAGCCGTATTTGCCCACCCCTGCTATAGTGTATTAAAGTTACAAATATTTTAAGTACTTAATTATACATGGCAAATAAACCATTTCTATAACACTTGGACGCACCACATGCACTATTGCATCCTAGATGGAAAGCCCATTGTAACGTTTCGATATAATCCATTGGTATTGGAATATTTAATGAAAATAGTTTTCAAAAGTATCATTTCGATTACTTCTATTTCAGCGCATTATTGATGAATACACCGAGTTGTAGAGGGAAGAGTATTAAGGGTGATAATGAAGTAGCTAAAAACGGTAAGCTGTTGCCATTATACGAGAATAGTGGGTTTTCCGTGAGTCCGGACATTGTACGTCGAAATTATTGCCTACTTCAATAGTAGATTGTGTCAGACCGAACGATAATTCATTCTAGGGAAGGAGAAAGGTTTGTAGTTAATACCGAACTGCATCGGTGGAAACATTTAGACTAAACGGTTTGGAGAGGGGGTACTCTGTTGTTTGAACAGTGCCGATGTGTCTGGTTACAGGACACAACTGGACGTCTATCGATTCGGCTGAATTCAGCAGGGAGCAATAATATCCCACCCGCAGGACTCTGAGACTCAGCGCCCCCTGCGACAAACAGTTGCTCATTTGCACAATTAATTGACCCCCCCTAAACACCGGTCACTGTTAGGCCACCCCCCCCCCCCCCCTTAGTAGGGTTAGCATTCATTGTCGGTTTGTTAACTAGTTAGATTGTTGAAACGCAAAATCGACAAAATTTATCAGAGAGCTCGTTTTTTTTTTCAAAAAAATAATTATCAAACGAGATGCCCATTTTCAACGATAAATCTCTATAACTTCGCACGTTTAAATATATCACACCATCGGCCTTTTTATAATTAAATATAAAGACTAAATTAAATAAAATTTTAAGTATATATTTATTTTAGTGATAAAATACTAATTGTATATCTACCTCTTTTTTTATTATTTCATTAACCGCTTTTGAATATAAATTAATTTTGAAAACTTGATATAATACAGTGAAGTACTGTAAAATTATGAAAAACACCTTTTGACTTTTTAAAAACTGTTTAAAGAGTTTTTTATTATAAAAGCCCACCCACTTTGTCGAACAAAAGAGTAATTAATTTAAAAAGGCTTACTTAAACAATAAATCTAAAAATACCATTTAAACTTTTCATTCATTTTTTACTTCAATTAAAATAACACGTTCATCATCTTATTTGAAAATACCTTCATATATATATATATATATATATATATATATATATATATATATATATATATATATATATATATATATATATTATGGTCCGTATGCAAAAACAAAGACTATATAATCTTTAAGACTATATAATGATTAAAGGTATATAATCATTAAATTTTAAGAAATAGGATGCGAGGAAGCTATGTGCCACACTAATTGGCAGAGTATTTGTTTACTCAATCCACACAACAATAGGGTATTATAGAATGTAGGGATTTAAGGATTAATATTATTTATTTAATAACTAGTAAAATGGAGTTTTACTTTATTGTTACCATTTTTAAGTTTTTGGTAGTATTCATACTACGGAAAGTTTAAATTTTAATTTATATAAAATTATAATTATTATTAACAACGGTAGACAGACAGAGAAAAATAGACTCCCACGCCGGGATTCGAACCACGGGCCTCGTGTATTTCCAGTATAGACGCTCTAACCAACTAAGCTACACTGAAGAATAATTTCCTCTGTTGTTAACGATACCTAGTCCCGAATTAAGCTTTCAATTTTATTCAATTATATAATAATAATTATAATTTGATTTAAATTAAAATTATTTTTGAAACGAAGTTCCTTATGGCATGTTCTGGAGCCCGGGAGTGAATCCGAAAAAAAAGACCAAAATCACCGTCACAAAATAACCGTCACAAAATCACCGTCACTCAAAATCCGTCACTAAATCTACAGATGAAGATAACTTGAGTAAAAGATCACCGAGTTAGATGAAATTTGGTACACATGTTCAATTTACCAATGCCCAGGCTGAGTTCGTCGGAAAACGTTATCCGCCCAAGCGTTCACGCGCAACGCTCGCGTAAACGTAAGCTTCAAAAGACGGGGAAAAGTGTTATTAAGGAAGCCTGTTACTTGACTTGTTTTGATTATTTTTGTTATATATGTCAAAAATGTCACTTTGTTTTGTAAATAAATAAAATATATAATCATGTAAAATTTCACCCTGATACAAGAAGAAGCTGTAGAGTAGGGAAGATATATATTTTATAATATTTTAAATTAATTGACCGGGTAGGTAGAAAACAGTCCTATTCCAATCTAAACTCCTTTAACAAACATACTCTTTCACTATAAACTCATCATGATCAACTTTTTTCTTATATTCAATATATATTTATAGTAAAACGCTTGCTTTAATTATACAAATAATGTTTTTCTTTTAATTTTGCCTTAACTCTGCCAGGTACAAACAGTTCGTTACTTGTAATTTTGTCTCTTTTCTAACTCCGCCATGAATAAGTAGTTAGCAATGTATACGTACTTAGCAGTGTGATTTTATAATTTATATTTAATGAAAAATGTAAGGAACTTCGTTCCTACCGGGTGTCCTGCGACACCACAATTATTTTTTCCTTTATTTTAATTAAAATAGACTTTAAACTTTTTAAATAACACTCAATGAAGTTTTACTTGTCTCAAGTCTCAGCTAAGGTAATGTATTATCTAAGAACGCCAATATTCAATCTTAATTTAACCCTAGAAAGCTAACCTGGAGTCAAAATGACTCCCATTTTTTTTTTCAACTACAAATGCACGGTGTCTGTAAAACACAGAACTCCCACATCTCAGCTATGCTATCTCCCACCCTTGAATGACCCTTCTACACTTCTATCAGTTCCACATTCAGATTCTAAAGAGGACATATCGTTTGTTTTTCTGCAGTCACGGAGTCATTTTGACTCCTGTTTAGTCATACACGTAAATATTTTGTAGGTCATTTTGGCGCAGAATAGTATTTTTTAGAATAGTATGTCGTGTTATTTTGACATTTTAAATCTTATAAATTAAATATTATGTAACTTTTAATTCAATAATTATTTCAAATTAAAGGTAATATAATTGTAATTTATTCAGTTATAAGTATAAATTGTTATATTTTTTTTTGTCGTTATATGTCTAAATTATATAAAGTTAATAGAATATGAATATAGTCAAATAATGGAGAAATAATACAATGATCTAAACGACATATATCACTTGATGAAGGAAATGACCGATTCAGATACCGATTATGAAAAAGAGCGTATTCGACAATAATGGTGACGGTTGTGATTTGGACCCTGATTTGAAAATAGAAAATGCCTTTTTTGATCCCATCAGCGATGATGAGGAAATTGATAAATTAATTGAAACCATTTACGAAATAGAAAAACCAAAGGAAAGGAAACATAAAAGTTACATAAAAAAAAGTAAATAAAACCACTCTGGTTGATAACAATACCGGATATGTAATAGTAGTCCAGATTGAAAAACCGGAATTAAAAGGAAAAAATTGTTTTTTATGGGAAACAAAGCACCTAAGTGTCCCTTCAACTAGCACTGAAACGTGTTAAAAAAATATTGTACATATTAGGCCTTTATATTTTAATAAAACTGGGTATAATAGATTTTTGGGTATGATTGATTTGGGTATAGTCAATATGACTCAAGGTTAGTCATAAGAGGTAAAAAAATATGGTTAGCGTTCTAGGGTTAAAGGAATGTAATAAATAATTTAAAAAGTAATTACGATTTTAATTAAATTTACCAAATGAAGTTAGTTTATTGAACGTCTCTTATGAACGTGTGCGATTAAAGTTTAGTATTGAATACAGGAAGAAATGCATTAGTTTTAGAACTAATTAAACAGCTTACCTTAAACTTTAAAGTAAAGACATTTCTTAAAGTAAAATTAAGCTATTTTAGCTGATTTACTTTGTATCTAAAGTTTAGAATTATCATAGAGATATGATAGTGATAATAGATATGATAAAATATCGTCTGATTGAAGGTGAAAGTCACTAACTAATAAATTTGTAGATTGTTTCTTTAGATCGTTACACCCAGTGGCGTAGCTAGGGCATTGAGGGCCCCCCGCAAGAACTATTCGGGGCCCCTCGCCAAACAAAATTGATGAGCATACAAAAAAACCCTTTTGTTTAGAACTGGGGACCCCCTGACGGTCGAGGCCCCCCCGCAATGCGAGTCCGGGCCCATAGTTACGCCACTGGTTACACCCTTATGTTGTTTTAGAATATAATTATTAATACAGGGTGGCGCAGATGGATCGGGTGGTTTTAAAAGACTTGTCAATCTGTCAATTTTAAAGGTATTGGGTTGAAATAAAGTGCAAAACGTGTAGTTACAATGGATGTTTATTAACAACAAATTAGTAAAGTTAGATTTTAAAAATTACATCCATCAAATGCCCTCCTTCTCGAGCAACGCATTCTTGGAGTCGGTCCTTAACGTTCCGCATTGCCCTATGAACCTTATGGGGCTATTTAAAAGCAAGGGTGCACATGAACAAACCCCGGACCATTCAGGAGTTAAAGGCAGCAATTCACAACGAAATCATATTAATTCCTGGTGATGTGCTTGAGCGGGCAATGCGGAACGTTAAGGACCGACTCCAAGAATGCGTTGCTCGAGAAAGAGGGCATTTGATGGATGTAATTTTTAAAAACTAACTTAACTAATTTTTTGTTAATAAACTTCCATTGTAACTACACGTTTTGCACTTTATTTTAATCCAATGCCTTTAAAATTGACAGTTTGACAAGTATTTTAAAACCACCCGATCCATCTGCGCCACCCGTTACATTCCTATGTCTAATTAACTATTAAGACAAAGGGATCTTTATTCTAATGTACTTTGGGACAAAGGAAAAATCACACTTCTTTTTAAATAAGGGGAGTAACAGTCTAAAGAAGAACATTCCGTACACTTTTCCCAGATTGTTACTCCATTCTGTTTTGCTTTCGAGCTTACCAAAGGTAACGGAAGCTATGTGATCGTTTCGAAGAATAATAGTTATTTATACACCTAGGGAGTAAAGTAAGCCATTATTCCCTGAGCGAAAAACTTGGTTCTTGAGGCGAAGCCGAAGGAACCATGGTCCCTAAATCCCGAGGCGCAGCCGAGGGAGACAATTATCGCGAGGGGAATAATGGCACTTTACTCACGAGGTACATACAATATTTTATCTCCAGTAGAAAGAAAATACTCATTTTCGTCCATTGCACAGTTTTTATTTATTATTTTAATAAATAACAATAATTTTAAGCACTTTTAATAGCAGATATAAGAGATTCAATATGAAAAACAAATAATAATTGGAATTAAACTCAAATAGAAGGTTATTTAGATGCAGGTTATAAACAAAGATAAACATGGTCAAAAAAGTGCAGTGCCACCAACCTGATTTCAACAACTTCATTACATTAGCCATACATTTTCTACTATTTATAAAATAATTAAGTTGCAATCTTTACTTTTTTGTCCTACTTTACTTATTCGCCCTACTTTTACTTTTTCTCACTACTTTTTGAGTTCAGGGATGAAAAGACCTGTTTTAGTCCCTCTAAACTAATTCAAAATCATAACTTTTTCCCCCTACTGGAGATAAACATATTTTATGTCTCCGATTTCAAAAATTCCAAGACAACAATCCGTTTTTGACATCAGGGAAACTATTTGGTTTCCGTCTGTCTGTCAATTTTTGCGAACCAACGTATCTAAAAAACTTCACGTCTGATTTTTAATGAAATTTGAAATTTGTATGGTAGGTCATAATAAGCTTATCCCATATAAGTTTCAACTTTCAGCGCTCATTGGTTTTTTCACATGCGCACAAACATACATTTATTTACACCTATATCTTCAAGTGTACTCATCATCTGATTTTTATGAAATGTGTACGGTTTGTAGTCCTCAGATAGGCCCAGATTATTATTATTATTTATCTGCCCTTTTTAACTTTTCCTAAATTGATACTTTTGATCAATCTACCAATTTTTTTTGATAGATTTGAAAAACGATGGAAATAGTTGAAAAAAATTAGTAATTAATGGCTTGAAAAAGCATAAAATCAATAAAGGGCGTGAATAGGATGAGAAGCTATGTGCCACACTAATTGTCTGTTTATTTTTAAAATACGAAGTTTCACACAATTGGTCTTTGATTATTATCATTTTGTAAAAAGAATGGAAAAGGGTCATGACGTAAAACCCAATATTTTGTTTGAGGGTTAATGTAGGGTTGTCGTACATTTTTAGGGTCCGTAGGCAAAACCAAGGACCCTTATATTTTCCTGCGTGTGTCTGTCCGTCCGTCCTGTCGCCTGCTCACGCGGCTACACCTTTCGTCCGATCACTTTGTAATTTGGCATGTATGTGTCTTGCACCTACCCACATATTTTAAAAATATAGCGACTTAAAAAAAATATTTTTCGAAAAAATTAGGGTAAAAAACTTAAGGGTTAACATTTTTTTATTTTTTTTTTCGACACAGTGAGGGGTATCATATGAAAGGGTACGTCGAGCTGATTACAAAAATATATAATTCTTTGGTTATAACTTTGATAGGGCGAGCGTAGGCAAGTTTGAAGTGGGTGTGAAACGTGCCCCCCCCCCTTCTATCTCGCTTATGTGAAGTGCAAAAAATCTGAAAAAATTTCTGAACATTCTTCGACCAAAAGTAAAGATACCACTTTTTGGAAATTTTGAAAAAAATATTATTTTATTTTTTATTGACAAAATACGTTTTTTTTATAACTATGGTCTTTTCGATGTATTTATATGGTTGTAGTCCGGTTCAGTGGCAAAAAAATACTTTATCAGAAGTTTGTTTATGTGTTTTGAGAATATCAGACCCATAGGATTGTTCAAAGTAAGCTTTTTAGCCTTTTAAAAAACACCATCAATAGGGTACTACTTCAACTATACAGTGTGGCCTACGGACCCTCGCTGTAGGCTGACCAGCACACACTTGACCTCTTTATTATTTATCAATTTTCATCGGTTATGTATGCATTCCATGATAAATTAATACTGTCTTTTATTGTAGTTATGACTTAAATAACGTTAAACGCTCTCTACACGTTGACCTCCTTATAGCCCAGTGACACTAATTGAAGGGGGGGGGGGGGGGGGGGACAAGCGAAGCGAATGAATAGGGGGACTCTTAGTATAATAATAATAATAATAATAATAATAATAATAATAATAATAATAACTATTAATGCAACGAGAATGAAATATTCAACTGAATTAGCGTAAATCTAATGATAATTATAATGCACGTATTAAGATGAATTCAATCAGAATGTTGAGATAATATTATTGATTTTGAGGGATAAAAGCAATGGATGGAGGTATTATGATTAGTTATGCCCTAATAAACTGTTAAATTGTTAATACATTCGGTTTTATTAATCAATTTATTTAGATGATAAGTAATCAGCTTTATTTCATTATAAAATTAGAAAAATTAAGTCAGAGAATATAGGTTGTCTCGGTGAAAAAACCAGTTAAGTTGAAAAAATCAAATTTTACAGGGGTTCAGTTTTAATTTAATCATTCTCTCAATAATGAGGTATTAAAAAGAAAAATATTCTAATAATAACAAAATTTATTATTTCTTGATATATTTTATAGAGCTTCCTGGATTTATCGTAAATATTTTTATTTCTTGAGATATAAGAGTCATTAGGTTCTTCCCCAAAATAATTTGTACGAACTAATAAAGTTAAGATGACTTAGGTCTCTGGTTTTGATCAAGAAAAAGTAATTTTTAAAAACCAGGTAAGTTGACTTATCAGGTTCTTCACCAATATCATCTATAAGAAAAGAGTTACATTGGCTTATATGTTTCGGATCAATAAAAAAATACATCGTAAAAACCAGGTAAGTTGACTTATCAGGTTCTTCACAAATTAAAGTAAATATGAAAACATTTGGTTAAGATTTGACCATAAAATCGATTCACAAATTCATACAAATTCATTTCCTGTTCATAAAACGAGACACTTTTGACACAACACAGATATTATGATTCTATATCATAATATACTATACCTAATTTTTCCAAAAAATCTCGAATCAACTGTTTTCTTTTTTTCCAGGACCATCGAGTATTATCAAACTATACAATCTGGAAGGAAATGGAGAGGAAAAATATTAAATGGTGGAAAATACAAGAATGGATATGAAATAACAAAAAAAAAAAAAATGTTCAAGAGAAAATTTAAATATATTTAAATTTAATAAATAAGTACACATTATAATGCACATTCTATTGTAATATCATAATGTATCACTATTATAATCAAATATGCATTATAATAGTAATGCTCCCGTTGTCTCTTAAAATCTGAGCTCCTAATGGCTCCCCATCCCAAGGATCTTAAAATCCTGATCTCCCATTGGCTCTCTACCCCAAGGATCTTAAAATCCTGATCTCCCATTGGCTCTCTACCCCAAGGATCTTAAAATCCAGAGCTACTATTAGCTCCCTGTCCTAAGGATCTTAAAATCTGAGCTCCAAATGGGTCCCCATTCCAAGGATCTTAAAATCCTGAGATGCAATTAGCTCCCCAACGCTCTCCATACCAAGGATCTTAAAATCCTGAGCTCCCATTGGCTCTCCACCCCAAGGATCTTAAAACCCTATTAGCTCCCCATCCCAAGGATCTTAAATTCCTGTGCTCCCATTGGCTCTCCACCCCAAGGATCTTAAAATCCTGAGCTGCAATTAGCTCCCCAGCCCATGGATCTTGAACTCCTGAATCCCATTGGCTCCCCCCCCCCCCCCCCCCAAATGATCTTAAAATCCCACAGAATAACACGAAACACAAAGAGTCCAATTTAGGCAATACATCTTCCTCTTTGTTTCCAAGAATCTCTATTTGACTAGGGACCCCAGGAGCTACTTCTTCATATATCTTGTTTAACATGGATAATATGTTTTAGTTCTGGGGGACAGAAAAAATTTCCGTCTCACCAAATACGACATGAAAAATGCGACGATTTTAAATATCGTAAAATTTTGATGTTTTTTGACAAAATGGTTTGAAAAATTTTACACTTTCCACAAGTGTTAGATCCCAGGAAACATGAATATATTGTTATCTATAAAGACGGATACGCGTGTCGATCTGCTAGCCATGACCGTGAACCCACCTTTAGGAACCCTCCTTAGGAACCCACCTTTAGGAACCTTCCTTAGGAAACCACCTTTAGGAACCCTCCATTAGGAACCCACCTTTAGGAACCCTCCCTAGGAACCCACCATTAGGAATCCTCCATTAGGAACCCACCTTTAGGAACCCTCCTTAGGAACCCACCTTTAGGAACCCACATTTAGGAACGTTCCTTTAGCAACGCTCCTTTAGGAACCCAGCTTTAGGAACCCTCCTTAGGAACCCACCTTTAGGAACCCACCTTTAGGAACGTTCCTTTAGCAACGCTCCATTAGGAACCCACCTTTAGGAACCCTCCTTAGGAACCCACCTTTAGGAACGCTCCTTTAGGAACCCACCTTTAGGAACGCTCCTTTAGGAACCCATCTTTAGGAACCCACCTTTAAGAACGCTCCTTTAGGAACCCTCCTTTAGGAACCCTCCTTTTGGATCCCACCTTTAGGAACCCTCCTTTAGAACCTTATGTTAAAATCATCAATTCGTGTGCGGTTTCAAAGTATTTGAATACAATTGAAACAACTGTTTAGTCAAAATGCTCTTCCTTTTGACTAGAATTCTTTCTCCTGACTATAGTATTTAATTTTCTAAACTAAAAAGAGAATTTCTTTAAAACAAAATATAATATCATATCAATATGAAACCACCTCGTTTTATCCTTAATTTTCCTTTAGTCCTAAAATGAATGAAGCCGTATTACCAATTTTCCTTCGAATTCAGGTAAAAATTCCTTTCTTTCAACCCAATTTAACCATCCTTTATAAATTTAGTTTTTCTCTCATTTTATTCTCCAACTGATCATTTCATTTTCACTTTTTATTAGAGGTTGCTTCTTTAGCTTGATTTTAAATATGTTTTTTCCTTATATATTTTTAGTCGTTTTTTTCTGCTTTCTTTTTCCCTTTTCCTTTTTCGTGAATGAAAGTTCTACAATAATTATTTTTTAATTCGAAACGAGTTCTTCTACTTTCTTTTAAACTTTCTACCTTCTTCATCCTTTGATATCCAACTTTTATAATAAAACCACACTCACACACACATATCGAAATTTTCTTTGTTTTAGGGAACATAACGGCCATACAATATGTCCTTAATTACCTTGTTGCTGGGCACATCACATCAATTATATATATATATATATATATATATATATATATATATATATATATATATATATATATATATATATATATATATATATATATATATATATATATATATATATAAATATATATATATATATATATATTAGGGTGGGCCTTAATAATGAAATTTTTTTTAATTTTAGCTCCCAACCCCTAACTTTGTGCAAATTCATGAAAAAATGATTTTCGAAAAGTTTCAGGTCAATCGGAAAATTTTAAATGGTGCCGCTTTCTATTTTAAAATTGGTATATAAAACTTCAATAAAATAGCGGTTTTTTCTAGAAAATTTCAAAATATCACGTTTACAATGCAATATTATCCGTGTTTTTTTATTATTTACATAAATGATATACTTTTATTAATTAATATAACTCAAAAATAAGTCAATAAGTAAAGAGATAAAATATTTAGAGATATACATACATAGCAAAATAGTGAAAATTGGGAAAACATTTTGTTTTTCGTATGAATTTCGTAATTATTTTAATCATATGAACAATATTTAATGTTTTAACATACAATAAAAGGTACTACAGGTTATGTCCTTTATATTAATACGTATTAATAATGCATACCTATTATAGTTTTTTTTTTTAAAACTAATAACATACATACTAGTATAGTCAATGAAGCTATAACATAAGCCACATTTTGAACGGAAAAGACCTTCTTTTGAGTTTGAATATCTTTTATGCATTATTTTTTATTTTGGATTGCAAACAAGGAATAAGGGGTTTTGGGGTCGCTGATTACGAATTTGAAGTCAAAAATAAAAAATTAAAAAAAATGGTGGCCCTAGGATGGCGGGAAAAATCTTCCGTTTTATACGAAATTCGTGATAATTATACATATATTAAGAACTAAACATCTAACCAAAGTTTTTTTAGGGGTCGCTGATTATAAATTTAAGGTAACAGTACAAAATAGTAGAAAACTTTTTTAATTTTATTACATAATAAAATTGCAAAAATTGTGGAAATAAATTTTTTTTTGTAATTTTTCCGTTTAAATTTGGATGTTATACATTCAAATATTTAATTGTTTCTAGTTTACAGTGTTAGTTATAGTTTGTTTCAGTATATTATTTATTGAACCCTTCTTTTAGGTACTCTCATCTACCTGACATCTAATCTGCATTCCTGAGCCTGAGCCCTCGGCCCTGAGGCTCAGGAATTCACACTAATCCTAGTAATCCTTTAATAACATAATACAAAAATAGCAAAAGCAGTAAAAAAAAAAAAATATAATCAAATTATAATTCAAACTTCCGGATACATGAAACAAGGAACTTAAAAAAAGGATATATGAAAGTAAAAATAAGTTACAAAATGATTTTTTATTAAGTTTTTCATTTGTAATATATAATAATGTAATATTTTTGTACATTGTTAGCATCACTTTTTTTTTTTTTTTTTTTTTCTTTTTTTTTTACTGCTTTTGCTATTTTTGCATTATTTCATTGCTTTATTAATATTTTAATAAAATAGAAGATTTTTTCTACTACTTTGTATTTGGGGGGGCTTCTTTAGACTGTTACTCCCCTTATAAGAAGACAGAAGTGTGATATTCCTTTGTCCCAAAGTATACATTATACTAAACATCCCTTTGTCTTAATGGTTATTTAGTTGGAATCATTTATATTCTAATAAAACAGGGGAGTAACAATCTAAAGAAGTACCCCAATCGCATCCATTTCTATTTAAATTTCATAGTTTTACTTTAAATTATGATCTAACTGGACCGCGTGTCCCCTAGGGTTAATTTTAAATTACTGTGAGAATAGCGCAGCAAATATTATAAAGTGAATATATTACAATTTAATACCTGATAGTAGCTAGACTTTTATTATGAACTAACCTTTTAACCATAAATATTGTTTTGAATCCCAGAGCATCCATTACTATACTCTTAGTATATTTTGTATGAGCTGATTAAGCTTTCCCTTCTTCCAACTTTATGTATCTCTTAATTCATTTATACTTACTCGTAATAATAAACTTATCAGTGAAAAACTTATTTTACTATTCTGTTTTAAAACTTAAGATATGATAATCTCGAAGCTTAATTCTGACATTTGTTTATTTCATTTCAATTTGTTTTAAGATGCGCATAATAACGTTATGTTACGCGCGGTTTTATCTTTTGTACTTTAATTTAACTGATATCATTTCAAAAGTTTATTCACAAGGTTTCTCGTAAAAGTTTATTTAATTTAAGCTATTGAAAACACGCTATAACATACTCGAGATACTTTTTTTCATTAAATTATTACATGCTATGTCAGTGACTTGATCTTATTTATTTCTGTTGTTTTCTCTTGGTCTTATGTTATATAATACTTTGAAGAGAGAGAAGTAACCAAAACAAGATAAATATTACTTGAAATTTAATAACAATATCTATCAGAAAGAATCACTTTTTTCTTCTGTGAAAAGTATCCTTAACAGTTTTCTCTGTCTTTTTGTTTTGTTGCGAGTGAGAAGGGTTGGGGGGGGGGGGGGCCTTGTTTTCTTGCTCAAGGGGGGGGGGGGGATATTGGAGCAGGTTTGCCACCTGTTTTAGCCACCCCTAAAGAGAGTAAAAACACAAAGTAACGATCAGTCAGAAGAGGTCGAAACTAAAAGGATCTCCCCCGCTGACAGGTTTTGTAAACATCCATCATTCCCTTCTTTTAACTCTCTACCAAAAGCTTCTCGAGCAGTGTTACCCTCAACCTCTGAATCTTTACCCTAAAGAATGAAAATTCCCTAAAACCTCTAACCTCTTAACCTAAACAAAATAGTTTAATCCCCTTTTTCACACTAGAATGGATCGACTTTAGAAAAACACTTGCCGACAACCTATAAAGCTGAAACTTGACCAGATTATGCTTTACCAATAACAACGCAATTATCATTCATTAGCTAATTAATTAATTAACAATTAATACATTAATTCGTCTCCAAATCTTGTAACCTAAATTTAACTCACTTCGTGATGACTTACAAAACTGGAAATTGCAATTTACGATGACAACACAATAAAAACAGCCATTTGAATTGTAGGGCAAGCGCCAAAGACTTTGAAAGAGAAAAAATTCGGGGAAATCTGAATTTTGGTTTATGGCTTTATTTTGGTCCCCTGATGAGCATACTAAGTTTTCCCCCTCGAGGAAGGTCGGCGTTGGCCGCCAGTTTGAAAAGGGACCAAAATTCGGTTTTTGGCAAATATCTTCGTTCTTATCGATGATACGACAAAAATAGTTATTATCTAATTTGTAGGACTCTAAATTGTCAACAAAAAAGGTTCAATGTAATTTCTCACTAAAGTCAATAGTTCGAAGCTATAGCACTATATTTTGTCCCTCAGAAACAATAAATAATATGACAAGCAAAACCGGTAGGGGTAAAAATACGTAAATATACGCTAAAAGTGTCGCACTTCGCGGCGCTATAGCTTCGAAACTCTGCCGTGCAAAGGTAAAAGGCAGTCAATATGGCAATATGGTGGATTTGACATTTCGAGAAAAAAGCATCTAAAGTTTTTCAGCTGTAGCACACTTCTATGATCAATTTTTCTGAAATAATTTGTTTGGTTGCTTCAATGAGTATATTAGAATTTATAATAATAAAAAATTATGCAATTTTATTGTCTAGTACATTATTTATGAAGGCAACTGCTTTTTGTTGTTGTATTGGTTCATTTTTTATATTCCAATTTTGGCAGTTAGTCATAATGACTGCCTTTTATCATTGTATTAACCCGTGGCTGCTTTTTTATCTTGGAGGAGTAAAAGTTGGTTTAGCAGCCAGACCATAATAACTGCTTATTTAAGTTGTATAACTATATGGCTGCTTTTTTCTATTTGCAGCAACAGTTTAAACAGTAATTGCTGCTTATTTTTCTTAGTGTGTTTGCTTATGTTTTCTTCATCCAAAATTTGTCTGTATATAGTTCATAGCTGCAATCAAGTTGCGGGTGTTACTGGATGAAATCATGATGCATAGATGTAATAGTTATATCATTGCATAGATGTAATAGTTATGATGCATAGATGTAATAGTTATATATATCAAACATTACATGGTGCATGTTCGCGCCTGTAATGTGAGATGGTCGGCTGAAAAGTTTCAATGTGGTTCTTGAATATTGTTCTGTCAAATATGTTATGCGGCGAATGTTTTCCTAGCTTGTCAGCAGGGGGGTCCAGATCAGTATAACTTGTACTATTCAATACATTAAAAAAGACAATCTTTTTGGGGTGATATCCTAGAGTTGCTGCAAAGAACGTTTTGCATACTTCAATTGAACCACCTGCATTGTTAGTCAACTTGTATACGTAATATTTTTTTTAATGTATTTTGTATCTCAAGTTGTATGAGACTTTACTGGTTCTCGATCACAAGTATGAAGAACGGATGACCTCTGTTCTTTGCTGCTCAGATTCCAAAATTTTTCGTGAATTATTTTTCTAGTTTCTCAATCAATTATATTAAAACAGCCTATTGTGCAAGTCTTCTTGCAATGTATTTCAGACATGGGGTGTCGCTGTTTTATTGCAATTTTACCACTCTCAAGTTTTCTTTTTCTAGTCGTTTGTAAGTTTTCTGAAGTCTGTTGATCAGACCCAGACAATGATAAAACTTGAGTTGTCAGTGGCTCACCCAAGCTTAATTCGACGTTAGAAACTTCCTCGTTACATCCGTATTTATTAATGTTATAAGTATCTAAATTCAAAAGCGTAACATTTGAGTTTTGGTATAATACAGGAAGTTTTAAAAACTCACCAAGTGGGTCATCAAAATTTGTTTTCTCAGAAACTACTAGCTCGTAACTAAGTACATTATCACAATTATTATTTTTATCATAAATAGGGTTTAAATTAAGCGTGACTTGTTCATTTACCTTCAAGTTGCAGCATGTATCAAATATATATTTTCTTCCAAAAGTGATCCAATCTTGTGAACATATTCAATCACTGTATTATTCACTGTATTCGTTCACTGTATATTAGTTGTTTTCCAAAGTTGTATCAGGATTATTAGACAAATTTTGTACATATTTATCAGGGAAAAAAACGCTTGCATTATCATGGAGTGGCAAAGTACTAATTTCTGTTAAAAGTGTTTCACATTCATTTACAATCTGTTGATCAGTAAATACTTGAGGCTGTGTTTCATTTTTTTGCATTTCTAAACATTTACTATCAAGTAACTTTCCTCTTGACAGCATGACGAACAATAAGATTTCACTCACTGCACAGCAACAACAACAATTTATTGTTATGTTAAATAATTAGGAAGAGTTAAAACACATTATTAATATAGAAATAAGTTATTATATACATGACAGCCTTGTCTCTTCTCGATCGTAAACAAAACAACTGTATGAAAAGGTTTAGAACATGTTGGATTATATTCACATATTGCAATGAAAAAAGGCAGTCGGTGGGCTGCCTGCTCGATCCTCTAGCATGGTAGGAACCGAAACAAGGTAAAAAGGCAGTGAGTGAGAAGGTTCCGAAGCTGAAGAAATGTTAAACACACTCTCTCCAACACTAAAAGGCAGCTATGACACCATTACTGCCTTTTCCTGATGTATTAAGCGTAACTGCCTTTTAATTTTGTAATAGTTGTTAAAACAATGAAAGCAGTCAGACATTTTTAGGACTAAGAGCATTTTATATATGTTTTTGGTTGCTTTTTAGTGTTGTAGATGATAGAAAATTTCCAGACGAATCCAACGATACCAAAATGTCTATATGTGAAAAAATGGGTCTGACTGCCTTTTATCTTTGCAGGGTAGAACTATTGTCTTTAGCGTATAATGACATTTAACCTTTTTTATTGACAATTTAAAGTCCTACAAATTTGATAATAACTATTTTTGTCATATCATCGATGAGAACGAAGATATTTGCCAAAAACCGAATTTTGGTCCCTTTTTTTCAAAATGGTGGCCAACGCCGACCTCCATCGAGGGGGAAAACTTAGTATGTTCATCAGGGGACCAAAATGAAGCCATAAACCAAAATTCAGCTTTCCCCGAATTTTTTCCCGTTAACGGCCTTTTTTGAGCTAACGCTCTTGGCCTATTGAATAATAAAGTTAAAATAACTGGATTAAAAAAATCAGTAAAAAGTTTCGATAAACAATTTTGGTACTTCTTTAGATTATTAGATTGTTACTCACTATGTCTTTTTTTATATATATATATATTATAAATGACGTTGACTAAATAACTATTATTATTATAACTAAAGGGATTCTTAGTCTAATGTACTTTGGGACAAAGTAATATAATACTTCTGTTTTTATCGGGGATTAACAGTTTAAAGAAGAACATTCCGCACACCTTCTTTAGATTGTTACTCCCTTCTGTTTTTATAAGGAGAGAAACCGTCTAAAGAAGAACATTCAGAACATTTTCTTTAGATTGTTACTCCCCTCTGTTTTATTTTATTTTAAGGGGAGTAACAATCTAATGAACATTCCGTACACCTTCTTTAGATTGTTACTCTCCTTTTTTTTATAAGGGGAGTAACAATCTAAAGATCATTCCGTACACCATCTTTAGATTGTTACTCCCCTCTGTTTTATTATAAGGGGAGTAACAATCTAAAGATCATTCCGTACACCTTCTTTAGATTGATACTCCCCTCTGTTTTATTATAAGGGGAGTAACAATCTAAAGATGAACATTCCGCACACCTTTAGATTGTTACTTGACTTAGTTCTTTTTACTGGTCTTATATTAGTTTGTTTTGTAAGTTTCATCGCACATATTTTGTTTCCCCAATTTTGAACCAATTCCCGTGATTCAATCTTCCCCAAATTTTGCACATAGATACAACTAAGGTGAAGAATACAGAAACCAAACAAAAAAAAAAAAAAAATAATAATAAATAAAAAATGGCGTCAAATTTATTTGGTTTTCAAGTTTCATCGCACACCTATTACCCCAATTTTGAACCACTTATCGTCATTCAATCTTCCCCAAATTTTGCACATAGATACAAATAAGGTGAAGAATTCAGACACCAAGAGAAAAAAAAATAAAAAAATGGCGTCAAATTTATTTGCTTTGTAAGTTTCATCGCACACCTATTACCCCAATTTTGAACCACTTCCCGTCATTCAATCTTCTCCAAATTTTGCACATAGATACAACTAAGGTGAAGAATACAGGAACAAAAAAATAAATAAATAAAATAAAAAGGTTGAAAATAATACCAGTTTTGAAAAATGGCATTTTTATATTAATTATTTTTATTTTATAAGGAGAATAACAATAGAAGAATATTCCGCACACCTTTAGATTGTTACCCCTCTGTTTTTCTTTTATAAGTGGAGTAACAATCTAAACAAGAACATTCCGTACACCTTCTCTACATTGTCAGTCCCTTCTGTTTTTTTTCATAGGGGAGTAACAGTTTAAAGAAAAATATTCCATAAACCTTCTTTTGATTGTTACTCTCTTCTGTTTTTATAGGGGAGTAACAGTCTAAAGATCATTCCGTACACCTTCTTTAGATAGTTACTCTCTTTTTTTTTATAAGGGAGTAACAATCTAAAGAAGAACATTCCGTACACCTTCTTTAGATTGTTAGTCCTTTCTGTTATTTTATAGGGGAGTAACCGTATAAAGAAGAACATTCCGTACACCTTCTTGAGATTGTTACTCCCCTCTGTTGTTTTTGTTTTATAAGGGGAGTAACAAACTAACGAATTGATTTTATGAATATTTCTTGTTAAGAATAAAATTTTTGCAACGTTTTAAGAAATTTATAAATTAAAAGGATTCGAATAGATTTAAAATTTGTATGCTTTTTAAGTTTAACCTTTTGTTTGTAAAGAATGAGAGACCCAGAATAGAAAATATTATAATTGTCAGAGGCGACAGAAATAAATAAATCGACTTTCTTGAGAATATAAGACAATATATTACTTAATAAATTGCAAAGTAATTATGAATAGATGATAAAATATTTAATTTTATTATTGCAGTCATTTCATCGGAGTAAATAAAAGACTAGAGAGGGATTTGAATCAAGTAAATTATTAACGTTCATTGCCTGATAGCTGGGTGAAATAAAGTGCAGGTAGTCTAATTACGCTACCTCGGCAAGCTGTTGAAAATTGCAATTAAAATGTTTTAGTACTCGGTCTTAATTAGTCTGCGAACAGGTAAAAAGAGAGAGGGAGAATTTAACTCCAAGTAAAAGTGTTAAACCATCATATTAATTATTGTGCAAGAAAAAACTAAGTAATTATATGACTTATATCTTATTACTTAACTTACTATAACTTCATAGCTTAACTTTGTTATATTATTTTATTACTTATGAACTAAATTGTTATAGATGATACATTAAACAAACGCACCAAAACATTTATAACATTTTAACAAAATATTGTACAAGAATTAAGAAAATAAAAAGAGAGAAACAATAAAAGTAATTTTATTAGATAAATAATTGAAGCGAGCGTAAGCGAGCTTCTTACATTCAACGAAATATGCATCTTGTCTGTCTGTCTGTCTGTCTGTCTGTCTGTCAGTAACGTTTACGCGTGTGACGATAACTTGAGTAATAGTTGACAGATTTAGTTTAAATTTGGTATACATGATCCTCTAACTAATACTCAGGCTAAGTTCGTTGGACAGCGTGATCCGTCCAACAGTTCGCGCGCAATGCTCGCGTAAACGTGAGCTTCAAATTTAAAATTGGAATTTCAGGACAGAAAAAAAAATCTATCATCACTTATTCGATGAGACGAACATATTTTTCAAATAACATTTTTTAGTAAAACCAACAACGACACTGCTATGAATTAATAAAGATCGCTAAAACTATTTAAGCGGACCTAAACGTTTAAAATAGAGAAAACAACCTTTTTACCGATATCTTACGTTCTAACGTAACGATTTTAATATAACTTCATATACATCGTCTAAAGTGCAATTTAAACAAGTATGCAAAATTTCAACTTGATACAAGCAGTAGTATTTGAGTAATGAAGTGATACATTTATAATATTACTTTAAAAGATATATGACGGGTGGTTAAGATTCTTATAGTCGTACTGTGTGTAGGTTTGTTTAGGAAGTAAAGCTTTGTACCGAGTACCCCCGCTCTACCTCACACTACCCTCTTCCACTTATCTTCAACTATGACATTCATCATGAATAACAAATTTTAATATCTTATTTACTTACTTATTTATTTTATTTAATATTTAATTTTAATACGCTCGCTTCAATGATTGAGCCACGCGATGCCTAGTATTAATTTTATTTTAATACTTAGTTGGGTCATATAGGGTGTAAAAATATGAAGATTACTGCATGAACAGGCTAAATTTCGCCCCCCTCCGGGGTATAATCATGCCTAAAACATCAATAAGAACTCATAATATAATCATTTGTATAAAAGTACATCATGTAACATGAAGAATTTAACAAATATAAATAGTGTCTTACCTAATCATAATCAGTAATAGTTTCACATAATGTTAAAAAATCAAATCAAAGTATCCTAATTTGTTAAAACATGTATATAAATAAAGTTTACAAAGGTAGTTTTCACCAACTATCACAGTCATTTAGCTAAATTTAACTAAAACATATAAAAATAACATAACAATCACAGTCGAAAAACACTTAAAATCTGGTAACCAAGTGGAAACCATCGTCAAGAAAATCAGTTTCTGATAGTTGATTAAATATTATTTTTAATTATTTTATTTTACTATTATAATATGTTATTATATACATTTATTTTATAAGGTAATTGTAATTTTAAATGCATTAATTTATGTATTATAGAACTAGATTTTTGGCAGGAGATTTGTTTTGAACTATATATATACATATTATTTATTTTTATTTTTATTTTTATTATTATTTTTATTTTTATTTTATTTTTATTTTTTTTATTATTATTAAGTTGAGGTAAATTTGTTATGACTGCTTACTATTTAATATTTAATCAACTATCAGAAACTGATTTCCTTGACGAAGGTTTCCACTTGGTTACCAGATTTTAAGTGTTTTTTGACTGTGATTGTTTATTATTTTTATATGTTTTAGTTAAATTTAGCTAAATGACTGTGATAGTTGGTGAAAACTACCTTTTTAAACTTTATTTATATACATGTTTTAAGAAATTAGGATACTTTGATTTGATTTTTTAACATTATGTGAAACTATTACTGATTATGATTAGGTAAGACGCTTTTTATATTTGTTAAATTCTTCATGTTACATGATGTACTTTTATACAAATGATTATATTTATAAGTTCTTATTGATGTTTTAGGCATGATTATGCCCCGGAGGGGGGCGAAATATAGCCTGTTTATGCAGTGATCTTCATATTTTTACACCCTATATGACCTAAATAAGTATTAACATTGATAAAATAGGGACATCTAGAAAACTTATTCATTTTATTGATAAAATTTAATAATAGTATATTATGTTACTAGGCTGTGAAGTGAGTTTTTTCTTTACCGCGGCAATTACATTTACTGTCGAGCGAAGCGAGACTCTAAGTGAGACTCTTCTTTGCCAAGGTAAAGAAAAAAAACTTCACAGTCGCGTAACGTATGCTATTTTTTCCGTGGTAGCAGACAATGAAAAAATATTAAATATTAATCAATAATCAATATAATAATAACAAATATTAGTACATTCTTAAGATTTAAAAAAAAGAAACATTAAAAAGATGTTACACTATAAGAAAAGATAAATAAAACGCATTGACATCTAGCGGATTTTAATCGTACTAGAAGCATTTCTACAAAGACTGCAGCGCTACTAACGGAAGTTTTGACAACTACCCGCCGGAAAATAAAAATCTTTTAGTTCCTAGGACGTAAAAGATATTTTAAGTCCACGTAATGAAAGAATGGATTTTAGGTATGTTTTTTAGGCTCTAAAGTTACTATTTCACAGCCTACCACGGAAACAAGATTTTTTAAGTCCACGGTCCACGTAATGAAAAAATGAATTTTAGCTATGTTTTTTAGGCTCTAAAGTTACTATTTCACAGCCTACCATGGAAAAAATACACTTCACAGTCGTGTAGCATATGCTATTTTTTCCGAGGTATCATACAATGATACCTCGGACAATTATGAACAATTATAACAAATATTAGTACATACTTATGATTTTGAGAAAAAGCAACCTTAAAGAGGTTGCACTACTCGTATATAAAAAAAGATAAATAAATCACATTGACATCTAGTGGATTTTAATCGTACTAACAAGCATGTCTGCAAAGATTGCAGCGCTAAAAACGGCACTTTTGATAACTACCCGTAGGACGTAAAAAAATGTTTACCTCCTAGGAGGTAATAGTACATTACGCGTCTAGTGCGGAAAGTAGCATTTTGCATGCGAGTGTGGAGTTTGCACCCGAGCGACAGCGAGTGTAGTAAAACCACACGAGCATAGCAAAATACAGTTTTCGCACGAGTTGCGTACCGTACTTTATCTACGATTGTTAGATTTAAATAATGAGTACAGTAAAGAATAAACTTGCTGTATGTAAGTTCGTATCTCTTCTCTTGATAAAGATGGCATTAATCTTGAGTTGTATTTTTTGCCGAATTAATTATTTCTGGAGGAGTATTATTCTCTACATTTTCATCAGAGCCACTTGATTCATTCATTGTTTTTCACTAAAAACTCGATATAAACAGTTACTTTAATAAAATAATAGCAAATTAGTTTTGTTAAATGTAAACAAACTCGCTAATCGTGCGTAAAGCTGAAGAATTCCTCTTGAGCTGAAGAGGAATTCTTCAGAACTATGGGACGCGCATGCGCAATGAATACAAGTACGTAAATAATCACTTTCTACGCATCTAAACAAAGATATAATGTTTATATTTCGTATCAATCGTAGATAATAGTACATTACGCGTCTAGGGCGGAAAGTAGAATTTTGCATGCGAGTGTGGAGTTTGCACCCGAGCGACAGCGAGTGTAGTAAAACCACACGAGCATAGCAAAATACAGTTTTCGCACGAGTTGCGTACCGTACTTTATCTACGATTGTTGGATTTTAATAATAAATACAGAAAAAAAACAGTTACTTTAATTAAACAAGCTGCAAATTTGTTTTGATAAATGTAAACAGACACGCTAATCGTGCGATAAGGTGAAGAATTATTTAACGCGCATGCGTACAACTACGAAAATCGTATCTAAATAGTGATAAAATGTTTATATTTCATATCAATCGTAGATAATAGTTATTTATACACCTAGGGAGTAAAGTAAGCCATTATTCCCTGAGCGAAAAAAGTTGGTTCTTGAGGCGAAGCCGAAGGAACCATGGTCCCTAAATCCTGAGGCGCAGCCAAGGGAATAAATCTAATTAGCTCCCGTAAAATATGAACTCTTTTTAAAGTTTATTTTTTTTTAAATCATAAGTATGTACTAATATTTTTTATAATATTATATTGATTAATATTTAATGTTTTTTCACTGTCTGCTACCTCGGAAAAAATAGCATATGCTACACGACTGTGAAGTTTTTTTTCTTCACCACGGCAATTACATTGTCTCACTTCACTCGATAGTAAATATTGCTAACTCACTTCACAGCCTAGTAATATAATATACTATTATTTGTAACAATGCCAATAAATAACAACTTCAAATCCTTTACTTTATAATTATATTCTTGGATGTTGACTCAGAAATGGAAAGAGAAAGTTTGTTGTATGAAAAGTAAAGTTCACATTAGAAGGTAGTGACATACTAAACATTTATCATTAAAAAACAAACAAACAAAAAAGAGAAAAGTTTACTAGAGTAACCACTTGCGACCACACAAGAACGTCGTCGGAATTAATATAACAGCAAGTCAGGAGATATTACTTTCACTGAGAAACTCTCATTTTATTTTAAAAACATGATTACAAAAACTAAGTTCATACAAAGCAACGAGTTGAAATTAAAAAACATATTCCTTCTCTCAACAACATTTTTTTTTTTTTTTTGTAAAAAAAGAATAATATTTGTTTTTCTAAAAATGTTGCTCTTCCAAAACTTTAAGTGGTAGATGTAACATAATATCTACAGAAATCATGAAAATGAATTAATAATCATATTATTTTAATTTAAATTGAAGATATTTAGCGCGGTTAGCGCTTTAAAACATATTTCATTTCAAAAGTTGCATTCACAAAGCCACCTGGTAATTCAAATCGCAGAATTGATTCACAACAGCTATCAATTACGTAAAGATGTTACCGTGGTTTGGCTGAAAGGTCATTTAGGAATAACACCGAATGACATGGCTGATACTTTAGCGAGGGAGGGGGATTACGAAAGTGAAAACCTAAAGTACAAATTAACAATAATGGACTCAATAAATCAAGCTATACATCGAGTTAAAAAAATGGATAGATGAATTCAAAGGTGATAACAGAACACGGAATTATAGAAGAATAGAGCCCACCCTGAGGTCCAAACCATGGTTCGCAGAGGTAAAAGGAAAGAACTTGGTGAGCGTGATAAATAGACTAAGATGCAACCACGGAATCTGCCCCCAAGTACCTGAAGATGATCGGAAGAAGCTGCTCAGATATGTGTGACAGATGTAATCAAGTCGGAGATCTAGAGCATTTAATTATGAAGTGTACAAAGTACAGAGATAGTAGGGAGAGATTGCTCCACAGCATCTCAGATAAAATAAAACAACCAGTTCTTTATAAAAGCATTCTTCAAAGCAATAATATCCTTGTGTTTCGTGAAATATACAATTTTCAAAATAGTGAACAAATAAAAATTTAAATTAATAGGAAAACGAGCAAATAAAAAACATTAATACTTGTATGGCTGTATAGTTGAAAAGCTAATGCCAACACACAAAAAAAAAAAAAAAAAAAAAAGAAAGATATTTAGTATGGATTAGTAGACTAAAAGTGTAGTTAGGAGGTTTTGGGAACGTGTTCCTTATGGCACGTTCTGGAGCCCGGGAGTGAATCCGAAAAAACGACCAAAATCACCGTTACAAAAAAACTGTCACAAAATCCGTCACGAAATCTACCGATGACGATAACTTGAGTAAACGATCACCGAGTTAGTTGAAATTTGGTACACATGTTCATTTTACCAATGTCCAGGCTGAGTTCGTTGGAAACCGTTATCCGCTTAAGCGTTCACGTGCAATGGTCGGGTAAACGTAAGCTTCAAAAAGACGGGAAAAAATGTTATTAAGGAAGCCGGTTACTTGACTTGTTTTGATTATTTTTGTTATAAGTCAAAATGTCACTTGGTTTTGTAAACATAGAAAATATAATCACGGTCTTGTTAAAAGTAAAATTGATCTGTGCTGACGCTTATTTCAATATATTAGGTATATTATTATAATACTGCGTACTTAATCCAAGAAAAAATTCTTACTTCATCTATTTAATGAGACAAACAACTTTTTAAAATATATTTTTTTTAGTAAATCGACACCGACACTGTTATGAAGTGATAAAGTTCGCTAAATTTATTAAAGTGGACCCAAACGTTTAAAATAAAGAAAACAACGTTTTTACCAATATCTTCTGTTCTAACGTATAACGATTTTAATAAAACTTCTTACACATTGTCTAAGGTACAATTGAAACAGGCATGTAAAATTTCAACCTGATACAAGCAGACTATTTTGAGTAGGGAAGAGATATATTTTATAATATTTTAAATTAGTAGGCCGGGTAGGTAGATAACAGTTCTATTTCAATACAACATCCTTTAACAAACATGCTCTTTAACTATAAACTCATCATGATCAACTTTTTTCTTATATTCAATATATATTTATAGTAAGACGCTTGCTTTAAAGATACAAATAATGATTTTCTTTTAATTTTGCCTTAACTCTGCTTGGTACAAACAGTTCGTTACTTTTAATTTTGTCTCTTTTCTAACTCCACCATGTATAAGTAATTAGGAATGTATACTTAGCAGTGTGATTTTATAATTTATATTTAATGAAAAATGTAAGGAACTTCGTTCCTATACCGGGGGTCCCGCGACACCACACGTATTTTTTTTTTTAATGAAAGTCCTTCGAGTATTTATATATTTATTTCATTCAGAGCTTTCGCCCTAGGAACCAGAGCTTCGTCAGTGGTTCTACAAATTGAATTTTTACGTGAATTAGAAATGATCAAAGAAAAATTAAAGTTAATCTCAGGAAATTTAATTTAATTATTATTTTTTTATTTAAATAAATAACTACAATGTTTGATATAGCTAGTATAGTTTTCCAGAATAGAAAGTAATTCGATTATGGTCCACTAGGAGCTCTGCAACTTGATCTAAAATTTAGAAATTTGCCTTCAGCGCTCATACTAGCGTAATAAGGTACTAAAATGTGAAAATCAAACTACCTCCTGTTAGCTCCTAATTTCCTAGTACTATATTTAAAATAGAGCGTCACATTGTATACGTTGTTTTTTACTTTCTCATATAAAGAGAAAGTATTGTGATGGCGCGAAAATTCGATTTTGATGGATTTACACGTTTTGAGGTCTCTTGAGTCGAAAAAAGTGGTTTTTAAAAAAATGTCTGTCTGTCTGTGCAGACGCTTGGAGCCGAAACTACTGGGCCGATTTTCACGAAATTTGGCGTACATGTTCAGAAAAATCATACCCCGAGGCGAAATCGAGGAATGAATTTTAGCTCCAAATTTGGGGGTCATACCCCCCAAAAACTCTGAAAAAACGTGAAAAAAAAATTATTTCTCGAAAACGGTTCCGACGATTTTTATTGAAAAATTCAAAAATGTAGTCTATTTAAATACGAATCTAACGATATAAGCCGTTTTCCCGGGAAAAATCTAGTTCCTGAGAAAATAGCTTAAAACGTGGACGGAGAGAGAGTGGGTTCGATTCCCCGCGCAGGGGAAGTTATTTTTATGATAAATATTCATGAAATGTTCAATAATAACTAAATGTACTTACAAAACTAATAAATGGGAAACACTGGGCTAAGTATTTATGAACTTATATATGAGAAGGTTTGTCTGAGTTGTCTGGGAGCGATATTTTCAAACAGTTTTTAAGTGAGACGTAGTATTAGAAGCAAATTATGAATATTTTGATATATTATACCCTATTTATTGTTTCCGAACTTGTGAGCTATGTGACCGTTCTTAAGAACGAATAATTATTATGTCTTCGATTTCAATAATTCCAAGACAGAAATTCGTTTAAGACATCAAGGAACATTTTTGGTTTCGTTTCTGTCTGTCCTTTAATTTTTGCGAACCAATACCAATATATCTTAAAAACTATTCGTCGAATTTTAATGAAATTTTGGATGATAGCCAATTGTTGGTCCTATATAAGCTTTTGCTTCTGTATCTATTAGTTTCTCTTCCACATGCACACAATAGTACATTACGCGTCGAGTGTGGAAAGTAGCATTTTGCATGTGTGGAGACAGCGAGGGTTGTAATACCACACGAGCAATGCAAAATGCCGTTTTCCCACGAGTTGCGTACCGTACTTTATCTACGATTGTTAGATTTAAATAATAAATACAGAAAAAAATAAACTTGCTGTATGTAAGTTCGTATCTCTTCTCTTGATAAAGATGTCATTATTCTTGAGCTGTATTTTTTGCCGAATTAATTATTTCTGGAGGAATATTATTCTCTACATTTTCGTCAAAGCCACTTGATTCATTCAAAGAAGAATTCCTCTCCTTTACCGCGCTAGCGTTGTAAAGAAGAGGAATTCTTCAGAACCATGAGACGCGCATGCGCAATGAATACAAGTACGTAAATAATCACTTTCTACGCATCTAAACAGAGATATAATGTTTATATTTCGTATCAATCGTAGATAAACATCTACATCTTAAAATGTCCTCAACTGATTTTTTGATGGATAGCCCAGGTCAATTTCTACCAACTGCGCTCTTTAAATTTTGCTAAATTGATACTTTAATACATGTGAAAAATCAAATTATTCTGACACATTTAAAAAACGGAGGAGGGGGTTAATTAAATTTTTCAATGAAATGTTGAAAAAGCATATAATCATTAATGTATCCGAAATAAGAAGCGAGGAAGCAATGTGCCACACTAATTGGCAGACTACTTTACTACGTTTTTATTAGCTTGCTTTCTTGTTTGTTTGTTTGTTTGTTGTGTTGTTCTTGTTTGTCCAGTACAAATCTTGCAATCGATTTTTAACAAACTTCCCGAGTAGCTAGACATTTGAAACTTTTAGAATAGCTCAGAACACGATGACAATGTATTATTTTAATACTTTTAGTCATCTTTCAGCAGAATTTAATTCGTTTCCAGCAAATTTTGCTGCATGGAAAGTTAGTTCAGACAAAAACCGCAAGTTATTTTATTTGCTTTGACAAGACCCATTTTTGACAAGTTTCAAATTTATGATTTCTTATTTTAGTACCTGGAATGGCTGATAAAATTGTTAAAATGTTCAAGAATGATTATATCAGGCCATTGAATGACAGCGGAACAGGAAATGTAATCAAAGAAATAAATTAATTGACGTGTGACAACCAGGTTTGTTTACACGTGTGTCCTAGGTATCGGTATAATTTATCTGCATCTGTACTTCTTTACTTGTACACATTTTTCTTCTCTTACCGTCCCCTACACGGGGGTCGGGGGTACATCGATGGTACAGTTTAGATTCGGTGTTGGCCAGATCCGTTCTACAAAGATTTTTCCTTTTATAGGTTTAAGATCAGCTGTCTAGTTGGTTGTCATTTATATGAAGTAAATAAAACTATTTTTTCCGTGGTAGGCTGTGAAATAGTAACTTTAGAGCCTAAAAGACATAGCTAAAATCCATTTTTTCATTACGTGGACTTAAAAAATCTTTTCATTACTCCTAGCTGTAAAGAAAAAATCTTTTACGTCCTAGGAACTAAAAGATTTTTTATGTCCGGCGGGTAGTTGTCAAAACTTCCGTTAGTACCGCTGCAGTCTTTGTAGAACTGCTTCTAGTACGATTAAAATCCGCTAGATGTCAATGCGTTTTATTTATCTTTTCTTATAGTGTAACCTCTTTTTAAGGTTTCTTTTTTTAAGTCTTAAGTATGTACTAATATTTGTTATTATTATATATTGATTAGTGATTAATATTTAATGTTTTTTCATTGTCTGCTACCTCGGAAAAAATAGCATATGCTACGCGACTGTGAAGTGTTTTTTCTTTACCTTGGCAATATTTACTGTCGAGCGAAGCGAGACAGTAAATGTATTGCCGCGGTAAAGAATAAACTCACTTCACAGCCTAGTAACATAATATACTATTATTCTACTATCATTATATTATACAGGGTGGTCCAAAATTCTCCCTCCCCCCCCTTAACTTTTGAACGGTTTGAGATAAATTAATGAACCTTGGGGGATCTCTACCATGCAAAGGGAAGTTTTTTTTCATGCAATCACCCACTAGGGGCAACCACCCACTTTGCCCCCAGGCCACCCAACTTCAAAATTTCAAATTGGAGTGTATATTTTTGATAGCATATTTGGATTTTACGGTGAAAAATAATAAACTTTTACTTGAAATTTTTTTTTCTATCTCCAATATGTTGGCAAAGATAGCAAAATAACTCTTCCGAAATTTGAAAAAAATAACACTTGGATCGTTATAAAATCTAAAAGGTTTGAAATAAAGTAATGAAACTTGGGGGATCTGTATCATGTAAAGGAAAGTGTGTAATCATCCACTCGTGTGCTAGAGGCAACCATCATATTGCCCCCAGGCGCTGAAATCTACCATTTTTATACCTTTGCCCCCCTATAGGGGGCAAAATATTGGAGATAGAGAATTAAGTTAGAAGTAAAATATTTTTATTTTTTACCGTAGAATCTAAATCTGCTATCAAAAATATACAATCCGGGTAAAATTTTTTTGGGTGATTGCATGAAAACAAACTTCCCTTTGCATGGTAGAAATCCCCCAAGTTTCTTTAATTTATCTCAAACCGTTCAATAGTTAAGAGGGGGGGGGGGGACTTTTGGACCACCCTGTATAACAATAACAATTATATTATCAACACTACATATGATTCAACAGAAAATTTAAAAACAGCATATAAAATTCATTTTATCTTGAAATTATTGAACGAGCGTAGCGAGCTTCCTACATTCAACGAAATATGCTCCGTGTCTGTGTGTCTGTGTATCTGTGTATCTGTGTGTGTCTGTGTGTCTGAAACGTACGACGATAACTTGAGTAAAAATTGACCGATTTTGATGAAATTTGGTACACACGTTTATTTTACAAATGCTCAGGACGAGTTCGTTGGACAACGTTGTCTGCCCAAGCGTTCGCGTGCCACGCTCGCGTAAACGTGCGCTTAAAAATTAAAATTGGAATTTTTGGACGGGAAAAAATCTAGCACTATATATTCGATGAGACGAACATTTTTTTCAAATAACATTTTTCAGTAAAACAGCGACACCGCTATGAATTAATCAAGATCGTTAAAACTATTAAAGCGGGCCTAAATGTTTAAAGATGTGTAGTTAGTGGAATAGTAAGAATGCAGGGTGGTTCCCTTACTACTAGCCGCTGTACTACTATCATACCCTATATCTATCAACTCATCATGATTCATGATTATCTATTTTTTCAATATTCAATACATATTTACTAGGCATCGCGTGGCTCTATCATTGAAGCGAGCGTATTGCAATAAAATACTGAATATTAAAATTTGTTAATCACGATGAATGTCATAGTTGAAGATAAGTGGAAGAGGGTAGTGTGAGGTAGTGGGGGTACTCGGTACAAAGCTTTACTTCCTAAACAAATCTATAGAATCTTAAACACCCGCGATAGCTTTTAAACAATTATTATAAATGTATCACTTCATTACTCAAATACTACTGCTTGTATCAAGTTGAAATTTTACATACTTGTTTCAATTGTACTTTAGACGATGTACATAAAGTTTTATTAAAATCGTTAAGTTAGAACGTAAGATATCGGTAAAAACGTTGTTTTCTCTATTTTAAACGTTTAGGTCCGCTTTAATAGTTTTAGCGATCTTTATTAATTCATAGCAGTGTCCTTGTTGGTTTTACTAAAAAATGTTATTGTAAAAAAATGTTCGTCTCATCGAATAGGTGATGATAGAATTTTTTCCCGTCCTGAAATTCCAATTTTAAATTTGATGCTCACGTTTAGGCGAGCATTGCGCGCGAACTCTTGGACGGATCACGCTGTCCAACGAACTTAGCCTGAGTATTAGTTAAAGGAAGATGTATATTAAATTTCAACCAAATCGGTCAACTTTTACTCAAGTTATCGTCGGACACGTAAACGTTACACACAGACAGACAGACAGACAGACAGACATACAGACAGACAGACAAGATGCATATTTCGTTGAATGTAAGAAGCTCGCTTACGCTCGCTTCAATTACCATACGCTCGCTTCAATGATAAGAGCCACACGATGCCTAGTTATAAGATAAAATTGTGTTATTCTCCCCTGTGAATCACTCCATTGTGAAGAACGGGTGTCCAGCTAGTAATATAATACAAACTACACTCTCGATAAAAAATAATTGAAAATAAATAATTTCATCATCTCAGAAAACAGCGATCGGGAAAACCTTAAAACTTTTCTATTGCTTTCCCCCACCCTCTTAACACGAACACAATGATAAAATATCATACACTATTAAAAAAAATGCTAGCATATTAACCTAGTAAAAACTTCGAACTATCAATAAATCGATTTTAAAAAGCTCATTATTTAGTAATTTTCCGAAATAATTCAGCTTTTGTGTAATTTTAATATTGAAATTCCAGAGGATTTCAAAGTTTATTTCCCTTAATAAATTTCGAGAACTTTGAACTTTAAAACTAGAATCCTTTATATTAAAATTATTTCATTAATTTTGTTATCCCGTTATAGCTCTTTATACTTATTTTGTTGGGTATCTACTATTAAAAAGTCAGAGGGAGAAAAAATAAAAAGTTTATAGAGTGGATATTAGAAAAAAATTGAATTTTTTAAAAAGTATAATCCTAAATATAACAAAAAAATATATATATATAAAAAAAATAAAAATAATAAAAATGACTTTGTTTTCCCGACAAAATTTTAATTTAAAGGCCAGTGGTTTTTTTTCCAACCTCGGTTTGTTCTAGAGAAAAGCAGGGTTTTCCTGTAAAGATCAAAGGGAAATTGAGCTCTATATTTAAACCCTTAAGGGGGAAGGAGGGGTTAACAAGTAAAATAACGTCATTGATGAGATAAAACCCTTTAGCTTTGCTCGCAGGTTTAATACCATTAAAACCACTGACAAGGTTATCCGCAAATAAAATTCTACACTCTAATTTAAAAGAAAAACTTAACTTTTAAATTTAAATCCATTTAGATTGATCGTTAAGTTAAGTCTATCTTACCATTAGTTACTAACTTAAATAGTTCTATTAATTTACAACGAAATTATCTATTTTACAACTATATAACATCCTTTCATGGGGTGAGCACAGGCGAGTTTGAGATGGTGTGAAAAGTCTGAAAAAAATTTCCTGAACATTCTTCGGCTAAAAGTAAAGAAAACAATTTTTGGAAATTTCGATTTTTACTTTTTTTATATAGTTGAAGCGAGCGTAAGCAAGCTTCTTACATTTAACAAACTATGCATCTTGTCTGTCTGTCAGTAACGTTTACGCGTGTGACGATAACTTGAGTAAAAGTTGAAAATTTGGCATACATGTTCAGAAAAATCATACCCCGAGGCGAAATCGAGAAATGAATTTTAGCTCTAAATTTGGGGGCGCTACCCCTCATAAACTCTGAAAAAATATGAAAAAAAATATTTCTCGAAAACGGTTCCGAAAATTTTTATTAAAAAATTCGAAAATGTAGTCCATTTGAATACGAATCCAACGCTATAAGCCGTTTTCCCGGGAAAAATCTAGTTCCTGAGATATTAGCTTAAAACGCGGACGGAGAGAGCCCGGGTTTAATTCCCCGCCCAGGAGAAGTTATTTTTATGATACATTTTGATGAATTGTTCAATAATATTTAAATGTACATTGAAAACTAATACATGGAAACCACTGGGCTACGTAATTATAAACTCGTATATGAGAAAGTTTGTCTGAGTTGTCTCGGACCGATACCGATTTTTTTACGATGTGATCAAAATTGACGAAACCATTTCGAGAAATAATTTGTTTAAGCAAAAATTATTTTTTCGGTTTAATTTATCTTTTTCAAAAGCGTGGCTATTTTGATGTAAGCCTAAACATCAGACAGTCAGGCCTGATTCAGTAGTTTAGGCTTTCAGGTGTCTCCACAGACGACAAACAGAATATATTATATCATCACTTTTTTGGACTCAAAACGTGTAAAGCAACCAATATTTCAAAATTGAATATTCTCGCCATTAAATTTCTTTCTTTATATACTAAATATATGAGCAAGTTAAAACAGCTGCTCTCCACGAGAAGATTTTTTTGAATTTTAACGAAAATAATTATAATCAAAGCTAAATAATTTCAAGATAAAAAGAACTTTTTATATACTACGTTTTTAAATTTCCTGTTGAATCGTATGTAATGTTGATAAATATAATTGTTATTATCAATTGTAGAGAAGAGTGTACCCTGATGTAATTCTTAGTTAATTTGGTAGATCCTTTAAGGGTAAGCGAAGGAAGAAGAAAAACTACTTCATTTTTAAATTATACACAATTCACACTCAATTTCTAAAATGAGGCACAATGTCATGCTTACAATAAATTATTGTTTTTTTAGGCTTGATGATGGCTGGGAAAGCCGAAACGTCGCCAAATTTAAAAATGAAGTAGTTTTTCTTCTTCCTTCGCTTACCCTTAAAGGATCTACCAAATTAACTAATAATTGTTATTGTTATATAATATATAATGTTAGTGAAAAAAAAAGAAGTTATTTAGTTAGTAGTTATTTACTTCACATAAATGGCAACCATCAAGAGAGCTGATCTTAAACCTATATAAACAGGTCAAGTGTGTGCTAGTCAGCACACAGCGAGGGTCCGTAGGCCACATTATAGTGTGCCACATATAGTGTTAAACTGTAAAGTGTATAAGCAGTATTTTTTTTAAATGCTAAAAAGCTTACTTTGAACCATTCTAAGGGTCTGATATTCTCAAAACACACTCTGCTAAAGTATTGTCTTGCCACTGAACCGGACTACAACCATAAAAATACATAGAAAAGACCATAATTATTAAAAAAAACTATTTTGTCAATAAAAAATAAAATAATATTTTTTTCGAAATTTCCAAAAAGTGGTATCTTTACTTTTGGTCGAAGAATGTTCAGGAATTTTTTCAGATTTTTTGCACTTCACATAAGCGAGATAGAGGGGGGGGGGACACGTTTCAAACCCGTATAATACCCCTCACGGTGTCGAAAAAAATAAACAAATTTTAACCCTTAAGTTTTTTTACCCTAGTTTTATTGAAAAATATTTTTTTTAAGTCGCTATATTTTTAAAATATGTGGGCAGGTACAAGACACATACATGCCAAATTTCAAAGTGATCGGACGAAAGGTGTAGCCGTGAGAGCACGCGAGAGGACGGACGGACAGACACACGCAGGAAAATATAAGGGTCCTTGGTTTTGCCTACGGACCCTAAAAAGGACAAATCTTTGTACAACGGATCTCCCCAACACCAAATCTAAACCATGCCATCGTAATATTTGAAATAATATAAATAATATAATCGATATTTCCTGTTTTGCTGTCATTCAATGTTTATCTATCACAAATTTGAGACCCGTCAAAATGAAGATTGCGTAAATATGGGACATGGCAAAACAAATAAAATAACTTGGGGATTTTTTCCGAACTAACTTTCCGTACAGCAAAATTTTCTGAAAGCCAATTAGATTCTGCTGAAAGATGGCTAGAAGTATTAAAATAATGCATTGTCATCGTGTTCTGAGCTATGTTAAAAGTTTCAAATTGTCTAGCTATTCGGGAAGTTAGTTAGAAATCGATTGCTAGATTTGTACCGGAAAAAAAAAAAACAAAAAAAAAAAACAAGAAAGCAAGCTAATAAGAACGTAGTAAAATATATCATATAGTTTGGTCACAATATAACAAAAAAGAAGTCAAAAACGTCCATTAAATATAATACTTTTGACACTTCTAAATTAAAATGATATATTATATTGGGATCTGACCCAAACTCAACAGCTAGGTTGGCTAAGAACTGCACCGTCTGTATAATTTAAAAAAAAAAGACAAAAAAGAAGCCGATTTAATATGAATGACGTTGCTTCCTCACGAGTTGTAATTTCTGAATAATAAATAACTCTGACGTGATAAATGTTTTTTTATCACTGTGGTTATAAGAGTGTTAAGAATATTAGTTATTATTTTTTTTCCTTCTTTCTTTCTTAAATATTTCTCATTATATAACGTTTTGCGTTATGCAAAGTCAAATGCAATACATGTTATATTAAAACTAAGATAATGTTTGCCACAATCAATTATAATGCGAGGGGAAAAAAGTAGGATAAATGTCTCAAGCTTTTAATTTGATAAATATGTACAATATTTAGTTAGTTAAATCTTGAGAGAATAAAAATATATATAAATAAAATGATATTTCAGTGGTGTCAAACAAAATTCTTCTGCTAAAAATGATAAATAAATAAAATACATAGTCCAATTAATATGGCACATACTGTCTGGAACTCAGAGAGAATGTGCGTGGATAAATCGATCTTGGGTCGAAGTTTTAAACTAACTATCGACTTCACTTGTAGATATATCGATGATCCACTAGGCAGAGTCCCCTTTAGGAGTTACGACCTTTTATACGATATCTTGCAATATTATACTTTACACTCAATTTCTAAAAAAAAAATGTGTGGTGTCGCGGGACACCCGGTAGAAACGAAGTTCCTTACATATTTCATTAAATATAAATTATAAAATCACACTGCTAAGTACGTATACATTGCTAACTACTTATACATGGCGGAGTTAGAAAAGAGACAAAATTAAAAGTGACGAACTGTTTGTACCTGGCAGAGTTAAGGCAAAATTAAAAGAAAATCATTATTTGTATAATTACAGCAAGTGTCTTACTATAAATATATATTGAATATAAGAAGAAAGTTGATCATGATGAGTTTATAGTGAAAGAGTATGTTTGTTAAAGGAGTTTGGATTAAAATAGGACTGTTTTCTACCTACCCGGCCTATTAATTTAAAATATTATAAAATATATCTCTTCCCTACTCTACAGCTTCTGCTTGTATCAGGGTGAAATTTTACATGATTACATTTTATATATTTACAAAACAAAGTGACATTTTTGACATATATAACAAAAATAATCAAAACAAGTCAAGTAACAGGCTTCCTTAATACGCCGGGGAAGTGTGACGTCACTTACGTAAAAAAGTGTGTGTTGTTAGGTCAGCTGGCTCATAACATTGGATATACGACTGAGTTTTATCAGTGCTATTTTATTTTATTATTATTTTTTAATCAATTATTGGTTTTATCATCTATAATGTATACATTTATTGGCTTATTAATGATGTTACTGATACATGATTAGGTTAAAAACAGTTAAAAAAGCTTTTAATAGAGTAAAAAGAGCACATCTGTGAGTAAGTTATTTTACATCTTCTTTGAGATATTTGTGAGAATTATTTGTTTTATCATCTAAAATGTATACATTTGTTGGCTTATTAATGATGTTACTAATATATGTTAAGGTTAAAAACGGTTAAAAAAGCTTTTAATAGAATGAAAAGAGGAAAAAACTATAAAATGCTCACAGAACTCTAATAAACAATGGTTTGTTATGAGCCAGAAAAGATAACCTGACGAAAAATCGTGGAGGGCGCACGACGTCACAGCAACCTTTGTCACTTTTACGTAACCTCTCTGACGCGACGTATATCACTTTTTCCCGTCTTTTGAGCGTTGCGCGTGAACGCATGGGCGGATAACGTTTTCCGACGAACTCAGCCTGGGCATTAATAAAATGAACATGTGTACCAAATTTCATCTAACTCGGTGTTCTTTTACTCAAGTTATCGTCATCTTTAGATTTCGTGTTAGTCTTGGGCTATCTCCCGGCTTCATTTCACAAAAATCAGATCAGTATTTTTGAATACATACTTGCGTAAATAAATGTATGTATGTTTGTGCGTACGTGGAAAAGAAACAAATGGGCGCAGAAGATTGACAGTTATATGGGACTAACAATGGGATAATTGTGACCTACCATCCAAATTTTATTAATATCAAACGAGTATTTTGCTTCCGAGCTTACCGAAGGTAACGGAAGCTATGTGATCGTTCTGAAGAACGAAAAAGTTTTAGGTCTCCGATTTCAAAAATTCCAAGACAAAAATCCGTTTCTGACATCAGGGATCATTTTTAGTTCCGTGTCTGTCTATCGGCCTGTCGTTCAATTTTTGCGAACCAACATATTATCTTAAAAACTACATGTCCAATTTTAATGTAATTTTGATGGTTGGTCATGAGTTGCCCATTGTTGGTCTCATATAAGTTTCAACATTCTGCGCTTATTTGTTTCTCTTTCACATGCGCACAAACATACCTACATTAATTTACACCTTTAGCTTCAAAAGTACTTATCTGACTTGTATGGAACTTTATTAGTTTATCGAAAGTAACCCGCAGATAGCCCCAGATAACTTTGAACCGTCTGCACTCTTTAACCTTTGCTTAATTGATACTTTAACTCAAGTAAAAAATCAAAACAATTTTGACACATTTAAAAAATTGGGGAAAACCAGTAAACAAATTAGACATAAATGGCTTGTAAAAGCATAAAATCAATAAAGTACGTGATAGGATGCGAGGCTGCTATGTGCCACACCAATTGGCAGTCTATGTTTAGGTATGTGGGACCTATGTCATCAGAAGAAATTATTTGATTTTTATGAAATTTGAATGGTTGGTCGAAAGTATAGCCTGCAGATGGCTCCAGGTTAATTTCAACCGTCTACACTCCTTAAATATTACTTAATTGATAAACTTAAATTAATGTAAAAAATCAAAACAATTTGGACATTTTAAAAAAAAGGGGGGGGGATTAAATATAAAAGTAACATTAATAGGTATTAACAGAATAAAATCATTAAAGTATACAAAATAGAACGCGAGGAAGCTATGTGCCAGACCAAATGAGTATTTTTCTTTAAAACTGTAATCTAATGTGCTTTTAGATAACGAAATTTATTTTCAGTTCAAAGTTAATATTGGACTAAACCTAATAGACAAAAGTTGAATGATTATACAACCAAATTTCATTGTTGCAATGTACAGTGTCTGTCCACCTAGCAGGTCAAATCAGTCAATTACGTCCATTCACGGTTATAATTTATAATTCAATTAGTTACTCAGCTGACTGGTCGCGGTTTGCAAATGACTTCACACCTTCGACCTTGTCCTTAATTATAAGATCAATGGAAACAATTCAACAAGAACAATATGTTACAAATGCACTCACTTTATATACATTCTCCAACGCTTAGTTGTTTCTAATCGTCAAGATGTTTAGATCAAATATAATTTAAACAACCCTGAACAACAGCTGTTTGTAAATAAACGTTCATCTGTCCTAAAAACATGGGAAAGTTTATTATTTAAACAATCTCCATAAAGTTTCTCTTTCACTCAAAGCTAATTTTAAGCTATTCAAGTATTTCTTCAACATGTTCAAGGTGTTAAGATGGCAGACAGTCTTCATAAAATTACTTAAGGTAGGTGGGGGCAAAGGTCCGCACTTTGTGGTTTACGGCTAATTTTGAGCATTTGCTTCCTTTTAATAATTTCTAAATTTCATGTGAATTTTGGCCAACAATGTAAACAATTCAACGAGAACAATGTGTTACAAATGCACTCACTTTATGTACATGGTCCAACGCTTAGTTGTCTCTAATCGTCAACGGTTATTACCCACCTCTAGTATCAATCCAGTACCGGATTTAGGAACGCAGCAGCGTTCCGCCCCGCCAAGTCAAAAAGACAAAATTTCACAAAAGCTGCCAGTGTATATACACTGTAGGTGACAAACTAGGGGTTTTGAGGGTCTGCAGCGTGGAATACGTACGAGCTACCTAAATATTTTTTTCTTTGAAGGCCGTGTCCTGTAGATCAAAATAAAATAAAACAAAGTCGAAAGTAGAAGTAGAGAAAAATAGGTTATAAAATGGTAGTTTTGATGACTTCTTATTCTTATTCTTCCTTCATTTTACGTTGACGCACCTACAGCCTAAACTACTGAACCGATTTTAATGAATGAGGGCTTTTTGGATTGGTCTAGGGTCCCAGTGCATTCCCCCTCCCCCCTCAATTCATTCCTACGCTGAATGTGGAGTGAGAAACCAAGCTAGCGATTAGCAAACAGTCTAAAATGGGTAGAAACCAAGTAAGTGTCATACGAAGTGGTGAGCCTGACAATTATACAGAGGTACACCAGTGTGTTGTGTAGTAGTCTCGTGCTTGTCACATGACGTTTGAATTACTTCTGTTTACGAGTTCATCTTTTAAACCTTTCGAACTTAGTATTATAGGTTTAGTTCAACCTTACTCTCTTGAGTTCAATGGAGAGTTATTTGTTTACTAATACATATTTCTGTATTCTATGATTTTATTTTATTTTATGTTATTATTATTATTTATTAATATTTATTATTATTTTATAATTATTATTATTATTATTATTATTTTATTTTTTTATGTTTCTATGCTTCTACTATCACATTGTTAAGTTCTTTCAATGTCATAGGTCTCGTAGTTCTCTAATCTCCATAGACCTTGTCAAGCTTTTAACTTCACTTCTATTTGACTCTAATGTGTGGGAATAATCAATTCCCGTACAAAAAGTCATGAAATCTGACCAAAAACCACTTGTGTGGTAAAAAAAAAAAACACCCCGCCAGTCTGTGGTCCAAAAAAGTTGTGAAATCAACTTTCTGTCCCGCCAAGTGATGTTGCCACTTTCTCCTGACCCAACACTGTCAACTTAGATACTTATTAGCTTCTTCTCCTTGGCGGTGTGCCTGCTGTACAACCCAAAGTTAACTGGTTGTATTCCACGCATCCTCTGCAAAGAAAGTAGAAGTTGCATGGGGTCATTCCTTAAAAGCTTAAATTGTATATTTCTTTTTTCTATTTTATTTGCTTTTTGATAATGGGAAAAGATTTACAGCAATGCAGTGGCGGATCTAGGGCATTGGGGGCCCCCCGCAAGAACTTTTTGGGGGCCCCTTGCCAAACAAAATTGATGAGCAAAAATAAAAAATAAATCTCTTGCGTTTGAACTGGGGGCCCCCTGACGGTGGGGGCCCTCCTGCCATGAGGGCCCGTGCGGGCCCATAGTTACGCCACTGCAGCAATGATCATTGTGGCATCGAGAAGAAGGCTCTTCTCGATGCCACTTTTAACAACACTGTTAAAAGGCTTTCCTCTCCAATATACGCCTGCATATATTAGATCTAGTTGTCTAGAACTAAGACTATGAGGTGAAAAACTATCTTTCCACACAAACCTCATGTGGCAAACGTGAACGTGAAACAAGAAATTTTATTTGTGTTAGAAGAATATTAAAATTCCAGTTTCTGGAAATGGCAAGGCACATCGCCAAGGAGAAGAAGCTGATAAGTATCTAAGTTGACAGTGTTGGGTCAGGAGAAAGAGCCAACATCACTTGGCGGGACAGAAAGTTAATTTCACAACTTTTTTGAACCACAGACTTGGCGGGGTGTTTTTTTTTACCACACAAGTGGTTTTTGGTCAGATTGATACAAGGCTACGCAGACTTGTTTAAAGGACCACTTCGTGGACTATGACTTCAGCCTTAAGCCCCTCGGATTTATATATATATATATATTTTAAATATATGTATGAGACTCTCACGCATTAGAAGTGAAAATCAAGTTCTAGAGACAGTTGATTTTATGAATTACTTATGTGGAATTCAATTGAAAAATAAAATATTTTCATAAAATGTTAGAGAATAATGAAGAAATGACATGAAAACAACATTTATATAATATATTGTATTATTATAACGTATATTATATTACGCTAACATACCAGTACTGTGTATACCTCCGTAGTGCAATTCGTAGTTAGCATCCATGCCTGTCAGCAGGTCATCAAAGGTTGGTGGATTGAGAACCGTCTTAAAGAAATATTTTTTAATAAAAAATCTATCACTTGGACGAGTCTCGAAACACAAGCTTCTTACATGATTTTGTTTAATCAAAGACAATTTACTCTACCACGCCTAAAGAACTTTCACTTCAAAATAAAAAATAAAATAACAAGATAAAAATTACTAGAACTACTTTTCTAAAACAGATCAATTTTGAAGAAAAGAAGACAAAATCTTATTAGTCCAGGAGATAGCGTGCAAAAAAGTGTCTGACTAACATCAAGATAGAATTTTGTGTATAAGTAAATCTTTTGGTGTCTTTTAAGAATATGTGGTTGGCTAAGTTCGTCTGCGTGACATAGCTTGGCAATAGGTATTTGAAATAAACAAACTGGTGGACAGCGGTCATGTCCCGCCCTTTTTGGTGGACAATGTGATTTTCATGATCCTGACTACTAACTTAGTTAGTAGACCATTAATCAAGTTGATAGTAGTTTGTCACTTAGTAGATGACCTCTTTGTTTTGGAGTAATATTTGACCAAATAACCTATTAAGTGACAAACTATTACCAACTTAATTTTTGATCTACTAAATAATTTCGTACTCATGATCATGAAAATCACATTGTCCACCAAAAAGGGCGGGATATGGCCGCTCCCTACTGGTTTGTTTTTTTTTTCAAATGCCTATTGCTAAGCTATGTCCCGCAGACGAACTTAGTCGACCACATATTTTAAATGGCACCAAAAGATTTATTTATACAAATTTCTAGCTTGATGTTAGTCAGACACTTTTTTGCATTCTATCTCCTGGACTATATTGATTCAAAACTAATTATTAAATTATAATAATAATATTTTAAAAGAATATTTACCTCAATATATACAACAAGAAGAGACGCCACGAGGACAGGAACTAACACTAATACCAGCCAGATGGCGTATGTTTGATATATACACTGGTTCGCCAAACACTTATCCATATCTGTAAATATACTGGTTAAGGAAAAACAACAAAAAACATATGAATAAAATACATGAAACATATTAATTATCAATTTAAAAGTATGTTATAATAATTTAATCAATAATAACGCTTTATATACATAAAGAAAAATAGAAAATAACTTTATAAGAATTCAGGACTAAGGTTATTTCCGGGAGTTAATATAAAGAAATCAAATTTTAGAAATTGTAGGTACCGTAATTTTAGAGATCAACATTTGTATTGTTTGAAAATTTTAAGATGGGTTTCATTTTAAAGGTAATTTAAAATTTTGATCACAAATATGTATCGCGTTTCCAAGGGCGGCCAATACTTCTAAAAGAATCAAATAAGTGTAAACTTAAGATACCAAAGGATAGTAATATTATCCAAAGTGAACTTTTTATAAATATTTTATTTTAAATAATTTCAAGACAAAAATAACTTTTTATATTCTACGTTTTTAAATTTTCTGTTGAATCGTATATAATGTTGATGATATAATTGTTATTGTTACCTATATAATATATAATGTTAGTGGAAAAAAAATAGTTCCGAATTTAGTTACTTCTACTTCACATAAATGACAAACATCTAGAGAGCTGATCTTAAACCTATAAAAGGACAAATCTTTGTACAACGGATCTCCCCAACACCAAATCTAAACCATGCCATCGATATATTTGAAATAATATAATCGATAAATAATATAATCGATATTTCCTGCTGTCATTCAATGTTTATCTATCACAAATTTGAAACCCGTCAAAATGAAGATTGCGTAAACATGGGACATGGCAAAAAAAAAAAAAAATAACTTGCGGATTTTTTCCGAACTAACTTTCCGTACAGCAAAATTTGCTAAAAACCAATTAATTCTGCTGAAAGATGGCTAAAAGTATTAAACTAATGCATTGTCATCGTGTTCTGAGGTATGCTAAAAGTTTCAAATGTCTAGCTATTCGGGAAGTTAGTTAGAAATCGATTGCCAGATTTGTACCGGACAAACAAACAAACAAGAAAGCATGCTAATAAAAACGTAGTAAAAAATAATGTTCTATTTATGAATTTTTTAGCTGGCAAGTACTTGACGAGATTTTATAAACATCCATTTATAAATAGATAGGTATTTACTTTGGTAATGATAAGTTGATATTTACTTTGGTAATTAGTACGTTGGTAAAGTATATATCTAATTATAATGGAAAAAAATCAGTAGGTAATTGTTTTCCCTCGCTTATATTAGGCTTCCTAATTATTTTAGAAGAAAAAAATACGTGTGGTGTCGCGGGACACCCGGTAGGAACGAAGTTCCTTACCTTTTTTATTAAATATAAATTATAAAATCACACTGCTAAGTTCATATACGTTGCTAACTACTTATAATACATGGTGGAGTTAGAAAAGAGACAAAAAGTAACTAAATGTTTGTACCTACCAAAGTTAAAGCAAACTTAAAAGAAAAGCTTTATTTGTACCATTAAACCAAGCGTCTTACAATAAATATGTATTGAATATTGAGAAAAAATTTAATCATGGTGAGTTTATAGTTAAAAGAGTATGTATGTAGTTAGCAGGAAACAGGACTGATTTCTACCTACCCGGCCTACTAATTTAAAATATTATAAAATATATCTCTTCCCTACTCAAAAAAGTCTGCTTGTATGAGGTTGAAATTTTACATGCCTGTTTCAATTGTACTTTAGACGATGTGTAAGAAGTTTTATTAAAATCGTTACGTTAGAACGTAAAATATCGGCAAAAATGTTGTATTCTTTATTTTAAACGTTTTGGTCCGCTTTAATAAATGTATCGATCTTTATCACTTCATAGCAGTGTCGGTCATCGTTATACTAAAAAAAATTATTTAAAAAAATTGTTTGTCTCATTAAATAGATGAAGTTTTTCCCCGTCCTAAAATCCCAATTTTAAATTTGAAGCTTACGTTTAAAGCGAGCGTTGACGCGTTTCGAGCGTGAACGCTTGAGTGGATAACATTGTCGAACAAACTCTGTCTGGGCATTGGTAAAATGAACATGTGTACAAAATTTCAACTAACTCGGTAATCTTTTACTCAAGTTATCGTCATCAGTAGATTTCGTGACGGTTGGTTTTGTGACGGTGATTTTGTGACAGTGATTTTGTGACGGTGATTTTTTGACGGTGATTTTGTGACGGTCATTTTTTTCGGATTAACTCCCGGGCTCCAAGTAGGTGCCATAAGGAACTTAGTTCCAAAAATTAGGTAAAAATTGTGCGTTTTATACGCGGAATTTTACGGGATATCCATACCTGCAATAAAACAAATGGTAAAGCAGTTGATGAAACTATGAAACTTTTAGACCTGACGCTTATTTAGAGATAAAATTATAAAAGAAATACAAATACGAGTAGTTGAATTAGCTAGGTTGTTGCAGGTCGGAATCTTGGACTCGAGGGATAAGGCAATTAGAAGCTTTTTGCTTCCGTTCCAAAGTCTCTCAATCTGTTGATTAGGATACGGATTAGTCGCCCTTCCAAGTCCTTCTAAGCTTTTTCCCCTTTAAGCCCTCTGGTATTGATTGAAAACAAGAAGCCTTTAATTAGTTTTGCTGCCAGAAAGGGGGAAAGGGGAAAGTGTCACGAAGAATCAAACTCGACGGTAGAGTGAAGGAGTTGGACAGTGTTTTTGAGAAGGAGAAAACGAGTGAGGAGATGTAGTATTAAAGAGGGATTTTGAGAGGCTCCGAGATCAAACCTGCAAAACCTCTGCTAACTGTCACCACCTCACTTCTTTAAACAGGGGATCTGGAAGGGCGGAGCCTAGAGCAACATGGAGGGGGAAGTGAGAAAAGGAGGTCGTGGCGGTGAGAGTTGATGTAGAGGGGAATCAGAGGAATCTTTCAATTTGAAAAGTAAATTCACTAAAGGATTCAGAAGGGGGGTTGGGCTGATGCTTGACAAGAAGGAAGAGAATGTTTTGTAACTGGTTGTATTTGGTAATGAAGAGAGCTGACGAGGATAATGAGAGATAGAGAAGACAGGGTCGGAGTGTGATCAAGAGAGGCATAAAGATACCTCCACAGTAAAGATACCTCTTAGTTCTTCCTAATACAATAAATCGCACTACCGCGCGAAGACTGTTACATCTCAAATAATTGAGTTTTCAGAAATACGAGTTTAAAGTTTTTACGTTTTTTAAAACTAACTATTTCATTCATAGTTTGAGTTATTTTTATTTATTTTCTAAATTGATTATCTATACATATGCAACTTTATTGCCTGCTAGTCCGTATAATTTTATTTAATTCAATACTACTTAAAATTTATTGAAATATAAATTTAGTCAGAGATATAACCTTCTTCGAGTAACTTAATACGAAATAAAGTAGATGTTACCATTATATTATTTATTGCTTCAACATATTTTTGTAATTTGAAGGTAATATTACGCAGCTATTCTACACAGATCCCACACCCTACAGTGCACGGGTCGGGTCTGTCAGACCCAGGGTGTCAGACTCATTAGCAAAACACTGATAAGGGAGGTTCGTATAACACCATCCCTTCTTATACCTTCAAGTCAAACTAACCTTCCTCAGTTCAGTACCATATTTTGAACAATTCACAATTCACATAATTTATTCCTGTCTATTTTTTTTTTTTTTTTTTTTTTTAAATTACAAAAAAAATTATCATTTATTTTTATTGATAAATGATTTTTTTTTTTCTAAAAAAAAAAATATTTAAATAATAAACTATCTTAATTTTTTTTTTTTTTTTTTTTTAAATGGGTCTGACAGACCCTATCCGTGTACAGGTGCAATTTTTTTCACCCAAGAACTGCAGGGTTTAGTAGGTTCAGAGATAGATGAAAGTATTAGTAACTTAGTAAATGTGAGGGAATAATATTATAAAAAAAATCAACATGAACAAGAGTATAATTATATTTTTTTCATAATAAAAAAATAACACTTTTTAAGAGTAAAAGTAATATGCACATCATTTACCTATGGAGTAGTAATATCAAAAAAAAATCATTATTTTTTTCTTAATACAAAGTTTTAACCCAAATTATATACTTTATACATCACAACCTCAGTTGATCTTAGTGTTAATAACTTACTTGCAATATTATAATTACTAAAAAACTAAAATTTACTACTCAGTCTACTTAACCTATGACAAGAGTTTTTATCATCTTTTAGCGCTAGTTCTAATATGGTAAGACTCCTACCAGCAAAAGTCATCTAAAAAATAGAGAATTCATTAAAACAATGATGAATCATACGCAATCATTTTTATTGTTAAATGTTGCCAGGGTTTTTTAATGTTTATATTTGGATTGTTTTTGTGTCAAAGAAAATATAATGGCAGACTCGTTTAAGATTCGAAGAAAAGAGTTTCATTTTTTGATTAATAATAATTTAAGTATTTTAAGTGTAAGAACTTATAGTTCAATTGAGTTGTTCTTACATTTATGGCGACCGTGACAGGACATGGAAAGAACTAAGAAAGCGAGGAGGATTGCACGAGCGAACTTCACTAAAGTATTTAACAAAATCGAAGAGGAGTTAAAGGCTGCAGTTCCATCGTGCGTAATTCTAGAATCACAGTTAGAATGGCTAGAAAAGAGGTTCAAAGAGTTAGACGCCTTGCAGACCCAGCTTATCAACCTCATGATGGATGAAGATATACCTGAGGAGGAGATAGAAAAGGAAATCGACGTAGAATACGAGGCTAAGTATTTTGAATGCAATATTAAGATTAAGAATATACTTGAGGGGGCAAAGACATCTATGGTAGTTCAAAAAGGCTCTGGCTCCCTTAGCTCTCGCAGAGTAAAACTTCCTCCAATCGAACTTAAAAAGTACGATCTTGAGGTAAAAATTATTGGTTGAGGGTAAAATGATTGGTTAGAATTTTGGAGTGGATTTAGGTCAATCCATTTAGATAGTGAGTTGACGGGGGAGCAAAAATTCCAATATTTATTGCAATCTTTTAAAGACGGGTCTAGAGCTAGAGAATTATTGGAAAGTTACCCTCCAACTTCAGAAAATTACGATAAGGCTCTAGATAGCCTTAAATCTAGGTATGGGACGGAAGACCTTTTGATTGAGGTCTATGTTCGAGAGTTGATAAACCTAGTTTTAAGTAATTCTAAAGTTAAGTTATCGCTTGCACAGCTGTACGATAGGTTAGAGACGCAGCTAAGGGCTTTAGAATCACTGGGTGTAACAAAAGAAAAATATGCAGCTATATTGTATCCACTGGTAGAGTCCAGCTTACCAGAGGAGACGTTACGTGCATGGCAAAGAACATTGGCGTTAGCAAACCCTGAGCTTAGAGCAGCGGGGGGAGATACTGCAGTTAGCAAACTGACCAAGCTAATTCAGTTTATAAGATCGGAAGTAGAAAGTGAGCAACGCATACAATTGGCGATAGCAGGGTTCGGAATTTTAGATAGTTCTGGCCAAAGCAAACATTCCGATAAAAAGCTAAGTGTTGCAAAAACAGAGAGTAAGGTCGCTACACCAACTGTGTCAAATTTATTAGCACCGGTAAGAAAAGAAGTAAGATCGGGAGGAGAGAGCAAGTTTTGGTGCAAATGCGTTTTTTGTGAACTAAAACATGAAAGTAGGGACTGTCTTAAGGCGAAAGCAATATCTTTGGAAGAAAGAACACAAGCTGTAATTGCCAAAAAACATTGCTTCCGTTGTTTACGTCCAAACCATATAGCAAAATTTTGTAAGGTTCGAGTTAGGTGTATGGTTTGTGATAGGGGGCATTTTGAGTTAATGTGTCCTGAAATTAATAAAAGTAAAACTTTCAAAAAAGAAGATAAACGAAGAAATACGATAAAGAAGATTCGGTATTAAGTAATCAGAGAGGTATCAGAGGAAATCCTTCATTAAATACGTGTTTAGAAAAGGGGCCAAATTTAATTTATAGCATTAAGTTAATAACAAATTTGTTAAAGAAAATAGTAGGTAGGGCAGTTTTAAGTTTTGAGGAGATGAGTACCGTTCTTTGCGAGAGCGGGGAGTCAGTCCAGTACAGCTGATTTGAACGAAGTAGTAACTCTGAATAAAAGACTCTGCCATCAAAAATATTGGATTGCCTCAAGACGCGGGTTCGCAATAAGTATATCGGGATGTTAAACACCAAGAGAAAACACATTGATGCTAAGAAAAGGATTGAATAGCCACTCTCTCTCAATATTGAACAAGACAGAGATGGCGGCCGACGGCTGATCAAGCAGAAGACTGCATCAGGAGAGATGACCAGACCTGTACAAAGGTTATACCATGCAGGAGATATATTCTAAAGAAATGCAGGCTGGATCCAGCTTCTCGGTGTGGAGGATGTTAAATGTTGCCAGGGTTTTTTAATGTTTATATTTGGATTGTTTTTGTGTCAAAGAAAATATAATGGCAGACTCGTTTAAGATTCGAAGAAAAGAGTTTCATTTTTTGATTAATAATAATTTAAGTATTTTAAGTGTAAGAACTTATAGTTCAATTGAGTTGTTTTTACATTACTGTGTAATTCCGTTTACAGACTATAGCCTGGTTTAAATTATTTGAAATTATCAGAACAAAAAAAAGAACGAAAAAAAAAATGAACCAATTCTTAACTTATACAAAAATATTGGTATTTAATTATTTGTTATGACAACTAGAGGAATTAATGAAAATTGACTCAGTTGAATAACGTGATATCTATTCCATTAGAGAGTTATAAATCAAATATTGAGTAAAAATTTACAAACGAAGAACGTTATAAATAAAGATAAAACAATAATATTTTTAGATTTTGACATACCTTTCAGTCGATGATAGTTATATCTCAGGATATAACTATATTCGACGTGAGTCAACCTTGACTGTCCTGTTATAACTAAGAGTCTCGAGATGTCACCTTCTTCGTATGATACTACTATCCCTACTCCCCCACTCGAAGAGCGCAACTTACTCTCTCAAGCGGCTAATATTTGAGTTATTGATATAACGGTCTTACTACCAGATAGAGCTCGCTTTTCTGCGTCTGACGGTGGACATAACTCAAAACCGATAAAAATTGAGATGTAACAGTCTTCGCGCGGTAGTGCGAAATATTCCCCTTAGTTATTTCTAACACAGTAGAAGGTACCTCTAAGTTTTTGCTAACATAGTAAAGATACCTCTTTGTTCTTTCTAACATAGTAAAGATTCCTCTTAGTTCTTCCTAACACAGTAAAGACGCCTCTAAGATCCGCATAACACAATGAATATTCCCCTTAGTTCTTTTAACATATAAAAGATGCCTCTTAGATCCTCCTATCCTAACACAATGAATATTCCCCTTAGTTCTTTTAACATAGAAAAAATGCCTCTTAGATCCTCCTATCCTAACACAATGAATATTCCCCTTAGTTCTTTTAACATAGAAAAGATGCCTCTTAGATCCTCCTATCCTAACACAATGAATATTCCCCTTAGTTCTTTTAACATAGAAAAGATGCCTCTTAGATCCTCCTATCCTAACACAATGAATATTCCCCTTAGTTCTTTTAACATAGAAAAGATGCCTCTTAGATCCTCCTATCCTAACACAATGAATATTCCCCTTAGTTCTTTTAACATAGAAAAGATGCCTCTTAGATCCTCCTATCCTAACACAATGAATATTCCCCTTAGTTCTTTTAACATAGAAAAGATGCCTCTTAGATCCTCCTATCCTAACACAATGAATATTCCCCTTAGTTCTTTTAACATAGAAAAAATGCCTCTTAGATCCTCCTATCCTAACACAATGAATATTCCCCTTAGTTCTTTTAACATAGAAAAGATGCCTCTTAGATCCTCCTATCCTAACACAATGAATATTCCCCTTAGTTCTTTCTAACATAGAAAAGATGCCTCTTAGATCCACCTAACACAATGTATATTCCCCTTAGTTCTTTCTAACATAGAAAAGATGCCTCTTAGATCCTCCTAACACAATGTATATTCCCCTTAGTTCTTTCTAACATAGAAAAGATGCCTCTTAGATCCACCTAACACAATGTATATTCCCCTTAGTTCTTTCTAACATAGAAAAGATGCCTCTTAGATCCTCCTAACACAATGAATATTCCCCTTAGTTCTTTCAAACACAGTTAAGATACCTCTTAGTTCTCTCTAACTGTACCCTGGTAGGCTGTACGTAGCTGGTTATTGCCGCTGAGAAAGACTTTAGTGTAGTGTGGCGCCTTTGTCGTATCATTCTTTCTCTGTTTCCAGTGGGTAGAGTACTACCCGCCCGATCGCACAGTTCGCGGGACTTACTGCGCGGGGCATACTGAGTAGAGGTTGATGCACGATTCCATAGAGTCCCACTCCCTTAAAGTAAAATCATTTTCTTTCAGGTATAACCGTAACTTCACTTTGCTTTGTTTCATGTCCCATACTTCCCTATTTCTTTCCTTTTTTTTTTACACTTTATTACCTTTCGGCTACATTTTACCATGCATTCGGGTTGTATAACCCATCTATCTTGTATCTCTGAGTGGCTTTGGGTAGACAGACCAGGACCCCTTTAGTAATCAGTCCCACAGGGTCCCGTTGGATTCTGGGCAGCTTTTAACCTTTTACTCCCTCTGGAATACATCAGTAAAATTTTGTTAATTTTTGTTTTTTACCCACCGGGTTGTGTTTTGCCGTTTAAGTCTCTAGTGGTCTCACGAGGCAACGTGGGTGAGCCAATGAGAATCATTACCTGTGTTACCTACTAGTGGGTACCGTGGATACTTCCTATTATGTTTTTATGTAATTTTTTTTTATTTTTACTATTTCTTTTTTTGTTTAGTGGAATCACTCATCGTGACCGAGTGTACCAGGGGCAGTTAGGCCAGCCATTTAATCTGTACAACCGAGGGTTAGGTCAGAGTTGGGAGTGTCCTCTAAACGGGTAGTATACCCTTTTCTATTTAGTGGACTAACACTTAACGTAAACAGTTGGACAGAGAGAGGGAGAGCTGTATTCGTTATTACGTGGAGTTAGGCCAGTTAAGGACCGCGTTAGTCTCACCCTATCTATAGTTTGTTTTATTTTGTTTAAAATCAGTAAATTCTATAAATTCTTTTCAATTGGTTTGAGTCACCAGTTGATACTGACCCTTTCACTGGCGTCCAACCACACTTTTGCAAACAACATTTCAATTTGTACTCATCAGAATATTATATATTTTTTCTCTATTATAATATTTTTTAAATGGATATTTTCCATAACTAAATTTCTCTTTTATTTTGTCTGTGTTCCTACTATCTACCAACATTTGTTTTAATTAATTCACACAAGTGAAGTTCTCCTGCTTGAACAGAACAGTGGAACCTTTCTCAGAACTGAGAATCTACCTTGTAGGCAATTTGTTAATTGTATGTGCCCTTAGGGGCTGCATATAACACATTAAAGATACCTCTTAGTTCATTAGAATTCAGTAAAGATACCTCTTAGTTCATTAGAATTCAGTAAAGATACCTCTTAGTTCATTAGAATTCAGTAAAGATACCTCTTAGTTCTTTAGAATTCAGTAAAGATAGCTCTTAGTTCTTTAGAATTCAGTAAAGATGCCTCTTAGTTCTTTAGAATTCAGTAAAGATACCTCTTAGTTCTTTAGAATTCAGTAAAGATACCTCTTAGTTCTTTCATACTTAGTAGTAGTGGTAGTCTAGTACTTCCTACTAGAACGGGTAGGACGAATCACTTGTTCGAACCTTGCAATTAGGCCATCACTTAGGCCCTTTTTACGCGCCGTGGTGGTGAGTTCCAGCTACTTCACACATCATACATTTGTACATTGTACCGCCGAAGCGAGTATGGTGTGGTCATTAGTAAGCTATAAAAGCGTGCGTCAAAGCGTGGGGGAAGAGTCTCCATAAAGGGTGTCCCTCGCCCTGCACCGTCCTCGAACCATAGATACAAATTACATCATCATGACACAGATCGGACCCACATCAAAGAGTGGGGGAAGAGTCCCCATAAAGGGTGTAACTCGCGATAGTCCGCGATTCATTGATGCAATTCAGAGTATCATGGCACGGGATCGAACCCACGACCTCGAGTTGCCTCGACTTATTGATAGCTGAGCGAGCGCCTTATGATGCTCGGCTACCCTGGCTCCCTCTTTCCAACTTAGTAAAGATATGTGTTCGTTTTTATAGGATTAAACAATACATTTCTTTGTCAAAAAGAAAGTAACGTTATGTGGCAAGAATTCAGTAAAGTAACTTTAATAATTAAAATAATAATTAAATTTGTGTCTTTATTAATCTAAATTTAAAGAAACGCGTCACTCGAAGGTAGTGACATCTATATGTCAATGTTCCTTAATCTTTGGAACATCCACTATTTTAATTATTTTTTTATTTTTTATTTATTTTTATTTATTTTTTTATTTATTTTTTTACTAATTTTCATCCACTAAAGCAGTACCGGAAAGGCGTTCTGTCCCCAGTACACCCTGCAAAACTGTCTTCCAAATGAATTGACTACGCGTTGTATGACCGATAAACATGTTTCTTGATATTATAATAAGTTTGTACTTTCTTCCGCAAAAAATGTTATTTAGTAACAATAACCTGTTAGACAATTTAAGCATTTTGAAACCTACTGACTTTAAACAATGGTGTTTTTTATGTTCAATTCTTTTTTCAAGTTAATTCCACAGGTCTGTTATCGAAATTATAATCTTTATGAGTATTCTCTTGCCAGAAAACAAAAGAAATAAAAACAAATAGTTTTATTTCTCTCTCTTGAATAAGACTAAATTAATGAAAATAAAATCAACACAATGGGCTGTAGAATTCTTACGATATTTTATTGTTATCATTTAATTATTATTATAGAAACATTATCATTAAGCTTTAAAAATAAATAAAAGTAGATTATATAAATAAATATCTTACATAGCCCGTTAACAATTATCAAATTGTACTACGAAATAAATACTTTTGTAATTGCATAATTTCAGTATAAAGGAGTTAATTGATTAGGGCAGCGGTTCTCAACCTGTGGTTCGCGAAAATGTGTAAGGGGTACTCGGTGAACCAAAAAAAGTTATTTTGTTTACTTTTCTATCAAATAAATAAAAACTTTCTAGTAAAATGTCAATTAAAAAAAAAATGTTTGCGATTAATATTACCTATTTCCAGCTGTTTCTATGGTGTAGCAATATTAGCAGTTGTTAAACAACACTTTATCTAATATAAAAAGTGTTTATAACAATAAGGGGTTGTTTTTAGAGGGTACGCACAGTTAGTTATAAAAAAAGGGGTACGTGGGTTGAGAAAGGTTGAGAACCGCTGGATTAGGGAATAAGGTAGACGTACAGCATAAGATTGTATGGTATAAAAAAGGGCTTTATAAAGGAAAACTGGCAGTATAACTAACTTATAGTACGTACACTATACGTATAGTACCTATAATATAAGACCGAACGGAATAAGAAGTATGTCTTTCCAAAGGAAGACTTATTGTAGAAGAACGTATGAAATAAGAATGGCATTTCTAAAGGAAGGCCGACAGTATAACTAACGTATACTACGTATACTATACGTATAGTCCGTAAATTACGCGTATAGTACGTATAATATAAGATCGTTCGGAATAAGAAACAGGTCTCAAAAGGAAGACGTATAGTATTAGAACGTACGAAATAAGAAATGCATTTCTAAAGGAAGTCCAACAGTATAACTAACGTAAATTACATATACTATACCTAATACATATAGTACAACTATAACTAATACAGTATAACTAACGTATAGTACAACTATAACTAACGTATAGAACAACTATAACTAACGTATAGAACAACTATAACTAATGTATAGAACAACGATAACTAACGTATAGAACAAGTATAACTAACGTATAGAACAACTATAACTAACGTATAAAACAAGTATAACTAACGTATAGAACAAGTATAACTAACGTATAGAACAAGTATAACTAACGTATAGAACAAGTATAACTAACGTATAGAACAACTATAACTAACGTATAGAACAACTATAACTAACGTATAGAACAACTATAACTAACGTATAGAACAACTATAACTAACGTATAGAACAACTATAACTAACGTATAGAACAACTATAACTAACGTATAGAACAACTATAACTAACGTATAGAACAACTATAACTAACGTATAGAACAACTATAACTAACGTATAGAACAACTATAACTATCGTATAGCACAACTATAACTAACGTATTGTACGGAAAATATAAAACCGTACGAAAGATGAAATATAGGTATTTCTAAAGGAAGATAGACGTATAGTGGAAGAACGTACGAAATAAGAAAGGCATTTCTGAAGGAAGGCTGACAGTATCACTAACGTATAGTACTTATGTTAGTCAGTTAAATATTACTCCAAATAAAAAAAGGTCACCTACTAAGTGACAAATTACCATCAACTTGATTATTTTGGTCTACTAACTAAGTTCGTAATCAGGATCATGAAAATCACATTGTCCACCAATATGGGCGGGACATGGCCGCTCCACCGGTTTGTTTTTTTCAAATGCATATCTCCAAGCTAAGTCCTGCAGACGAACTTAACCAACCACATATTCTTAAAAGGCACCAAATGATTGACTTATACACAAAATTCTAGCTTGATGTTAGACACTTGTTTCTACGCTATCTACTGGACTGTAACCCCATGTCCTCAGGAGGTAGTTAGTTAGTAATGTCATAGGTAAAGAAATGATTCAAGATAATTAAAGAAAAAACCGCGAACTGCTCTAGGATTTACAGGACGCTTTAAGGATATAGGTTAGGATTGACCGTTGTTTATCTCTTTGTTATGTTATGATTGGTCTAGGATACAAGAAACTAGATAAAATAAGAGGGAAAAAGAAATGGAATCGAGAAAGGTAGAAAGGATTGCAACAACGCTTATCTTTAAGTCTGTACTAAATAATAGGGGATTTCTTTCTGCTTTCTCAGTAGTTTATTTTCAAATACTACTTCTAATCTTAAAACGTTTTTACCACAGAGGTTAACATAATACTATAGTATTACTTTAACCGCTAATCTATGGTTTTGACAAAGTTAATCTATGGTTTTCTACAACTCAACTATTTTAACATTGCATTTGATTTTATTTAATTGTATTATATAAGGTGGGAATGCGCATTGGGAATGGTTACACTTTATCAGGATATTAAACTAAATAAAAACTCCATAATCTCTATTATAATCAGCTGAAAATTAACTTTATTGATAAAGAAAGCATTAAAATGACAGCTGTTCAATATATTTAGAATTAAGTAAAACAATCCATCGGACTGAGACAACGCGGAAAAACTTTTTTATTTCCAGTAGGAGGAAAACGTTATGATTTTGAATTTGTTTAGAGGGACTAAAGTAAGTCTTTTCATCCCTGAACTCAAAAAGTAAAAGTAGGGCGAAAAAGTAAAGTAGGACAAAAAAGTAAAGATTGCAACTTAATTATTTTATAAATAGTAGAAAATGAATGGCTAATGTAATGAAGTTGTTAAAAATCAGGTTAGCGTCATTGATTTTTTTTGCATGTTTATCTTTGTTTATAACCTGCATCTAAATAACCTTCTATTTAAGTTTAATATCAATTCTTATTTGTTTCTAATATTAAATCTCTTATATCTGCTATTAAAAGTGCTAATAATTATTGTTATTTATTAAAATAAAAAATATTAACTGTGCAATGGACGAAAATGTGCATCTTCTTCCTACTGGAGATTAAATATTGTATGAGTTGTGAGCTAATTAGAGTTATTCCCTCGGCTGCACCTCGGGAATTAAAGAATCTAATTCCCTCGGCTTCGCCTCGGGATTTAGGGACCATGGTTCCTTCGGCTTCGCCTCAAGATCCAACTTTTTCGCTCAGGGAATAATGGCTTACTTTACTCCCTAGGTGCATAAATAACTATTATATACCCGTTCATATTTTTATTGTAATGCTTCATCCACACTCAGGAGACATTTTACCTCACATACTATTCTTATGCAAGGAATACTTACCAGTTAAAAATGTTTTGAAGGGAAAAATTATTCTGAGTGAGAGGCCGCCTAATGGGCACTTAATTTACTTGGTTATCCACCTTAAATTACTTTTATATGGTAATTATCATGTCACAATAGTTAATTAGACTAAATGATATCGCCTTTGTACACATAAGTGTGATGTTCCATTATACTCAAGTTCATTGGACTAAATATCCCTTTGTCCTAATAGTTATATTGACATAAGGTGTTGACACATACTTTGTGTCAACTGACAAGTTGTCAGATATAATTTATATTTATATATTGTAAATATACAGCCCAGTCTAAAGCCGGCCTTACACCTTGCGATTTGTCGGTGCAATCTGAAGGAAGATAAATCGCACGATATATCGTTGCAACCTGGGAGCGTTTACACCACACCGATTTCTACCCCAATCTCTGACCCAATCTTCCTTAATAGACAAGCTGCAGTGTTGCCACTAAATTAATTTATTTATGATTATTTTAAGACCTAATATTTTCTGTAATATTTTTATTTCTATTTTATCTTTTTACTACATTCTTTTTTATAAATATAATCTATTATGAGTATTAATAAACCTTATTTTAGTAATACCCATTTATTTTATAAATTATTATTTATTTTATACCTTATTCTATAAATTCGTAATATTTTTAAGGTAAAATGCTCAAATAATTTACGTTAAAGATTATATATAAAACAAAAAAAGTTTTTTTTATGTGTTGCGAGGATTTTGGGCGCGGCTTAGCCTGAAAGCAAACCAATTTTTGCTGCCTAGGCAGTAAATTTAGTAGAATATATGTAGTGGAATGAAGGTAGAGATCGGGGTTGGCCCGCAGGTTGTACAACCTCCCTTTACACGAACCGACTTGTCGTCACCGATCTCACAGATTGAATAGGTTTTGCTTCGATCTACAACCCAACCCCAACCCCGACATCGTTATACAATTTTCATTTACACCTTACGATATATCGGTGCGATTTATTGTTCCAACCAGATTGCACCGACAAATCGCAAGGTGTAAGGCCGGCTTAAGACTAACCATACAATAAGGTAGTTATTCTTAAGATAGATCAGGTGTAAACAAATATGGGGTACGTTATCAATTAAATGTTTGTCACATGATACCGGGGGTGTGAACCTAGTAAATCAGTTTGAATATGAAGACAACATAGAAAATTTAATAATTTTTCCAATCTTAGATAGAAATAAAAACAGACTGCCAATTAGTGTGGCACATAGCATCCTCGCATCCTATCATGTACTTTATTGTTAAATTAACATTGAAATTATTGTTATATTGTTTATTGGGTAAAAACTATTAATAGTTTTAGCGATCTTTAACACTTCATAGCGGTGTCGCTGTTGGTTTTACTAAAAAATTGTATTTGAAAAAAATGTTCGTCTCATTGAATAGATGGAGTAAGATTTTTTCCCCGACCTAAAATTCCAATTTTAAATTTGAAGTTCAGGTTTACGCAAGATTTGCTCGTGAACGCTTGGACGGATAACGTTTTCCAACGAACTCGTACTGGGCATTGGTAAAATGAACATGTCTACCAAATTTCATCAAAATCGGTCGACATTTACTCAAGTTATCGTCGCACGTTTCATAATTCGCTGACACACAGACCGACAGACAGACAGACACGAGACCAAAAATGTTCCCTGATGTCTGAAACGGATTTCTGTCTTGGAATTTTTAAAATCGGAGGCATAAAAGTTTTTCGTTTTCAAAAGTGAACACAATGCTTCCGTTACCTTCGGTAAGCTCGGAAGCAATAAAATGAATTTTTCAATAGCTTCCGAGCTTAAAGGTAGCTATATGATCAGTCTGAAAATGAAAATACTTTATGTCTCCGATTTCAAAAATTCAAAGACAGAAAGCCGTTTCAGCCCATCAGGGAACATTATTTTTTGTTCCGTGTCTGTCTGTCGGTATGTCGCTCAATTTTTGTAAACCAACATATCTTAAAAACTACTCGTCCGATTTTAATGAAATTTGGATGATAGGTAATAATTAGCTCATTGTTGGTCCCATATAAGTTTCAAAATTCTGTGATAATTTATTTCTCTTCCACATGCACACAAACATACATTTATTTACACCTATATCTTCAAAAGTACTCATCTGAATTTTATGAAATTGGGATATGGTTTGTCGAAATTAGCCCGCAGATACCCACTGATTAATTTTAACCGTTTGCGCTCTTTAAATTTTGTTTAATTGATACTTTAATACATGAAAAAGATCAAAACAATTTTGACAGATTTAAAATACCGGGAAAAAAATAAACCTATAATATTAGGTTTTAAAAGCATAAAATCATTAAATTTAAAACAAAAATATGACGCGAGGAAGCTATCTGTCACATTAATTGGCAAAGCATTTTTACTACGTTTTTATTAGCTTGCATTCTTGTTTGTTTGTTTGTTTGTTTGATTGATTGTTTGTTTGTTTGTTTGTTTGTCCGGTACAAATCTGGCAATCGATTTCTAACTAACTTCCCGAATAGCTAGACACTTGAAACTTTTAGCATAGCTCAGAACACGATGACAATGCATTATTTTAATACTTTTAGCCATCTTTCAGCAAATTTTGCTGTGCAGAAAGTTAGTTCGGAAAAAATCCTCAAGTTATTTTATTTGTATTGCCATATCCAATATTTACGCAATCTTCATTTTGACGGGTCTCAAATTTGTGATAGATAAACATTGAATGACAGCAAAACAGGAAATATCGATTATATTATTTATCGATTATATTATTTCAAATATATCGATGACACGCATTAGATTTGGTGTTGGGGAGATCCGTTGTACAAAGATTTATCCTTTTATAGGTTTAATCAGCAGCTCTCTGGATGGTTGTCATTTATGTGAAGTAAATAAATTCGGAACTATTTTTTTTTTTTTTTTCACTAACATTATATATTATATAACAATAACAATTATATTATCAACACTACATACGAATCAACAGAAAATTTAAAAACGTAGTATATAAAAAGTTCATATTATCTTGAAATTTTTTAGAAGTAAATCTTTAAGCTATATATATATATATATATATATATATATATATATATATATATATATATATATATATATATATATATATATACAGTAAAACCTGCTAAAGTGACCACCCGTGTATATTGACCACCTGGTCAATATGACCACTTTTTCATGGTCCCTTCAGGAATTCACTATTTCCTGTACATTTTCTTCTGCTTATTGTGACCATCTGCCTATATTGACCAGTGACCATCTTCTTCTGGTCCCTTGAAGTAAATTTATTTCGGTTAAAGTGACCAAAGTAAAAAAAAAAAAAAAAACATTAGTGAGAATACCTATTAGAATTTTGAAACATTCAGTTTTTAATTTACTTTCTTAGAACTAGTTATTGCAATATCAATAAAACCCTCTTTACTTTTTTTTATAGGAATTATTTGAAGGATTTATATCAAGGGAATCAGTAAAATGAAATAATTCTTGCTGGTTCTAAGAGTTAACTATATAGAGTACATCATTTCTCTGTATTTTTTTTTTTTTTCACTTCATCCTCATTTCTTTGGAATATCTCCTCTTCTGTTTTTATTTTATTTCTAGCTCAGTTCTTAGTATGATTTAGAAAGTAAACAGTTAAAAGGAGTAATTTTTTAAATTTTTGTTTTTTCATGTGCATTGTGTATTTTGCACTGAAATGACCTTAAAAAAATGTTTAGATTTTACTATTAAACAGTAATCAGTACAATACATGATTTTTTTTTTTTTTTTTTACCTTTTTAAAGATAAATGTCTCACCTCATTTTTTGCATAAATTGTAAAAAATAGCAAATCATATTTCAGAAAATATGATCTAATCATATTTGCTTTGGCTATTAAAAAGTTAATTTTACGTGGAGAGACTATTTTATTTTTCCATATTTCAGAAAGGTTTAATTTTACTTAAAAAAAAAAAATTGTGTGACTATTCCATAAATGTTCCTTTCCGCCCTTTACATATGTAACATTATAAAAAGTCAAGAATGAGCAATTATTTTTTTACTCATTTTGGGTATGTTGACCACCTGCCTAAGGTGACCAGTTTTGGTCGGTCCCTTCGGTGGTCACTATATCCAGGTTTTACTGTATATATATATATATATATATATATATATATATATATATATATATATATATATATATATATATATATATATATATATATATATATATATATATATATATATATATATATATATATATATACTTGGTTTAATTAATATTTCTTTTCATTCCCGAGTTTATATATTTGATTTAAGAAAACAAACATTTTCGTTGGAGTTAAATAAAAAAAACTATAAGGAGAAGAGAAAGGGATAAGAAGGAGGTAATTGGAATAGAAATTGAAAACTCAACTTATTTTATAAGTCTGCAAGACAATGAGTACTTAATTAATAAAGCAGGAAGAGAAGGGGGGGGGGGGGTAAAGTTACGGCATAATCGGATTCTAAGAAAAACAGACTTGACTCAGGGGAGGATCAAACTTTTACCTGATTAAAGAATTTAATATTTTTGTTCAATGAGGTGTAATTTAAATTCTAAATCCATTGTTCAACGTAACGATGCTTTATTTATTCTTCCTTTTTCTAAAACAAGCTTAAATTAAAAATAACCCAAATACCGACCTGGTTTTACTTCAAATAATATTATTCCATTTTTTTCTCTCTTTTTTTTTAAAAGGAAAACAAAATATAAAGTGCTTATAAACTTAAATGTATTTTAATATAAAATACATGTTTAATATAAAACATATTGCTTTGTTCTTCAATTTTATCTTTTAATTAAAAAAATATGAGTGAAGAGGTTATATGAGGGGAAGGTTATCATAAAAGGTAGGTGATCACTATAAAGGTATGAAACGATACCAATTATGAGTTGACACGAATCTAACTCTTAAGGACGACGTTGCCGACGGACGACGGCGACGAACACCGGCGAGCGATATACGGAGGACCCCTCCACCTAAGGGGCTTTCCCTTGCCACAATTACTATCGGCGACGAACAACGGCGAGTGATATACGGAGGACCCATCCACCTAAGGGGCTTTCCCTTCCCACAATTACTATCGGCGACGAACAACGGCGAGCGATATATGGAGGACTCCTCCACCTAAGGGGCTTTCCCTTCCCACAATTACTATCGGCGACGAACAACGGCGATTGATATACGGAGGATCCCTGCACCTAAGGGGCTTTCCCTTGCCACAATTACTATCGGCGACGAACAACGGCGAGCGATATACGGAGGACCCATCCACCTAAGGGGCTTTCCCTTCCCACAATTACTATCGGCGACGAACAACGGCGAGCGATATACGGAGGACTCCTCCACCTAAGGGGCTTTCCCTTCCCACAATTACTATCGGCGACGAACAACGGCGATTGATATACGGAGGATCCCTGCACCTAAGGGGCTTTCCCTTCCCACAATTACTATCGGCTACGAACAACGGCGGGTCGGTCGACACACGATATAAGGAGGACCCCTCCACCTAAAGGGCTTTCCCTTCCCACAATTACTATCGGCTATGAACAACGGCGTGCCGGTCGACACACAATATAAGGAGGACCCCTCCGCCTAAGGCTCTCCTTTCCCACAATTACCATCAGTAACGAACAACGGTGGGCCGGTCGACACACGATATAAGGAGGAACCCTCCACCTATGGTGCTCTCCCTTCCCACAATTACTGTCTACGAACAACGGTGGACCGGTCGACAAACGATATAAGGAGGACCCCCTCCACCTAAGGTGCTCTCCCTTCCCACAATTACTATCGGCTACGAACAACGGTGGGCCGGTCGACACACGATATAAGGAGGTCCCCTCCACCTAAGGAGCTCTCCCTTATTTCCAGAATTTAAGTCTGTACCGAGCCTCTATACAGTCTCGCCATGGATTATTTGGGTATTAACGTAAGTATTTTTCGACCTAAACAAATAGTTATGTGCATTTATGGTTTTGAATTGGGAATAAACGTGTGTTTATACTCGAACATTTTAAATATACAATAAATAAAGAGGATGATCGGGAAAAAAACGTTTAAGAGTGATTCTGATAATATAATAAGAGTTCACTGATATCTGGATCCGAGAATCTCGCGTTATTCATCCAAGTATTCTCGCGCAACGCTCGCCTAACTTTGAGCTTCTAATTAAAAATTGGAATTTTAAGACGGGAAAATATTCTACCTTCATCTATTGGACGAGGTAGGTTTAAAATAATTTCATTATGGCGTGTTTCAGTAATTAACCCGTTTCGACGGGTATACACGTCCCTATGTTTTGCTCCAATATCTGGAATCATCTTTGCTAAAATTACCCAAAACGTCATGATGAATCTAACAGCGAATTTTTACGGAATCTGATATTGTTTAGAAAAACATATGAAAACAGATTAAATATTATGGTTGTCTTTTGCATTTTCGTGGTAGCAGAGTACCTCGAGTTGATGATAAACTCCAACATCTGGAATTATCTTTGCTAACATTACCCAAAACTTCATGATGAATCTATTTACAGATTCTGACATTGATCCGAATCTGTAAATAGATTCATTATGAAGTTTTGGGTATTTTTAGTAAAGATGATTCCAGATGATGCAGAGTATCATCAACTTGTGGTACCATTACCTCGAGGATGCAAGAGACAACCATATATTTAATATGATAAAGGTGGTAAGAGCTGCTTAGCGGTGGTTAGAGCTGGTTAGAGCTGGTTAGAAGTGGTTAGAGCTGGTTAGAGGCGGTTAGAGGTGGTTAGAGCTGGTTAGAGGTGGTTAGAGCTGGTTAGAGGTTATGATAAAGTAAAATAAATCTGAGTTTTATTGAAATTTTAATTTCTTAGATATTTCATTTTATTTTTATCTTGCTTTATTAAAATGCGCTACGATTTTCGGAATAATTTATTTAATAATACCCCGAGCGCCCACAACAGTGTCGGTGATTTATGAAAGCAATCAATACCTTCGCTGTCAATTTCATTCTTAATTATAGGGGCCTGCTGCGGTCCTTTTGCTTCCATTGGTAGCAGGGTAAGGGAGGGGGGGGGGGGGGGGCAAAAGACCAAAGGGGTCTTTTGTCTCCCGAGCTACCAAGAATTTGAAAACCAATTTTCTGTTCTAAGTATTGGGCAAATAAATTTGGTAGACTGTTCTCAGAATAACCTTTCTGCTCCTTATTCTAAAGACACATTTTGCTCCAAAGAATTTTACTTCATAGTCTACTTTGTTCCTTAAACTTCTTTTACAATAACTACGTTTACATGGTGTATTGAAAACGATCTTCACAAGGTATCTTTTCATGTAAACGCACCGTATTTTATCTAGTTCATTTCAAGGTTGATACACCAAAATTCTGGTACTGTACCGTATATTTAAACACACCTTCAGTTACATATTATATATTTACATGACTATTGAGATTTTATTAAGGCATGCGAAGTTGTATAAATTGCTATGTTTTCAATTATCATGTACCCCTAAAAATTAAATGAAATGCCTAAATAGTTTTGTTTCCAACGCCTTCTAGGAATAATATCAGGACTAAATTGTACATCATTCATTCCATTACTATGAATATAAGAATAAAATACTCTCCAAATCACAGTTTAACCAATCCATTTCATAAAAATCGGATGAGTACGTCACGATCCAAGAAGAAAGAAATTCGGATTTTCTCTCTTCTAGGATTGTGACGACACTTCTTAACAGAGGTTCACGGAAATCGACGTGCTTACTCTCCGCGACTGTAAAAAATATCGGTCTCTTCGGAAGGCTCCCCACTATCACGCCCAGGTAGTTCAACCGCCATTCACCGCACCGTTCGCGCTAAAGAAATTCAGTCCTACTACTTTTTGAACCTACCTTGTATTTGTAAATAAATGTATGTTTGTGCGCATGTTGAAGAGAAACAAAAGGGCGCAGAAGGTTGAAACTTATATAGGGACCCTCAGAGGAAGGAAGGGGTAGAGGAAGGAATGCGTTTTAAGGAGTGGTTCATTATGCTCCCCCCATATATTAACGCTTTCTAGCGAGCTCAATCTGAACTAAAGTGATCACGTGGTCACTGGTCCTTGTTTTATTAGTCTATTCCTTGTCTTTCTGCCCCCACAGACGGTTGTCAACAAATCCTTATCACTAGCAGTTATTTGATACCCCACTCAAAGAAGATTGCTATTGGTTATCTAGGATCTGTTACACGTTTATTAACAACGTTACTGCCTTAAGACAATTAATAAGGTTAACAACAAACATTAAAGTACATATTTATGAAGAAAACTGTATTAAAAATAAAAATATTAAATGTCGTAAGAAAATATCACTTATTCTTATCAGCTGTTATCAGATATATTTCGAGTTTTTATCGAGATATCGATACTGTTTCACCAAACTGCCGCTTGAAAGAGCTAGTATATGGGGGGAGCATAATGAACCACTTTTTGAGACCCAGTTTCTATAGTATTGTTCCCTCTACCCCTTCCTTGCTCTGAGTATAGGACCAAACTATAGGTTAATTATGACCTACCATACAAATTTCATAAAAATCATGTAGTTTTTAAGATATGTTGATTCACAAAAAATTAAGTGACAGACCGTGCGACAGGTACGGAACCAAAAATGTTCCCCGATGACTGAAATGGATTTCTTTCTTGGATTTTTTAAAATCAGAGACATAAAATATATTCGATCTTCAGAACGATCACATAGCTTCTCTTACCTTCGGTGATCTCGAATAAGCAATATGAATAATCTACAAATATTTAATATTCATGGATATAAAACAGTTTACGGTATTATATTATTGCTCCAAACATTCGTAGAAATAGAACTAATTCTACATTTTATAGCTACAAAACCATTATTAAGTTAATCGAATTTAAATATGTGATCGTCAAATACATAACTGTCTTTTTCCTGTGATGTAATACTACATTTCATAAAATGAATAGTATATTATGTTACTAGGCTGTGAAGTGAGTTTTTTCTTTACCGCGGCAATTACATTTACTGTCGTTTATTCGGTCGACAGTAAATATTGTCAAGGTAAAGAAAAAACACTTCACAGTCGTGTTGCATATGCTATTTTTTTCCGTGGTAGCAGACAATGAAAAAACATTAAATATTAATCAATAATCAATATATAATAATATCAAATATTAGTACATACTTAAGACTTAAAAATAGAAATCTTAAAAAGAGGTTACACTATTATAAGAAAAGATAAATAAAACGTATTGACATCTAGCGGATTTCAATCGTACTAAAAACATTTCTACAAAGATTGCAGCGCTAAATCGGAAGTTTTGATAACAACCAGCACGAAAGAAAAAAATGTTTACGTCCTAGGACGTAAAAAAATTTTTCTTTACAACTAGGAGTAATGAAAAGATTTTTTAAGTCCACGTAATGAAAAAATGGAATTTAGCTATGTTTTTTTGGCTCAAAAGTTACTATTTCACAGCCTACCACGGAAACAAATTATTTATAAGTAGAAATAATTCTATTTTATACTTTCGATAATTAAAATGAAAAATAATAGTTCAGACGTGATTAAAGTGATTAAAGGAATCTATATATAGAAAAAGAGAGAAAGAAACTAGCTTTATTAGAGACCAATTGATAACAATTTGCCAAGGAAGTACTAAAAAAGTTGAAAGGGGGAAAAAAAACTAGAGGTTTAACCACATTACAGGAGAGATGAAGATTTCTTTACGATTATGGCTGGTTTATTAGCCATCAGAAACACGTTCTCGGGTAGAAAAGCCACAGACCCTAAACATCTGAGCTACTTCAACCAGTAAATATTATATTACACGGTCGGAACGAGCTTAGAATACCGCGACCCCATTCTGGGAAAAACCTGCAGTATCGATAAACGTTTTGTGATGATTCTATAACGATAAGGACATATTTTATGATGATAAGAAAATGTATGATACATTTGTTCAACCGAATATTTTGAATAATTTAAAAAAAAAAGTCTGTCAATTAGTGTGGCACATAGTTTCCTCGCGTCCATTTTCTATAATTTTTTTAATGGATTCATGCTTTTACAACTTATTATTGTAAATCAAATTATAATTATTATTAACTACGGGAAACAGACAGAGAAAAATAGACTCCAGCGCGGGGATTTGAACCACCAGCCTCTATATTTCCAGTATAGCGCTCTAACCAACTAAGCTACGCAGGAGAATGAATTTCTCTGACGTTAATGATACCTTGACTCGAATTCGTCACCCCGAAAAAATACAATGCCAATTAGTGTGGCACATAGCTTCCTCGCAACCTATCATGTACTTTATTGTTATATTGTTTATTGTGGAGGAACAATTAAATTTGTTTAGCGATCTTTAACACTTTATAGGGGTGTCGCTGTAGGTTATACTGAAAAATTGTATTTGAAAAAATTTTTCGTCTGATTGAATAGATAAGGTTTGATTTTTTTCCCGACCGATAATTCAAATTTTAAATTTGAGGTTCACGTTTACGCGAGCGTTGCGCGTGAACGCTTGAACGGATAACGTTGTCCAACGAACTCGACCTGAGCATTGGTAAAATAAACATGTCTACTAAATTTCATCAAAATCGGGCAACATTTACTCAACGTTTACTCAACATTTACTCAAGTTATCGTCGCACGTTTCACGATTCGCTGACACACAGACCGACAGACAGACAGACAGACAGACATACAGACAGACAGACACGGAACCGAAAATGTTCCCTGATGTCTGAAACGGATTTCTGTCTTAGAATTTTTAAAATCGGAGGCATAAAACTTTTTTGTTTTCAAAAGTGAACACAATGCTTCCGTTACCTTCGGTAAGCTCGGAAGCATAATAATAATAATCAGACATAATATTAACAATTCGCTAAATAAGTTTAATCACGTTAAAATTAAATTATAGATAGTTAGTTAAATTATAGATAATACTTATTTGAATTTCAATGCTCAAATTAAATGGGAGATTCAGCAGGAAGCTTAGTCGTGTATATATATATTATGGTATAGACAACTGATTTATTTACATGTGGATTAGTTTATCTACATTTAGAAATTATGATTTTAATTTTAACTTGTTTGTATGTTTTACTGATAAATCACTATGGCAGCCGTTGTGGAGGTTACATGACATGTGTGAAGATGACATTATAGATTTAAACATTAAACAAAAAGTTTGTAAATGAAATGTTCATTAGCACCAACCTTATTTACTTGTGCTTTATCTAGGGCAACACTGGAGGGAATCATGATTTCGATAAAAACAACATCCCTAGGCCAAACAAATCTTTTAAAATATTTTAAATAAATTATTAAGAAGAATTCAATTCTAAAAAAGGTGGAAAACCCAATAAGGTTGTTTTTCAACAATTTATTTAGTACCGATTTTTTATGTTAACTTAGTAAAGGTAATCAGAAAAATCGTTCCCGTTGTGAAAAACCCTATATTTGTGAGGAAGTCCGTATAAATAAATATATTTTTCAATTAACTTAGGACTTTGTTTGTTACAATTAATATGTTATTTAATTTTACAATCCCCACGCAATTCAAGTGCACATAGTTTGGATAAGTATGTCACAAACCACGTGGAATTTCTCAATCGGAAATTTCACTTAGTTGTTATTTTAAGGCCAAGAGTCGATGTTTGAAATTTCATTTACGGTTAATCAAATTCAGACGTCACCCGACTAGACGGCGATGGTGATAAATCTAGCAGAAGTATTTTGGTCCATATGACAACCCCACGCAAATTCTGGAATGACGCCCCCGGATGTACCAATAATGTGACTATAATTTAGTCACTCCAAGATATTAGTACGCCCTCTTCAAACATGAATAATTTTGTAATCAACCAAATACACTTCACAAACAAAATTTTAAACAGGATATAATACGGAATGGAACTTTTAAATACCAATTTAAACATGGGGATACAATTATATGTTTTATTTTTGTAAGCCCGTACACAATCTGAACCAGAATTTTTACTCCCACAATTTTAATTCCAAAATTATTATAACAATAAGAATTTTTTAAATAAAATCTACCCATTTGTGTGGAATATTATTTCCTCGCGTCTTGACGTTACTGAACGAATGGGGGGAAAAAGTAATGAGATAGATTAGAAAATATAAATTTTAAAATGAAATTGGTTGATACATAAGAAAATTAAATTAATATGTGAGCTAACTTTGACATACCATTCGCGTAACATCTCCATCTTATAAAATCAGACAAGGATTTATCAAAATTGGACGTTAAGTTTCAAGATAAATCTAAAAATCTTTGGAATAAACTAATAAACAAGAAAAAAGAGTAACAAGTAAACGAGCTAACGAGTAAATTAATTTACAAGTTAACAAAGAAACAATTAAATATAGTAACAAAAACAAATTATCAAGCAACCAATATAACTATTAAATAATTAAATAATTCAAATCAGTTTATTGTCTGTTGGTTTGAAGATCTTAGGTTGAGCTTAACGTGAGTTGATTTGTTTTTTTGGGCTATTTCCAGACATTCATAACCCAACCTCACCACTTAAGTTACTCTTTTTTTACTATATTATTTGTATAGTAAAAACTGTTTTTATAAAATAATCTTTTAATTTTAAATTTTTTTACTAGTATTAACATAAAATTTCATAAATATAATAATATTTCCTCAAAATTTTAATTAAAATATTCAAATTATTTAAATTAAACAATACACAAAATTTGTATCGTACTTTTATTTATTTATTTTTCACTTTTCTTATTTGTTGGTCCCATTTAGTTTTTATGTGTAAAGAATTGTTTTATATTATAGATAAAAGTTACTTTTAATACTATATGCAGCTATTTGTTATTTATCCCCAACTAGTAAATTTGCTGAGAGGGGGGGGGGGGGAAGTTCTGGGTATCTTTAACCCAACCTCACCAGTTAAGTAACATAAAAAAGCACCTCACCAGTTACGGGTTAAATACAAGCTTTTATTCGTATTCTTCTCAGTAAAACCTTTCATTTGATACCCATATCATGTGCGAGCTTAAAAAATAAGTAGTCCACTATCTTGAACTGCCCGCCATATTGAATTTAGAATGACTTCACTTAGCTAACCATGCATTATCATCCAAACTAAACGTGTGTGCAAAATTTTAATTCAATCGGTTGAGGATAACAGCTTTATAATTCAGTTGCAAGATTTGTCCTGAACATACATACATACAAATATTGCAAGTTAAATAAAAGCTTGTAATAAATTAATAGTAAAAATTTTTTTTTAAAAAACAAGCTTTTATCTTGGGCCATCCGCCATATTGGATTTAGAGCGAAGGCATTTTAATTTTCGTTTTCTTCTTAGCAAACCCTTTCTTTTGATACCCATATTATAGGCATGCTTAAAAAATAACTAGTCCGCCATCTTGGGCTTCCCGCCATATTGGATTTAGAATGACGTCACTTAGCTAACCATGCATTGTCATCCATACTAAACGTGTATGCAAAATTCCAATTCAATCAGTTGAGTATAACTGCTTTAAAATTCAATTGCAAGATTTAACTCGAACATACATACATACTTACAAACATACATACATACAAACATTGCAAGTTAAATAAAAGCTTGCAAAAAAAATAATGTCAACTTCAATATAAATCTTACAATCTTGTCTTTCTTAACATAACATACAAAAATATAAATATCTATATGGTTTTATGCAATATTGAAAAGTCAAAGGTTAGGGGGGAAAAAATCAAGGTTTTCAATTTTGTTTGTTTCCAAATCTGACTTTATTATTATTATTATTTATTCTATTTGTCCCATATTAAATGTAACATGAAGAGGAATGAAAACATAGACATTGGAAGATCTATATTTCTTATTTATTAAAATAAATCATCCATAGAGTAGAGTTGCAGATTTTGTGCCATTTGCGTTTTGTTTTGTGTGTGTTACTATATTTTGTAAACCATGTTTTTGTTTTTTTTCCCCTCAATTCTTGACATGGATAAATGTGGGTTCGAGTTTTTCAGCCATGATCCTTCTCTTATACGTTCACTTCTGAGCTCTTCAACATAAAAATGTTTGTCTTTTGAATAAATCATTGAGACGAGTTTACGACAGAGGAAGTCATGCTTTACGACCAAGTCCCAATCCCTTTTAAGCAGTGTCGGTTTGCGTTGAAGCAATAAATTTTTTCAAGATTTTTCATCTCTCCCCCCCCCCCACAACCCCCTCCCCTTTTTAAGGATCCAGTCTGTACTAGGGGAGCTAATTGAAATGAAACACCATCACTGTTAATTTTCATCTTGTCTTCTTTTCTTGTAAAGAAAAACAAAAAAAAAAAAATATAGTTAAAATTTATTAAAAGTACGAATTTTTATATCCTGGAAGTTCGTGACTTCACAAAAGTTAAGATTAACGGGTTTTTCTATTTTTTTATATTCTTTTATTATTAAAGAAAGAACGTATTTAAGTTTAGAGAAACAAGAATTCGTTTTTTATTTTTCGTATTTTAATGTTTTAACGTCTTTACTAAAAAAGTGAAATCTTAATATTAAATATATATATGATTGGAATGGTGTCTGCACATTTTTCCGGTTGGGCTCAAATTTTGTTTTTACACGAAATTAGTAGTCCTGATAACGAATTTGAGTTTGAAAAATTGTATGTTTGTTTTATCTGTTTGAATGTGTGTCAATTATGTACGTCCAAACTGCTGAATAGATTTTGTTCGTGTTTGGGTGCAATGTTAAGCTCAATTCTGCAGGTAATATAAGCTATATAACTTAATAAGAAATAACATATACAGAGTAGCATATATTCCTTAGTCTAAATTACTATTAAGACGAAGGGATATTTATTTCAATGTACCTTGGGACAAAGGAATATCACACTTGTGCGTATAATTGTGATCATATCCCTTAGTCTAATCAACTATTAAGATAAAGGCTTATTAAAGAAAAAACTTCCCCAGGAGTCTCAATGTCTTGGGGAGACAAACACACAAACCTTTGAGACTTTGTTAGAGCAGACTATTGTTTAGAACCAAAGGGGGTACTATAGTAAAGAAGTGCCTAAGTATGTATAACTAGGCATCTCGTGGCTCTATCATTGAAGCGACCGTATAGAAATAAATATGTATTGAATATTGAAAAATAGATAATCATGAATCATGATGAGTTGATAGATAATGGGTATAGTAGTAGTACAGCGGCTTGTAGTAGGGAACCACCCCGCATTCTTACTATTCCTCTAACCACACATCTCCTTTTCAATTATTATAAAATGTATCTCTTTGCTACAAAAAAAACTACTGCATGTATCAAAATTGAAATTTTGCATGCCTGTTTTAATTGTGCAAAAGATGGTGTATATGAAGTTTTAAGTTCTTGTGTAGTACTATTAATTAATAAGTTAAAAAATGAAGTTTTATTAAAATCGTTACGTTAGAACGTAAGATATCGGTAAAAAGGTTGTTTTCTCTATTATAAACGTTTAGGTCCGCTTTAATAGTTTTAGCGATCTTTATTAATTAATAGCGGTGTCGCTGTTGGTTTTACTAAAAAATGTTAAGGTGGATTCACACCTACGGTCACGGACAGGGCTGATCACGGTCGGGTCAGATCAGATCAAGATCCCTTTCTATGTTTTTATATAGAAGCATTCCCACCTTCGGCACGGTCCGGTCACGCACAGGGCACGGTCCGATCAGGGTTGCTTGCCGAGCGATCTAGACCAGAGCTTGCCCTGTGCGTACCGTGATCAGACCAACAGTGTGAGAGGCCTACAGACAGTCAACCCTCAGTTCGCCTCCTATCTACGGGTTTTTATTACCAATGCCATAGTGTTTTTACTAAATTAATTTCGTGTATTCTTCAATTTATCCCTTTGATTATAATTTCTTCTCTATTTTAAAAAAAATAAAACTATTTTTTTAATTATAATATTTTTTCAAAGTTATATTTCGCCCAAACTTGGGCATCTTCAGGCCTAAAAATAACAATAACATATATATATAACATTTATTTTAACAATTAGTAGTTATTACTAATTTCCTTAAGTTTAAATTACTAACACAAAAACAATGTCAAACTATCTATAATTCAAATATATTTATTATTTTTAATAATATTTGATTTGTTAAATTAATTGTTAGTAAATATATTTGAATTATAGATTGTTTGGCATTGTTTTTGTGTTACTAATTTAAACTTAAGGAAATAACTACAAATTGTTAAAATAAATATTATATATATGTTATTTTTATTTTTAGGCCTGAAGATATCCAAGTTTGGGCGAAATGTAGCTTTGAAAAAATATTATAATTAAAAAAAGTTTTTTTTTTTAAATTATTAAATCCCTAAAGACCACTAGAAAAAAGAGAATAAATAAATTTCGTTTGAAAACCTTTCTTTACATTGTGTCTTATAATTGTTTCTTATTTTGTTTATTGTTTCTTTTTTTGCTTATTGATTCGCATTGTTTATCTCGGAATGAATGACGAAAAATTGATTGAATATGTTCGAGAAAAAAGGTTCTGTATGATTTTTCTGACCCTTTTTACTGCGATAGTAGTAAAAAATTCGAAAAGTTTACACAGGGTTAAATTAATGAGAGACATTATAGTGGTACGTGTAGGATGTAGTGTGAGGGAAGGAGATTCTGCCTTTGACCGACTGGTGCCTGCCCGGACAGTGGGAATGGGTAGACCGAGACCGTGCCGTGCCCTGTCCGTGATCAGCCCTGTCCGTGACCGTAGGTGTGGATCCACCTTTATTCTCATCGATTAGATGATGATAGAATCTTTTCCCGTCCTGCAATTCCAATTTAAATTTGAACCTCTCGTTTACGCGAGCGTTGCGCGCGAATTCTTGGACGGATCACGCTGTCCAACAAACTTAACCTGAGCATTAGTAAAAGGAACATGTATACCAAATTTCAACTAAATCGGTCAACTTTTACTCAAGTTATCGTCACACGCGTAAACGTTACTGACAGACAGACAGACAATATGCATAGTTTGTTGAATGTAAGAAGCTCGCTTCCGCTCGCTTCAATAAGGTATAAAAAAAACCACTTGGTAATACAATGTTATCGGAGTATTTAATATTTCCCAACTAAAACCAGAATAAAGAAAAACAATTTCTAAAAAAAGTAACATAATTTTTCAACCTTCTTTAAAATTCACAGAACAATTACGAGATGTCACATTATGACAAAATGCACAGACAATTTAACCTGTCATATTATGACAAGTATTTTATTTTGTGTTTAAATAAATTAGTATTTAACTCATTAATAATTTCTTCAACAAGCTCAAAAAATTAACTAAAAATATATTATAACGGATAATAAATCAAATGCAGTAATATGTCAGAATGTTGACAAAAAAAAATTAGATAAAACATTTCGTGGATGCTAAAGCCAGGTGCATTGCTCGCTTGCCAGCTGGCATTGTTGAATAAATATTTTTATATAATAATAAAAATTACTATTCAATGTTTACTGAATTCATTATCTAATTATAAATAAAATAAATAGAAGAACAATAGAAAACTTAGGACTTTAGACACACAAAATAAATTATAATGAATCGAGATCGCTTGTTAAGATCGACGGACGAAAGATCCGCTAAAAATAAATCGTACAAAACAAATGAGTCACTATCATTTGAAAACAAAGATGATTTCTTCATAATGTGAATCTAATGTGGGATCTAACGTGGAAAAGAATTTAACGATGCAGAGAATTTTTTTAATTAGTTTAGTTTCGTATTTATATCTTCAAAGTAAATAAACAATTGTCTTTTAGCCGCAAAATAAGACGATTAGATATAAATTATATCGCGGATTTCATATACGTCTTTCTTTTTCCAAAAAATGTATTTAAAGCTATCATTGTCCATTTGTTTGAGTTTACAGTAGTGACAGTATAGTTGTGTATTTATAGATTTCGAACCGTTAAACCCGTGGCAGAGAGCTTAAGTTTTATATATAGAAAAATAAGTAAAATTGTGAATAATCCTACCGCGGGTTTCCGCAAGCCGAGCGAATTTCCATTAGAAATTTGTAGTTCAATGTTGTGCTGTTAAAACTTCCTTCATAACTACTACCATTGTGTGTGTTATTTTAAGTTAAGATAATTTAATAGATATTTATGCACCTAGGGAGTAAAGTAAGCCGTTATTCCCTGAGCGAAAAAGTTGGTTCTTGAGGCGCAGCCGAAGGAACCATGGTCCCTAAATCCCGAGGCGAAGCCGAGGGAATTAGAACCTTTAATTCCCGAGAAGCAGCCGAGGGAATAACTCTAATTAGCACCCGAGGCGCAGCCGAGGTAGATAATTATCGTGAGGGGAATAATGGCACTTTACTCACGAGGTACATACAATATTTTATCTCCAGTAGAAAAAAGATACACATTTTCGTCCATTGCACAGTTTTTATTTAATATTTTAATAAATAACAATATTTATTAGCACTTTTAATAGCAGATATAAGAGATTCAATATTAAAAACAAATAAGAATTGGAATTAAACTCAAATAGAAGGTTATTTAGATGCTGGTTATAATGTTGTAAACAAAGATAAATATGGTCAAAAAAGCGCAGTGCCGGCAACCTTATTTCAACAACTTCATTACATTAGCCATACATTTTCTACTATTTATAAAATAATTAAGTTGCAATCTTTACTTTTTTGCCCTCATTTACTTTTTCGCCCTACTTTTACTTTTTCTCCCTACTTTTTGAGTTAGGGATGAAAAGACCTGTTTTAGTCCCTCTAAACTAATTCAAAATTATAACTTTTTTCCCCTACTGGAGATAAAAGAATTCTTTTAGTTGGATTAGGGTTTTTAGAATATTGCTTAGTTAAACATAATCGTAGTTGTTTAAAACAAGTTTAAACTGCACAACATTGAACTACAAATTTCCAATGGAAATTCCCTAGGTTGCAGAGCCCCGCAGTAGCATTATTTTTAATCTTTGCTGACACGTCAGGTGGGGTTAGTGACGTCATAATGATCCCATTTTTAATAGGGATCCTCATTTCAACGAGCTTTTTTTTCGGTGCAAGTTTCATTTTGATACGTCAATTCGTTCGAGAGCTATCGTGCTCACAAGAAATACATATACCTATATATATATATATATATATATATATATATATATATATATATATATATATATATATATATATATATATATATATATATATATATATATATATATATATATATATAGGTATATATATATATATATATATTAGCAATGAAATACTGTGTTTGCACACTGCAATTAGCTACACAATTTGTGTGAGTGAGAGACACCAAGGGATATGCCACGCAAAGAATGGCACATAGGAACTGTTCCAACATCAGACTTACGTCATTAAGATGTTGGCTCGGCATTGCGCTATGTCCTGCATCGTTTCGTCGCGTCCGACTCATCAGGGGCCCGACGATGCCCACCCAACTCTGGACCTATACCAGACCAAGAAGATCAGATATAGGACTTATCAGAGACGAGCGTGCTCTCACACACCATAAATTGTGTAGCTAATTGCAGTGTGCAAACACAGTATTTTCATTGCTAATGTGTTTTGCCAGCCAGGCAAATATGGCGGTGTGTCCACAGTCCCGGCTCCAACTCCCGCCATGCCAGTGGCTCCATTAGCGAATTTTTCCCTTGGAAATTCGCTAAAAATTATGAAAAGTAATATACAGGGTGGTCCAAAAGACCCCCCCCCCCCCCCCCCCTTTACTTTAAAATTTCAAACTAGAGAGTATATTTTCGATAGCAGATTTGGATTCTACGGCAAAAAAATAAAAACAATTTACTTCAAACAAGGGGGCAAAGGTATAAAAATGGTAGATTTCAGCGCCTGTGGGCAAAATATAGTTTGCCCCTACTACGCGAGTGATTGATTACACACTTCCCTTTACATGGTACAGATCCCCAAAATTCCATTACTTTTCTTCAAACCATTTAGATTTTACAACAATATAAATCATATTTTTAAGATTTCATTGGTAAAACCAAAAAAAACCCTTATAGTTTCGTTCCTGTGTCTGTCTGTCTGTCACTCTGTACGGTTCCAATAACTTTTGAATCAAAAGAGATTCCAGAAACAACCTTTAACTTTCCAGAATTAAAGATCGTTTTTAGGCGCACACAGGAAAAATATAGCGAACTAAAAATTATCTGCTGGTCAAATTCAAAATGGCGGATAATTCAAGTCACTTGAAAATTTTAAGTTGGGTATCAAATGAAAGGTATTGAGGAGTAGATTACAATAAAATGTATATTTAAATCAAATTATAATTATTATTAACTACGGGAAACAGACAGTGAAAAATACACTCCTGTGCCGGGATTTGAACCACGGGCCTCTATATAGAGGCCCGTGGTTCAAATCCCGGCACAGGAGTGTATTTTTCACTGTCTGTTTCCCGTAGTTAATAATAATTATAATTTGATTTAAATTAAAAATTTAACTTTCCGTAGTATGAAAACTACCAAAAACTTAAAAAATTGAATTTCGAATTGATTGTACAAGGTACAGGTACTAATTGAGTACTTTATAATTATAAGCGTTAATTCTGGTTTAGTTCTAATGTCATAAATATTGACTGTCTAAATGTATATGAATATTGAAAGCTTGGATTCGGGACTAGTTATCGATTACGGTAGTGAAAAATCATTCTCCTGCGTAGCTTAGATGGAAGAGCGCTATACTGGAAATATAGAGGCCCGTGGTTCAAATCCCGGCACAGGAGTGTATTTTTCACTGTCTGTTTCCCGTAGTTAATAATAATTATAATTTGATTTAAATTAAAAATTTAACTTTCCGTAGTATGAAAACTACCAAAAACTTAAAAAATTGAATTTCGAATTGATTGTACAAGGTACAGGTACTAATTGAGTACTTTATAATTATAAGCGTTAATTCTGGTTTAGTTCTAATGTCATAAATATTGACTGTCTAAATGTATATGAATATTGAAAGCTTGGATTCGGGACTAGTTATCGATTACGGTAGTGAAAAATCATTCTCCTGCGTAGCTTAGATGGAAGAGCGCTATACTGGAAATATAGAGGCCCGTGGTTCAAATCCCGGCACAGGAGTGTATTTTTCACTGTCTGTTTCCCGTAGTTAATAATAATTATAATTTGATTTAAATTAAAAATTTAACTTTCCGTAGTATGAAAACTACCAAAAACTTAAAAAATTGAATAAAATGTATAACACTTGTGGATATTGTTTTTTTTTTCCCACGTCATTTTGTCATAAAACATCAAAATTTTGCATGTCCCCCCCCCTCCAAAAACTATATTTCTGCTGTTTCTAAAAAAATGTGCGGTCTGATAATAATAATAATAGCAATTTGATCTGATTAACTGGGAATCAAAAATGGTGGCTAATTCATGTCTCGGGGAAAAATAGTATATTATGTTACTAGGCTGTGAAGTGAGTTTTTTCTTTACCGCGGCAATTACATTTACTACCGAGCGAAGCGAGACAGTAAATATTGCCAAGGTAAAGAAAAAACACTTCACAGTCGCGTAGCATATGCTAGGAGATTTTTTGCTAAAAGATTTTTTCTTTACAGCTAGGAGTAATGAAAAGATTTTTTAAGTCCACGTAATGAAAAAATGGATTTTAGCTATGTTTTTTAGGCTCTAAAGTTACTATTTCACAGCCTACCACGGAAAAAATATTTTTTTTTTAACTTTTAAAAAATAACTTATTTTATGTTTACAATACCAACGAAACCCTTTTTACGTGAGACCTCACGTACTAACTATTTTATTTTGGTTTTTCTAAAGAAACAGGAATATCATGATTCTTTATAATTAATATTTATGAGGTAATTTTAAAATGGTCACTGCAAATAGATTGAAAATGTTTTTAATCAAACACAAATGACAAAAAAATTGTGACACATTATTTTACGTTATATACATAGTCATATTAGATGGGACGGGAGATAGAGACGGCGCTATAAATTTTTAATTACATTATTATTTTGTAACTAGACCAAAGCAAAAAAAACAGATGTTTAAATGAACTTATCACTTTTTAAGTGCTCAAGTTCTAATTTGATAAAACTTAGTTAAGTCTTAATTTAAACATTTGTTTCTAGAAAATAACGTAAAGGAGAAGAAAATGTTTCATAGAGATTGTTAGAAAATAAACAGCTTCAGTTTAAAGAGTTTAAACGTGGAAATATTTCCAAGCCTACGGTATCTCTCTCTATGGAGATTATATTATCCATGGTCAAAGCCTTTTTAGTTGCATCCTTTGTTCCACAAGTTTCTCCATAAAAGCTTGTAAGTATATCTAAAGTAGGGAAAAAAATAAAAATATAAATAAAGAAAGAAAAACTTTGAGCCTTTCTTATCACCTTGTTTAACCCCCCGAGTAAACTTTATAGGTCAACAACTCTAGTGTTGTACACGGCTAACACAACTTTTAAATACACACTACTTTTTTACTTTTTCTTTAAATAAAAAACAAAAACAAAAAGCAAATCCTGTTTTCAAGTTAAAGCTAAAAAAAATATTTTGAAAGGACATAGTAATGTTTTTGAATACAAGTTTCAAAGTGTTTTATCTGTTTGATAATAGATATCAGAACATCTAACTTATAATGATTTAATAGATCAGCTGTTATGTTACACTATCGTACTTCACATATTTATTAATTTTACAACAGTTGTGTACTCGAAGATTTGCACCTCTTCACGCAGAGGATACCGTCACTAATGGTGAGAGGTTTAACGTCATTTACCAAATCGGGTCAGTGGTGCACTCGCAAGTGTGCACCTCTTCACGCAGAGGATACCGTCACTAATGGTGAGGGGTCTAACGTCATTTACCAGATCGGGTCAGAGGTGCACTCGCAAATGTGCACCTCTTCACGCAGAGGATACCGTCACTAATGGTGAGAGGTCTAACGTCATTTACCAGATCGGGTCAGAGGTACACTCACAAAATATCCCAACAGGAACGCCAGAGTGTCTGAAAGAGGTACCACCCAGGAAATCAAAAGAAGGTGTACGTAATGTTCTTCTTCAGATTGTTACTCCCCTTATAAAAACATAAGAGTGATATTTCTTTGTCCCAAAGTGCATTGGACTAAATATACCTATGTCTAAATGGTATTTTAGTTAGTCATTTATATTATAATAAAAAAATAAGGGAGTTAAAAGAATTATCCTACTTTTTTGGATTCAAGGGACCTCATAACGAGTAAATAAAATGAAAAAAAGTCAAAATCTACATAGGGAAGTAACACTCTAATGAAGTACCCCACATTTTTTAATTCAGGGGAACCTCATAAAGCTCAAAATATCAAAATATAATTTTTGTACCATCAAAATACTTTCTCTTTATATTAAAAAGTAAGGAGTAGTTTTAGTTTGAGAGTCTATGAACACAGGATCAAAAAGTACACAATGGTTAGTCCGTACTTGATTCGAAATTTATTGTCATCAAATTTGTAATTACAAAATACATTTTGAAGTATTGTTGATGATTTTAACTTTCAAATCATATATTTGACCTCTCATAAATAGGATCAACACAAATTTACATTCGAAATTCGCTGTTTAAATAAAGACTTATACAACAGTATTCTGAAACTGATTTACCTAGAAATGAACGATATGCATATTGTATTTAAAAACCGATCAGTATAATCAAATAAGGGGAACGAACGGAGAGGGAGAGAGAATTTTAATTAAAATTAGCTACACATAGATATTGAATAATATCCGTGTCACAAGTGCTACCTCAGTGAAATAAAAATATTATATAATTCGATAAAGATTAATTTAAATGTATAAGAAATTAGTGGTGCACAATGTCAGAAGTCATCAATAAAAATTTCACGCTCCAAAGCACATAGCTTCTCTGTTGAGGCAGCAACTTAATTGCATTTAATGTAATATTCTGCAGAAGAGCCACAAATAATTAGAATTACTGTATACATTTAAAATACTCTGCCAATTAGTGTGGCACATAGATTCCTCGAGCCCTATTTCATAAAATTTAAAACTTATTAATATCCAATTTATTTCATTTTCTCCCATTTTTTTAAATCTGTCAAAATTGTTTTGTTTTTACTGGTCTTATATTACTTTGCTTTGTAAGTTTCATCGCACACCTATTCCCTCAATTTTAAACCACTTATCGTCATTCAATCTTCCGTAAATGTTGCACATAGATACAACTAAGGTGAAGAATACAGAAACAAACAAAAAAAAAAAAAAAAAAAAAAAATTGAATATAAGACCAGTTTTGAAAAATGGCATTTTTATATTAATTATTTATTAAATGTATTGAAGTATAAATTTAGCAAAAGTTAAAGAGCACAGTCAGTTGAAATTAATCTGGGGCTTTCTGCGGGCTATTTTCAACAAACTATCTAAAATTTCATAAAAATCAGATAAGTACTTTTGAAGATATAGGTGCAAATATAAATGTATCTTTCTGTGCACGTGGAAGAAAAATAAATGGGCGCAGAAGGTTGAAACTTATATGGGACCAACAATAGGCTAATTATGACCTACCATACAAATTTCATTAAATTAGGACAAGTAGTTTTTAAGATGCATGGTTCGCAAAAATTGAACGACAGACCGACAGAGAGACATGGAACCAAAAATGTTCCCTGATGACTGAAACGGATTTCAGTCTTGGAATTTTTGAAATCGCAAACCTAAAAATGTTTTTGTTCGTTACAACGATCCACATAGCTTCCGTCAGAAGCAAAAATTGTGTAAGTTACATGATGGTGCAAACGTAAACTACCATTGCGACGAATTTTGGTGATCTTTTTACTGGTCTTATATTACTTTGCTTTGTAAGTTTCATCGCACACCTATTACCCCAATTTTGAACCACTTACCGTTATTCAATCTTCCCCAAATTTTGCACATAGATACAACTAAGGTGAAGAATACAGAAACCAAAAAAAAACAAAAAATAAAAACAAAATGGCGTCAAATATATTTGCTTTTTAAGTTTCATCGCACACCTATTACCCCAATTTTGAACCACTTACCGTCATTCAATCTTCCCCAAATTTTGCACATAGATACAACTAAGGTGAAGAATACAGAAACCAAAAAAAAACAAAAAATAAAAACAAAATGGCGTCAAATATATTTGCTTTTTAAGTTTCATCGCACACCTATTACCCCAATTTTGAACCACTTACCGTCATTCAATCTTCCCCAAATTTTGCACATAGATACAACTAAGGTAAAGAATACAGAAACCAAAAAAAATAAAAACAAAAACAAAATGGCGTCAAATATATTTGCTTTTTAAGTTTCATCGCACACCTATTACTCTAATTTTGAACCACTTACCGTCATTCAATCTTCCCCAAATTTTGCACATAGATACAACTAAGGTAAAGAATACAGAAACCAAAAAAACCAAAAATAAAAACAAAATGGCGTCAAATATATTTGCTTTTTAAGTTTCATCGCACACCTATTACTCTAATTTTGAACCACTTACCGTTATTCAATCTTCCCCAAATTTTGCACATAGATACAACTAAGGTGAAGAATACAGAAACCAAAAAAAAAGAAAATTGAAAATAAGACCAGTTTTGAAAAATGGCATTTTTATATTAATTATTTACCTTAATTTCTATCGAATACCGGTGATATCTTTACTATAATTTCTCCAAATTTTGGTGTAACGTAGTTCCACCATGGGTGCGATATTTTATATCAATTATTTACCAAAAAAAAATTTCATGTTAATTTTACTCCTCATCATAGCACCTGTTCCCCAGCCAATCTTTACCAATAAGTCATTATTTCTCAATCTTAAACAGTCTTTTACCTAGGCCTTCTCCTCGATATTTGGCAACGTCATACATAATATTAAATGAACGGACTTTTCAAGACGACACAAGTTGCTGCTTCGCATTCTGGATCGTAGATCTAATCTTACTTTGAATAATAAACTTCGTATTTACAATGTAATCTGAAAACCAGCTTGGACCTGGGGTCTGGAAATGTGGGGCATCAAGCCATTCAACATCCGGCGAATTCAAACTCTCCAATCAAAGATCCCTAGGAAAATCACACAGACGCCCTCTTCTACGTCACCAATTTCACTCTCAAAAACGATCTCACTGTTCCTTTTGTCCGAGACCTATCCGTATCCCGATACCACACATTCCACGAATCACTACGCAATCACCCTAATCCCCCAATAGAACTCCTTGCATCCCAAACCATTCCAGATAACTCACCTCGTCGTCTGAAGAGGCTGTGGTCTACAGATTAGGGTTGGGACATCGATGTCGATGTATCGAAAACATCGATGTATTGGACTTAAAAACATCGATGTATCGGACAACATTAATGTTTTCCTGAAACATCGAAAAGATCGATGTCATCGATGTATTGGACTTAAAAACATCGATGTTAATCTTTCGATGTATCGGACAACATCGATGTTTTTCTGAAACATCGAAAAGATCGATGTCATCGATGAATCGGACTTAAAAACATCGATGTTAATCTTTCGATGTATCGGATAACATCGATGTTTTCCTGAAAAATCGATGTCATCGATGTATCGAAACCCAAAAACGTCGACAACGAATATCGCGAACTCCTCGTTGTCGAGGGATTTTTTTGAAACCTGTGACTTTTTTTTTGCTCGTTAGGTTGGAGGCGTTGGAGGACCAATGTCGATGTATCGAAAACATCGATGTCCCATCCCTGCTAGAGATGTACTCGTCACATAATGTTTAAATTTAAATGTAATCTTTAATCACCACTTAATTTATTGCTATTAATTCGCATATTTAATATTTCATTTATTAGCGAATTTTCGAAGAAAATTAAGCTATTGCAATTGCTTCAACATTTTTGTTATGCTAATTTTTGAACATTTTCTCCATGGAAATCAGTTTTAGACCATTTTAAATGCAACATTTTTTTACTTTCTCATATAAAGAGAAAGTATTGTGATGGCGCGAAAATTCGATTTTGAGATTTTGACGGATTTACAAGTTTTGAGGTCCCCTGAGTCCAAAAAAGTGGTTTTTAAAAAATGTCTGTCCGTCGTCTGTCGTCTGTGCAGACGCCTGGAGCCTAAACTACTGGGCCGATTTTGACAAAATTTGGCATACATGTTCAGAAAAATCATACCCCGAGGCGAAATCGAGAAATGAATTTTAGCTCAAAATTTAGGAGCGCTACCTCCCAAAAACTCTAAAATGTAGTCCATTTTGTAACAAGTACTTTAATTTAATTTATGCCCAACTCAGTTGGTAGTTAGGGAGTGGGTTGTAGAGAAAAAATTGCTTAACAAAAATTACAGAAAGAAAAAAAATCATCTATTGGTATATATATAGGCGCCAGCTTCTTTTATATATGGGGTAAGAACCAACCCATTACATAAAAAGAAAATTTTATTGGCTGAATGACCTGTATTAGTTTATAAATCTGAATTAATTGAAATAAATTTGTCGAAGAGTTAGATGGTTGGTAGCGAGAATCTGGTTGATATAGTTAGACCACTTCGGCCCCAGACTAACCACCCTAAAATTAAATATAAAAAAAGAGAACATTACCATCTAGAAGAAAACTGAATACTACGAAATCTAAGTACAAAAAAAGAAATGGTGCCACCGTGAGCGGCCAAAAGAAAAGAAAGCTTACCTTCCCATGAAGGGTTTTGAAGAAATTCTAAATTTGGAAAAAAAACTGTTGGGGAGAACTGCATTTATAGTAAAACACACTGAACTTGCTACTGAACTTTCTGACAAACATTTAAAATTTTGTTTTAGAGGTTCGGTCTCACGGCCGAAGCCGCCGGCCTCCACGCCGTCCCAAAAGCCTCTGCCTGGGTCAGAACCAGCATGGCGTACCTTAGCAAAACCACACAAAACAAAAACTGGATTGATAATGTTATTATAAGTTTCAGACAAAAGACCTACACGGAAATTTAAAACTAAAATAATAAAAAAATAAAAAGTACGTATGATTTCTCCAGATCCCCGAAATTAAAAGTATAATGAAAATAAAATATGGCCCACCTGATAAATTTTCCACCAAATTTAAATAAATAATTTAACAGAAAATTTACCCCAATTAAACCTTTTCAATTTAAATACGAATCTAACGATATAAGCCGTTTTCCCGAGAAAAATCTAGTTCCAGAGAAAATAGCTTTAAACGTGGACGAAGAGAGCCCGGGTTCGATTCCCCGCCCTGGAGAAGTCATTTTTATGATAAATCTTGGTGAACTGTAACACTTAGAACATTTAAAATTATGTAGATGTGTTAATCTATAAAGATAAAAAAAAGAAAAATATATTAGTTCATATGATAAGCAAAGAACCTTGAACAACAACCAACTGCCAAAGTCTTGTTTTAACTTTTAAAGACATGAGATATTCTGTTAAGGAACCCATATGCTGGAATAATGTTTTTCTGTTAGGGAGTTACATTTTTCTGATACCATTATCGCGTGGAGCCCAGAGGATAGAATTTCAAGGCTTGCCAGATCATTAAGAAATGTTCTGAAGTCAGACACCAGCTTGGCAGTGCATCTTGGTTTAGAATCAGCTTGAGTGTCAGAACAAATATACATCTGTTTCTCTTTAGAGACTTTACTTGTAATTACTTGAACACAAGCCAAAATAGAATAAAGCTCCGCTTAGAGAAGAGAGAAACACTCTGCTTGGAGAAGAGAGAAACACTCTGCTTGGAGAAGAGAGGAACACTGTGCTTGAAGAAGAGAGGAACACTCTGCTTGGAGAAGAGAGGAACACTCTGCTTAGAGAAGAGAGGAACACTCTGCTTAGAGAAGAGAGGAACACTCCGCTTGGAGAAGAGAGGAACACTCTGGTAGACTGGATCTCTACACGGGACCTCAGTTATTCCTCACTTAATTTACATGGAATGCTCCTTACAGCGTCTTGTCTCTTACAAGACACCTCTTAATAATTCTCTACTTCATTATTAACGCTTGTAAAATTAATATGCTTCTTAAGGGCCTAAAGAAATGATTCAATGGTTATTTGTTAACTAGTAATGAAGCTAAAAGAACGAAATTATTACGAATTATTATTAAATTAATATTTTTTACATAGAACTTAATTATTTTGTGCGCGCCACTTTGGATGGCTCAAAGAAATAGAACCTATTGAAATAATAATCGTGTTTGAAGTGGGGGGGGGGGGGGGGGCCCTCGAAGTTTTCTTTTTTCTAGTCGGGTAATCCACGTGACGATACGGTACGATGTAAATGATAATAATATTATAAACAATAAATGATAAATATTACTTTAAATGAAATGATAATATGTAACTTCCAACATAAATATGGCGGTTAGAGAAGCCGCAAGAAGTTAGAAAAATTGCGAGGTCTACCACTCACGATATCAGATCGGGAGACATTTAAAGGTAATACGTGAGTCACCTTGGCAGCTAGCGTAAGTCACGCCCAAAGATAACAGGTGACCAATGAAAAATGTGCACATTGGTCATTGAGAACGAATAAACAATAGAGGAGAATACAAATGATAGAGCTGGCGCTAACAATTCATTACATAATTTATAAGCAAGTGCTTCTTAAAGCAATTTATCTTTAATAACGTCACCCAATTATTTGTCATTTTCTTCTTAAATTATTTTAATAGTCATTTAATTTATTTAAAATTTTGGACGACAAAAATGTATTTAAAAACATTAGTTTCACGTTATTGTAAAAAGTGATTCAAACGAAAAGATATAGCTAAAACATACTTTCAAATGGCCACCATTTTGAAACGGCTGGACCGATAACGCTGGTTAACGAACTCGTCCGAGATATTCGGAATTAACAGGTCTGGGCCAAATTTTATTAAAATCAGACAATACATATTTTACTTGGTGGGTAGGCTTCCGCGGGTAGACTCGTAAGCGGGTAGCTTCGTCGGGTCATAAACAGCTTGGTTAACCGGTGAAATCCACGTCAAAGGTTGAAGTCTAACGTTTCGCTTCCACTACTGGAAGCAGCTTCAAGAGGATTGGTGCACCGCAATGTTTACTTAAAGCAACAACAAGACATACTGACGACTGGAGTGAAGGACGGCGTATTTATACTAGCTTTCTGGAACGTTGATTATTCCTGAATTCCCTGGAGGTTCCTTGAGTCGGCTTAATCCCTTGTCGTAATGGTGCAATGGGGAAGGTACTGTTCCTTTGTGGACCGGGTGACGTTTGAAGTTGGGAAATTAAGACATACTAACTTATTGCCTAGACTTCCACGGCTTGATATGCAATGGATAACTTGGTATTCCGGTGAAATTCGATTCACGAAGGACTTTGAGTCTGACTTTCTTCAAGAAAACAAGGACAAAAGGACAACTAAGAGAGAAAATTTATAGACGCATCATGCAGAATCTTTCATGAAGAGATGCCAGGATAACGATAGTCCAGAAGAAGGGGTGTAAATAAGTGTCTGACTAACATCAACGTAGAATTTTGTATAAAAGTTCTTCAGAGAGACATAGCTTGGCAATAGGCATTTGAAAAGATCAATTTGGTAGAGAGCGTCCTCAGTTCCCGCCCACTTTTGTAATCAATGTAATTTTATGATCCTAAGTATAAAATTAGTAGACCAACCACAACTCAAATTAGAGCAATACGAATTCACCCTCTCAAATACCACAACCTCAACTCAAATTCAACCAATACGAATCCATCCCCTCAAACACAACATCCTCAACTGAAATCCAACCAATACGAATCCACCCTCTCAAAAACCACAACCTCAACTCAAATTCAACCAATACGAATCTAACCTCTCAAATACAACAACCTCAACTCAAATTCAACCAATACGAATCCATCACCTCAAACACAACATCCTCAACTGAAATCCAACCAATACGAATCCACCCTCTCAAATACCACAACCTTAACTCAAATTCAACCAATACGAATCCACCCTCTCAAATACCACAACCTCAACTCAAATTCAACCAATACGAATCCACCCTCTCAAATACCACAACCTCAACTCAAATTCAACCAATAAGAATTCGCCCCCTCAAACTGAAACTCAACCAATGCGAATTTACCACCTTAAATTCCACAATCTCAACTAACATTCAACCAATGCAAATCCACTCCCTTAAACACCTCAACCTCAAACTAAACTCAAATTCCACAACCTCAACTAACATTCAACCAATGCAAATCCACTCCCTCAAACTAAACTCAAATTCCACAATTTCAACTCAAATACCACAACCTCAACTAACATTCAACCAATGCAAATCCACTCCTTCAAACACCTCAACCTCAAACTAAACTCTAATTCCACAACCTCAACTAACATTCAACCAATGCAAATCCACTCTCTCAAGAAACTTAACCTCAAACTAAAACAAAACCAATACAAATTCTCCCTCTCAAGCATCACCACCTCAAACTCAAACAATACTAATCCACCCCCTCAAACTGAAATCAACCAATACGAATCCATCCCCTCAAATACCACAATCTCAACTAAAATTCAACCAATACGAATCCATCGCCTTTAACACCACAACCTCAAACCCAAACTCTACCCAAATATAATAAATCTTCCTAAAAGACAAAAATCACAAGGCCGTTCTCTTGAAATGACAATTGAAACAACACAACAATCTTGGCCATGAAAATTGAAATGAAGGATTCGATTTAAAGATGGGGTATTTCTTCGGCGAAGCCAACCTAATAATTTATTTAATTATTCTTATATATATTTACCATGGCTTAAAGTGATTTAAAACTATTAAACATTATTTTATAATACACACCAACACATATTAAATAAAATGAATAAAAAAATTATACGATAGAAAAATGAAAATTAATAGGATTTAGTCAAGGCCCTTATCTGAAAGTACATTTGCAGTGAAAAGCAAACAGGAGTTGAGCCGTTACTAAGGACGAATCCCTTATAATTATTCAATGAGGCAAAAGGAATTGTGGGTAGAGGTGTGATGGTGGGGGTAAAGGACCTGTTTCCATAATACTGAAGCAGTGAGAGGTGAACTGGTTCAGCGGAGCCTCAGTTCAGTTAGTCCACGCTATTTCACTGTGTTTAGGATTTACGAGGTGAGCTTGTTTATGTAAATTTACGTCTACCCCCCCCCCCCCCCCCCCCCTCTCATGGGTTCTATCATCTGAATCAGCTTCACACCGTGGTCTGGGAACCCTTCTCAAGGGTGCAGCACCCGATTCTAAAGGGCAAACTTACCATTTATTTATTACATTTCCTTCGGAAAAGCATTTTAAATATAATAAATATGAGATCCATTTCTGCATTTGTAACACAAAACAACACAATAGAGAATAAATATAAAACCAATTAGTTCCCATCCAATAAAGTTTTGATAACTGAATCAATTATGGTAGAAACAGATTATGTACGGATAGTCATGGTTCAATTCTGATAGAAACAGATTATGTACGAGTAGTCATGGTTCAATTCTGATAGAAACAGGTTATGTGCGAGTAGTCATGGTTCAATTCTGATAGAAACAGGTTATGTACGAGTAGTCATGGTTCAATTCTGATAGAAACAGGTTATGTACGAGTAGTCATGGTTCAATTCTGATAGAAACAGATTATGTACGAGTAGTCATGGTTCAATTCTGACAGAAATAGAATATGTACGAGTAGTTATGGTTCAATTCTGATAGAAATAGACTTATTAAAAAGACAGTTCTATTTGGACTAAAACACACTGGCTAAACAGATATAGTTTTATATTATGGATAGAAACAGACTGGCTAATACTAGATTTTTATAGTTAATTTTTGTTAATTGTTACAGAATAGACAAATTAAACAGACATAATTCTATACTTAAAATATCAGACATAGTTAAATTTTGTCATAATTCACACTCATTAAGCAGACCAAGTCCAATTAAGTTTTGATAACATAAATTCATTCATACAATATTTTCTCGTTTGATTGACAATATCGCTGCACCGTTGACAGATATACGTCATTGCACATAATTTTAACTTTACGGAAAGCCTAAAATCTGAAAATAAATAATAATATATGAATTTATATTTGTTACAAAAATATGCAAACTATCATTACGCACCAAATTTCACGCCACCACAGTAATTTCTCTCTCTATCTCATATATATATATATATATATATATATATATATATATATATACTACACGCGTAAGTAAAAAGAAGTCAAAAAAACATAAAGCTATCAAAAACGGATTTCATTTCAGTTTGGAAATAAAAGATTTATTATTTTTCATCATATCTCACCCTTAACTTAATTAAAGAAGAGTTGTAGCTCTTCATTTAGTTATGAAAAAAATAAAATGCAAAATTGCATCTCTGATAAGAGTGGATGCAATAAAAGATTGAACAATTTTAATGCAAAAGCACTCTATTAATTCATGTGTGAATTCTACAGAGCATATTGATAACGCATTTGGAAGAGAGAAAAATGTTGTCCTATGCTTTTGATATTATGCAGTTGTGAAATGGCTTAAGAGGAAAATAAAAGCAAAGGTGAATTAGGAATTAATACAAAATATGAAAACTATAATCTGAAGCTGAGTTAGTTGTTTTTCTCGTTTAGGTTTTCCATAATGCTTAAATGAGAAGTTATTTGTTTTATTAAGTTATTAATATTCCATCTGTTAGGCAAATAATAACTTTTATCTACGATTGATACGAAATATAAACATTTGATCTCTGTTTAGACGCATAGAAAGTGATACTTTTCGTAGTTGAATTCATTGCGCATGCCCGTTTCATAATCGTGCGATAAGGTGAAGAATTCTTTTGTTTTTCCACACTAGGGCGGAAATAAAGAAGAATTCTTCACCTTATCGCACGATTTGCTTTTTCTTTTTTTTACATTTATCAAGTTTTTTGAGATAAACAATGTATATTTCATTCAAATTTTAAAGTTTTAAGTAGTATTCATACTACGGAAAGATTAAATTTTACTTTATATCAAATTATAATTATCATTAACTACGGGAGACATACAGAAAAAAATAGACCCCAGCACCGGGACTTGAACCACTGGCCTCCTATATATCCGTTACAGGCGCTCTTACAAACTGAGCTATACTGGAGAATGATAATAATTATGCACACCTTGTTTCTGTGCAACTTTTTATTTTTTATATATATAAATATATTTATATAGTATATATATATATATATATATATATATATATATATATATATATATATATATATATATATATATATATATATATATGTATATATAAAAGAAATACCATCTTAAACTCTTAAACTGTCATCTCCACAAGACACAGGACTCTTTTTTAAAAATAAAGAAACGAAAACAAAAACTTCTTTAAACACAATTTCTACCATGAACAAACTTAAAAAAGAAATAAAGACTTTTTTAAAAATCGCGTACCATGTTCTTTCTTTAACAAAAAATCTTTAAAAGCAACAATACAAATAACTCCCCCTCCCCTTAAGCATTGTAAGTAGTAACCCAATTTAATCTGATTGTTGAAAACCTGTTGCAAATAGCAACCATCTTTTATCAGATACTTATCTAATATTCCTTCCTCTATCTTTCTTCTCTCTTCTCTATTTAATTCTAAAATAAAAATATTAAAAAAAGGGGAAATTCTTTTGAATGCCATTGTCCCCTTGTAATATTTAATGTCATCATTTATTTTTATTGTATTAGCTTTTAGATAATACTAGTAACTAATAATAGTGTAAATAAATAAATATGTATATATATATATACATATATATATATATATATATATATATATATATATATATATATATATATATATATATATATACACCCTCTACAAGGTACCCTAACTTGTAGAGGGCACTTTTGAGATAGTTTATTTACTGTGAACCCCTTCCTTCATTTTCTAACAGAATGCCAGGCTTTTATACTCATATGGTTAAAACTGCATCAGAATGTAAAATATTATCGTTATTCTTCAATTTTTGATATTCAGCAAACGCTTACTACGTTTCCATGATGTTTAAATTAATACAAAGTGTCCATGGAAACCTAGATTCTACACGGATTGAATACTATTAAGATCCAGATACAATACACTAAACTCTGGCATCGTATAAAACTTTCCCCATGTTTCAACTTACCCCATGTTTCAATTTTTCTATGTTCAACTTACTCCATGTTTCAATTTTTTTTATGTTCAACTTGCCCCCTGTTTCATCTAGTCATATGTTTGTTTCAATCTGCCCTTGTCTTCTCTTATCCCAAATTTTGTTAAGTTTAAATTCACTACGATATTTAGGAAAATTATAAATAGTTCTTATAGATATTAATAACTATTGATATATATATATATATATATATATATATATATATATATATATATATATATATATATATATATATATATATATATATATATATATATATATACATGTGTAGTAGAAGGATTCAATTACTCTGAAGGAGAAAAAGGTAATGGAGACATCATTAGATAAGAATATATAAGAATGGAACAAGTGAGAAACAGAGTCAATAGTGAGTGTAAATAGTGCAAGAAAAACCTTATGCGAATAAAAGTGAAGTAAACTTCTAAATTAAAAATAGTGAGACCGTGTGTTTGGGAAAATGGAAATGATGAAAAGGTGAGAAATTGTTTGGAGATCACCATTTTGATTATATTTAATAAAATAACTGAAGAAACACATGATTTGTGATTAGTAATTTTAATCACCTCGAACAGATAATGTATTAATTCCCGTTCGAATTATTTATATAATCGAATGCTGTCCCCACGGTGATGACTCACCTCGAAATAATTTATTATTGGAACGAAGTTCCTTATGGCACGTTCTGGAGCCCGGGAGTAAATCCGAAAAAAAAACGACCAAAATCACCGTCACAAAATAACCGTCACGCAAAATCCGTCACGAAATCTACAGATGACGATAACTTGAGTAAGAAATCACCGAGTTAGATGAAATTTGGTACACTAGTTCATTTTACCAATGGCTAGGCTGAGTTCGTCGGAAAACGTTATCAGCCCAAGCGTTCACGCGCAACGCTCGCGTAAACGTAAGTTTTATAAGACGGGGAAAAGTGTTATTAAGGAAGCCTGTTACTTGACTTGTTTTGATTATTTTTGTTATATATGTCAAATATGTCACTTTGTTTTGTAAATAAATAAAATATAATCATGCAAAATTTCACCCTGATACAAGCAGAAGCTGTAGAGTAGGGAAGAGATATATTTTATAATATTTTAAATTAATTGGCCGGGTAGGTAGAAAACAGTCCTATTTCAATCCAAACTCTTTTATCAAACATACTCTTTCACTATAAACTCATCATGATCAACTTTTTTCTTATATTCAATATATATTTATAGTAAGTCGCTAGCTTTAATTATACAAATAATGATTTTCTTTTAATTTTACCTTAACTCTGCTCGGTATAAACAGTTCGTTGCTTTTAATTTTGTCTCTTTTCTAACTCCGCCATGTATAAGTAGTTAGCAATGTATACGTACTTAGCACTGTGATTTTATAATTTATATTTAGTGAAAAATGTAAGGAACTTCCTTCCTACCGGGTGTCCCGCGACACCACACGTATTTTTGTTAAGCTAAGGCAACCAGATTTATTCCAATAAAAATATATAAATTATTTTTTGTATTTGTTGGTCTTCAAATATATCGAAATAGATATCTGAATTAATATACTTAATTTTAATTAATTTTCTAATTATAAAATTAATCTTGTTTCCATGGTCTCTCTGGTTAAAGGCTCGTAAGTTTATAAAATAGAGATATTGACAAATATCAACAAATTGAGGCTGACCTCCATACAATGAAACTGAAGGTTCCTAAAAAATATATTCGCTATAAAGAAATTCTGTTTTATAAAATTTTTATTTAAGAGATAAAATGAGTGGTCCTGAAAAAGGAAGATTTTATCCTGTACCATTTTGACACATTGCAGAACATCTTCATCTCTAGATCTACATCTAGATCCTTTTTAAAAAAAAAATCTGCACTTGTTTCGTATAGTTTAAATATTAAATTCTGGTTTTTCAAAATTGTAGACACTGAACTCAGAGGGATTTTATATTTAAGGGATACTTCTCTGTTCTTCATTCCATTATCTTCGTCTTTGAATAGATTATCATTTTTTCTGAAAGTGATCTTTTTATTTAGATATTTGTTCGGTGTGTAAATTACGCTGTAAAGTACTCGTGATAACAGAGCACACTAGCTAAAACACCTTTTTGGCACTAGAGGGCGCTGGTGACTTTGGTTCCAAAACGAAATTCTATCTGCGTCCCTTCAAGCCCCACATGATAGGCTAGTTAGATATTTTTCAAGAGTTACGGTACACTACAACAAATTTTGTAGTGTAATCAGACAGTGTATATATATTTCATATATAAACACAATAATGCATATTACTCAAGAAAACGACTGCACCGAAGAAGCGATTGTTACCATTTCCATTTGCACTCAGTGCTAGTATAAGCTTATCCTATCGATGGCTAATAAGTGATACCTCGTAACTATCAAAATGGCGATTTTCAAGTTTTCATTTTAAAGGCCTTGGGAGGCTTGTCTGCAAGTACATGCGAGATCTCGTGAGTGAAAAAAAAAATCATTCACATAGAAAATGGGTGAGTTGTGACATCTCCTATCGATTTGCAAGCTATTTGTTATGTGATAGCTTGTAACTGCACCTCGTATGTATTTCTGGTGTATGTGTTTTGGTGAAGGTTAGTTGTGACACCTCATAACTCTGAGCTGCTAATTCGTAAGTGAGACCTCGTATGTGTTTCTGGTGTATGTGTTTAGGTGAAGGTAAGTTGTGACACCTCATAACTGAGCTGCTAATTCGTAAGTAAGACCTTGTATGTGTTTCTGGTATATGTGTTTTGGTGAAGATTAGTTGAGACACCTCATAACTGAGCTGCTAATTCGTAAGTAAGACCTTGTATGTGTTTCTGGTGTATGTGTTTAGGTGAAGGTAAGTTGTGACACCTCATAACTGAGCTGCTAATTCGTAAGTAAGACCTCGTATGTGTTTCTAGTGTATGTGTTTTGGTGAAGGTTTGTTGTGACACCTCATAACTGAGCTGCTAATACGTAAGTAAGACCTTGTATGTGTTTCTGGTGAATGTGTTTAGGTGAAGATTAGTTGTGACACCTCATAACTGAGCTGTTAATTCGTAAGTAAGACCTTGTATGTGTTTCTGGTGTATGTGTTTAGGTGAAGATTAGTTGTGACACCTCATAACTGAGCAGCTAATTCGTAAGTAAGACCTTGTATGTGTTTCTAGTGTATGTGTTTAGGTGAAGATTAGTTGTGACACCTCATAACTGAGCTGCTAATTCGTAAGTAAGACCTTGTATGTGTTTCTAGTGTATGTGTTTTGGTGAAGGTTAGTTGTGACACCTCATAACTGAGCTGCTAATTCGTAAGTAAGACCTTGTATGTGTTTCTAGTGTATGTGTTTAGGTGAAGATTAGTTGTGACACCTCATAACTGAGCTGCTAATTCGTAAGTAAGACCTTGTATGTGTTTCTAGTGTATGTGTTTTGGTGAAGGTTAGTTGTGACACCTCATAACTGAGCTGCTAATTCGTAAGTAAGACCTTGTATATGTTTCTGGTGTATGTGTTTAGGTGAAGATTAGTTGTGACACCTCATAACTGAGCTGCTAATTCGTAATTAAGACCTCGTATGTGTTTCTGGTGTATGTGTTTTGGTGAAGATTAGTTGTAACACCTCATAACTGAGCTGCTAATTCGTAAGTAAGACCTTGTATGTGTTTCTAGTGTATGTGTTTTGGTGAAGGTTAGTTGTGACACCTCATAACTGAGCTGCTAATTCGTAAGTAAGACCTTGTATGTGTTTCTAGTGTATGTGTTTTGGTGGAGGTTAGTTGTGACACCTCATAACTGAGCTGCTAATTCGTAAGTAAGACCTTGTATATGTTTCTGGTGTATGTGTTTAGGTGAAGATTAGTTGTGACACCTCATAACTGAGCTGCTAATTCGTAAGTAAGACCTTGTATGTGTTTCTGGTGTATGTGTTTTGGTGAAGATTAGTTGTGACACCTCATAACTGAGCTGCTAATTCGTAAGTAAGACCTTGTATATGTTTCTGGTGTATGTGTTTAGGTGAAGATTAGTTGTGACACCTCATAACTGAGCTGCTAATTCGTAAGTAAGACCTTGTATGTGTTTCTGGTGTATGTGTTTAGGTGAAGATTAGTTGTGACACCTCATAACTGAGCTGCTTATTCGTAAGTAAGACCTTGTATGTGTTTCTAGTGTATGTGTTTAGGTGAAGATTAGTTGTGACACCTCATAACTCTGAGCTGCTAATTCGTAAGTAAGACCTTGTATGTGTTTCTGGTGTATGTGTTTAGGTGAAGATTAGTTGTGACACCTCATAACTGAGCTGCTAATTCGTAAGTAAGACCTTGTATGTGTTTCTAGTGTATGTGTTTAGGTGAAGATTAGTTGTGACACCTCATAACTCTGAGCTGCTAATTCGTAAGTGCGACCTCGTATGTGTTTCTGGTGTATGTGTTTAGGTGAAGGTAAGTTGTGACACCTCATAACTGAGCTGCTAATACGTAAGTAAGACCTTGTATGTGTTTCTAGTGAATGTGTTTAGGTGAAGATTAGTTGTGACACCTCATAACTGAGCTGTTAATTCGTAAGTAAGACCTTGTATGTGTTTCTGGTGTATGTGTTTAGGTGAAGATTAGTTGTGACACCTCATAACTGAGCAGCTAATTCGTAAGTAAGACCTTGTATGTGTTTCTAGTGTATGTGTTTAGGTGAAGATTAGTTGTGACACCTCATAACTGAGCTGCTAATTCGTAAGTAAGACCTTGTATGTGTTTCTAGTGTATGTGTTTTGGTGAAGGTTAGTTGTGACACCTCATAACTGAGCTGCTAATTCGTAAGTAAGACCTTGTATATGTTTCTGGTGTATGTGTTTAGGTGAAGATTAGTTGTGACACCTCATAACTGAGCTGCTAATTCGTAAGTAAGACCTCGTATGTGTTTCTGGTGTATGTGTTTTGGTGAAGATTAGTTGTAACACCTCATAACTGAGCTGCTAATTCGTAAGTAAGACCTTGTATGTGTTTCTGGTGTATGTGTTTTGGTGAAGATTAGTTGTGACACCTCATAACTGAGCTGCTAATTCGTAAGTAAGACCTTGTATATGTTTCTGGTGTATGTGTTTAGGTGAAGATTAGTTGTGACACCTCATAACTGAGCTGCTAATTCGTAAGTAAGACCTTGTATGTGTTTCTGGTGTATGTGTTTTGGTGAAGATTAGTTGTGACACCTCATAACTGAGCTGCTAATTCGTAAGTAAGACCTTGTATATGTTTCTGGTGTATGTGTTTAGGTGAAGATTAGTTGTGACACCTTATAACTGAGCTGCTAATTCGTAAGTAAGACCTTGTATGTGTTTCTAGTGTATGTGTTTAGGTGAAGATTAGTTGTGACACCTCATAACTGAGCTGCTAATTCGTAAGTAAGACCTTGTATATGTTTCTGGTGTATGTGTTTTGGTGAAGATTAGTTGTAACACCTCATAACTGAGCTGCTAATTCGTAAGTAAGACCTTGTATGTGTTTCTAGTGTATGTGTTTAGGTGAAGATTAGTTGTGACACCTCATAACTGAGCTGCTAATTCGTAAGTAAGACCTTGTATATGTTTCTGGTGTATGTGTTTTGGTGAAGATTAGTTGTGACACCTCATAACTGAGCTGCTAATTTGTAAGTAAGACCTTGTATGTGTTTCTGGTATAAGTGTTTTGGTGAAGATTAGTTGTGACACCTCATAACTGAGCTGCTAATTCGTAAGTAAGACCTTGTATGTGTTTCTGGTGTATGTGTTTAGTTGAAGATTAGTTGTGACACCTCATAACTGAGCTGCTAATTCGTAAGTAAGACCTTGTATGTGTTTCTGGTGTATGTGTTTAGGTGAAGATTAGTTGTGACACCTCATAACTGAGCTGCTAATTCGTAAGTAAGACCTTGTATGTGTTTCTGGTGTATGTGTTTTGGTGAAGATTAGTTGTGACACCTCATAACTGAGCTGCTAATTCGTAAGAACTTGTATGTGTTTCTGGTGTATGTGTTTTGGTGAAGATTAGTTGTGACACCTCATAACTGAGCTGCTAATTCGTAAGACCTTGTATGTGTTTCTGGTGTATGTGTTTTGGTAAAGATTAGTTGTGACACCTCATAACTGAGCTGCTAATTAGTAAGTAAGACCTTGTATGTGTTTCTGGTGTATGTGTTTAGGTGAAGATTAGTTGTGACACCTCATAACTGAGCTGCTAATACGTAAGTAAGACCTTGTATGTGTTTCTGGTGTATGTGTTTAGGTGAAGGTAAGTTGTGACACCTCATAACTGAGCTGCTAATTCGTAAGTAAGACCTTGTATGTGTTTCTTGTGTATGTGTTTTGGTGAAGATTTTAGCTATAATTTTAGCAAATGTGTCAACCAAAATCTCAGGTGTTGTTTTATTCCAGCTCGCTGCCTCACAGTGAGCTGATGCCTGACAACTGAGTGAATGTCGGCCCTCTATTAATCGAACCAGCCTCTACTGTCACTTGTTATCGGGAAGATGAGTTTCTAGCATTAGAAGCTAGTAACATCAGTACTTGCGCCACCAATCATCAGTACTTGCGTCACCGATCATCAGTACTTGCGCCACCGATCATGAGTACTTGCGTCACCGATCATCAGTACTTGCGCCACCGATTATCAGTACTTGCGCCGCCTATCATCAGACTTTTTTCTTCGATAAAAGTATCTCGACGTAATCCTGTAGGGTATAGTCTTTCAGAGACCGTATCTATGAATTTCCTGAATAAATATAGCAGGATTTATTCCATTTGAAAGTGTAAAAAAATAGCAATTAAAAACCTATATATCTTCCTTAATCTTTTTTAAAATGATAAAATTACCATAATCAAAAAACCGAGAAAACGCTACAAACCAAGTGAATATATATATATATATATATATATATATATATATATATATATATATATATATATATATATATGCAGGATGGCCACGATAAACTGTCTCACCCTATTATCATTTTTATTTTTGAAGATAGAGAAAAATGAAAATGGTAACTCACCTTGGATTTTCGCGTAGTTTTATATGTTTTCCAAAAATATTTTTATATCATAGTTTCGGCAGTTTCTCTTTCAACTCTGTAATGTTAAATGGTAACCTAAATTTTTATATTTATTTCTAAAATTAGATGGTTTTAGAAGAAAAATGAGCTTTGAATCAACAAAATTGGTTGAGAATTGACAGAGATATTCAGTTTCCAATATAACAAAAATGCTATTTCAGTATGTAAAATACTGTAAACAAAAAAATCGCAAATTTAACTAAATTATATTAATTTGGTCACTTATGATGAATTCAATTATGATCAAAAGTCAAACCTTTTTTCCATTCCTTTCCGAAACTGTAGAGAAAAGGAAGATTGTTGACACACTGATCAAAAGAGGTCATACTAACGATGTTCCTGAATGGAATGGAAAGAAGGTTTGACTTTTGATCAGTAAATGCATTCAACTAACTTAAATAAGTGAAAAACAAAGTAAAATAAACTGAATTAAGATTTTTTTTTTTTTTTTTTTTTTTTTAGATTTGGTATTTTACATACTTAGGTAGCATTCTTGTTATATTGAAAACTGAATAGCTCTGTCAATTCTCAACCGATTTTGTCGATTCAAGTCTCATTTTTCTTCTAAAGTAATCTAATTTTAGAAAAAAATATAGGTTACCATTTAAGTTTACAAAGTTAAGAGAGATACCGCCGAAACTATGAGATAAAAATATTTTTGGAAATCATATTATAAAAACTACGCGAAAATACAAGGTGAGTTGCCATTTACTTTTTTTCTCTATCTTCAAAAATAAAAGAGATAACTGGGTGAGCCAGTTTATCGTGGCCACCCTGTATATATATATATATATATATATATATATATATATATATATATATATATATATATATATATATATATATATATATATATATATATTTGTCTAAAGTAATTTTATATAATATTATGAATGAAAAATGATATTGATCGTCATGTAATTAATTTCACTAATTAAAATACTTTTTTTTTATGTTCTATAACACTGGTTACCATTTGTACAATTTGTAATTGTTCATAAACAATAAGAATTTTTTGTTTTTCTTATGCCTTTTGTAGGTTGGAAGGACTTTCAGGGTATTATGAAGAAATAAACAGTAGTAACTCTTTTGTTCGTTTTAGTAATTAAAATTCCAAAGGAAAAGAAGACGGAGATGGGGGGGGGGGGATCCAAATTATCTTTTTTTGGGGTCTTGCGAAAAAATCCCCCCCCCTCCCTCTTTCATAGCCCAGCCTTTTTTTTCTAAATCAAAATCCTTTTTTCGAAGAATAAGAGATTTATTTTTTTTACAAAAAAAAAAAAAAACAACAACGCCGGAATGACGAACGAAAAGGGTGGTAAACACAAAAGGATCCTACTTCTGGACGAATTTGGCATTATTATTGAATTGCCATCTCTGACTTTATTTTTTAATGATCTTAACCAATTTTTGGAATAAATTAAATAAAACAAAATTAAACAATATAATTTTTCATCATGAAGGTTCATCATGAAAACAAATATTGATTTATTTTTATGCTAGGTGAACCCTGTAGTAATTTCCTGATTAAAAAGTGGATCGTTAAAGGGTATATATTTATACCTACTACAAAAAAAAAATATATGTGTGAGACTTTCTCGCATTAAGTGAAACTACCCTTAACTGCCCGAATTATTTTTTTGGGGAATTGTTTGTTTTTTTCTGGGGATTTTGCCAGTTAAGAGGTCCCTTAATTTGTAAAAAATGTCTTACCCCAAATTTGGGCTGTTGCCATATGGCAACGCTAGGACATTAGCCCTACAGTTTTTTTTTCAGTATATGTTCTAATAATTTCTTTTACAAAATGTATGTAAAATAAATTGTAGGTTAAAGAAGCACCAATAATACTAACAAAATACTAAATTTATTTAAAAGAACGAAAATGTAAATTTAATTTTTTTTTTTCAAAATTTTATTAATTTGTATTATGTTTCATGTTGTTTATCTGTAAAATTATGTAATTATTTCTTTATTTTTTGTTTTATCCATGTGTTTTTGTTATTACCTTTAAAAATATATATATGTATTTTCAATTGTAATAAAAAAGAAATAGATATTATTATATACATATTATTTTTAAAAGAAAAGCCCAATACTATTTGTTACTAATTATACTTATTCGACAAAAATAACTACAATATTTAGAGATTAATTGAGAAATATTTAGAAAATAATAAAAATAAATTAACACTAGGCAAAAAAAACATCAAAACTTTGTGTATAAATATGACTGAATAAAATTAAGACTTAGAAAAAAAACTGTAAGGCTAATGTCCTAGCGTTGCCATATGGCAACTTTCAAATTGACGCTCAATTTAGGGCAGAAAAATTAAATTTTGTGAAACTGCAATCATTTTATATTTTTAATCATTCTTTATTCTAATAGTTTCATTACTAATAATAAAATTATATAAAAAATAAAATTCTTTCCGTGTCACAAATTTGGAATAACCCATTTTTTAAACCTGTCTTGTCACATACGTGTTGCACAAAACAAACAAATCTAATGATTAAAAATCAATTTAGTCCTTTTTTTGACATAATATTCACATTAAAAAAACATAATATTAAATTAAAAAAGTTCAATTTTAACTTGGACCTCTCCAGACAATAATAAAGGGAGAGGGTTTTGCTGTTGCCATATGGCAACGCTAGGTTATTAAGGGAAGTTCTAGAAACAGTTGATTTTATGCCTTGCTCTCTTTGCATTTGTTGACCATTTTATTATTTTACGATTAAGAAATGGTTATGTGGAATTCAATTGAAAAACATTAAACATTTTCATAACATTCTAGCGAATAATGAAGAAAAAACATTTATGTTTATAATATTACACTTATATACCAATTTTGTGTATTGAAAAATCATCTACCTCCGTGGTGCAATGGTTAGCACTTATGCCTGCTGAATCAGAGGTCGGTGGATCGAGCCTCGATTACATAATATATACATTTATATATATTATATATATGTATATATATATATATATATATATATATATATATATATATATATATATATATATATGGATGTAATATACATCTATAATCAGATATATACAAAATACATGTATAATCATGTATACATATATAACTAAATATACAAGTTTTAAATATTAACTTATACCACTCTGTCTTTAAACCATTTATATATCTTGTAAATATATCCTTATGCTGGTTAACAAACTCGTCCTACTTGTTAAAGTGTGTGATAAAAGCACATACTTGGCTATTATTAAATGAAAATCGATCGAAACGTTTTAGAGTAATAACATTGTTTGAATTTTTGCAGAGAAATGGTTCCCAAAATAGCGTCAATATTTGACATTTTCATGTTTAGGCTATGGAACATAACTAAAAAACGTTACGTTACTTCTAGCTTAAAAACTCAGAAAAGTATAACAGGGAGTTAGACAGCTATAGGAGGACTGTAATCCAGTCTCCAGCTGTAGTGCCTTCCTTCCCTACCTCGCTTCGTAGGGCCAAAGAAGGTCGAAACGATTTATACGTGTGACAGGGAGTTAGGAAAGTACAGAAGGTTGCCATCAACTCTCAGTCCTCTCGGCCTACCTAGTATGAAGCCATATTAACAATTCGTAGAAGCGAGCCGCCGCCTTTGAATTCAGTTGTTTGTAATCAAGCCGCAGCAGTGCCGGTGTGGAGATAAGAATAAAAATTATCTTCCATCTACTATTATTAATTACTTGAATAAATTACCGATTATATTTAATTTTATGTCGGTAGTTTACGTAGAGCGAAAACATGAAAATGTCTCACTGTCTTGCGGACTCGTATGCAAGAAGTATTTTAAGAAAGGTTTGTAATCACTTAATTCAATCTTTACCAATCTTCACTATTTTAGCTCTCATAAAAGGAAAACCTACAAAGGCAGCACCTGCCTGATTTCATCATCCCGACAAAGGATTATCCCGAGTAAAGGAACCCCCGGGAAATCCAGGTACAATCTACGGTCTAAAAGACAAGTATAATTACGCCGTTCCCTCTCTCCAGTTGTCAGTATATTATGTGTTTACTTCGTGTCAACATCACCGTACACCACACCCCTATATATATATATATATATATATATATATATATATATATATATATATATATATATATATATATATATATATATATATATATATATATATATATATATATATATATATATATATATTTTTAAGTAAATATTTTATTTCTTTTCCATCAAAATACATTATAATATAAAAATATTCTCAGTATTTACTTTTTTTTTAAAAAAAAAAGTCATTTTCCTGTTATAAGTTTTTTTGTTTTTTTTTAAACTGTTATCAGTAGCGAGTTTAAAGTCTACCGGCATAATTCTTTCACATTTTTTTTCTCCTTTTTCCTTGTTAGCGGAATCGACTAAAGATGAGGGGGGGTCGAAGGGGGTGGTGGGGGGGTTGCCCCTTATTTAAATAATAATGGGGTTAGCCTTCTTTTTTTTGTAAAAAAAAAAAAATATGAAAAGAGCTAAGATGCGGTTGGAGGAATTAAAGACGTCTTACCTTCCACCAACTACCACCTTACGTATTTTAAAATTCTAAAACAGCTATTAGTTGTGAAGAGAAGAAAAAAAAATTTAAGAATGAAAAAGAAATATTAAAAATCATTATATATTTTAAGCTTCATAGAAATTTACGTTGTTAAAAAAAAAAAATATATATATATAGAAAAATTAAAGGTAATTTTTTATTAAATTAAAATATTTTTATAGAAAATAAAATTATTATTCTCTTCATAGTCCAGTCAAACTGTCGTCAAAAAAGGGGATTTACAGACAAAAGATATAGTAGATATTATTTTTTGAAGTGTTTTAGATGTAGATATATTAATGAAAATGCTATTTTTTACCATTACAAATAAACAATAATATTATATATCGTATTGGATCCTTTTTAGGGTATAGAAAAAAAGGATTTTTTCTTCATAAAGGTGTTCGGTAACGTTACGGCTTTTCCGGAAATTTCAAGCCTAAACAGCTGACACGACATGGCACATTGGACGGGACATGGCCGATCTCCATTTTCACAGACAAATGTTTGGGGCACATTTATCTCCTCGGTTATCATAATACCCATTAATTATGCTCAATAAATTATCCAAAACTCAATAAACCCAGCAATGTCATCCTAGATAACGGATAGAATGTCCGCAAAGTAATAATTATCAAAACCAAATATATATCAAAATCCTACCATAAAAAAAAACAAAGAAACTAAGAGAAGCAATAAATTTTAACTACAGCAATTTTTTCTTTGACGATTTATAAAAATTTAATTCTAAAAACTGCAATATTACATTTAAAACATCTGTTAACCATAAATTCAATAATAAATATGCTTCAAAATTAAAAAAGTTTTGAACTAACGCTTTTAATATTAATTTTAATCTTTTGATAATAAATAACAGAAATTTTATAAGATTCAATCTTACTTTACCATTCATTGACCTATGTCATATCTACGTCTAGACAGCGGGAATTTCTAAAATTAAACCATAACGCCCACGATAATCAAAGAGGTGGCGTTAATAAAATTAATTGTCATTTATAAATATTTTACTCTAAATATAACACAGGTGAGAAAGAAAGAGAGATATTTAAATGTAGAACATTTTTTCCGTATATCTAACGTCATTAGTTAACTCTTTATATGTTAGGTTTATACGCAAATAAGTGTTTTCCCAATGGAATTCTGGTATCATTTTAAACTAATACAGCTATATATCATATATCCAACTTATTTCACTCTTAAGGTGGAGTGTCAATGAAGCGGCCGAGACGACTCTAGCCTCGCGGCTGAGGCCGCGCGGCTTATAAACAAGACTCCTTTTAGGTGAATGAATACACGGTAGGACATCTAATTAAAAAAATAAAAATACTCATTTCATCAATTTCATGGGAAAATATTTATTCATAAATATGTTTATCTACGATTGATACGAAATATAAACGTTTTATCTCTGTTTAGATGCGTAGAAATATATTCTTTTCGTAGTTGTATTCATTGCGCATGCGCGTTCCGCCCTAGTGCGGAAATAAAGAATAATTCTCAACGATAAATTCCAATGTGTACCCTTTGTGATAATTTGCAATGTAGTGTGGATCCGTTAAGGGTAATAATAAAACTCTTATTTGGTTGGCAACGTTTCGGCCCGACAAGCCATTTGCAAGCCTAAAAAATATAATCTATATTTAGAAAAAAATCACAGGGAAGTACTTGCGACCAAGTACTTTTTAGGGTTTTGTAGAAGATTAAGCATGCCCGTTATGTAATTATGATTTTATTCTTCGATCTCAAGGGTCCGGGTTCGATCCCCCGGGGGGTCACAACGTTTTTCATCGGTAATAACGACTAGAAAAATTCATTTTTTCAAACCATTTCCATCGCTTCACCATAAGGTATAACCATGAATTATTTCGAAATTTTAGGACCACCCGTTATATAGTGGTTGGGGAGGGGGGAAATTTTTGGGGTATATTTTGACTTATAAAATTAATAAAGAATGAAAAATTTAAAAAAAGCAAATATATATTTGAATCCTACTCTTCACCAGCTTTCATATGATACCCAACTCAAAATTTTTTAAAAATAAAATTTTTGGCGCACTTCAAATTTTCGCGCCCAAAATTGGCAATTTTTTAAAATTTGGGATGAACTCCCGGAATTTTCATCGCCCCACAATAAGGCATTAGCATGAATTATTTCAAAATTTTTGCACCAGCCGAAGTATAGTGGTTGGGGGGGGGAAATTTTTTTTTGGGTATATTTTGATTTTTTTACCCAATAAGGAATGCAAAATTTGAAAATGTATATATATCTTTGCGTCCTACTCTTCAGCAGCTTTCATTTGATACCCAACTCAAAATTTTAAAAAAATAAAATTTTTGGCGCACTTCAAATTTTCGCGCCCACAATTGGCAATTTTTTAAAATTTGGGATGAACTCCCGGAATTTTCATCGCTCCACAATAAGGCATTAGCATGAATTATTTCAAAATTTTTTTACCCAATAAGGAATGCAAAATTTACAAAAGCTTATATATATTTGCGTCCTACTCTTCAGCAGCTTTCATTTGATACCCCACTCGAAAATTAAAAAAAATATAAATTTTTGAGTTTACAACATTTTTGCGAATTGCGCATGCGCATATTTAATTTTGAACTTCTGTATATTTTTCCTGTGGTTGGGTCAAAAAGTTACACCAGTATTTCAAATTTCAGCTCTTTAGCTTAAACGGTTCGGGCCCTATGAACCAAAGAGCGACGGACAGACGGACACATCACCCTCGGCATAAGGGTTTTGAGAAGAATCTACAAAACCCTAAAAACAAGCAATAAAGTACGATGTTCTTCCTAAATATAGATTATATTTTTTAGGCTTGAAAATGGCTTGTCGGGCCGAAACGTTGCCAACCAAATAAGAGTTTAATTATTACCCTTAACGGATCCACACTACATTGCAAATAATTCTCAACTTATCGCACGATTAACGTTTTTGTTTACAATTAACAAAACGTTCATGGACACCAATCTAGGGCCCCCTCTTAGACGTCCGTTTTAGGGGCTTATTCGGGGGCGTGTATCTTTTTTCCCTTTTTGCGAGACCTACAAAAAAAGGTCATTTGTGGTCGTACGTATTCGAGTTATGCGGAAAAAAGGGTTTTTGTTACATTTTGCACTCGCATCCAAAATGCTACTTTCCGCACTAGACGCGTAATGAGCTATTTCCTAATGGAATATTGGTATCATTTTAAACTTGTACAGTAACTTATCCGACTTATGGATTTCATTCTTACACGGTAGGATTTCTAAATAATAAAAAAAAAAAAACTTATTTCATCTATTTCACCGAGGGCTCGCGGCGAGGGTGACTCGGATCTGAAATACCGACTCAAAGGGGAGTGGTGATGAAGCGAGCTCATCCTCCACACCCTCGAGTAGTCTCGCCGAGCGTGTGGAACCGGCTTTAGCTTCAAAGTTTTATTCTCAAAATCTGACCTTGCTATTTCTCGGCTCCTCTTGCTATTCCGGCGTTTAAAGCTACTTTCTGTGGAACTAAACCTGTCCCGGAACCGTTTTCGAGAAATAATGTTTTCAGAATTTTTTTAAAAAACACTTTTTTAGATTCGGAGGACCTCAAAACATATAAATTCATCAAAATCACAAAATCCAATTTTCGCCAAAAGAAAGGGACGATAACAAAATATACTCAAGTTGGATCAGACTAAAGTGGGATCATTAGGTTATTCATTAAGTTTTTCATACAAATCAGATAAGTACTTTTGAAGCTATAGGTGAAAATAAATGTATGTTTGTGCGCATGTGGAAGAGAAAAAAATAGGTGTAGGAAGTTGAAATTTATATGGGACCAACAATGGGCAAATTATGATCAAACATCTAAAATTGGACGTGCTGTTTTTAAGATATGTTGGTTCGCAAAAATTGAACGACAGACCGACATGGAACCAAAAATATTCCCAGATATCTGAAACGGATTACGGTCTTATAATTTTTTAAATCGGAGACCTAAACATTTTGGAACGAAGTTCCTTATGGCACGTTCTGGAGCCCGGGAGTGAATCCGAAAAAAACGATCAAAATCACCGTCACAAAATCACCGTCACGCAAAATCCGTCACGAAATCTACAGATGACGATAACTTGAGTAAAAGATCACAGAGTTAGATGAAATTTGGTACAAATGTTCATTTTACCAATGCCCAGGCTGAGTTCGTCGGAAAAAGTTATCCGCCCAAGCGTTCACGCGCAACGCTCGCTTAAACGTAAGCTTCAAAAGACGGGAAAAAGTGTTATTAAGGAAGCCTGTTACTTGACTTGTTTTGATTATTTTTGTTATATAATATGTCAAAAATGTCACTTTGTTTTGTAAATAAATAAAATATGAACATGTAAAATTTAACCCTGATACAAGCAGAAGCTGTAGAGTAGGGAAGAGATATATTTTAAATTAATTGGTCCGGTAGGTAGAAAACAGTCCTTTAACAACTCCTTTAACAAACATACTCTTTCACTATAAACTCATCATGATCAACTTTTTTCTTATATTCAATATATATTTATAGTAAGACGCTTGCTCTAATTATACAAATAATGATTTTCTTTTAATTTTGCCTTAACTCCGCTAGGTACAAACAGTTCGTTACTTTTAATTTTGTATCTTTTCTAACTCCACCATGTGTAAGTAGTTAGCAATGTATACGTACTTAGCAGTGTGATTTTATCATTTATATTTAATGAAAAATGTAAGGAACTTCGTTCCTACCGGGTGTCCCGCGACACCACACGTATTTTTTTGTTCTTCAGAACGATCACATAGCATCTGTTACCTTCGGTAAGCTCGGAAACAAAATAAAACCAATTAATAACTAGAAAAGACATACGGTTATTGAATGTTGAGTTTTCAATATGCCAGTTATTAAAAGTATGAAGTTATAACTCCATTTCTCTTCCATGGTCTATTTTATTTTTATTTTTGATAAGTCTAACTCAAAGCTGGAAAATCCAAATGAATTTCGCACTTTATTTTTCCCCCTTCATCTTAGCTTTTTAATACGCAGTATTTTGTAAGACGGAGTTGATTCTTTCGACAGCGCAATTATAGTAGTTTTTCGTGAGTTATATTTGAGCCTGAGTTGTTTGAAGTCAGGTAAGGTTGTGTTTTTTTTTCTTTTCTTTTTTTAGAATCGTAGGAAACATCAAAGTGTTTGAACTGAAGTAAAGCAGGGAGTGAGTTCTGTATGGATTTTTTTTCACAGGCTCTTTCACATAATGACAAACTGAGCCACTTTGTTGATTTGCATTTTCTTTTTTTTTTCCTTCGATTCTAAAAGCTCGTTTTCTCTAACCCCTTACTTTATTCTCCCCTCTCCTTTCTTTTTACTCATTATTATTATTTTTTTTATTTCTCAAGTGGGAAAAGTAAAAAAACAAGAGGTGCCCTGTTTTTCTAAATTAGATTGACCCTTTTATTATTATCATCAAAACTACAGCATTATTTTTTATAATTTTGCTTCCGAGTTTACTACATTGTGATTATTCTGAAAAACGACATATTTTCATATCTCTGATTTTGAAAATTCCTGGACAAAAATCCGTATTCAGATATGGGTGGTTATTCAAATTTAAAGTGCAATTTTCATGTCCTAGATGAATAACTGGAGCGTTTTTCACATAATTGACAGGATTTTTCTTCATGGTAACTCAGTTAAGCTTAGAGAACTACAACCAAGCAAAAAAATAATGCGCCGCTTAATTTTAACTGCTACAAAAATTTCCAAAAGGTGATTTTGTAACAACCGCGGCTGTCCTAAAGTCAGTTTTTCTTATTCACTTCACTCTAGCTCGTACATTAAAACCCTTTCAGTACGAAGTTGGTAAGAGACTGTGTAGTTGTGGGGACGGTACGGGAGGAACAGGTAGTTCTATCCCTGGACTGAATACTTTTCTACCTCGCGTCTACTATGCATTTACTAGATCTTTTATTAATCATTCTCTATTTATTATATTTTTACATACTCTATTAATTATCCAATTATATTTTTATAATCTGTATTAATGTACCATTATGTTGAATGTTTTTTTTTATAGAAATATTTTTTTCGCATTGATTTATTTCGATATATATATACAAATTACCTGTTCGTATTTTTATTAATTCATAATTATTTTTAAAAAGTATTTATTGTAAATACATTATACGAGAGAAAAAGTGAACTCATTGATTTTCTTTTACTATTAAAATTGTATAATTTATGCTTATACATATATAGCATAGTATGCTTCTTTGTAGGCGGGGGCGCGTTATAATAAATGCGTAATATGTTCATTCATATATTATTTATTTTAAATTTACTTTATTTAATTTCTATACACATAGCCATTTATTTGAAAATATATTATTTTATTGAAAAAACCCTGTAACAAATGAATTGAAAAAAATGTCTGAAACGGATTTCTGTCTTGAAATTTTTGAAATTGGAGACCTAAAAATGTTTCGTTCTTTAAAACGATCGCTCTTCGTTCTTTAAAACGCCGTTACCTTTGTTAAGCTCGGAAGCAAAACCATAATTTAGCAATGAAATCAAAAATAAACAAGCCGGGTAAATAAAAAGAATAAATAAATTAAAAAAAAAAAAAAAGTCTAAATCAAACAAACAATAGTTACACCGATTAGTTGCGATCATATTGCGTAATTTTTTGACACAGATACGTGACACAGACTGAATACGTGTTTGTTTTTATAATAACCAAGATTGTATATTTTGAGATAAGTGTAAGGGCAAAGTAGATAACGAAAAATACGAAGGGAATCGGCGAAAGTACTAGACTTATCGGGCGAGAGGGTCAGAGGTGACACCCTCTCGCTAAACCCTGAAGATAGCTCTAAAATGACAAAGATAAAATAATTGAATAGATAAGACACCTTCTGGGTAAAAGTAAAAACTTTCTAACATCCTCTAGTTCCGAAAATAGCGTCATAATTCTGTTATTTGTAAAAAAAATTAAGAGTTGAAAAAAATAACTGATTTAGTCTGTACGCTATATATGTATATCAATAAATTAAAAACGGCCAAACCAAATACGATTGAATCTTGTTAAACATCTTCATTACACCCTAAACTATTACAAGATATCTTTGAATGTTTCATTTTGCAACCCAGAAATTCATAAAATGATAAAACAGTATGAAAAGTGCAAGGCGACATATCACGGCATTCGGCCCTGTAAGGCAGTCCCGGTGCTTCGTGATATCACGGCATTCGGCCTAGGATGTAGTCCCGGTTTAGCGTAATATCACGGCATTCGTCCTGAAAGGGTTAATCATGTTATTCGAAAACTTATTGTATAATTTTGAAGTGGGGTCCTACCAGAATTAAAATATGTGTTAGTTATTAAAAATAATAAATTATTACTAAATGGAACTTCAAGTTGAAGTTTGTCCTTTAAAAAAATGTAATTACCATGGCATTATATAAATGTGTGTCTACTCTGGTTGTGGCAGGGAGATTTTATGTATGGCGACGGATTTTCGCAATGCCACAACACTGGTTTTCTTGTAACGGTTGATAGGGGATGACCTGAACCCTTTAGTTGAGAGCTAGCGCTAATTCAAATTGTTCTTCCAGTTGCGAACTCTTTTAAACGTAATTACATGTTATTGAGGTAAGTCTATTTTCAAAGACTTTTTAGGTGAAGTTATAGTTCATTGTTTAGGCATTTAAGAGTGCTATTTAATGGTGTATTAAAATTGGGTTTTTATTTTAAACTACTGACCAAAATATTTTCTTAAAGTGTGAAATGTAACAACCGTGCACGAAAATGTGTAATTCACGTGCCTTAATTACCATGCTTTAAATAAACTTAATTACCGCCTAAAAATTTGTAAAGTTAGTTCCCATCTGTCCCGAATGGTGCAATATATCTGAAATTAGTCCGAGAACATTCCATAATATTTCCTGAATTTTTTTAAAAAGTCAACATTTTCAGTCTAAGTCCAATTTTAGCTTCCAAAATAGTACTTTAAATTAGAATCACCCATATACCTTATTACCTCCGAAATCCTTAAACACCTCCCAAGGAAAGGTATCCTATTTCTCACATACATATTCAACTCCGTCCTTAAAACTACTCACGTCCCAACTCAATGGAAATTTGCTCCATTATTATGATTCCTAAACCATCTAAACCTCTTCATCTTCCCTCATCCTATCGTCCTAGCCTTCTCCCAGTGATGGAAAAACTTCTTCTTCGCAGACTTCTTCCCATTCTTAAACCGTTCCTACCTGACCATCAGTTTGGTTTTCGAACCCATCATTCCACTGTTCAGCAATGTCATCGAATTGTTGATGTCATTGCTTCCACTCTTGAGAATAAAATGTATTGCTCAGCCGTCTTCCTGGACGAGGCGCAAGCTTTTGACATGGTTGGCATACTGGGCTGCTTTGGAAATTCAAAGGCATCCTTCCCTTTACATATTACCTTATCCTTAAATCCTTTCCCACCAATATATATTTTCGTGCAAGTTTAGGATCCTCACATCCATACATCTGCCCTGGAGTACCTCAGGGCAGTATCCTATGACCTCTCCTATATTCCTTTTTCACTCACGACATCCTTCCTCGGTCCTTGCTACCTTTGCAGATGACAAGGTGTTCAATATCTAGAATCGATAACATTTGTTTACTATTCGTATGAGGTAGGTCAAAAGGGTAGAACCGACCTCGCAGTCGCGTTCTCGTCGTCGGACTCTCCTCACGGTGACAACTCACTCTTTCTCTCCCGTATAATTCCGATTAAAATTGAGAATCAAGTGTAGCTTTTATTATTGTGTTCGGTACGGTGGATAGTTAATTCGACTATTAACTAATTATTCAAGAAAGAATCAGAAGACTTCAGGGAGGCCTCCCTACATCTCGGCAGAAGACGGCTCGGCATTCGGTGAGTGTTCTCTCTCTTTTATATTCTCAAAATTCCAAAGGTACTCTTAATTCTTTATACTTGTAATTATCGTACAAGTAGCTGTGGTCCTTGGGGCCGAATTTCTCGATTGTGGTGCTCGAAAAAGTGGATTTTACAGTCAAAATCTCGTAAAAATACTCGGTATAGTTCTCGTAAGTTCGCGGTGGTGTTTATGGACTCATTTCTCGAAAAGTATTTTACTCGTTGATCCCCGTACCGTAGTTAAATATTCTCTAATAGTTTGTGAACATTGTAATATAATTGTTTTAAAATTAATTTAATTATTTTCTCGAAATCTAAACCAGAAGAATACCGGCAATATCGGCATAATAGCCATTGGTTTATAATAAACATTTCTCGGTTTTTATCGGATAGATTTTACTCATACGTTTATAACGTATTTATTATATATCTATCTTTGATTCTCGAATATAAAATCCTAAAATTTTACGTGGATTTATGTGTAAATTTAATAAATTCTCGCTTGGACAATTAAGTATCGTTATGGTGTACTATCGAAGTAGAGGTATCGATTATTGAATTCGATTAATTAACTTTTATGATTTATTGTGCTATTTTGTGATTTATGGTGAATTCTATAAGCTCACCTACATTTCTCTTACATTTTCGTTATCCTTTATTACTTATTTAAATTGAGATTCAGTAGAATTGCCGTCTATTTAATTAAATTTGTTGATACGATAGGTATATCGATCCTATGTATCGATTGTTGCTATAGGTTAAATCTCGAAATCTATACATAGCCTAGATTGCTTAGAGATGGATTAGGTTACGCAGCTGAATTGCCCTCTGAACCCTCTTGGTATTGTCTCAGCCCTCTTATCTCTTTACTCCTTTATATAAATCGATCTCTTCTTAATGATTTATCTCTTATAAATATAAACAAATATTAATTATAATTATTCTCTTTTTTATTCTCAAATAATCACTTATTTTCAAACTGTTGTATCTCTATAACGGAACCTCACACAATTTTGAGAGTTGGCTCATTTTACTCGTCTCTTGACACGCTTTTATTAGAGTGGTCACAACACATATTTATTTTAAAAATTATTTTTCCCTCTTTATTCCGATATATCTCATTCAAATTTTAATAGTCTTGAGTGTGGCACACTCCTATCAAAATGGCAACCGAGGATAAACAAAAATTAGCCCTTTTACGCTCTAAGCAGGACACCTTATTTCGTCGAGCGCAACATGCATATGACTTAATAAAAAATTTAAATGATCCAAAAACATTAGAAAACTTCCTAATACGTGCTCGAACTATAGATGATAACCGAGCAGAGTATACGCAAGTTGTTGAAAAGGTAAATAACTTAGCTATTGTTGTTGAGCCTACTAAAACCCCTAGTTATGAATGTCTCGGCTCTTTTGATGATATGTATGGTGCAATAATATTAGCTAGGGAAAAGTATGAGTCGTCCTTAGTACAACCCCTTAATGAGCAAACTCCAGCCGTAGTAAGTACTCACTCCTCTGTAAGCCATCTTCCTCGTATTCAACTTAAACATTTTTCGGGTGACCTGACTGAGTGGTTACCGTTCCACAGTTTGTTTGTGAGCCTAGTACACGATAATAAAACTCTGTCTAAAATTCAAAAGTTTCAATATCTACAGAGTTGTTTATCAGGAGATGCTGCCTCGCTGATAAAACATCTTCCCGTTATAGATACTAATTATGATGTAGCTCTCTCTATACTTCGAGAAAGATTTCACTCTCATAGACATTTAGCCGCTATACATGTTGAGAAAATTCTTAACTTAAAACCTCAAATGTCGGATAGCTATGCATCTCTTCGATCAATTTATGAAACTCTTAATGAAAACAACTCAGCTCTCGAGGCGCTCCAAATTCCTAACATGGCAGATTTTCTTCTGTTTCATTTAGCCTTCAGAAATTTACACTCTAACACTCGTCAATTGTTTGAAGCTCATTACCTTCAAAAGCAAATCGCTCTTCAAGCTGCTAACTTAGTTCCTGATACAAATGAACCTACTGTAACACCTATTCCAACTTTTAAGGAGTTAATGGAATTTCTCTCGGGACACTGTAAGGTGCTTGAATCTTCCACACTCATCTCTACTAAAACCGTGAAACCTTCTCCCGTTTATGTCCCACCTCGTCGTCAGCCTCAGAAGGAATATAACTTAACTCGTAATGTGAAAGGCTACACTGCCACCTCTCATAAACAGCGTTCATTCACTCCACGACCAAACTATACCTCAAATAAAGTACCATGTGGTGTCTGTAAGCAAAGTTCTCACTCAATATACTCCTGTTCAGACCTCATTGCTCGCTCTCCAACACAGCGTCTTCAGTTGATCAAGTCATTAGGCCGGTGTGAGCAGTGTCTAGGTTATCACAGAACCACAGACTGTAAATCTCGTTCGTCATGTGTAAAGTGTGGTTCATCTTTACATCATTCTATTCTACATCCTGAGCATACTCAACCAAATCCTAAATCTCATCACTCAGCTGAACATGTTGAACCTGTTCAGATAAACAATGCTTCTCTTCACGCTGATTACTCGCGATGCTCGGTCATACTCGGAACTGCAGTTGTTCACATACAAGATGCGACAGGTGCTTTTATAAATGCTAGGATGCTGTTAGACTCTGGAGCTCAGTCATCTTTTTTAACTCGTAGTTTTTTCTCTCGACTTGGATTGAGGTATAAGAAGTCTGACATTACAGTCACAGGACTTGGTCAGTCCTCCGTAACTCATGCTCGGGGCGTTACGTCTATTGTGTTAAAACCTCGAAATAGTGATGAACCTCGTCTCTCTACAGAAGCAGTCATCATGGACCAACTTACCGGAAAACTCCCTGCATATCCTCTTCCGGAATCAGTAAGACAGAACTTCTCAAATCTTCAGTTAGCAGATCCTAACTTTATTCACCCAGCTCCTATTGATGGTATCATTGGTGCGGAACTCATTCCTCATATTTATAGTGGTAACTCGAAACTTAGTAGACCTGGTGAGCCTTGTGCTATGAGCTCGATATTTGGTTGGGTGATTACTGGTGCTGTACCCAGGAACTCCACTATTTCTGTATTTACAGCCGAAGTAACTCTCGATGACACTCTAAAGAAGTTCTGGGAGGTAGAAGAACTTCCTTCCATTCCCATCTCTAATCCAGAAAATGACCTATGTGAATCTATATTTTTATCTCAATATAAGCGCCAACCAGATGGCAGGTATGTGGTACCCCTGATGCTACGAGACAACCATTCTCAACTCGGTGGTTCCTATGGTTATGCCTTACGTTGCTTTACCAACTTAGAGAAAAGACTCGATCGTAACACTGAATTAAAGTTGGAGTATCACCAGTTTATGAAGGATTATGAATCTCTAGGTCACATGCGTGCTCTCTCTAAACCTAGTGCTCTTCCTACATATGTTATACCTCACCATCCGGTTTTCAACCCCTCAAGTTCTTCAACTAAGCTCAGAGTTGTCTTCAATGGCTCAGCCAAGACAACCTCATCACTCTCACTCAATGACGTTTTGTATGCTGGTCCAAAATTACAAACAGATATCAGAGTAATTATTGGTAAATTCCGTTTACATGCTGTAGCGTTCACCGCTGATGTTGAACGCATGTTTAGGCAATTTAACATCCTGCCTGAAGATACTCGGTTCCAGCACATACTCTGGAGGTACTCGAAGGATCAACCCATCACTGAGTATGAACTTCTCACAAATACTTACGGTCTCCGTTCTGCACCATATTTGGCTGGCCGAAGTCTACGCCAAATCGCCGTTGACGAAGGTTCCTCTTATCCTCGTGCTCGTGAAATTATAATCGAAGAAACTTATGTTGATAATATTATTTCTGGAGCTAGTTCTGTTGAAGAAGCACTGAACTTACAAGTTCAAGTTATTGATATCTTATCTCGTGGAGGATTGAAGTTACGAAAGTGGAGTAGTAACCATCCCTCATTACTATCTGGCATTGCCAAAGAAGACTTAGAAGAACCTCTTGTTTTCGATTCAGATGAAATTATTACAATTAAAATCCTCGGACTTCAGTGGTCGCCAAAGTCAGATTATTTCACCTATAAAACCTCTAAACTCGAACCTCGTTTTACCAAGCGTGCCTTATTATCTGATATCTCTCGGTTATATGATCCTATGGGGTGGTTATGCCCTGTTGTATTTCTAGCCAAGCAACTTATACAAAGACTATGGGTTCTTGGTCTCTCTTGGGACGACCCCATACCATCTGACTGCAAAGAAGTTTGGAATAAAATAGCACTTGAAATACCTTCTCTTTCGCAGGTCAAGATACCACGACAAGTTGTGTTCCCTTCTAATCCTATCTACAGACTCGTGGGATTCAGCGACGCTAGTGAGCGTGAGTTCGGTGCCGTAGTCTATCTCAACGTGGCTACCTCTGAAAGAAGTTTCTCTTACATATTATGTGCGAAGTCTCGTGTAGCACCTCTTCGAACTTTATCGATTCCACGTCTCGAGCTGCTCGGTGCATGCTTGTTGTCGAAATTAATAAAGCATACTCATGCTGTTTACTCTACTCTCACTATATCGGAAACCCTTGCGTTCACAGACTCAACCGTAGTATTAGCTTGGTTGACGACTCCACCATTTCAGTTAAAAACGTTTGTGGCTAATCGTGTTGTGGAAATTACTACCAGTCTTGCTCCTTCTCAGTGGCATCATGTGGTAACCAATGAGAATCCTGCTGATTTCGCTAGTCGTGGCCTTCTACCTCATCAGATTATTAATAACATTCTATGGTTCTCTGGTCCTCCTTGGTTATCCCAAAACTTTGAAGAATGGCCAATAAATAAGGATTATCCTCGACCTCACGAACTACCTGAGTGCAAGACCCCTACTAATCTCATATGTACCGCTACGACCACAAATACACCCTCGTCTCAGTTATCTAGTGAACTTCTCGATCGTTACTCTTCTTTCCGTAAGTTAAAAACTATTGTTGCATGGCTTCTTCGATTTATTAACAATACTCGTCTACCTCAACATGAACGAAATTTAGATCCCCTGTTATCAAAGGAAGAACTAGACTTTTCAACACACAAGTTGGTATTCGTAGACCAACAACTTCACTTCAGAGATGAGATAATCCGACTTAAAAATGGAAAGGAATGTTCCAAGCGGTTTCAAGGTCTGACACCCTTTCTCGACCCCCTAGGTGTCATCAGGGTGGGGGGTCGGCTTCATCATGATGACTTGCCATATCAAACTCGACATCCTTTTCTTCTGGCAAAGTCAAGCTCTCTCTCTCGACTAATTATTGATTACTTCCATAAGTTCCATCTTCATGTCGGACCACGAACACTCCAATCCATAATCCAAGAAAAGTTTTGGATCATGTCAGCAAGACAAGCCATTCGTTCTCGATTAAGTCGCTGCTTACAATGTTTAAAATTTAGATCATCAACTATTCAACCCCAAATGGCTGATCTCCCACTTGCTCGTTTATCTCCCCAGCCTAGACCATTTATGGAAGTTGGTACTGATTTCGGCGGACCATTTATAATCAAGGAGAGTTATCGTCGAAATGCCCGTACTTCAAAGGCTTATCTCTGTTTATTCATATGCTTTGCCACCAAGGCCGTGCACCTTGAGGTGGTATCCGATCTTTCAACAGAAGCTTTTATTGCTGCTCTTGAAAGATTTGTAAGTAGAAGAGGACTCTGCTCTGTAATCCACAGTGATTGTGGCACCAATTATGTTGGTGCACATCGATATCTGTCAGATCTTTATAAAATGTTAGATGACCCGACGAACAAAAGATCAGTAAACACCTGGTTCACAGATAGGCAGATAACATGGAAGCGTAATCCACCTAATGCTCCTCATTTTGGTGGTTTATGGGAGCAAGGTATCAAGGCGTCTAAGCACTTATTACGTCGCACGATAGGTGATCAATCTCTGACATTCGAAGGACTCACCACCGTGTTCACTCGTGTCGAGGCCATTCTCAACTCTCGACCACTCTGTGACCCATCAACAAGCCCTGATGAACTTGAGCCTCTCACCCCTGCTCATTTTTTAATAGGTGGTCCTTTAACATCCTTTCCGGAACCGAACTTCTTAGACGTCCCGATGAACCGATTAAGTAGATGGGAGCTCTTGAAGAAAATGTCACAGCAATTTTGGAATCGCTGGAAGAATGAGTATTTAGGTACACTCATCCGAAGACATAAATGGACTGCTCAGAAGCCTAACCTCGAAACTGGTGATTTAGTATTGGTGAATGACGGGAAGTCACCAGCACTCCGCTGGCAAGTTGGACGGGTCGTATCTACACACCCAGGTCCAGACAAGATCGTGCGTGTAGTCACTATTCGCACTCCTACTGGTGAGTATATGAGGCCTGTAGTTAAACTGGCCTATCTGCCACCAAATTAAGAACTAAGAAGTTCGCTCTTCATTTATTTATTTTATTTTTTTTTCTCAAGTAAATTTTCATTTTTTTTTCTTCTAACCATTGAAGTAGGTTATTTCTTTCTCTCTACAAAAGGACATCTTTTTTTTTTTCGTTTCTTCACTCCTCGTCCCGAAGTAGGGTTGGTTTCATCCAATTCACTTGGCAACTCTTATTTTATTGTTTCTTTCCTACCTAACGTGACTCGGAGTTCGTTTTCTTTTCCGATAGGAGATTATAATTTTATTTTCCTATCCTCCACTTGTGTTCAGAAACATCCTGTTTCGGTGGGGGGTATGTTCAATATCTAGAATCGATAACATTTGTTTACTATTCGTATGAGGTAGGTCAAAAGGGTAGAACCGACCTCGCAGTCGCGTTCTCGTCGTCGGACTCTCCTCACGGTGACAACTCACTCTTTCTCTCCCGTATAATTCCGATTAAAATTGAGAATCAAGTGTAGCTTTTATTATTGTGTTCGGTACGGTGGATAGTTAATTCGACTATTAACTAATTATTCAAGAAAGAATCAGAAGACTTCAGGGAGGCCTCCCTACATCTCGGCAGAAGACGGCTCGGCATTCGGTGAGTGTTCTCTCTCTTTTATATTCTCAAAATTCCAAAGGTACTCTTAATTCTTTATACTTGTAATTATCGTACACAAGGTATCCCACCTATCTGTCCACGAAAACCCTCAAACCACATCTAATAACACCCAAAGCCACCATCTCCTTCTTGAGAGAGGCCGGGTTCGATTCCCAGCAGAGGAGAAGTTATTTTTATGATTAATTTTGATGAAATGTTCAATAATAATTAAATGACAACTACTAATAAATGGAAAAATCTGGGCTAAGTAATTATGAACTCGTAAATGAGAAAGTTTTTCTGAGTTGTCTCAGACTGATTTGTTTTGTGTTTAACTATTATTATGAAGTGAATAAAACCAAAATAGAAATAAGTTTGTCAATTACGGTGGCACATAGCTTCCTCGTGTCCTAGTATTCAATAAATGGTAAAGTATGAAACATTTTTTTTTTTTTTTTATATTTTACAAGCAAGTGACAGTGTTTTACGGATTAAACGTGTTTTACTGGAAAGATTAATTTTAATTTGATGTTGAAAACAATAAATACATATATTCATGATTTCGCTTCTAATACTCCAATTAACTTAAAAACTTCATCAAAAACCCCTGTAATTCTTAATGAAACTTTTAAACAAAAAATATAACGTATAAATATAACTTTTTACTATTTGAAATAAAATCATAATACAGAATTTTATGTGATTCATGCCTAAGCTTAACCGACTTCTCCAGCTTCAGCATATTGAAGGAAGCATTAGAAAAAAATTCAAAAATCTTGTTTTAGTTATTTATCATAATTTTCGCTAGTAAAGGGTTTCCCAAAATTTTTGGGAAACCAAAAGGTTTGAATTAAATAGAAAACACAGTTTTTAGTCTTTAGATTGTTATTTTTTTATTGAATCATAAAGTACATAGGATAAGGTTATTTATGGAATAACACATCGGGTTACATTAAACACATTAAATAAATGTATCGTGTTAAATCACGATCAATAATAAAAACACGTTGCAGTATGGTGTAACGCTCCATTTTTACTAACCCTAAACTCTCAGCTGTCGAATTGGATATTGACATTTCCATATCTTAGCTCAAAACTCGAAAATGTTACTAAAAATCGACAGTGTACAGAACTAAAAATCGATCGTGTAACAGGGAGTTAGGAGGATATAGGAGGTGTGCAATCTAGTCTGCCCGCTCTCGGTAGAGGGTCTCCCCCACTGCGCTTGGTAGGGCCTCACACGCTTGGTACCCACACATCCCCTCGCGATCGGCTTCCTGCCCCACGGCTCACTCTCATCGCTTCTCGCTACCACTCCAGCAGTCGCTCGCGCGCCTCAGCGAAGCCCCCTCTCCCCAACTACAACTTCTGTTCCCTAATACTTACATACATTCTGTATTCCTAAAAACTTACATACATAAAATTCATTTTTTATTTTTGTTAATCTATAATTTTTTGCATTTATTATAAAAATATGGGTGAAAAAGCTAAAAGATTACTTCTTAATTAACTGAAATGAAGAAAATTCTTTCTTTCTTTCTTCGTGCACGACATAATGTTCGATTTAATTCCTAATTAACAAACGCAAGAGTCTGCACGCTCGAATTTTGTGACATTTATATTTCTTTACTTAGGCACATAAACTCGAAAAGCTTTACCAAAAAACAACACCAAAAAGCTTTACATGAAAATGTCTCACTGTCTTGCAGATTTGTATGCAAGCATTTTTTTTTTTTTTTTCAGGGTTGCCAACCATTGCACAATGGCGGCAAATTCAAATCTTGCGTTAATTTTAGGACACCCGTTATAATCTGACTAACGTTGGTTATATCATAACCGACTAACAAATAAAATACTTGCCCAACACAAACTGACCAATAATAACTTAAAAATGATCGGTATTCGTTATTTTTCTTTCGAATCCATTTTAACTTTGAAAAGAAAGGCAAGAAATCAGGGATTTTTAATAAGTTGAAGATGGAAAGGATGAAAAGCTAATAAAATGTGATATTACTTTGAAACATCTGTTACCAATAACTCAGCAATATACAACCATTAAACCCAAGTACCAATATTATCAACTAGTTTTCAAGTAAAGAGAATAAATAATAAAATAATACCTAGTTTTTACTATGATTAAAAAATTTATATTACATCAAAACGAATAAAATGAAAAATAATTTAATTGAATCAATAAACTCACATCAATCAAGTTAAGGGTATTGTTTTTAATAAAATTGAAATGCTATGAAATTTCTTGCTAAGACATTATTTTTTTATATATTATAATATATTTTTTCCGTGGTAGGCTGTGAAATAGTAACTTTAGAGCCTAAAAAACATAGCTAAAATCCATTTTTTCATTACGTGGACTTAAAAAATATTTTCATTACTCCTAGCTGTAAAGAAAAAATCTTTTACGTCCTAGGCACTAAAAGATTTTTTCTTTACGGCGGGTAGTTGTCAAAACTTCCGCTAGTAGTGCTGCAGTCTTTGTAGAAATGCTTCTAGTACGATAAAAATCCGCTAGATGTCAATGCGTTTTGTTTATCTTTTCTTATAGTGTAACCTCATTTTAAGGTTTCTTTTTTTAAGTCTTAAGTATGTACTAATATTTGTTATTATTATATATTGATTAGTGATTAATATTTAATGTTTTTTCATTGTCTGCTACCTCGGAAAAAATAGCATATGCTACGCGACTTTGAAGTGTTTTTTCTTTACCTTGGCAATATTTACTGTCTCGCTTCGCTCGACAGTAAATGTAATTGCCGCGGTAAAGAAAAAACTCACTTCACAGCCTTGTAACATAATATACTATTATCTACGATTACTACGAAACATTTTATTTCTGTTTAGATGCGTTGAAAGTGATTCTTTTCGTAGTTGTATTCATTGCGCTTACGCGTTTCATAATTGTTCACCTTATCACACGATTAGCGAGTTTTTTCACATTTAACAAAACTAATTTGCTGTTGGTTTAATTAAAGTAACTGTTTTTTTCTGTATTTTTTTTATTAAAATCCAACAATCGTAGATAAAGTACGGTACGCAACTCGTGCGAAAACTGCATTTTTCTTTGCTCGTGGGGTTTTACTACCCTCGCTATCGCTCGGGTGCAAACTCCACACTCGAATGCAAAATTCTACTTTCCGCACTCGACGCGTAATGTACTATTTCATCTTAAATGTTTAGTTTTGAACCCTTCTTTATAATTTTGATAATAATTTTCAGAAAGAGAAAATAATTTTCAGGTAGAACGGATATTTTCAAAGATGGATCGATGGGTAAACGAATCTTAGATGCAGAATACATCCGAAGTTTCATATTTATGTCAATGTCTTATATTGTATTAAGTGTGATTTACAGATTCAGCCAAGCAGTTTTATGTCGGGTCGAGATGGGTTATGATTATGCTTTAGAAATGGAATCCTTAGGTGTGCTGCCAAAGAGAAAGAATTTCCCAGAATAACGTTTAGCGCTTAGAGTCTCTTTAAAGTTGGATGACGTCGTATCAAGTACGTTACCATATTGTCGGAATTCTCAGAACCCACCATTGTACTGTGTTACAACAAAGAGTGACATAACATACATAACATTATACAACTTGACATTTCAACATGTATAGAGTGTTTGTGAAAGTGATTCAATTCCCTTGAACCACGATTACAGTCATGCTAAGTTGATTCAAGTCATATAAAGTTAATACTGCCATATAATTGGAATTCTAAGGAACCAACAAGGATGTTAAATAAAGGGGATGGAGCGTTGAGAAAAAAAAGTGACCCCATGAAAATAATATTATAAGGAACGTGAAGGACCCGTGGGACACATTACCTTCCTCTTGGTTATAGGTTACCAAGAAACCTGTGACAGGTTATCAACAATCAACAGAACATATTTTCCATTTGAGTTTTTACTTTTTTCCCGTAGTCCCGTGTTTTGTATTCTCCCAATATTTTTGGTTTATATTATTTTGTGTTTTTTAGACAATATTTAGCCGTTTATAGTGACTTGGACCAAGTATACTTGGATCGTGTAAACCTTACTTCAAAGTTCCACAAACACTTGGACCAAGTGGTTTTGAAGAATGTGACTTGGACCATGTATACTTGGATCGTGTAAACTAGGCTTTAACCTTTTAGATATTTGTAATACATTTTCGTAAATTAGAGTAATTAAAATTAAAATAACACTTATTTTATTACTTATTTTTCACTTTATTTATTATATAAATACGTTAATCACTAATTAAATTGGATTATAGTTAAAATGATTTATAAATAAATCAGTTTATAACCTGATTCAAAACAAACTGACAAGGTAATGTGCCCCAATCCATAGTTTGAGCATGCGCAGTCAGATTTATTTCGCCAATTTTTCTTATCTCCATGGGGTCACTTTCTTGCCTTCAATCTCTACCTAACGTTCCATCCCCTTTATTTAACATCCTTGGGAATCACAAATGCAGTTATAGTTTGTTGTCGTATTTATGGAATTCTGCAAAACCATTAATAAAGTTATATGAGGTATTTGATGTTATAATAATTTCAAGATAAAAAGAACTTTTTATATACTATGTTTTTAAATTTTCTGTTGAATCGTTTGTAATGTTGATAATATAATTGTTATTATTATATACTTTATAATGTTAGTGAAAAAAAAAAAAAAAAAAAAAAAAATAGTTCCGAATTTATTTACTTCACTTAAATGACAACCATCTAGAGAGCTGATCTTAAACCTATAAAAAGACAAATCTTTGTACAACGGATCTCCCCAACACCAAATCTAAACCGTGCCATCGATATATTTGAAATAATATAATCAATATATTTCCTGTTTTGCTGTCATTCAATGTTTATCTCTTATAAAAATCACAAATTTAAAACCCGTCAAAATGAAGATTGCATAAATATGGGACACGGCAAAACAAATAAAATAACTTGAGGATTTTTTCCGAACTAACTTTCCATTCAGCAAAATTTGCTGAAAACCAATTAAATTCTGCTGAAAGATGGCTAAAAGTATTAATATAATTTATTGTCATCTTGTTCTGAGCTATGCTAAAAGTTTCAAATGTCTAGCTATTCGGGAAGTTAGTTAGAAATCGATTGCCAGATTTGTACCGGACAAACAAACAAGAAAGCAAGCTAATAAAAACGTAGTAAAAAGTAGTTTGTTATCGCATTGATGGAATTCTGCAAAACCACGAATAAAATTATATATTAAGTTGTTTCACGTTATAACAAGTAGCGTGTTGTCTTTTCGACGGAATTTCTTTCTTTTGTTGTTTCGTGATGGACCATATATTAGTTCCACTCACTTTGACCGGTTATTGAATAATTCTCTGAGTTAATAATGCTGGATTGAATAATGCTGCAACATATCAAGTCTGTAACAGATCAAAGGGACAGACACAAAGGCTGACTTTAGACAGTAAAGAATTGGTGACAGCTGTCCACTTCTCATTTCTGCCATTCTATCGTATCAAACATATCACATCTCAGCTCAGAAATATGGGTTAGTAATTAAAATTCAATTGAGACAATACTATATGCTTGGAGGTACGAGATTCATAAAGTGAAGCACCACAGTCAGAGGCAAAGGCTTAATTATTTCATTAAATATTCGCGCTAACATACTATTTATTTGTTTAAAAAAAATCTTAAATCAACACCCATAGAAACAAAAATCGGTCCGTGACAACTCAGACAAACTTTCTCATATACGAGTTCATAATTACTTAGCCTAGTGTTTTCCATGTATTAGTTTTTGTAGGTATCTATATATATAAAATTAAAGTTTTGTCTAAACATTAGTCAGAATTTAAAATTTTTCGGATACTTTTTCATTTTATACATCCCAAAAACCGAATGCGGCCTTAACTTTTTTTCGTGTGTATGTGTGTCGGTCGCCCCAGTCAGACTACATAGGCGCAAAACTGACTAAATGAAATCAATTATTTTTTTTTTCAGAGGTGAGTGCAAACATGTTGCGCAATTCGTAGGCTTGGTTTCATCTAAAAATATTGAGCAGAACCAAAGTTATTAACAATTTTATAAAAAAAAAACCTAAAAAAATTAGGTTGACCCACCGCAAACAAACCCCACAGACTCGCTAATCAAAATGTTTGGGGACTTCTAGACCACCAAGAAACTCGTGGTTTTTTGCGTTTGGTCAGAAATTGGCCCAAACAGACTGGAAAAATCTGAAAAGTAAAAAAAAAATATATTTTTACCCCCCTTAAAAAATTAAAGATGGCGACACTTTAAAGCTGTTTTTTTAGGCTTATTGTTGCAAAACGGTAAGTCATATCGACAAGCTGATTGCGCCAGCGATAACTGATTTTAAAAGATCTACAACTTTGGTTCTACGAGTTTTTGTCGTATCTTCATCGGTTCTACCTTAAATAGAGCTAAATTTGATTTTTTGTAAAAAACAAAATTGACTTTGAGCGCTTATGGTGTCCGCAATTGTTGACTGATTTAATTTCTGATTGAGGTGCTTAAACATCACACTAATACTCTTTAAATCGAGTATTTATTGTTTTATTAATTTTTCCTAGAACCAGAGTTATTAAATATTTACTGGTGCAACTGCCGTATTGAGAGAAGAGGCTGGTAATTAAATTAATGCACCATCATGGTTGATGATTGTTCAATGAATTCTCAGTCTAGTTGGATTTGTCTACGTTTACTTTCTTATTTATTTAGCAGTGTTAGTTATTACTATAATACTTAGTTTCTATTGGCTGATTTTTAAATATATAGATAAACACCAAACTACCATTTGGAGAGCATTATATTCTTAGTAATGGAATTTATGGTGTGTAATATAGTCCTGATTTTATTCCTAGAAGGCTTTGGAAACAAAACTATTTAGGCCTACATAATTATAGGAAACATAACCACCAATACCTAGCATGAGCCCCGCGCTCCACGCGCGGTGAAAGCGAGTATTTAAATATAATTGAACATTTTATCAAAATGTATCAAAAAATACTTCTCCTTGGCAGGGAATTGAACCTAGCCTCTTTCCGTCCGCGTTTAAAGCTATTTCCTCAGGAACCAGATTTTTCCCGGGAAAATGGCTTTTACTGTTAGATTCAAATTTAAATGGACTACATTTAAGAATTTTTAAACAAAATGATCGGAACCGTTTTCGAGAACTATTTTTTTTTTTTTTTTTTTTTTTTTTTTTTAGAATTTTTAGGGTATAGCGATCCCAAATTTGGAGCTAAAATTAATTTATCGATTTAACCTCGGGGTATGATTTATCTGAACATTTATGTTGAATTTCGTCAAAATCGGCTCTGTAGTATAGGCTCCTGGCGTCTGCACAGACAGACGACAGATAGACGAAAGACTACAGACTATAATTACAAAAAAAAACAATTTTTTGGGCTCAGGTGACTTCGGAACGTGTATATCCATAAAAATGTCAAAATCAATTTCTTTGTTAACATCCTAGAACCTGCTTTTACGCTCTACTTTAAATCAGACCATAGTGGCGAGAGGGCCATATGACCCGGGCCCCTGGCGCCTCGAATATTATTTATATTTTACATAAACATTTATAATTTAAATTTATGTTTCAATACTAAAATAACATTCGAAAGTAATGAAAATGTTACAAGTCCATATTAATAATTTAAGGATAAAGAATTTTTTTTTTTAGGAATTTCCGTAAGTTCGTGAAACTGAAGAATATGGGGCCCCAAAAGGTTCTTTGGTCCGGGGCCCATTGAAGCTCTCTTAGGGCCCACTGACGAGAATGAGGAGTGTTTCAAGCTGAATAAATGACGTTCATTATAATAAATGGTTCTTTTTACTCTTATAATTACGCAAAAAAGAAGAAAAGATTTAAGGTGATTTCAGGGCTTTTAATATCTCTGATAATTGCGAAGTTAAAAGGAGTTGATGGATTTTCATCTAGTTTTAGCCATCAAGAAAGTTGAATGAAAAATTCTAATTAATAACTATATAATTGAACTAAAGTCACCAATTATAATTTAGTTTTGCAAAGAACTAAAAAATTTATCTTCACTGTCAGTTCAATTTTAGTCACGGAGTTTAATGCCAACGAAAACTAAAAACATGAAATTTATATTTCACTTTAAAAGAATAAAAGGTACGTTTTCATTATCACTTTTATACGATAATATAATTTTTCAATAATTTTTATACGATTATATAATTATTCATATCACTTTTATACGAGTACATAAAAGTCTACCCCCTTGATGACTATGATATTTGGCAGATCAGCCCATCATGGGCTTAGGCCTCCAAATGGCTTATAAAACTATACATGTAATGAATGACACGGTCTTTATATGTTACTCCATTTTAGCCAAAATCTTTTCATTTATACTATTAAAACACAATGTGTGTATGTATGTTTCTTCCATCCAAACATACATACATAACATACATTGTAAGTCAGTTATAAAGTTATATATTGGCACATAGCTAATGTTCCTTTCATCCAAACAAACATACATACATTGTAAGTCAGTAATAAAGTTATATATTGGCACATAGCTAATGTTCCTTTCATCCAAACATACATACAGACATTGTAAATCAGTAATAAAGTTATATATTGGCACATAGCTATGTCTAAATAAACCATGTATCAAAGTTTGAGTGTGTTTGTCTTTCTAAAGTTTCCAAAAAAATCCCTCTGAACTTATAAATCTGGAACTATTCACACATTTAGTCTAGGATATGGGAAGGAACTTAAAGGAGCAGGGTTTTTCCTTGGGGATGGAGTAGTGACCAATTTCAATCAGTGGAATATTGTATTGGGATAAAACTTAGTAACATAAAGTCAAATACAAAAAAGAAGATGAATTGAATTTGTGTGAAAATACAACAAGTAAATCCAAAATATTTTCTGGTTTTCAAAAAGTACGAGTGTTGTTCTGTTACCCAGGGCCGGACCGTGAATCCTGTGAACTACGCGGCTGCAGGTGGCGCCAAATAACTGATGAGGGCGCCAAACAGGGGGAAAGGTATTAGGGATAGAAAATTAAGTAGATATTACAGTACAATACAACAATGCATTGTTTAGTAGAAACCAAAAAAAAAAATGAATAAGTGTACAGTGTACATATATGTACATATTATATGTATGGTAAATGTTGATTCACTTATCACTGTTACTCCTTTAATTATTAATTATACTCAGGGGTGCCGCAGTAGGGCATCCAGTACAAGTAAGTTCTACTAGGTCTAATACATCCTGTACAAGTAAGTTCTACTAGGTCTAATACATCCAGTACAAGTAAGGGATGTTGTTTGTCTGTCCTCCTCTTTATTCTCTATCCCTCAAAAACTCGAACATTTCTTTCCCAAAGTACTCTACACGTTTAAATTTAAAAACATTTTTAGACTTGGCAATCTGACATACACACAGACAGACTGAATAGTTTTTTGCATGTAAAAAGGTCGCTTACGCTCGCTTCAAAAATATATGTATATTACTGTAGCGATAATGAGTTTATCATACATTTTTTAATTTTAACTCTCAGGTTCTCTAAAACGTTTGAGTCATTCTAAACACTGACAAATTGAATTTTCCAGATAAATTTAGTTGTCAGTGAAAAGAATAAAGAAAAACCAAATACAAATGGAATAGAGGTTTCGTTTTAATCGAATCTAGTTGTTTATTGCAAAATATGATAAAAGAGAACCAAAAAAAAGAAAAGGACACTCAATAAAAAAAAGGGAGAAATATGGACACAGAAACAAATTTAAATTCCATCTGGAATAATAACGATGTCACAGGTTTTTAGGAGAAACAAACATGTTTGGCGGGCAATTGTTTCAGGGTGGTTGTAGAGGGGGGAAATGTGAAATACAATGGTTTCCGCGAAAAACCGCGTGCCGATTCAAACCGACCAATAGGAAACAATGGGAGTGGAGAGAAAAGCTCAATCTCCTGCCGCTTTACTTCATGACTGTATCCAGTGACAGAGGTGACAGTTCATAACCGATCTATTCAATTCATTGTCAACAAACTGGCATGGGATAACACAGCAGATTATTCCATTCCACATCATTCCAAATTAAATGCATGTTGTTACAAATTCTCTAAACACATCAAATCCTTTATCAGACAACCTTCTTTAAAACAGTAAAATAATAATGTTATCGTTGTCTTAGAAGAAATATTGTGCAGGTTGGTGTTGAGATATAAGTTTTAGAGCTTTTGTTTACTAATAACATCAGTTTAAAATAATTAATAATATTTTAACATAAATTTACAAAAGAAGTTGTAATGACAAAAAATATGATTACAAATAATTAATATTATTAAATAAACAGGTCAAGTGTGTGCTAGTCAGCACACAGCGAGGGTCCGTAGGCCACACTATATAGTGTTTAACTGTAAAGTGTATAAACAGTGTTTTTTTAAAATGCTAAAAAGCTTACTTTGAACCATTCTAAGGGTCTGATATTCTCAAAACACACTCTGATAAAGTATTTTTTTTTGCTACTGAACCGGACTACAACCATATAAATTCATCGAAAAGACCATAATTATAAAAAAGCGTATTTTGTCAATAAAAAATAAAATAATATTTTTTTTCGAAATTTCCAAAAAGTGGTATCTTTACTTTTGGTCGAAGAATGTTCAGGAATTTTTTCAGATTTTTTGCACTTCACATAAGCGAGATAGAGGGGGGGGGGGGGGGACACGTTTCACACCCACTTCAAACTTGCCTACGCTCGCCCTATCAAAGTTATATCCAAAGAATTATATATTTTTGTAATCAGCTCGACGTACCTTTTCATATGATACCCCTCACGGTGTCGAAATAAAATAAACAAATTTTAACCCTTAAGTTTTTTTACCCTAATTTTTTTGAAAAATATTTTTTTTAAGTCGCTATATTTTTAAAATATGTGGGCAGGTACAAGACACATACATGCCAAATTTCAAAGTGACCGGACGAAAGGTGTAGCCGTGAGAGCACGTGAGAGGACGGACGGACAGACACACGCAGGAAAATATATTATGGGTCCTTGGTTTTGCCTACGGACCCTAAAAAAAGAAAGGATAAAATTACAGTAAAAAAAAAAAAAATACGATTACTCATAATCAATATTGTTAGGGCAGACAGTACGAAGTATTTAACCACTGACCTTAGACGGAATATTGATTTTCACTTCCCGAATAGACTATTACCACGAGAATTGAGCTCGGAGTACTTGCAAGTTTTTTAAGGATTCGTTTTAGAAAATTATGTCTTTTATTTTTGTACATCTACCTAAGCATTAGTAAACATCCTCAGATATTCCTCGCTTATTCTGCTTCTCCTTTTCCAAGCAGCATTTACCGAGGCCGAATTAATCTCAGTTATTTCTTTCTCAAAACCTTGGAGAGACTGGTAGAGCTGCATCCAAGGTAAGCAAAAACTTAGCATCCTTTTGGGCGCGTAGAAGGGCTATGGGTCCCACATGGGAACTATACTACGGCCAAAAGTTCTTTACTAGATCTACTCTCCAATGGTAAGGCCAGTGCTTTCTTACAAATGTGTTCTCTGCTGGCCTAGAGTGCCTGTTACTACTTCCAACGACCATTAGATCTCCCCAAAAGGACAGATTGCTTAGGAATCTTTGGAGCAACGAGGATGGCAACAACTTTAGCTTTAGAAATTTTAGCAGGCCCTCCTCCTCTTGATCTGTTTCTTCGATATGAAGCCATTATGACGGCATATTATGACATACACATTATGAATTACTGAGTGAGCTTGTGGCTGGGCTGTGACAACCACCGAGGCCATGAAGCTGTAGGACAATCTCTGGTGGAGAAGTGCCTTGCAACAGCAATGATACAGTATTATATTGTACCACATTGAAACTTCAGCAGTAACTTGAGCTTCTAAGGAAGACGGTGCAAGGCAATGAAAATGTCCACCTACCTATGAAGTATGTATGATTTTCTCTTAGAAAGACTATCGAGAGCTGGTGAATTTCGACCCTCTACAAGAGATTAGTATACCCGTGGGAAAGTTCTCTTCGGTTTCTCAAGCTAAGGTCTATGCAATCCTGGTTTGCAGTGATTCTGAGTAAGAATGAGCCAAGATAACAGATTTACATCTGCTCAGACAGTCAGGCGGCTATAAAGTCTTTGGCTATTGCAAAATGCTCTTCTAATTCTATTCTACAGCAGTGACAGATTACAGGAGATTTCTTAATGATCTGGCAAGGCAGAATACTTTCTACCTAGTATGGGTTCCAGGACATAGAGGGATAGAAGGTAATGGATTGACAGATCAAATGACCAGGCTGGGTTCCAGTGTAATTCCATCTGTCCCGGATCCAGTGGTAGGTATATCTTGCTGCGTTGTGAGGACCGATTTAAAAAAAAAATCATTGTTCAGTGATTTTCAAAGAACCTGGGAAATTGCTCCCAGAATGAGACTGTCTAAGTTGTTTATTTTAGGACCCTCTCATAAAGTTACTAAAACAACATTGGCTCTCAACAGGGGCACTTCATCTAATGACTGGATTTTTTTTACCGATCATTGTCTTCTCAACGTTTGCAGCTGCTAGACTCAGTTGAAAGTCCTACCTGTGTGGAGAAGAAGACGAAACTTCTACTAACCTAATTAGCTGCCCAGTGTGTGCTCGACCTTTGGAATCCAATGGTATCCTTAATAGAGTTTAAGAGACTGCCTATGCACAGACTGCTTACTTTTTCCGTGTCTGTCAGTATGCTTAAAATTCATAAGAACCCTGAAGAGAATTCCTCATCCAACCACGGTTTGCTTAATTGACCCACAAGTGGTTTATGTCTCTAGGTTTTAAACCCTACTAAAATTAAAATAGAACGCTTTCTGAACTAGATTGAAGGGTGGAAGGCATTAAGCGCATTATGCATGTAAATCAAAAGTAAAATGATACTTAGTACTATCTAACTTAATTGAGATAAAAGTTTTAATCAATGAATCAAGACCGTGTCAAGGCCTTTAACTTAGTCAAGTAAGTTTAAATGCTTTACCATAATAAAGCTTAAACCTCCCCCAGTAGAGCCTCGGTTACACCAGAGTAATCCCATCTTTGAACAACCTGTTCTTTCAGCAACTTCACTCCATGCCAAAGCGTCGACTTGTGTAAATAACACCGAGTTAAAGTTAAAATGCAATTTAAGTAGAAAACCGTGGCTCATTAAGAAATCTATCTCATGCATAGGTATCTTATTCCTCTTCGACTGTTGGATACATATTCATTTGGACCTCCAAATAACGAAATGTATGGTTTCAGAAAAAAAAAAAAAAAAAAAAAAAAAAAAAAATGTTATACAGAAATTTCGTTGTATAGATTTTTTTTTTTTTTTTTGAGTGAAAAAATTGAGTGGTCCTGTAAGAGGAATATTTTTATCCCATACCATTTTAACTCATTGCAGAACTGCTTTATCTATATCTTAAAATTTCTGAACCATTATTTCTTTAATAGTTCCACTTGTTTCGTATAGTTTAAATATTAAATCCCAGTTTTTCAAAATTGTAGACACTAAACTAAAAGCGATTACGTATATATTTACGGGATACTTCTTTGTTCTGTATTCCTTTATCTACGACGAAGGATAATTATTTTTTTCTGAGTGATTTTCTTTTAGAAATTTGATCAGTAAATAAACTACTGTAAAATAGCAAGATAAATAGAACCTTTTTATATACTACGTTTTTACATTTTCTGTCTTAAATCATAAATTTGAAACCCGTCAAAATGAAGATTGTAAATACTATGGGATCAAATATCAAAACAAATAAAATAACTTGCCGATTTTTTCCGAACTAACTTTTCATACAGCAAAATTTGCTGAAAACTAATTAAATTTTGCTAAAAGTATTAAAATAATGCATTGTCATCGTTTTCTGAGCTATTCTAAAAGTTTCAAATGTCTAGCTACTCGGGAAGTTAAAAATCGATTGCAAGATTTGTACTGGACAAACAAACAAACAAACAAGAAAGCAAACAAATAAAAACTTAGTAATAAAAACTCATGAGCTCTATATGAAGTTCTAGGTGTTCCGGTGGTGACCACTGTCTCGAAGGGTGTACGTCCCGACGTTTCGCTCCTAATACTTGAACCATCTTCAGGGGTGTTCATGGTGTCCTAGGTTTGTCAGGTGTGAACTCTTAAACCTAGGACACCATGAACACCCCTGAAGATGCTTCTAGTATTAGGAGCGAAACGTCGGGACATACATCCCTCGAGACGTGGTCACCACCGGAAGACCTAGAACTTCATTATAATTGTAAACACGAAAGCCTTCGAACAGCTTTATAATAGTCCAAAACGAATTCTAAACTCAGGGTAAAAGATTTATCTATACTGGATCAAAGACGTTTCCAATTTCACTTAATCTTATAGCGATAGAATACGTAAAATTATTAGAGTGCTAGTGCTAGAAACTCCTAAAAAATGATTCAAAGAAAATAATGGAATGCAAAAACATCGCCAATAGTAATCCAAAGAAAGTTTGTCGGTTGGATCTTTATCTTTATTTTTGTGAAATATTTCGTTGTAGAGAAATTTTCGTTCAATAGAAACACTCAATAAATAGAGAATTCGTGGGACCTAAAAAATTCGTTATACAGAGATTTATGTCGTATATTTCCGACTGTATATTGTACAGAAAAGCCAAAAAAGAATAGGTTCCACACAATTAATAGCACATGCCTACTTTAAAATTAATCTAAAATATATTATTTTGTAATGTGTTATAAATCTAGTATTTATAACTCAGATATTTTTGTAGTAGATATAAAAGATATGTACTAACAGAAAAATATTAAAAAAAAAAAAAAAAAAAAAATTAAATATAAAATACAATCCTGTTTCGCGTTTACATTGGTCAAATAGTCTTTAATGTAAACCAAATATTACCCTTGAATGATTTCTTTTTCTAGAAGGAAAGCTTCTCTTTCATAAACCAAAGAAAAACTTGTCAATAAAATATTTCATGCTTCAACTAAAACCTCCCGAAGATTTCACCCTCATTTTTTTATTCGGATTTTATAAAACTTTGAAATTACTTCGCTTCTAATAGCTTCCGTGAAAAAAATGAAGGGAGCAGACTACCTTAAGGACAGGAAAAGTTTTTTTTTCGCCCCCCCCCCCCCTCTCCCCCCCCCCCCCCCCCAACCCTGTTCGCAGACTTACAAATCGGTTTCTTCTTTACTTATCGTTAAAAAGTAAACTTTCCTCGACAATTTATAGTACTACTGTATTGATACTAGATCATTCCTTCTGCTTCATTTTTTTATTATTATTTTTCTTCTTTTCTCAGTATTGATTTCAAGTTATTTACACTTATTTAATTACTGATATAAAAAAAATTATAGGTGATACAAAAAATAATTATTAAAAAAAGGTCTCTGGGAGAGATGGGCATTATACAGGGTGGTCCAAAAGTCTCCCCCCCCCCCCCCCCCTCTTAAATTTTGTTCGGTTTGAGATAAATTAATGAAACTTGGGGGATCTCTACCATGCAAAGGGAAGTTTGTTTTCATGCAATCACGCACTAGGGGCAACCACCCACTTTGCTCCCAGGCCACCCAACTTCAAAATTTCAAATTGGAGTGTATATTTTTGATAGCATATTTGGATTCTACAGTGAAAAATAATAAACTTTTACTTGAAACTTTTTCTTCTATTTCCAATATTTTGCCCCGTATACAGGGGCAAAGATAGCAAAATAACCCTTACTATCATACGTTGTAAAATCTAAACGGTTAGAGATAAATTAATGAAACTTAGGGGATCTTCACTATGTATAAAGGGAAGTTTGTTTTCATGCAATCGCGCAGTAGGGGCAACCACCCATTTTGCCCCCAGACCACCTAACATCAACATTTTAACCTGGAATGTATATTTTTGATAGCAGATTTAGATTCTACGGCAAAAAATAAAAATATTTTACTTCAAACGTTTTTTTCCATCTCCAATATTTTGCCTCCCATAGGGAGGCAAAGCTATAAAAAGGGTAGATTTCAGCGCCAGGGGGCAAAATGGTGGTTGCCCCTAGTACACGAGTGGATGATTACGCACTTCCCTTTACATGGTACAGATCCCCCAAGTTTCATTACTTTATTTCAAACTGTTTAGATTTTATAAGGATCTAAGTGTTATTTTTTTACTTTTTCGGAAGGGTTATTTTGCTATCTTTGCCCCCCTGTAGGGGGCAAAATATTGGAGATAGAAAAAATAGTTTTAAGTAAAAGTTTATTATTTTTCACCGTAGAATCCAAATCTGCTATCAAAAATATACACTCCAATTTGAAATTTTGAAGTTGGGTGGCCTGGGAGCAAAGTGGGTGGTTGTCCCTACTAGGTGATTGCATGAAAACAAACTTCCCTTTGCATGGTAGAGATCCCCCAAGTTTCATTAATTTATCTCAAACCGTTCAAAAGTTATGAGGGGGGGGGGAGACTTTTGGACCACCCTGTATAATATGTGTTTATAAAGTTTAAACTAAAAGAGTAGGTTATTGTATTCTACTTAATTCAGAGCAATATTAAAACCATGCAAGTTTTACACTCCTGATAAAAAGATAAAACTGAAAATATTATTAAAAATATAATCTTCCTACAGGTAGAGTAAGGAAAATAGGATGTTGGATTGAAATAGGACTGTTTTCTACCTACCCGGCCTATTAATTTAAAATATTATAAAATATATATCTTCCCTACTCTAAAGCTTGTGCTTGAATCCGGATGAAATTTGTCCTGTTTTAATTGTACTTTAGACAATGTGTAAGAAGTTTTATTATAATCGTTAGACGTTAAAAAGAAGATATAGGTAAATACATTGTTTTCTTTATTTTAAACGTTTGGGTCCACTTTAATAAATTTAGCGATCTTTATCACTTCATAACAGTGGCGGTGTTTGTAACTAAAAATATATTTAAAAAAGTTGTTTGTCTCATTAAATAGATGAAGTTGGAATTTTTTCTTTGATTAAATCCACAGTATTATAATAATATACATAATATATTGAAATAAGCGTTAGCACAGATCAATTTTACTTTTAACAGGACCGTGATTATATTTTCGATATTTACAAAACCAAGTGACATTTTGACATATAACAAAAATGAAGTCAAGTAACAGGCTTCCTAAATAACACTTTTTCCCGTCTTTTAAAGCTTACGTTTACGCGAGCGTTTCGCTAGAACGCTTGGGTGGATAACGTTTTCCGACGAACTCAGCCTGGGCATTGGTAAAATGAACATGTGTACCAAATTTCATCTAACTCGGTGAGCTTTTACTCAAGTTATCGTCATCGGTAGATTTCGTGACGGATTTTGCGTGACGGTTATTTTGTAACGGTGATTTTGGTTGTTTTTTTCGGATTCACTCCCGGGCTCCAGAACGTGCCATAAGGAACTTCGTTTCAAAAAAATAATCTAACGATCTCAACTTTGACCACAATAAACGAAATATTGATAAAAAAAAAAAGAAAGGAAAATGTTCAATGTATTGGTATTGGGTGGAGCAGTTCCAAGCTATTCTGATCTCACTAAGCAGTTGATAACATCAACCGTGATTATATTAAGTCACATCCATTGCATAAATAAAAATAATCAAAATCAGTCTTGACTAAACGGGTTTTGAGTGGTTGGAAACTCGGGTTTAATTCACTTTCCTGTCCTGCCTACTTGTGCAAGTTTGGTGCAAGTACTGTCCTATAAGGTTACACTAGGGTAGTAGCTATGTTCGAAGTTACTGACCCAAGCTACTAACCTAATTACTTTACCGATGTCAACCCAGCTTGTGGGAAAGGGACTCTGGGGAGGAAGAACAACAACTTGGATGGGTAACATCCCATCAACTCTGGGTCAAAGAAGATTGTAACCGCAATAAGCTCAAATCCTGTTCAAAGGTAGGAAGGCAGGGGAATCCATTTGAACATCTTCAACGCCAACTGATAGAAGAAGATGCGGCTAAAGCTGAGTACGTACAATCAGGTAGGTCTGACACGTTTAGGCGCCAGGGCTTTAGGTGGACTCTTAGACCTCCCAGATCGAGTTTACCTGATTTAAGTAAGAAAGCATCTTCCCATAAAAGTATAAACAATTTAGAAAATTTTATATTGATAGATAGTTTAAGTAAACAAGGAGAGCTAGCGTGGCCGTGTGGGTTAAACCACGTCTGCTCGGCCATCACTGAATTACGAGTGGAACGAGACGGGGTTCGATTCCTCGCCGTGACGCTCTGATTTATATGGCTCACTATTGATCACATTATACTCGCTTCGGCGGTACAATGTACTTATGTATGATGTGTGAAGTGGCTGGAACTCTCTACCGCGGGGCGTAAAAAGGGCCTAAGTGATGGCCTAATTGCAAGGTTCGAACAAGTGGTTCGTCCAAACCGTTCTAGTAGAAAGTACTAGATTACTACTACTACTTAAGTAAACAAGAGTTTTAAACCACTCACTGATTACTAAATCATGCTCAGACTCCCATAGTTTAAGCATAGATACATTAAAATGTATCTATAAATCTCGGATAAGTCAGTCAACAAAAACAAACTTGAAGTAAAATGTCGTATAAGTTAGTAGATGCGTTCCTTGTGGTTTTCAATTCTATAGAAATTGGGTCAATTAAGGAAATAAATGCCTCACTTTTGCAATATTTCGATCCCTCCTCCACCACAGGTTAAGTTCAAATGGTAAAAGAGTGGAAGTTAAAATTAGAAATGCGGTCTATCAATAATTTATTTATTTAAAACTCTATTAGTACACTGAATACAACCTGTATTTAGGGACACAATGACGAGAATCACAATGATTCAAACAAAACAATACGTGCGGTGTCGCAGGACACCCGATAGGAACCAAGCCCGTTACGCTTTTCATTAAATATAAATTGTAAACTCTACTTATATAAGACGGAGTTAGAAAAAAGAGACAAAATCAAAAGTAATTAACTATTTAAACTTAAGGTGTTAAGGCAAAATTTAAAGATAAACTATTTTGGAACGAATTTCCTTATGGCACGTTCTGGAGCCCGGGAGTGAATCCGAGAAAAACGACCAAAATCACCGTCACAAAATCACCGTCACGCAAAATCCGTCACGAAATCTACCGATGACGATAACTTGAGTAAAAGATCACCGAGTTAGTTAAAATTTGGTACACAAATCTTTCAAACGAAAAACTTTAACGTTCAAACAAAAATGTTTTATAATAACCACCATGAAATAATCATGTAGACTCTAGACTGTCAGCTTTGGAATGGTCCAAGGAGGAATCGAAATATAGCTAAAGTCAGGCCTTAATTTTATAAATTGACCCAAATTCTAAGAAATAAAATGTATATTTTTATACTTTTAATATATTTAAAATTAATTTAATTTGGTTTTTAAAAATTCAGCTAATTGAAACATCAAATAAAAATGTAAAGTCTTAATATATGAAGCTCACAATACATATACGACCTAAAAATACGCTTCGGATGTGAATCTCACTTGTTTCTTCAACAAATGAATGATGAGCTTTCATAACTAGTGATGTTATGTTACGTCATCAAGGTTCTAATAGCTGTCGTGTAGAGTAATCTGTGATGACGGAGAGACTAATATGTCCAACCTTATCCTCAGCGAGACAGCCGCTTGGATCCACTCAGTAATGTGTATCCGGCCTTAACTTGGACGCGTTTCAACATTTTTGTCTTTATTACATTCAACACCTCTATTATATATCAAATACTTCTCTACTTTCAATCTTGTGAGCTTAGCAGCGAAAACGTTTTAAAAATATTCGTCCTACATAAATATTGTAGCGAATCTGAACCACCCATGCGTGGCTTGTTTTTCAAAATAATATATCCCAACCAAACACTTGTGTAAAAAAATAAGCCAAGTCTCACGTAAAAAGTTGTGAGATCATAGGTTTAGCCAAGTCTCCCACTGTCCGAGTAAGTTCTACTAGGTCTAATTTATCCAGTGCAAGCACATGATGTTTGTCTGTCCCTCTTTCTATTCTCTTTCCCAAATCACTCTACACGTTTAAATTTAAAAACATTTTCTGACTTAGCAAATACACACCAGAAATTTAAATAAAATAATAAATATTACTTTTTCATTTGAGCGTCGCAGCACAAGGATACAAATTTGTATACGACTCTGCATTTAATTTTTGCCTATGATTTTAATGTATTTGCCAAGTCAGACATTTTTTTTGGCCCCCTTCACATCATCACAACATGCACCATGCTCTCGGGACAGTAGCGCAGACAGACTCTGACATCACCCATGATCTTGATCCTCTCTGACCTCTCCAGATACTTGCCTCCCATTACTTCACTTTCCATTTGACTCCAAGGAGGATGGAAGGGAGGGGGGGGGGGGGGCGTGTCTAGAGAGGTCGATGGGGTTTAAATTCATGGGTGATGTCAGAGACGCTACTGTTTTGACAACGGTGAAGTGCGGTTGAATGATGTCAGCAATGTCTGGCTAAAGAGTCTCTATGACTACTAATATAACTTTAAAAAATAAGAACTAATTTTTTGTTCGGTGGTTCCTCAAAACTTCAACACCTAATTGAAATATCCAAGTCGTTTTTTGGTCTTTATAAAAATTATACTTGAACATTTATCAATGTAAAGCAGCCGCGGATCCAACGGAAATTTGACGCAACCGTTGAATCCCAAGGTATAATAGCAGAATTCTATACACAACGATAAAAACGATCTTACAATGAGTTCATCTAAAAGAATTAAAAGAAGCTGCCTCTCCACTTAAAATAATACTTATATATTTATCGAAGCAGCTTTCAGGATTGATTTACCACAGTAAGTTTTGATCACGGAAGAACTAAATTAATTTGTAAGAGAAAGAAAATCACGACAGAAATCAAAATATTGATGTAATTTAATTATTTTTGTAAAAAAATAATTCTAATCTAATTAAATTTCAACGATACAAAAAAAACTTTAAAATAAAAACTTATTTAATTTTCTTTTTAAAGTCAGTTGGTCCATTTAATTAATTTCTAAAAGTTATTTATAAAAATAATTCTGATTGTACTAAAAATAATTTTATTTTTTAAACGTATTTTTGGATTTAATTAATTTATTATGTGAATTTATTTACTGACTTCCAATCAGTTAATGAGTATTTATAGATAAGTATTTATAATTTTGAGTCTGTTAGTTGTTATAGAATCGTATTTATAAATACCTTTACAGTACAACAGGAGTAAAATTAACAAGCAAAAGTTAGAGTTTAATGGAAGGGTGGGCATTGAATGAAGGGGTTTAAAACATGCCCTGCCTCGACCATCTATTCCTTCACTTAAATAAGGCAATGTCTATTTTAAACCTTTCAATATTCCATTTCATTAATACCATGGGTTTACATATATATTAATACGATAAAGCTTTCTATACATTTATAAATCATTCATAAAACTTTGTTTACATATAATATAATGAATGAAGTATATTATTAATGAATGGGTTTCTAACAAAAAAACGTATTTTCATTCACAAAAAATAAACTAAATAATGAAACGCTAAAGCGTCGTCCAGACTGCCGAACCGAACAGAGGAAACGAGCCGAGAATTGGTCTCTGCGCATGCCCAATCTGAGACACGCAGGCGCACTTTAGACTGCGTATGTATGATATTATATACATACCAAAAATATGTATATTTGTTCTAAGCTGAATAACAATTTAGAAAATAATTTTTTAAGTAAATATTCGAAGGAGGGAAAACTTATGGTCAATTGAAAATTATACCTAAAAAAAAATGTAAAACAATCGTGGATTAAATTTTTTTTAAAAAAAGAAGAAAAAAGATAATACGAAATGCAGAATGGAAGAGAAGAAAATCATCTACAGGTTTAGCGACGGGTGAAAACAGTTCTACCAACTTTCCTTTCCAGAGAAAACGTGACGAAAATTTCTATGCAGAAGCAACTCGTACAAAATATCCATATTCCCTTAGAAAATTTCCACCGAATATGACCCTGTTTCTCCAAGATGTTCCACGCTTCCAAGAATAATTTCAAAAACTATGAATGTAGAATATCAATAAAATGTTTAAACGAGTTAAAATTATAAATTGAAATTGATAAGGATTAATATGTTATCAATTAAATCAAGTTAAATCCTCCACATTATTAATTATTTAATGTCAAACTACTGATTAATGGACCATCATTAGCTGATAATGCCTCTAAATGTATACAAATGTGTGTAATATAATGTATCATATTATGGTATTACTGTCTAAATGTCCTATAATCATATTGAATAGTAATAGTTGTATTCAATTCGTAAGAGATTTAATATAATTTCAAATTATGCTTATAGCAACCATATCAGTTTGAATATAATAATTATACAATGAATAAGTAAATTTATTAAATTGTTGAGTTTAAAAATATTAAGAAAACTTGCAATTAGCTTGCAACCACTAGCAAATAGCTTGAAACAACTCGTAACTAGCTTGACACAACTTCCAATTAGCTTGAAACAACTCACAACGAGCTTGAAATAACTCGAATCTAGCTTCAAAACAATTCACAACTTGCTTGAACTAACTCGGAACTAGCTTGAAACAATTCGTATTTAGCTTGAATCAACTCGCATCTAGCTTAAAACAATTTGCAACTAGCTTGAAACAACTCAGCACTATCTTAAATCAACTTTGAACTAGCTTGAAAAAAATCATAATTAGCTTGAAGCAACTCACATCTAGCTTAAAACAATTTGCAATTAGCTGCAAACAACTCTTAACTAGCTTAAAACAACTCCCAACTAGCTTGAAATCAAACATGAATATAATATCTTGTGATGACTCAAATTCCAGTGAGGTGATACATGATCCACACTGATGATCACACACCACGATCCACACTGACTACACCATGAACCACATTGATGATCACACACCACGATCCACAACTAATATCTATTACAGATTCGGATTTCAATAAATCTGTTAGATATATAATTTTATATTTGATAAATATGATTAATATAGTCCAGGAGATAGCGTGCAAAAAAGTGTCTGACTAAAATCAAGCTAGAATTTTGTATACAAGTCAATCTTTTAGCGCTTTTTAAGAATATTTGGTCGGCTAAGTTCGTCTGCGGGACATAGCTTGGCAATAGACATTTGAAAAAAACAAAGCGGTGGAGAGCGGCCATGTCTCACCAATTATGGTGGACAATGTGATTTTCATGATCCTGAGTACAGAATTAGTTAGAAACCAAAAATCAAGTCGACGTTATTTTCACACTTGATAGGTTAGTTACTCAAATATTACTAAAAATCAACGTGGTCACCTATTAAGAAACAAACTAACATCAACTTGATTTTCGGTCTACTAACTAATTCTGTACTCAGGATCATGAAAATCACATTGTCCACCATAATTGGTGAGACACGGCCGCTCTCCACCGGTTTGTTTTTTTCAAACGCCTATTGCCAAGCAATGCCCCGCAGACGAACTTAGCCGACCACATATTCTTAAAAGGCGCTAAAAGATTGACTTGTATACAAAATTCTAGCTTGATGTTAGTCAGACACTTTTTTGCACACTATCTCCTGGACTAATACATCTAAAATATTACTTTAAAAAACTGAAATAGATTAAAATAAATAATTACTTAAATCTCAAAAAATCAATCACAAAGAACAGAAGTTGAAGTTAGGAATTATACAAGTAGGCCGCCTTTATATTCATTAACATCATCCACTAAACATGGTCCTTTTTACTACGTTTTTATTAGCTTGCTTTCTTGTTTGTTTGTTTGTTTGTCCGGTACAAATATGGCATCGATTTCTAACTAACTCCCCGAATAGCTAGACATTTGAAACTTTTAGCATAGCTCAGAACACAATGACAATGCATTATTTTAATACTTTTAGCCAACTTTCAACAGAATTTAATTGGTTTTCAGCAAATTTTGCTGTACGGAAAGTTAGTTCACAAAAAATCCGCAAGTTATTTTATTTGTTTTGCCATGTCCATGTTTATGCAATCTTCATTTTGACGGGTTTCAAATTTGTGATTTTTATAACTAAGAGATAGACATTGAATGACAGCAAAACAGGAAATATATCGATTATATTATTTATATTATTTCAAATATATCGATGGCACGGTTTAGATTTGGTGTTGGGGAGTTCCGTTGCACAAAGATTTGTCCTTTTATTGGTTTAAGATCAGCTCTCTAGATGGTTGTCATTTATGTGAAGTAAATAAATTCTGAACTATTTTTTTTTTTTCACTAATATTATATATTATACAACAATAACAATTATATTATCAACAATAAAAACGATTCAACAGAAAAATTAAAAACGTAGTATATAAAAAATTCTTTTTTCCGTGGTAGGCTGTGAAATAGTAACTTTAGAGCCTAAAAGACATAGCTAAAATCCATTTTTTCATTACGTGGACTTAAAAAATCTTTTCATTACTCCTAGCTGTAAAGAAAAAATCTTTTACGTCCTAGGAACTAAAAGATTTTTTTTATGTCCGGCGGGTAGTTGTCAAAACTTCCGTTAGTACCGCTGCAGTCTTCGTAGAAATGCTTCTAGTACGATTAAAATCCGCTAGATGTCAATGCGTTTTATTTATCTTTTCTTGTTTAACCTCTTTTTAAGGTTTCTTTTTTTAAGTCTTAAGTATGTACTAATATTTCTTATTATTATATATTGATTAGTGATTAATATTTAATGTTTTTTCATTGTCTGCTACCTCGGAAAAAATAGCATATGCTACGCGACTGTGAAGTGTTTTTTCTTTACCTTGGCAATATTTACTGTCTCGCTTCGCTCGACAGTAAATGTAATTGCCGCGGTAAAGACAAAACTCACTTCACAGCCTAGTAACATAATATACTATTTATCTTAAAATTATTAAGAATTACTGTAAAAAAAACAAATTTGATCTTGATAATTAAAAAATGCCGAAACCATTGTAACAAGATGTAATCAACTTCATAATTTCTGATCAAGAGATTAAAACTTAACGTTAATTTTCCTCATTTTTACTTCTTTTTATTAAAAAAAAAAGTTTTCATTATATTAAAAGTTATTTAGTGTGCTGAAAATGTTTTTTTCCCGCTTTATCTATTTTTACTACTTATTCTAATTAAATAACTGTACTCCAAGGTATTTAAGAGTAGATAATGGAGAGAAAGCTGGGACTTAACAAAACAAGTGACGGTATCTAAACTAGGCATCGCGTGGCTCTATCATTGAAGCGAGCGTATTGCAATAAAATACTGAATATTGAAATTTGTTAATCATGATGAATGTCATAGTTGAAGAAAAGTGGAAGAGGGTAGTCAGTGGTAGAGTGGGGGTACTCGGTACAAAGCTTTACTTCCTAAACAAACCTATATAATATACACTACACGACTATTATAAGAATCTTAACCACCTGCGATAGCTTTTAAACAATTATTATAAATGTATCACTTCATTACTCAAATACTACTGCTTGTATCAAGTTGAAATTTTACATACTTGTTTTAGTTGTACTTTAGACGATGTACATGAAGTTTTAATTAAAATCGTTACGTTAGATGGTAAGATATCGGTAAAAAGGTTGTTTTCTCTATTTTAAACGCTTAGGTCCGCTTTAATAGTATTAGCGATCTTAATTAATTCATAGAAGTGTCGTTGTTGGTTTTAAAAAAAAAGTTATTTTTAAAAAAATGTTCGTCTCATCGAATAGGTGATGATAGAATTTTTTACCGTCCTGAAATTCCAATTTTAAATTTGAAACTTACGTTTACGCGAGTATTGCGCGCGGATCACGCTGTCCAACGAACTTAGCCTGAGTATTAGTAAAAGAAAGATGTATACCAAATTTCAACTAAATCGGTCAACTTTTACTCAAGTTATTCTTCGGACACGTAAACGTTACACACAGACAGACAGACAGACAAGATGCATATTTCGTTGAATGTAAGAAGCTCGCTTACGCTCGCTTCAACTAATATATATCAGAAATTATCTTCAAGCAGAATCTGCGACTTCTCGAATATTTTTAAAATATAAAAAATAAAAAAAAGTTTCTTTCATACTAACTTCTCCACAATCTACGAGGTAACAGCTAACTGAAGTAGTGGTCCTGAAAAGTTTTAAACACAACTATGAAAAAGAAAATTTACTCAGAGGGCAGGTGTTTGTGGAACATAGACAGCACTATAAGACTATATATAAAGAAACTTTAATAATAAAGTAAAAACAAGTAAGAAAACGACACAGAGAAACTTACAGCCAAAAGTATAGAACTCAATTTGAACACTCCAGTTTGTTTGTAGTTCATATTTATACGTAGACTTAATTATGAGCTTTTATAGCTTAAAGTGAGTTAGATATAAAGAGTAAATAGCAAAATAGTGAACTTATGTTCGAAGGTTTTTATGTTTTTCAAAGCTATTCTCATGATAATTATAATATTTGTAGTAATAAGTTAAAAAAAAAAACCTATATTGAGCATAATAAACCTACAATGAGCATAATTTACATATTCCAACCTATTAGCATGCTAAGTACCAACTTCATTCAATATATTTATAAGAGTTATAAATTTCAAACAGTATAAAAAAAATATACGATAAAGGGTTAAATGGCTTATTGTACCAGAACTCTGCGATTCTTAAAATAAATGTTAATAGACATGATGAACCTGCTGAACCGTTAGTCTAGAGAAAATTTAAGCTAGAAGCATTAATATAAACGCTGCGTGAATTGCAGTAAAGCTTTACAAGGAGACTGGTGCCATCATCTAGCGGCTGCAGTCTAGCGGTCGTGACGTCACAAACGTTGACAATAGGTTTGTTCCAACCTCCTATTTGACCGTCCTTTGTATCGTCCCGCGGATCGTTCGAGAATCGTTTAGGACAGGTGTTATACGCATGCGCTAACATTTCACAGTAATAAAATCATGTTAATTTGGAACGGGTTTAGGACTATAATTTGCTCCGTATTAGAAACATTCAAGGAAACCTAACTACCCTTCACGGTGTCGAAAAAAAAATAAAAAATGTTAACCCTTAAGTTTTTTTACCCTAATTTTTTTAAAAATATATATTTTTTTTAGTCGCTATATTTTTAAAATATGTGGGCAGGTTCAAGACACATACATGCCAAATTTCAAAGTGATCGGACGAAAGGTGTAGCCTTGAGAGCACGCGAGAGGACGGACGGACAGACACACGCAGGAAAATATAAGGGTCCTTGGTTTTGCCTACGGACCCTAAAAAACGATATTATCTTTGGCAGGTGTATTAAAAGACGTCAGAAAATAAAATTGTAAGTATTCTTAAAGGTGTAAGTGCAATAAATCCAGCTATACTTAAAGCAACATCTTGGAACACTTCTGTGGGCGACATTTCTGTAGCGCTCTTGCCTCTATTTGACACATTTGAATTTATTAATTCAGTTTTGAGAAGTATAAGAGTCGGATACAATTCACTAACATAGGATATCAACTTTTTCTTGAAAGCTTTCTGAGGAAACCAGTATTCGATCATTACTTACAAGCTATCTAACTACATGCTAGCAGTAAATATTTTATTGTATTATCGAGTAGTGTCCCGACGACGGCGACGCACCTCGAAATGATTTATAACGTTAAAAATTGATGAGCTAAAACCTAGACATGAACCTATAACCTCCAGCACGCGAAGCAGGCACTCAACCATTGTGCTATCCTTTCGTAGTGAACCCTTCGGCCTAAAACTTTCTATTTAAACAGTATACATCTATATCTCACGTGGCTCTTTCTGTTTAAGTATAACTGGACAGCACGAGACTCATTCATTTTAAATATAACTAATTATCTCTCAGCTCTTTTTCTTTGAATACAAATAATAAGAAATAACTAGACAACCACATTTATTCTGCCTATTCCCACAGGCTTTATTATAAACGAAAAATTGTATTTTAAAAAGTCTGCCAATTAGTATGGGGCATAGCTTCCTCGTGACCTATATCGCGTACTATAATGATTTTATGCTTTTATAACCTATTGTTGTCAAATTTATTTATTTTTCCCCTTTTTTTTTTAAATCTGTCCATATGATTTTTATTTATTAGATTAATTGAAGTATCAATTTAGCAATATTTAAAAAGCGCAGGTGTTAATTAATTAATTAATCTGGGGCTCTCTTTGAGCTACTTTCCACAATGGATGCTAATTTCATAAAAATCATATGAGTACTTTTAAAGATACATGTGTAAATAAATGTATATTTGTAAGTATGTGGAAGAGAAACAAATGATCGCAGAAGGTTGAAACTTATATGAAACCAACAATTGGCTAATTATGAAGTATCATCCAAATTTTATTAAAATCGGACGAGTAGTTATTAAGATATGTTGGTTCACAAAAATTGAACGACAGATGAACAGACCGACGGAAAGACACGGAATCAAAAATGTTCCCTGATGTCTGAAACCGATTTCAGTTTTGGAATTTTTGAAATCGGAGAGAATTTGTTGTTTGGGGGTAAGCTCAGAAGCATTAATTGAAAATAAACAGGTCAAGTGTGTGCTGGTCATCACACAGCGAGGGTCCGTAGGCAACACAGTATTGTTTAAGTAGTACCCTATTGATGGTGCTTTTTATAATGCTAAAAAGGCTACTTTGAACTATCCTATGGGTCTGATATTCTCAATACACAAAAAAAAAACTTTTGATAAAGTATTTTTTGTTAGTGAACCGGTCTATAAACATATAAATACATCGAAAAGATCTTAGTTATAAAAAAACCCGTATTTTGTCAATAAAAATAAAAAAATAAAAAAATTTCTCGAAATTTCCAAAAAGTGGTATCTTTTGGTCAAAGTATGTTCAGGAATTTTTTCAGTTTTTTTGCACTTTACATAAGCGAGATGGAAGGGGGGACACTTTTAACACCCACTTCAAACTTGCCTACGCTCATCCTGTCAAAGCTTATCAAAAAATTATATATTTTTGTAATCAGCTCAAGGTGGTTTTGTTTACACTAATTTTTTTAAGAAATAATTTTTTTAAGTCACTATATTTTTAAAATGTGTGAGTAGGTACTATACAAATAGATGCCAAATTTCAAAGTAATCAGATGAAAGGTGTAGCCGTGAGAGTAGGCGACAGACGGAAAGATACACGCAGGAAAATATAAGGGTCCTTGGTTTTGCCTACGGACTCTAAAAACACCATCAATAGGGTAGTACTAAAACTATACAGTGTGGCCTACGCACCCTCGCTGTGTGCTGACTAGCACACACTTGACCTGTTTATTTTTAAATCTGTCCAAACGATTTTTATTTATAAGATTAATTAAAGCATCAATTTAGAACATTAAAAGAGCGCAGGTGGTTTTAATTAATCTGAGGCTCTCTTTGAGCTACTTTCCACAATGGATGCTAATTTCATACAAATCAAATGAGAACTTTTGAAGATACAGGTGTAAATAAATGTATGTTTGTGCGCATATGGAAGAGAAACAAATGATCGCAGAAGGTTGAAACTTATATGAGACCAACAATTGGCTAATTATGACCTACCATCCATATTTTATTAAAATCGGACGTGTTGTTATTAAGATATGTTGGTTCACAAAAATTGACCGACGGAAAGACAAGGAACCAAAAATGTTCCCCGATGTCTGAAACCGATTTCTGTTTTAAAATTTTTGAAATCGGAGTGTTTTTTTTGGGGGGGGGGTGGAAGGTAAGCATGGAAGCATTAATTGAAAAAAATTATATAAAAAATATCTCACAGGTCATCGTAAATGTTATGATCACCGATAATAATTCTTAGATTTCCCAAGTGAAGCTCAGATTAATAAATTTTCATAAGTAAAACTTTTTCTAAACTAATTTTCCGAACAAACCAATTAACTGTAATTTACTTAAATTTCAATTCTCCTTTATTTCATAATAACTATTCTAATTTATATATGTAAAAGTTTAAACTTTACATTCAATTAATAATGTTAAAATAAGCTAGAAGATTGAATTATCTATACTACCGTAGTGTTAAGTACTCAACCAAATATAGCCAAAGATAATTGGCAGGATTAAAATCCCGTATTATACAAAATGAAGTTTTTTAAGTGAAAAGGGGGTTAAAGGGACGGAAAAGCAAAGAAGATTCGCTACATCGTGCCAAAAAAAAAAAAAAAAAATTGTCGACCAGTTTTTTTTTAAAAAACGACTGATAAATCCTCTAGTGAAAAGGGGTCTTGATAAATCCTTAGAGCTTGATAAATCGGCGATTCATTTTATCAGGAATCCAAGTCCTCTTTTTATCTGGACCCCTCACACTGTATTTTCTCTAATTTCCTAGAGGCTTCAAAAAAAAAACTTGGGACTTTTTTTTTAAGTTGAAAAGTCACTCGGCTTTAAAAATAATACATACATATATACGTATGTATATAAACCCCCTTTTCATTTGTTTTTAATTTCATGTCGTTAGTTGTTCCCATGTAGAGTTCTCACCCGTTTCAATTTAACCCATTCTAATCCCATTAATAATAGCACACAACAACAAACTTAAACAAAAAGTAGATTTTTTTTATCAGGAAACTTTGTTTTAATTCTTTATTGGATTAAAATATTTCTACTTTCTGACATTAACAAATTAAGATTTAAATGATTTCATCGCAGTTTTTTATTTTCAACGCAATTTTTTCATATATATATATATATATATATATATATATATATATATATATATATATATATATATATAACAATTTGTGAGAGACACCAAGGGATGTGCCACGCAAGCGTGACACAGAAACTGTTCCAACATCAGACATTACGTCACAAAGATGTTGGCTCGGCATTACGCTATGTCCTGCATCGTTTCGTCGAAAATATTGAGTTCGCTATATTTTTCCTGTGTGCACGTCAAAACGATCTTTTATACTGTAAAGTTTCACGTTTTTATCTCTTTTGGTTCAAAAGTTATTGGAACCTTACAGAGTGACAGACAGACACATAAACGAAACTATAAGGGTTTCTTTTTTTTTGTTTTACCAACGAAACCCTAAAAAGAAACTTACATAAATCGGTCTGAGACAACTCAGACAAACTCTGTCATATACAAGTTAATTACTTAGCCCAGTGTTTTCCATTTATAAGTTTTCGTAGGTGCATTTAATTATTATTAAACATTTTATCTTTCATTTTATTTTTGGATTCAGGGGACCTCAAAACGTCCATCAAAATCTCAAAATCGAATTTTCGCGTCATCACAATGCTTTCTCTTTATTTGAGAAAGTAAAAATGGGTCTGGGACACCTCAGACAAACTTTCTCACATTCGAGTTTATAATTTCTTAGTGTTTTTCATTTATTAGTTTTCGAGATTTTGTAGGTACATTTAATTATTATTGATAATCATATCGAAATTTATCATAATATAAACTTTTCCTCGGCGGGAAATCGAACCCGGTCTCTCTCAGGCGTTTAGAGCTATTTTCTTAAAAACTAGATATTTTCCGGGAAAACGGCTTATATCGTTACATTTTTATTTAAATGGACTACACTTTAGAAGGTTTTAATCAAGATTTTTTTTAGGGGTAGCGCCCCCAAATTAAGAGCTAAAATTTTATTTCTTAATTTCACCTTGAGGTATGATTTTTCTGAACATGTATGCAAAATTTCAACAAAATCGGACGATAGACAGAAATTAGACTGAGGACAGAAAGACGACAGACACAGACATAAATTTGTTAAAAACTATTTTTTTTTACTAAGGGGACCTCAAAATGTGTAAATCGATCAAAATCTCAAAATCGAATTTTCGCGCCATCACAATACTTCCTCTTTATATGAGAAAGTAAAAAGGCTTTAACAAATAATTGAAATATAAAAATTATAATTTAAAATTCTTTGTTTTTTAAAAATGAAAACAATATTGAATATAAAATTTTATTTTTAATGAAAAAATATATTTTCTTCTCTTTAAGTATATAATCTATGTTAATTACAAGATAAATTGTAACAATAGAATTTTTAATATTGATTAACAAACCTTTTAATAAAAAATGAAAGAATTTTAATGTTTCTTTTAATTTACCATTTTTATAGAAAAAAAGAAATATTAGGTATAAACAAAGCGTAAAAAAACCTTATTTGTCAAAATAAAACAAGGAATATTATTGTTTTGTACATTTTTTTCTGCTTTGTAGTTAAATCCTCATCTCTTGGACCTTAATTTAGAGAAAGAGCCCTCAAAGGGGGGGGGGGGGGGGGGGGGGGGAGTGGGGGGACTCTCTCCTCGATCCCAGGGGAAAGTAATTTCTTTCGGCAGGTCCAACCGTAAATAAAAAACAGGAAAATTACCAAGGACTCAAAAAGAGGGGAGCAATAATGTGAAGCGAAGCAGAACTAGATTTGCATTTACATTCAAGAGTGTCTATATATATATATATATATATATATATATATATATATATATATATATATATATATATATATATATATATATATATATATATATATATATATATATATATATAATGTAAGTATATGAGCTATGGCATAAAAGGATACGTTTTTCAATTTTCCATGGATGAAGAATTTAAATAAAAATATGTATAAAAAAGATCATATCATATATGCACAAGTTTGACTTACTTTTTCTTTACCTATTGAAAACCTTAACAAAAGTAAAACTTAATGCTCTAAAGCCTTACTTTCAAGTACAAGTTTGAGAAGATTTATTAATCAGAGCTTTTGACAGAAAGTTTCAGAAAGCTTTGAGGTTATCAGCAGAAATAGCCCCTTCTAGCAGATAATTATATTAAATTAATTCAATTCCTTTTACTTTTGTGTTTTTCCTTTTTATCACTTTTAAAAGAAAAGTATTGTTTTCAGCCTAAAAAAAAAACCCGATACCTAGATTTTAATAGAATTATACGTTTTGGGCGTTTCTAAGAACGTTTGAGTTCTTTATAGCTGGATGTGTGTGTCTGTCTCTCTTTGCCACCATCACGTCACGTGACATCACGTGATGTCACGTGACGTGATGGTAGTGTGTTTCCGCCTTAACTCTCACAGATTTTAAAAATCAATGCATATTACGTTTGCATTAAAATTTGCACCAATAGTCTTTTAGCTCTAAGGTAAAATAAGTTCCGCTGAATTTCGTTTTTTATCTACAGCCATTTTAAAATTATGGACATTAGGTTTCTGTACGAAGTTCCAAAAGAAACCTCATAAAACGGCTCTGTCTGTCTGTCGCGTCGGTTGGCATGATTCAATTCATAAACTACTACAGCTAGGAACATGAAATTCGGCACACAGGTGTATCTCGGCATAAGTTTTCAGTTACCATGACATGTTATACCTAAATTTAAAGGTTTTGAAGAGTCCAATAAGAATATGCAACTGTTAAAATTTCACACTTAAAATTTCCAAGATGGTGGCCAATATGGCGGGCGACTAAAAAAAAAGTTGTTAGTCATGTTAGTGACATGTTATACATCAATTTAAAGGTCTTGAAGTGTAGAAACAGAATATGCAACTATTACAATTTTGAACTTAATAATTATAACTTAAACGTACAGAAACCGGCGATTATCGCCTTATGTACTTACGTGAAGCAAGCCTTAATTTGATTGAATTTTGAAACTAAAACGCTATATTATTTTGGAACTATTTCGCCGATTGAGGTGAAAATGGCAATAAGATTATCTGCCACCATTTTGGTATTATTTGGTAAGGAAAATGACGCTGTGACTTCCATATTTTTTTAAAATCTTATATATGAAAACGTTATGGAAAAAGAATATATATATTTATTTAATATTATTGGTTACTTATCGTGCCTTATAATAAAATGGAGGATTCTTCACATGTAATAAGTAATAGCCTCTTAACTGCGATTCCCAGGGTATTTTATTCTTATAATAGAATGAATGATGGGTAATATATTATAGACCTGATCCTTTTCTGTGAAGGCTTTGAAAAATAAATGATAATAGGTCTTTATGATAATAGGAAACCTAGCCACTGACTCCTAGCATGAGCCCCACGTGGCTAGTTTTATATAAAATCCCGGGGTAATTTACTTCGCCCAAATAAACAACACCACATATTAAAATAGACATTAAATAAACTCAATTAGCATTTGGTTGAACATTTTCTAGTTCCAAATATTGTCTATAATTACAATTTTTTTTATTAATAAATCTTTATAATAAATGGACTAGATACACTTCTCACATGTCGCATTGAAATAGTTCATGTCAAGATCCAATTATATGACCAAAAGAGTTTAATTTTCGATACGCCCGGTCTAATAGAGACATGAGGAGGCGCGCGGTCTAATGGAAACATGAGGAGGCACGCGGACTAATAGAGACATGAGGAACCGCGCGGTCTAATAGAGACAAGAGGAGGCGCGCGGTCTAATAGAGACATGAGGAGGCGCACGGTCTAATAGAGACATGAGGAAGCGCGCGGTCTAATGGAAACATGAGGAGGCACGCGGACTAATAGAGACATGAGGAACCGCGCGGTCTAATAGAGACAAGAGGAGGCGCGCGGTCTAATAGAGACATGAGGAGGCGCACGGTCTAATAGAGACATGAAGAAGCGCGCGGTCTAATAGGAATTTATGTCGAAAGTAGCCGAGGTACTCCTTTTCCAAAGGTGTAGGGTGTTTCTTTTATTTTTATTTATTTTGTTGTCTTAAAAAGCTTAAAGAGAAGGCCAAGAATTGTCGTAAAAATTGATAAGTAAATATTTGTCAATAACTAAAATTACAAAACAAGAAATAATTAAATATTATTATATATTAATATATATTTTAAGATATCTATATACTATATTTAAATTGTAAAACTTACTTGAAAAATGAAGGGTGTTTTAAATAATGATATACCTGAAAATACATGAGAAAAAAACTAATATGCTATATATATATATATATATATATATATATATATATATATATATATATATATATATATATATATATATATGAACAATTAGGATGATATTTCATAAATGCATAAATAAAACTTTAATTTAATTCAAGTATAAAGTAATAAAGTTCTGGCAATGCCACACTAAATTATTACGTGTTCACGTGAGCTTAGAGCAAGTTGTTTCATCAACTCGAAGCTTTCCAACAGATTTATTTAGATATTAATTCGGACGTTTATTTGATTCAGAGTTGTTGTAAAAGCAACTCGAGTTAATTCTTAATTGAAAAAGTTTTAAATTTGAAAATAGAATAAAGTAAAATATTACAATGTTGGTTTTAATTAATTCCATCTTTTAGATTTTAGAAGGTAGAGCGACAAACTTTAATGGACTTCGAGTCTTGTTTTTTTTTTGGTTTGTTGGATTAGTTTATTAAAAGTATGATTAGTTAATTGAGATGTTCTAACTTAATTGAATACTGTGATTAATCATCAGTAATACTGTTATATAATAATTCAATCATAATTAACAATTAGTACGACTAATTAACAAAGGATCAGAAAAATTAAATCAAATCATCCAGGAAAAAGTATGGTTTATACTGTCTCTTCATAAATAAGGAGCATTTTTTTAATGTTTCGATTATAATGGTAATCATCATTTCACTGATATTAAAAGTGAGTCTTCTTTAAGGGACTCAAAGCCTCCATACTTTTATCCCTTTTTACTACGGTTTTATTAGCTTGCTTTCTTGTTTGTTTGTCCAGCACAAATCTTGCAATCGATTTTTAACTAACTTCCCGAGTAGCTAGACTTTTTAAACTTGTAGAATAGCTCAGAACACGATGACAATGCATTATTTTAACACTTTTAGCCATCTTTCAGCAAATATTTAATTCGTTTTCAGCAAATTTTGTTTTATGGCAAGTTAGTTCGGAAAAAATCCGTAAGTTATTTTATTTATTATTATTTTTTTTTTGAAATGACCCCTATTTAAGATCTTCATTTTGACGGGCTTCAAATGTATGATTTATGACAGAAAATTTAAAAACAAATTATATAAAAAGTTCTTTTTATCTTTTAATTATTTAAACCCTATACTAGCGACGAACACAACCATCGTGTAAGCGACTTTATCCGAGACACTAACATTATCTAGTGGAGTATTTTTTTTTACAGGAATCGACATAAAGACCTATACAAACGTTCTAGTAGTTAAATCCCCTAAGAGAAGATGGAACTTTAAGAGACTATAATGTTGCCAGCCTTAAGGCCAAAATTAGTCATAATCCCTCAATAGTTAAAACTTGATATACAAGAAAGTAATATAAAATCCCAAAAATCCTTGATAATATAGTGATATCTTACAACTATAAAAGTCTGAATTAGGTCGAACCCTAATTCGGGATGTTCATATGAAAAGGTCAGTAATTATTAAATTGCACTTCAATGAATTTTTCTCTTAATTTGTATTTAGTTTTTAATACGAGCATCCCCAAATTCGAGAAAATATCAAGGTTTTTGTAAATAAAATCATTTAAAAAAAAAAAAAAAAAAAAAACCGATTTAAAGCCTTCTATCAGTAAAAATATTTACATCAAAAATAAAATTTCATCAACCCTCCCCATATTATTTCTAAACCTCTCCTCCTACCCTCATCAAAAAATGAATGAACCCCCTCAAAATAGGTAAAAATAAAAATTGAAAATCACTCAAATTTGGAGGCTTATAACTCCACTTAAAGGAATTCAGATCGTAAAAGTTCACGGTAGAGTACTATCCCAAAAGTGTTCTCCACAAGATAACGATACGATATTTTTTTTTGGTTTTGTCTTCACATAAAAAAGTACTTGAGATAATAGAGTACATTATCAAAAACACCTTTTTTGGCACTAGAGGGCGCTGAATAGGTCGGATCCAAAAAAAACCCTATCTAAGTCACTTCAAGCCTTACAAGATAACACCCTTTTGGTGTTATTTGGTAAGGAAAAGTGTTGAGACGCTCTGACTTCCATATTTTGCTTCCGAGCTTACCGAAGGTAACGAAAGCATTGTGTTCACTTTTGAGAACGAAAAACTTTTATGCCTCCGATTTCAAAAATTCCAAGACAGAAATCTGTTTCAGACATCAGGGAACATTTTTGGTCTCGTGTCTGTCTGTCTGTCTGTCGGTCTGTGTGTCCGCGAATTATGAAACGTGCGACGTTAACTTGAGTAAATGTCGACCGATTTTGATGAAATTTGGTAGACATGTTATTTTACCAATGCCCAGGACGAGTTCGTTGGACAACTATATCCGTCTAAGAGTTCACGAGCAACGCTCGCGTAAACGTGAACTTTAAATTTAAAATATGAATTTTAGGTCGGGAAAAAAATCTAACTTCATTTATTCAATGTGAAAAACATTTTTTTCAAATACATTTTTTTAGTAAAACCAACAGCGACACCGCTATGAAGTGTTAAAGATCTCAAAACTATTAATAGTTTTAACAAAATAAACAATATAACAATATAACAATAGTAATATAACAATAATTTTTATAGTACATGATAGGATGCGAGGAAGCTATGTGCCACACTAATTGGCAGTCTATTTTTAAATCTTATATATGAAAACGTTATGGAAAAAGAATATGTATATTTATTTAATATTATTGGTTATTTATCGTGCCTTATAATAAAATGGAGGATTCTTCACATGTAATAAATAATAGCCTCTTAACTGCGATCCACAGGGTATTTTATTCTTATAATAGAATGAATGATGGGTGATATTTATATTATAGACCTGATTCTTTTTTATGTGAAGGCTTTGAAAAATAAATGATAATAGGTCTTTATGATAATAGGAAACCTTGCCACTGACTCCTAGCATGAGCCCCACGTGGCTAGTTTTATATAATATCCCGGGGTAATTTACTTCGCCCAAATAAATAACACCACATATTAAAATAGACATTAAATAAACTTAATTAACATTTGGTTGAACATTTTTTGGTTCCTAATATTGTCAATAATTACAATTTTTTTTATTAATAAATTTATATAATAAATGGACTAGATACACTTCTCACATGTCGCATTGAAATAGTTCATGTCAAGATCCAATTATATGACCAAAAGAGTTTAATTTTCGATACGCCCAGTCTAATAGAGACATGAGGAGGCGCGTGGTCTAATAGAGACATGAGGAGGCGCGTGGTCTAATAGAGACATGAGGAACCACGCTGTCTAATAGAGACAAGAGGAGGCGCGCGGTCTAATAGAGACATGAGGAGGCGCATGGTCTAATAGAGACATGAGGAAGCGCGCGGTCTAATAGAGACATGAGGAGGCGCGCGGTCTAATAGAGACATAAGGAAGCGTGCGGTCTAATAGAGACAAGAGGAGGCGCGCGGTCTAATAGAGACATGAGGAGGCGCACGGTCTAATAGAGACATGAGGAAGCGCGCGGTCTAATAGAGACATGAGGAGGCGCGCGGTCTAATAGAGACATGAGGAACCACGGTGTCTAATAGAGACAAGAGGAGGCGCGCGGTCTAATAGAGACATGAGGAGGCGCACGGTCTAATAGAGACATGAGGAAGCGCGCGGTCTAATAGAGACATGAGGAGGCGCGTGGTCTAATAGAGACATGAGGAACCACGGTGTCTAATAGAGACAAGAGGAGGCGCGCGGTCTAATAGAGACATGAGGAGGCGCACGGTCTAATAGAGACATGAGGAAGCGCGCGGTCTAATAGAGACATGAGGAGGCGCGTGGTCTAATAGAGACATGAGGAACCACGGTGTCTAATAGAGACAAGAGGAGGCGCGCGGTCTAATAGAGACATGAGGAGGCGCACGGTCTAATAGAGACATGAGGAAGCGCGCGGTCTAATAGAGACATGAGGAGGCGCGTGGTCTAATAGAGACATGAGGAACCACGGTGTCTAATAGAGACAAGAGGAGGCGCGCGGTCTAATAGAGACATGAGGAGGCGCGCGGTCTAATAGAGACATGAGGAGGCGCACGGTCTAATAGAGACATGAGGAAGCGCGCGGTCTAATAGAGACATGAGGAGGCGCGTGGTCTAATAGAGACATGAGGAACCACGGTGTCTAATAGAGACAAGAGGAGGCGCGCGGTCTAATAGAGACATGAGGAGGCGCACGGTCTAATAGAGACATGAGGAAGCGCGCGGTCTAATAGAGACATGAGGAGGCGCGCGGTCTAATAGAGACATAAGGAAGCGTGCGGTCTAATAGAGACAAGAGGAGGCGCGCGGTCTAATAGAGACATGAGGAGGCGCACGGTCTAATAGAGACATGAGGAAGCGCGCGGTCTAATAGAGACATGAGGAGGCGCGCGGTCTAATAGAGACATAAGGAAGCGTGCGGTCTAATAGAGACAAGAGGAGGCGCGCGGTCTAATAGAGACATGAGGAGGCGCGCGGTCTAATAGAGACATGAGGAGGCGCGCGGTCTAATAGAGACATAAGGAAGCGTGCGGTCTAATAGAGACAAGAGGAGGCGCGCGGTCTAATAGAGACATGAGGAGGCGCGCGGTCTAATAGAGACATGAGGAGGCGCGCGGTCTAATAGAGAAATGAGGAGGCGCGCGGTCTAATAGGAATTTATGTCGAAAGTAGCCGTGGTACTCCTTTTCCAAAGGTGTAGGGTGTTTCTTTTATTTTTATTTATTTTGTTCTCTTAAAAAGCTTAAAGAGAAGGCCAAGAATTGTCGTAAAGATTGATAAGTAAATATTTGTCAATAACTAAAATTACAAAACAAGAAATAATTAAATATTATTATATATTAATATATATTTTAAGATATCTATATACTATATTTAAATTGTAAAACTTACTTGAAAAATGAAGGGTGTTTTAAATAATGATATACCTGAAAATACATGAGAAAAAAACTAATATGCTATATATATATATATATATATATATATATATATATATATATATATATATATATATATATATATATATATGAACAATTAGGATGATATTTCATAAATGCATAAATAAAACTTTAATTTAATTCAAGTATAAAGTAATAAAGTTCTGGCAATGCCACACTAAATTATTACGTGTTCACGTGAGCTTAGAGCAAGTTGTTTCATCAACTCGAAGCTTTCCGACAGATTTATTTAGATATTAATTCGGACGTTTATTTGATTCAGAGTTGTTGTAAAAGCAACTCGAGTTAATTCTTAATTGAAAAAGTTTTAAATTTGAAAATAGAATAAAGTAAAATATTACAATGTTGGTTTTAATTAATTCCATCTTTTAGATTTTAGAAGGTAGAGCGACAAACTTTAATGGACTTCGAGTCTTGTTTTTTTTTTGGTTTGTTGGATTAGTTTATTAAAAGTATGATTAGTTAATTGAGATGTTCTAACTTAATTGAATACTGTGATTAATCATCAGTAATACTGTTATATAATAATTCAATCATAATTAACAATTAGTACGACTAATTAACAAAGGATCAGAAAAATTAAATCAAATCATCCAGGAAAAAGTATGGTTTATACTGTCTCTTCATAAATAAGGAGCATTTTTTTAATGTTTCGATTATAATGGTAATCATCATTTCACTGATATTAAAAGTGAGTCTTCTTTAAGGGACTCAAAGCCTCCATACTTTTATCCCTTTTTACTACGGTTTTATTAGCTTGCTTTCTTGTTTGTTTGTCCAGCACAAATCTTGCAATCGATTTTTAACTAACTTCCCGAGTAGCTAGACTTTTTAAACTTGTAGAATAGCTCAGAACACGATGACAATGCATTATTTTAACACTTTTAGCCATCTTTCAGCAAATATTTAATTCGTTTTCAGCAAATTTTGTTTTATGGCAAGTTAGTTCGGAAAAAATCCGTAAGTTATTTTATTTATTATTATTTTTTTTTTGAAATGACCCCTATTTAAGATCTTCATTTTGACGGGCTTCAAATGTATGATTTATGACAGAAAATTTAAAAACAAATTATATAAAAAGTTCTTTTTATCTTTTAATTATTTAAACCCTATACTAGCGACGAACACAACCATCGTGTAAGCGACTTTATCCGAGACACTAACATTATCTAGTGGAGTATTTTTTTTTACAGGAATCGACATAAAGACCTATACAAACGTTCTAGTAGTTAAATCCCCTAAGAGAAGATGGAACTTTAAGAGACTATAATGTTGCCAGCCTTAAGGCCAAAATTAGTCATAATCCCTCAATAGTTAAAACTTGATATACAAGAAAGTAATATAAAATCCCAAAAATCCTTGATAATATAGTGATATCTTACAACTATAAAAGTCTGAATTAGGTCGAACCCTAATTCGGGATGTTCATATGAAAAGGTCAGTAATTATTAAATTGCACTTCAATGAATTTTTCTCTTAATTTGTATTTAGTTTTTAATACGAGCATCCCCAAATTCGAGAAAATATCAAGGTTTTTGTAAATAAAATCATTTAAAAAAAAAAAAAAAAAAAAAACCGATTTAAAGCCTTCTATCAGTAAAAATATTTACATCAAAAATAAAATTTCATCAACCCTCCCCATATTATTTCTAAACCTCTCCTCCTACCCTCATCAAAAAATGAATGAACCCCCTCAAAATAGGTAAATATAAAAATTGAAAATCACTCAAATTTGGAGGCTTATAACTCCACTTAAAGGAATTCAGATCGTAAAAGTTCACGGTAGGGTACTATCCCAAAAGTGTTCTCCACAAGATAACGATACGATATTTTTTTTTGGTTTTGTCTTCACATAAAAAAGTACTTGAGATAATAGAGTACATTATCAAAAACACCTTTTTTGGCACTAGAGGGCGCTGAATAGGTCGGATCCAAAAAAAACCCTATCTAAGTCACTTCAAGCCTTACAAGATAAGCTAGTTAGATTTGTTAAGAGGTACATTAAGTCAGAAATATCGACTGTACAAAAAATCCTGTAGTAAAATCCATATTTCATATGAACACAAAAACCTGTATAAAAAATCCTGTAGTAAAATCCATATTAATTTCATATGAACACAAAAACCTGTATAAAAAATCCTGTAGTAAAATCCATATTTCATATGAACACAAAAACCTGTATAAAAAATCCTGTAGTAAAATCCATATTTCATATGAACACAAAAACCTGTATAAAAAATCCTGTAGTAAAATCCATATTTCATATGAACACAAAAACCTGTATAAAAAATCCTGTAGTAAATCCATTTATCATCTAAAAAAGTACTTGAGATAACAGAGTACATAATCAAAAACACCTTTTTTGGCATTAGAGGGCGCTGGAGAGGTCAAATCCAAAAAAACCCTATCTAAGTCACTTCAAGCCTTACAAGATAAGCTAGTTAGATTTTTTCAAGAGGTACATTACGTCAGAAATATCGACAGTACAAAAGATCCTGTAGTAAAATCCACATTTTATATGAACACTAAAGCCTGTATAAAAAATCCTGTAGTAAAATCCACATTTTATATGAACACTAAAACCTGTATAAAAAATCCTGTAGTAAAATCCACATTTTATATGAACACTAAAACCTGTATAAAAAATCCTGTAGTAAAATCCACATTTTATATGAACACAAAACCTGTATAAAAATCTTGTAGTGAATTCAGATAGTGTATATTATATTTCATATGAACACAAAAAGCGTGATAGTTGTTTTTCTATAACCATAAGAGCGATAAACTATTGTACAATCTTATATGATATAATGTTTTTAATAATGTAGCATTTAATGTAAAAATGAAAAAGGATACAGTGTTTGAGTATTCCATATTTGAGATCGGCGAGGTAGGCTATTGAGACGTCGGTGAAGACGCCGAGGGCGGCTGTGAAGATGCCAATGAGGAAGAAGAGAAACCATCTTGCCACGTCCGTCTGAACGACATACCTGTAACCTCTGGTTCGTTCTTCATCCACCAACAGCTGATTCTCGCACGTGTCATAGTCCAAACTCTGAAACAGACAGATAACATTGGATTAGAGAAAAATGCCGGAAAATGTTTAATTGGGGACAGAATAAATTTCCGTCATGGAAAAAATCGACATGAAAAATGTGACACTTCTAAATATCGTGCCAGGAAGATAGGAATTTATCAGGAGGTCGATAGGTTTTCATTTGATGTACAATATTTTGACATAGGTGGGCTGAAGTTTCAATAAAAAATAGATAAAAACGGGTCCGCAAGACAGTGAGACATTTTCATGTTTTCGCTCTGCGTAAAGTACCGACATAAAATCGGTAATTTATTCAAGTAATTGATAAAAGTAGATGGAAGATAATTTTTATTCTTATCTCCACACCGGCACTACCGCGGCTTGATTAAAAAATACTGAATTCAAAGGCGCCGCGCCGGCCCGCCTTCTACGAATTATTGTTAATATGCCTTCACACTAGGTAGCCCGAGAGGGCTGAGAGTTGATGGCAACCTCCTGTACTTTCCTAACTCCCGTTCACACGTATAAATCTTTTCGACTCTCTTCGGCCCTATGACGTGCGGTGGAGGGAGGCCCAACAGCTGGAGACTGGATTACACACCTCCTATAGCTTTTTAACTCCCTGTTATACTTTTCTGAGTTTTTAAGCTAAAAGTAACGTAACGTTTTTGACTTATGTTCCATAGCTTAAACATAAAAATGTCAACATGCATAATGTGACGCTTAGGCGGCTTTCACACCAAAGAAGCATTCTACGTCCTGGTCACAAGTAGCATGTGCGTCCTGCATCCTAATGAAACAAGCTTGCACACCTAAATGGCAATTGCCACTTGCATCATCATTAGGGTGGGTCAAACATATTTTTTTTTAAATCTAAAAACATGTAGTGATAAAAACTTGTTACTATGCTAGAAACAAAAGATCCCAAAATATGGGCTCATTTGAAGAACTGCTAGGTCGCGCCCCGTCGCGGTCGCTTTGAAGTTTGATGTATGTTAAATTCTTATAAAATAGCGATGTTGTGGTGTTTTGTATAATTTGTTGGTGTTAAAATACATGATAAGTGTAGTTTTAATGTTAAATATATTTTATAGACATTTAGTGCTTGTGGAAACTACATAGCTTAAATAATTAAGTTGTTTAGTTTAGCCGATAGTTTAGATCTTTAAATGCTATATAATATAACCATTTCTTTTTTTTGCAAATCCCAATTTCGGCCATATTTGTTTTCAAAATGCCAGCAAAGAATGGAAATATTGTAGTAATAGTTACTTAATCTTTTTCTACTCTTTAAGACCTTTAGCACCATATACAACATGTCATGCTTACTAAAAACTTTTGTGTTTTGTCGTCCGCCATATTGGCTACCTTCATGAAAATATTTAGTGTCATATTTCCAAATACTATACAACTGTCACAAATTATGAGATGCGCCTTTCGTTCAAATCCATCTATTTTTAAGCAAGTTATCCTTTTACAAAATAAAATATAAACTTTTCAAAGCATTTGCCTCTGAAATGCAGAACTCACAACGCTCGATCAATAATTCAGACGTTTTCCAAGATAAGTTTTTAAAATTTATCGTTGTTGCAATTCTACAAAATGTCACAGGACTTAGGGCTTAAGTAATAGTCTTGACTCATTGCTTACGATCCGTTTTAAGGGATCTTCTTTTATATTTTTTTTCCTCATATACATAACGTTGTGCAAGTCCTAGACCAAAAGAAGTCTGGGACAAAGTCCATGAACATTTTGTAAGGAGGAGAAGGGTACAATCTAAAAGATCTTAGTTTTGGAGAGAAGCCTAAGAAATAGTGTTCCCTTAAGGCTTCTTCTTCGTTGTAACCCGTGCCAAGACCTTTAGCAAATGGGACCGGGGGCCACTGGGTCAAGGTAGTGGAAGGGGGGTGCCGCAGATACTTGCCCGAGAGATTTATATGGCTGACTTTGAGTGCGGGGGTGGGTTTCAACCAGACTATACCCTTCACTCTCTCTTGGGTCTACCAAACTGTTGTTTCAGAGTTTGCTAGCACCCCGCTCTTCCAACCCGACATACTTGGGACCCAATAAACTAAGACCCTTCTTCAAGAACACATTGATTCATTTGTCGGCAGATCCATTTCATCCTCTTCACTAAATTTGCAAAATCAATGAACCTGTTTTTACTTTCCTCTCTGTCTTTACAGAGTTTGATAATCGAAACAGATCGAGCTCCACTTTTCAGTTTTATATGCAAAATAATACGTCTGTAGAGATAACAATTAATTTTATTTTTGAAGTGAAACTTGTTTAAATGCGGTAGAGTTAAATTGGCTTGGATGTAACGAAGTTTGTGATTTGAGACTCAACTAAGTGAAAGATTTTTTTATAGGTCAATTATTTTTATAGTTGATTTACCAGTAAAAATTCTTTTACTTGGACGAGTCCGAGTCTCGATCCAACAACCTTAAATTCAGCAGGCATAAATGCTAACCATTGCACCACGGAAGTAGATGATTTTTTCAATACACAAAATTGGTATATAAGCGTATTATTATATACATTATAATAATATGATATATTATATAAATGTTGTTTTCATGTTTTGTCTTCATCATTCGAAAAAATGTTATGAAAATGTTTTATTACAAGCTTTTATTTAACTTGCAATGTATGTATGTATGTACGCTCTGAATTTTAAAGCAGTTAACCTCAACTGATTGAATTGAAATTTTGCATACACGTTTAGTTTGGATGACAACGCATATTTAGCTAATTAAGGTTATTATAAATCCAATATGACGGGCAGCCCAAGATGGTGGACTAGTTATTTTTTAAGAACTCCCATGACATGGGTATCAAATCAAAGGGTTTACTGAGAAGAATACGAGTAAAAGCTTGGATTTTTAAAAAAGTGTTTTTAATAAAATTATATTTTTCAATTAAATTCCACGTAACCATATCTTAATCCTGAAATAATAAAATCACCAACAAATGCAAAAAGAGCAATGCATAAAATCAACTGTTTCTAGAACTAAAGTTTCACTTCAAAGGCGGAAATACACATGCTAGTTACTCGCACAAAAACATACGAGTAGCTCGTAAAGGAGAGCTACTGGCATGTGTATACATCAAATAGCATGCGAGTAAAAAGCATGCTAGTAAATCGCACGAGGTTTGATTTTTGTCTTGCCAGTGGCACGAATTTAGGGGAGGGGTAACTGATAAAGCACGTGTAAACAGGCCTGCAGTGTTGCTACTAGCAACCAGCGCAAGGTTGCTAGTAGCTAGCACGAGTCTCCCTTAGCCCTTCAGTCTTCAGTTGCGTTCCTTCCTTTCGCGTGAGTCTGACAACAACTCATTAACTTTCTCCGGAAGCATTCGCAATTGATTCCTAATACCATTGACGTCCCCGAACCGCATTTCATTTAGTAGGCACTGACTCGCTCCATGTACCTAATTCCCTTCTAGCTATCCAATCTTTACCCAAACTCTTCGTGTCTTTTTATTATTTTTCAAATGTTTTAAAAAACAGTTTATTTGCAAGTAATAGAACAATCTGGTTAATTTCACTCCGCACCGATACATTCATAAGGTACATTGAAACAATTAATAAAACTATCAAAATTAATTAAATCAAATACAATTATTTCATAATTTATTCCGGCTAAAAGAAGGCAAGAAACGATAGCGCCTGTTTCAAAGCTAGATCTGTGACTGGAATGTGTATTGTCATGTGCTAGTAGCTCGCACAAGATCGATCATCCGGATGATACTAGCATGCTGTTTCACTGGCAAATGTACACAGCTTCTGCAGCATGCCAGCTACTGACGTGCTAGTAACTCGCCACTGGCATGCTTTTTTACTAGCATGTGTATTTCCACCAATGTGTATTACTAGCATGTGTATTTGAGATTCTCATACATATTTTTTTCTTAGAACAATTCTCAGCGTAATCTAACCAGCAAAGCAGATATCTATGAGCATTTTCGTTAATTTAATCATAGTAACTGGAGGATGCGACTTCTGTAGCACCGTTAATTCATTCTTCAACTATTTTTTAACACTTTGTATCCACAGTAAAAAAATAAATAATAATCAAATGAGTATACTTTTGAAGATATAGTAAATAAATGTGTATGTGCGCATGTGGAATAGAAACAAATAGGCGCAGTAGGTTGAAACCTATATGGGACCAACAATGGGCTAATTATTTCCTACCTCCAAATTTCATTAAAATAGGACGAGTAGGTTTTTAGTATATTGGTTCGCAAAAATTGAGCGACAGACCGACAGACAGACACGAGACCAAACATGTTCCCCCGAAGTCTAAATAGGATTTCTGTCATGGAAATTTTGAAATCGGAGGCATAAATAATTTTCGTTCTTCAGAACGATCACATAGCTTACCTTACCTTTAGTAATCTTGGAAGCAAAACAGTGGGCTATGTATATGAACATCTAAATTTATATAAAATAGGAAGAGTTTAAGATATGGAGGTTCAATAAAATCCAAGGTATCATTGTAGGAATTTTCTAATTTGGAGACAAATAAATAAATCAGGGTGTCTCGGAACTTACTTAACATAATATAGGTTTATGTTAAGTAAGTTCCTTGATATAGAATGATATTAGTATATTATGTTACTAGGCAGTGAAGTGAGTTTTTTCTTTACCGCGGCAATTACCAAGGTAAAGAAAAAACACTTCACAGTCGCGTAGCATATGCTATTTTTTTCCGAGGTAGACAATGAAAAAACATTAAATATTAATTAATAATCATTATAATTATAACAAATATTAGTACATACATACTTTAAGATTTAAAAAAAAAGAAACCTTAAAAAGAGGTTACACTATAACAAAAGATAAATAAAACCCATTGACATCTAGCGGAATTAAATCGTACTAAGATGCATTTCTGCAAAAGATTGCAGCGCTAAACGGAAGGTTTGATAACTACCAGCACGAATTTTTTACGTCCTAGGACGTAAAGGATTTTTATCTACTTGCGGCAGCAAAATGAGGCATTATTGAACCAATTTCGGGCAGAGAAATGTAATTTTACAGCCTAGGCAGTAAAATTTATTTTACAGGCTAGGCAGTAAATTTTTACTTTTATAATGTTGGCAATGACAGTTTATACTATTATATCTATCTAATAACATCATATATTATAGTTTAATAAGTAGATAATATTTAATAAATAAACGTTTTAATTATAAAATAATTTGTTTTATTTGTTAATTCTGTTAAATAAGTTCAATGATTAGTAGATCTTTAAAAAAAAATAGTAGAGTCACTGGCTATACTGCAGTCATTCTAGATTAGACTAGCTCTTAACTTTTCTTGATTTATCCTAGTTACTTCTTTTCTTTTAAGCAATAGAAGATATCAGGTTTGATCCAACAGCCAATTCCAGAACGGTTCTAGAACCAGTTCAGGATTTTTTAATGCGCATGCGTCTATGAGGACTGGTTCAGAACTGATTCAAAAAGAGGAGCCTGTTGAAACGATTTTAGAACTCATTCAGAACTGGAACCTTCATGTTACCTCTCTTTATCTTGTTTTTATTTTCCTCTTCGTATCTCTCCACTTGTTTTGTTTATGTTCATTAAGAAATGGATTACTTACGTGAACATATTTATTGTTAAACTCAACAAAGTTTATAAGAATGCACATTAGGGCAAATCGTTTAAGTTACAAATTTATCACACTGTCATTTCTGAATGATTATATTTCGCTCTCACATTTGGGATTCGTCAGGCTCGTAACAATCCTGTCTTTTAGTTTCAGTTGCCTATTAAAAATTTGTTTGTATAAATTGTAATTTTTTTAAACATTAACTGTTAAATCATATAAAAAGTACCGGTGTGGAAATCCCTCACATGACTTCCATGAAATGTTGTGGAGTCAATACGCGATCAAGAGAGAACTCAGTATTTACACCCATTTTCATGGAAGTAAAAACATTAAAATGCCCATATCTCCAAAACCGCTTGTGCCCAAAAAGTATAGGTACAATCTACCAAATAGGACACATAATATATACCCCAAACAAAATAGAAATCAAATAATGTCTACTGAAGTTATCGTCGACAGACCTATTTCGTGCTTAGCTTAAGTGACAACAGCTCGAAACGTCGTGAGCTACGATGTTTGGGTTTGTCGCCATCAGTTTTTCCGACAAAAGTTGATATCAATACGATATATCTTGAAGCGATATTACATTAAAGGTTTAGTTACATACGAACGTACATACACAGACGTATATGAAATGGATTTTAATAGATATCCCCGGGTTTGTAAGACCCCTCCTTCACAGAGATCTCGGAATCAAGTTTCGGATGATAAAATTTTAATTTTATCTTGGCTTATTAAAAATAAACCCTCATATAAGAAAAGGTCAACCACACATTAAGAAATATTTACAAATAAAGGGTTCAAAACTACAAAAAAGAAAATTATAAAAACAATTTATCTGGGTTTTTTTTCTAGTCAAATCATCGGCGGATGGCGGATGTACACACAAAAAGATCGGAGGTAATTCTTATAAAGGACTTAAAGTCGCTATGAGAAATTTTAATTATCAAGAGGAATAAATAATATAAAATATAAATTATATTTTATTATTCCAATGTACTATCATGATAAAAAATAATACGTAAAGAAGAAAGAAGTAGTATAAATATTAACTGTGGAGAGAGTAACAAAACACGCTAGGAAATAGGAAACAGAAATATCAAGAAAAGAAACGAAAACAAATGTCAGGTTATAGTTGAACAGTAGTAGTAGTGTAACCTACACGCCTCCGTATATTAGTATTAGTAGTTCTGGTCGAGTTCCTGTTTCAGTCCGGGAAATGTTTTCACGGTTCTAGGACTGTCCCAGAACCGTTCGACTTTCTGTTGGAACACGGGACTAAAAGTTCCAGAACCGTCCGAGAAGCGTGTAGGAACGGTCTTTCGATACTGCGCATGCTCCCGGCAGTTCCAGAACCGTCCGAGAAGCGTGTAGGAACGGTCTTTCGATACTGCGCATGCTCCCGGCAGTTCTAGAACCGTCCGAGGCTCTGTTGGAACAAACCTATTATTAATACTTTTAGTAATTTGTTAGTAAAAATATAAATAAATATTTTATATTGCGTGCATTATTCATTCACAAGTTATGTGTGTTATAAACGTGTGTTTTGTATTTTGTTGTTATAGATTGAGTTTGCATATCACTTATTGGTTATTATTCCCGTTTCTTATTTGAACATTAATTTTAGTTAATACATATGTTATTATCTTTACTAATATGACACATAGTTATTAACTATGTTATATTAATAAAGATAACATTTTAGTAGCTTCATTTTTCTGCTACGATGATAACACACATACATACAGACGTCATGCTGAAAACTACTCAGGATGTCTTAAAAACACCCAAAACTGATAATTCAGTTGAAATCTCGAAATTAATAATAATCTTCGCATATAACATTTAAACTAATTAATGGAATTTCATCGGGTTTTCTCGTATTTTGTTCCTTATTTTTTCCGGTTCAAACGATATGCTATATGTCAAAAATGTATTTATACTTTCGGTATTATTATCAGCCAAAATTTCAAAATTAAAAATCTATCTTTTCAGTTGAAACAATTTTGGGTGGAAACTATACTTTTCCTACCATAGGTGAGGAAAAGTAAAAATGTTAAATCTATTTTTCAATAATAAACCCTAGATAATTATAAAGGAAAGGACTAGAAATATACAAAGAAATAAAAATGAGTGTTAAATTTAATAAATAAAATTAAACTATAGAGATTTAATTTTATAGTGATTAAAATGAACTTAATTAAAGTATGAAAACTTGTTATAAAGTATGATATTAAAATGAAAGGTAATATTAAGCGATATGGGTGATCAAGTTTACTCCAGTGTTTATCTAACATTATCTCTATATCTCATGTATTTAAAGCTACCTCATAAATATTCAATTTTGAATTTTCATATTATACAATTCTCATGAAGAGAGATAATGTTTTGAAAATATCTAAATTTTAAATTTTACTTTACTTTTGGCAAAGAGTTTACTTCATTAAGAGTTGAAGATAAAATTACAAGATAAAAAAAATTCCAGTCATGCACCATGACTTAATGAGCGAATTTTCAAAGAAAACTGCGTATTATTGCTTATGATAATATAGGAAAATTTTGGTTTAGAATTTGCATGGATGAAAAATAAATTTGGTAAACAGGGGTACGAGGTACAAAAGTCAAAATTTACGTCGTATTTACCCTTCAAGATGCATGTCGTTGGAAAGCTCTTTAAGAGAACAGTAATTGTTGTTATGTACACTTTTATCATATTCAAGGGGGGTAAAATGGAAATAACACGTTTTTATGCTATTTTTGACCCTAAATTGTAAAAATTTGACCCCTAAATGAACTCCAAAAATTCTGGCCAACGAACTCATCCTTTCTTTTGATATTATTGACATTTTAAAATTTGTTTGAAATTTTTAAGTGCATCCTAAGGGGAGATATCGTCTGGAGTGACACATATATACATATACATATATACATACATATATACATACATATATACATACATATATACATACATATATACATACATATATACATACATATATACATACATATATACATACATATATACATACATATATACATACATATATACATACATATATACATACATATATACATACATACATAAAAAAAAAATGTTAAATTTTAGGAATCCATTCAGAATGGTCTAAAACGGATTTCCATGGAAAAAATTTTCAAAAATTCGCATTACAAAAATTTTGAAGCCATTGCAATAGCGTAATTTTCTTTGAAAATTCGCTAAAAGAACATTTTATATACCACGTTTTTAAATTTTTTGTCATAAATCATAAATTTGAAACTTGACGGTTTTCATGAAGATCGTAAACATGGCTCATATAAAAACAAATAAAATAAGTGGATTTTTTCCAGAATAACTTCCATACAGTAAAATTTGCTCAAAACGAATTAGGTTGGAAGATGGCTAAAAGTATTAAAATAATGCATTGTCATCGTGTTCTGAGCTATTCTAAAAGTTGCAAATGTCTAGCTACTCGGGAAGTTAGTTAAAAATCGATTGCAAGATTTGTATGGACAAACAAACAAACAAACAAGAAAGCAAGCTAATAAAAACGTAGTAATAGTAATAAAAATATCTTATTTTTACTGGTCTTGTATTACTTTGCTTTGTAAGTTTCATCGCACATTTCCGTTTCCCCAATTTTGAATCACTTCCCGCCATTCAATCTTCCCCAAATTTTGCACATAGATACAACTAAGGGGAAGAATACAGAAACCAAAGAAAAAAAGTTGAAAATAAGATCAGTTTTGAAAAATGAAATTTTTATATTAATTATATAAAAATGAATGACATTTTTAAAACGGACATTATCAAGACCTTTAACTTACGTGATGACATTATCGTAAGACCTTTTTTACTTTCTCATATAAAGAGAAAGTATTGTGATGGCGTGAAAATCATTTTTGAAATTTTGCTGGATTTACACGTTTTAAGATCTCCTGTGTCAAAAAAGTGGTTTTTAAAAAATGTCTGTCTGTCTGTCGTTCGTGCAGACGCATAGAGCTTAAACTACTGGGCCGATTTTGTCGAAATTTGGCATACAGGTTGACAAAAATCATACCCCGAGGCGAAATGAACTTTTTCCGTGGTAGGCTGTGAAATAGTAACTTTAGAGCCTAAAAGACATAGCTAAAATCCATTTTTTCATTACGTGGACTTAAAAAATCTTTTCATTACTCCTAGCTGTAAAGAAAAAATCTTTTACGTCCTAGGAACTATAAGATTTTTTATGTCCGGCGGGTAGTTGTCAAAACTTCCGTTAGTACCGCTGCAGTCTTTGTAGAAATGCTTCTAGTACGATTAAAATCCGCTAGATGTCAATGCGTTTTATTTATCTTTTCTTATAGTGTAACCACTTTTTAAGGTTTCTTTTTTTAAGTCTTAAGTATGTACTAATATTTGTTAATAATATATATTGATTAGTGATTAATATTTAATGTTTTTTCATTGTCTGCAACCTCGGAAAAAATAGCATATGCTACGCGACTGTGAAGTGTTTTTTCTTTACCTTGGCAATATTTACTGTCTCGCTCCGCTCGACAGTAAATGTAATTGCCGCGGTAAAGAAAAAACTCACTTCACAGCCTAGTAACATAATATACTATTACCTGCAAATTTGAAGGCATTACACCCACAAAAACTCTGAAAAAAAATGAAAAAAAAATACCGAAAACCGTTCCGACAATTTTCATTAAAAAAAATCTAAAATATAGTCCATTTAAATACGAATTTAACGGTATAGCCCGTTTTCCCGGGGAAAATCAAGTTCCTGAGAAACTAGATTTAAACACGGACCGAGAAAGGCCGGGTTCGATCCTCCACCAAGGAGAAGTTATTTTTATGATAAATTTTGATAAAATGTTAAATAATAATTAAATGTACCTTCAAAAACTTGAAAACTAATAAATGCGGAAAACACTGGGCAAGTAATTATGAACTCGTATAAGAGAAAGATTGTCTAAGTTGTCGCCGACCGATTTTTATACTTGCGTGATGAGTTGATGACCAGGATCTAGTTAGCAGATGATGACCAGGACCGAGTTATACTAATTATCTTGATTAATTATTACTGCCGAAACATAAATCTAAAATTAGCTCACAAATAACTAGTCATTATAGATACTAAACCTTTACATCCCAACTTAGAAGTAATATTATTAAATAAATAAAGTTATAATAAATTAATTTGCAATTAATTTCATAGTTCGATTGATTGAAAAATTCCTAAAGTAATAATAAATCGTTTGCCATATTGGTAAAATTTGTGTTTGGATATTAAAATATTCTTAGTTCAATTTTAAGTTTTTGGTAGTTTTCATACTACGGAAAGTTTAAATAATTTAAATCAAATTATAATTATTATTTACTAAGGGAAACAGACAGTGAAAAATACACTCCCGCGCCGGGATTTGAACCACGGGTCTCCTGTATACAGCTACGGTGATCGTTCCTTAAAACGAAAAAATGTTTGTGTATCTAATTTCAAAAATTAAAAGACAAAGACAGAATATAGGTTTCAGACATTAGGGAACTTTTTTGGTCGCTTGTGTGCTCTGTCGCTCATTTCTTGCGACCCAAAATATCTTAAAAACTGCTTGTCTGATTTTAATGAAATTTGGCTGGTAGGTCCTAATTAGTCCATTGTTAGTCCCATAAGAGTTTCAACTCTCTCAATCCCCACTTCAATACATTGTACAATTGTACAGCTACAATAAATTAATTTGCAATTACGAGGGCTATTCGGAAAGTAAGCTCCGATTGGCCACTGTGCGGGAAGTAGTGAGACTAGCGACACCACTGTTGCACTGACGTACACGGCAGGACATTCTGCATCAAGTTGCGGTCAAATGAATGTCGTACGAGCACTAGTTTGGTTTTTATACCATCTTGAAATGTGCGCTCCAAAAAAACTTCCTTCCAAATGCGAAGTGCGAGCTGTTACAAGGTCATTTTTTACGGTAAAACAAAATTCGGCAGCAGCTATTCATGGGGAACTTAGTGACGAGTATGGACCAAGTGTTAGAATTGAAAGAGTTGTACGTGAATGGGTTTGTTTATTTAAAAGTGGACGAAAAAACATTCATGATGAAGAGAGAAGTGGTAGGCCATCATTAGTCACACAGATGAACTCGATTAAAAATTGATGGAAAAGTTCGTGAAAATTTCACAATTTCGAAGCTGTCTGATGAATTTCCACAGATTTCTAGGACTGTGTTATACTAGGTAGTGACAGAGAGGTTAGGTTACCGAAAGTTGTGTGCTTGAAGGGTGCCAACAAATTTTACAGAGCCCCAAAGAACTCGCACTTCACATTTGGACGGAAGTTTTTTTGGAGCGCATATTTCAAGATGCTATAAAAACCAAACTAGTGCTCGTATGACATTCATTTGACCGCGGCTTGATGCAGACTGACCTGCCGTGTTCGTCAGTACAACAATGGCGTAGCCACTCCCACTACTTCCTGCACAGTGGCCAATCGGAGCTTACTTTCCGAAATGCCCTCGTAATTCCATAATTAGATTTATTGAAAAATTCCTAAAGTACATTATAATAAATCGTTTTCCATATTGCTACAATTTTTGATATTAATATATTCTAAGTATAAATAATAAAAATGTATATATTATTATGCTTCTGAGCTACCGAAGCTACAGAAGGTATCGGAAGCTACAAAAGGTATCGGAAGCTACAGAAGTTATCGGAAGCTACAGAAGGTATCGGAAGCTGCAGAAGGTATCGGAAGCTACGTTGATCGTTCCTTAAAACGAAAAAATGTTTATGTATCCAATTTCAAAAATTAAAAGACAAAGACAGAATATAGGTTTCAGACATTAGGGACCATTTTTGGTCGTTTGTGTGTCCTGTCGCTCATTTTTTGCGACCCAAAATATCTTAAAAACTGATTGTCCGATTTTAATGAAATATGGCTGGTAGGTCCTAATTAGTCCATTGCTAGTCCCATAAGAGTTTCAACTTTCTGCACCCATTTTTTTCTCTTCCACATGCACACAAACATACATTTATTTACTTCTATATCTTCAAAAGTACTCATCTGATTTTTAAGAAATTTGGATATAGCTTGTAGAAATTTGAACATAGCTAATTTGACACCTATTTTTAAAATGTTGACAGATTTAAAGATAGGGGCAAACAAATAAATTAGATAATATTGATTTGTAATAGCTGTTTACGTACCTAGAGCAGTAAGGACGTTATTACAGGACAGGGCTAAGTTTGAAAGCACGAGTGCGTTTAACGCCCAACGGCTGTCATGGCGCTTACTGCTCGTGGTGCGTACACTATTTTATCTACGATTGATACGAAATATAAACATTATATCTCTGTTTAGATGCGTAGAAAGTGATTATTTACGTACTTGTATTCATTGCGCATGCGCGTCTCATAGTTCTGAAGGATTCCTCATCTTTACCACGCTAGTGCGGTAAAGAAGAGAAATTCTTCAGCTTTACGCACGATTAGCGAGTTTGTTTACATTTAACAAAACTAATTTGCTATTATTTTATTAAAGTAACTGTTTATATCAAGTTTTTAGTGAAAAACAATGAATGAATCAAGTGGCTTTGACGAAAATGTAGAGAATAATACTCCTCCAGAAATAATTAATTCGGCAAAAAATACAACTCAAGATTAATGCCATCTTTATCAAGAGAAGAGATACGAACTTACATACAGCAAGTTTATTTTTTTCTGTATTTATTATTTAAATATAACAATCGTAGATAAAGTACTGTACGTAACTCGTGCGAAAACGGCATTTTGCATTGCTCGTGTGGTTTTACTACCCTCGCTGTCGCTCGGGTGCAAACTCCACACTCGCATGCAAAATGCTACTTTCCGCACTCGACGCGTAATGTACTATTATTCGCAAAGTATACTCCTGATGAAGTTGTAATTGCATTTTCCTGTAAAAGTATTGAAGGTTTGTTGGCCAAGGTTGTGTGTTCCGATAACAATTCAATAAAAGTATTGATTGTTACAAATTGAACAGCTGACGCTGAGAACTGCTAGCGCTTCCTGCACGCCGCGGCCGCTTCTCGAACTAGCGGCCTGTAAAATTAAAGCATGCATTTTTACAGCCCTGGGCCCTAGAATAGACTGTATAAGTGTATAATAGACTTAACTGTCCGTTCAGGATAGGAATGTTTACATGTGGTGGGCGATAAAAGCATAAATCAGTAAAGTACGGGATAGGATGCGAGGTAGCTATGTGCCACACTAATTGGCAGAATGTTTTTATATGACATAAATCAGCTATAAGCCTATCTCTAGGTTTAAATAGTATAAAAGTATAATATTTGATAAGACTAGATAAGTTTTTATAGGAATGATAATTTTGAAGAAGGAATTGATTAAAATTTTAATGAGACAAAGAATAGATTATTTGGAAGGATAGTTAGGTCATTTTTCAATATTTAATTTCTCAAAGTTTTCCAATAGTGTCAGTAGAATATATTTGATAATGGATAAGAAGCAATAGGAAAGCAATATAAATAGATTTATAAAGTTCACACTCAGGTATAATGTGTAGGAGGGCAGAGTTAAACCTATCTGAGCCCACACCCTCTGACTTCTACCTTACCTCGGCCAGCACCTTATTAAATCCTCTTATACCTCTTCTTTCTTCCGCTCTATTTCCCCGCTTTTCCTATTTTCTTCTCTCATCCTATTCGGCTCGACCAAAGGCAACACTTTACGGCTCCAATAAATTCCTTATTCAAAATATGACTTAAAACGTAGTAAGTAGATAACTTATTTTCCACTGACTACCTCCCTGCATGAATAAAGATCACTGAACTTTTCACCATTTCTTCTGGTTTCTTTTCATTTTTTTTTTAAGTACACGAGAAGTAATTTAAAACATTGTATAAAAATGTCACTTTTAGGATAATTCTCTTTTCTTTGTGATTTAACATTCTATAAATATACAAGTGGGAGAAAAAGAATTACTGAAGATATAAATATACTTAATATAATAACATATAGGATCTATAAATAAACATAAGACAGCAGTAACTGTTTCGTTTTTTTGAAGTGAAACTTTTTTAGCCGCTGGGGAGTAAATTTGCTTGCTTGAAATTGACATCGGGAAACCAAGTTCACGTTTCGAGACTCGTCCAAGTGAAACATTTTTGTTGTGAAATTAACGAAATTGCAATTTTTTCTTTTCCTCACTACTAATAGTAGGAAAAGTATTGTTTTCACCAACAAATTTTTTTTGTTGAGATTTCAACGGAATTATCCGTTTTAGGTGTTTTTAAGACCTCCTGAGTGGTTTTCAGCATGACGTATGTATGTGTGTTATCATCGTAGCGCCCAAGGTATTTAACCTAGAGAGTTGAAACGTGGCAGAAAAATCAGTCCTAACCTGTAGTTGTGCCGCCCGGAAAGTAAACTTTTTCCGCCATCGTGAACCCAGTTTGCTGAGTCAGCAAACATTTAAAAAAATCGTAATAAATCGAAAATGGTCCTGATCGAGTTGAAATTTGGCTCGAATGTACCTCTCTGTATGACAAACAAGCCCACTAAATTTCATTTTGGTTTTGGCCGCCATTTTGAAGTTATAAATTTTTGAATTTTTAAACTTTGACGGTTAATAATACTGAAAGTATAAATAGGTTTTAGACATATAGCATATCATTGGAACCGGAAAAATTAAGGAACAAATATAAAAAACCCGATGAAATTCCATTAATTAGTTTAAAAGTTATAAGCGAATATAATTATTTATTAGTGCGATAATTTTGATGACGTCAAAGTTTGTTTACATCCGTCAAAATACCGCCAAACTTCAAATAATTAAATAAAATATAGGTATTAAAAATAAGGGTTTTTTTTAAAGAATGATAATAAATCAGTTAGTTCAGAACGGTCACCCATCCAAGTACTGACCACGTCCAATGCTGCTTCCTCCTGCTGCGAAGCAGCAGGAGAGGCCACTTTAGTGGCCTCTGTAGTGAGGAAAAGTTCCGAGGTACCCCGTACCCGATTTTTATTTTTCAAGACATGCCTGAGAAAGACATTTTAATCGACTGCCAGCCTAAGTCGGCAGTCGATTAAAAAGTTGATTTCCTGTAAAAAAAATCTTCCCTCTGGACGAGTCTCGAACCCTCGACTGTAAAATGCATTTTTCGACCCTACTCCCGGAACATGTTTGCATGATTGTAATTAGTTGTTATTATTGCTTCCGAGCTTACCGAAGGTAACGGAAGCATTGTGTTCACTTTTGAGAACGAAAAACTTTTATGCCTCCAATTTCAAAAATTCCAAGACAGAAATCCGTTTCAGACATCAGGGAACATTTTTGGTCTCGTGTCTGTCTGTCTGTCTGTCTGTCTGTCTGTCTGTGTGTCCGCGAATTATGAAATGTGCGACGATAACTTGAGTAAATGTCGACCGATTTTGATGAAATTTGGTAGACATGTTCATTTTAGCAATGCTCAGGACGAGTTCGTTGGACAACGTTATCCGTCCAAGCGTTCACGAGCAATGCTCCCATAAACGTGAACTTTAAATTTAAAATTGGAATTTTAGGTCGGGGAAAAAATCTAACTTCATCTATTCAATGAGACAAACATTTTTTTCAAATACAATTTTTTAGTAAAACCAACAGCGACACCGCACAGTGTTAAAGATCGCTAAAAGTATTAATAGTTTTTACAAAATAAACAATATTACAATAAAGTAATATAACAATAATTGTTATAGTATATGATAGGATGCGAGGAAGCTATGTGCCACACTAATTGGCAGTCTATTTTATTTTTAATCAGTAACTAAGTCCCCTTTTTTGAGCTGAGCGAAGCTCAGCTCAAAAAAGAAACGAAGCTCATATACTACACTTTGCATTTGGTTGGACACATACTCCTCCTGAACGGCTGAACCGATCCGCACAAAATTCGGCACGGTCATTGTGACCAACCACAGAAAGGTATAAATCTGAAATGGTCCAAATTGGTACCCAGGGGTATGGGGTACAAAAGTTAGAATAGTATATGCGCCCTTCATGATGCATGTGGTTAGAAAGCTCTTTAAAAGTACAGTTGTTATTGTAGTTAAGTTCACTTTTGTAATATTCTCATTTAAGAGGGGGGTAAAATAGAAAAACAGGAAAAAAATACTTTTTAATTAAAAATTAGAAATATTACTATTTTTGATCCGATTTTAGCTGTTTATAAATAAAAATGTTTATTGTTAACTATAAGATGTATAATATATACTACTTACTGCATTATTTCTCTAATAAAAACATTGAATGATACTGTTTTACTAGACTGTATGATACTGTAGGACTAGATATAGTTTACAAACTATTTACAAATAGAAATAAAAAAGAAACAAATCAAACTTAGAAATATAGAGGAAGAACAAAATATATTAAGGAACAAGAAAATCTATTTAGATTTAAAGAATATTATTATGAATATTCAATAAATAATAATATAAAGATATTATCGTATATTATTAGTGATTTCTTATAAGGTACAGTGTTGTCTATTATAAAAAATAAAATTATTAATAACAAAAGAACAACACTGTGTTGTTTGACAGAGGTCTATTTTATTAAAAACTGACTATACATTACACCAACACCAAAACAACGACACTTGCGCACTCCTCAGATTTCCATGACTTCTTGGTCGACCTTTAGTTACTAAAATCTTCTCCCACTCATAGGGATCGACTGAGGAGGGTAAAAGGATAACCGAAACACGTTTAGAAATTTAACGTGTTTGATTCAATTATGTAAAGAGACTAGGATTAGGTAATTGGTAGGAAGGTTTTGTTGATGTAAGAAAGAGTGAGGAGATGGGAGTCATTACCACTAAGCTGGAGTTCTGTTCCACCTGGATTCTTCGCTTTACCTAATTAGATCATCTAATTATCATTACCAGCTTCTAAAGCCCTATTCAACACCCACAGTTAAAAGTAGGAATTTGCCTTTCACCTGGTTTAGTTAGAACATCTCTGACAGAGAGTTGCATTTCACCTGGTTTAGTTAGAACATCTCTGACAGAGAGTTGCCTTTCACCTGGTTTAGTTAGAACATCTCTGACAGAGAGTTGCCTTTCACCTGGTTTAGTTAGAACATCTCTGACAGAGAGTTGCCTTTCACCTGGTTTAGTTAGAACATCTCTGACAGAGAGTGTCCTTTCACCTGGTTTAGTTAGAACATCTCTGACAGAGAGTTGCCTTTCACCTGGTTTAGTTAGAACATCTCTGACAGAGTTGCTTTTCACCTGGTTTAGTTAGAACATCTCTGACAGAGAGTTGCCTTTCACCTGGTTTAGTTAGAATATCTCTGACAGAGAGTGTCCTTTCACCTGGTTTAGTTAGAACATCTCTGACAGAGAGTGTCCTTTCACCTGGTTTAGTTAGAACATCTCTGACAGAGAGTTGCCTTTCACCTGGTTTAGTGACATCTCCGACGGAGATCCACATATTTAACTGTTTATACTTTCTCATATAAAGAGGAAGTATTGTGATGGCGTGAAAATTCGATTTTGAGACTCGGATGGATTTACACGTTTTGTAGTCCCCTGAGTCCAACAAAGTGGTTATTAAAAAATGTCTATCTGTCGTCTGTCTATGCTGACGCCTGGTGCCTAAATTACTGAGCCGATTTTGACGCAATTTGACATGAAATTATTTCTCAAAACGGTTTTGGACGATTTTGATTAGAAAATTCTAAAATGTAGTCCATTTAAATACAAATATAACGATATAGGCCGTTTTTCCTGGGAAAAATCTAGATCCTGAGAACATAGCTTTAAATGCGGACAGAGAGAAAGAGACCGGGTTTGATTCCTCACCGAAGAGAAGTTATTTTACGATAAATTTGGATGAAATGTTCAATAATATATTAAATTTATACCTACAAAAACACGAAAACTAATAAATGTAAAACACTGGGCAAGTAGTTATGAATTCGTACATAAGAAAGTTTGTCTGATTTGTTTGGACTGATATTTTCATTGTTTATCCCCTTACAAGCAAACAGTTTTTTAACAAAACGAGTCTAATTAAAAATATTTCAAAAGTGGACCTAAATTTTTAAAATAGAGAAAACAACGTTTTTACCGATATCCTACGTTCTATCATAATGATTTTAATAAAATATCATACATGATATAGTCTAAAGTACAACTGAAACAGAAATGTAAAATTTTAACCTGATAAAAGCAGAAGTTTTTTTGTAGTGAAGTGATATATCTCTATTATTATTAGTCCTGTTGCCTCAATACTATCAACTCATCATGATTAACTATTTTCTCAATATTGAATACATATTTATTGCAAGACGTTTGCTTCAATGATAAAAAAGAAACGCTTTTCTTTTAATTTTGCTATTTTCTAACTCCGCCATGTTTAAGTTAGCGTATATTTAGCAGTTTGATTTTATAATTTATATATTTAATGAAAAGTGTAAGGAACTTCGTTCACATCCTGCGACACCACACGTTTTATTTTTTTTTTTTATTTTTTTTTTTTTTTTCAATGTGTAGGCCTGGAGTCCACACATTGAATTTTACGATCCACAAAGGCCGAAACAAATCATTTACACAAAATTATCCTTAAAATCAGTTTTTAATTGCAAATTGTAAACTTAATGATAAACTAAATGAAAATAATTAATCACAGGGGGACTTAAAAATAATTCCATTTACTGTTCATTTTGTTAGAACTTAATTAATTATTATCAGAATAAAAAGCATTATAAATTGAATCGACAAAAATAATACAGGAGAGAAACCTCAGGTAATGTCAAAAAAAGCCTAAACATTACTGTTACAAAAATTGTTAATTTTATCTTTAAAATACTAACAATTTGTAATTGTTTACACATGTATTCAAAAATAATTTCGAATAACTAATTAAACGATATAATTTTACTTTTAATTTGAAAGCCAAAAAGTAATTGCACATATAATATATATATATATATATATATATATATATATATATATATATATATATATATATATATATATATATATATATATATATATATATATATATATATATATAACAAAAATTACAATTAAAAAAAGGAATTTTCTACTGTGTAAACCGTAGGAGCATGATGGCAATTATATAATATAAATATATATAATGAACAAAAAGCTATTTTTGTAAAAGGAGTAAAAAGCTATTTTTGTGTTTAATTAACTTATATTCGTAATAAACAGTGTTAATATACAAAACTAAGTTAAAATATATTTCTATTGAATTTTAAACTTATATTGAATAACAATCAGTCGCATCCCAAATTCCATAAAATCCAATTTAATCATAATTATTTACAAGTGCTTCAGGCGATCATATATATTTCATTTTTGATTCTCAACAATATAAGATTACTTTTCATTAATATCTTAAAAGCCTAGATTTTTCCCCCGGAAAAACTACTTACATGGTTAGATCGTATTTAAATTGGCACTTCTTTAGATTGTTGCTCCCCTTATAAAAAAAACAGAGGGAGTAACAATCTAAAGAAACTGTACGAAATGTTCTTCTTTAAACTGTTACTCCCCTTATCAAAAAAGAAGTGTGACATTCCTTTGTCCCAAAGTGCATTTGGTCTAAACATCCCTTCCTCTCAATAGTAATTTAATCAAAGTAATTTTTATTCTAAAACAACATAGGGAGTAACAATCTAAAAAATTACTCTTAAATTTTAGCATCTTTTAATTAAAATCTTCGGAACCCTAGATAATATTCTAGTGTTCTTTGGGGGTACCACCCCTAAATTTAGAGCTAAAATTCATTTCTTGATTTAGACTTGGTTTATAGCTTTATTCAAAATTGGCCTAGTAGTTTAGGCTGCAAGGGTCAGCACAGAAAAATATTTTTTAAAAATGGATAAGGGGTGTTACGGAACTTTTCCTTACCATATTTTTTTTTTTAAATGGCAGTGTTTTAAGCAATTATTTATAATAGAATGTTATGATTGATGCAAATTTCTTAATTTTAACAAATTAATAAATTTCTTTTTTTCCGTAGTAGGCTGTGAAATAGAAACTTTAGAGCCTAAAATCATAGCTAAAACCAATTTTTTCATTACCTGAACTTCGAAAATCTTTTCATTTCACTTAAACTGTATTGAAAAAGAACATCCTTGGAGGTAAAAAAAATGTTACGTCCTACGGGTAGTAATCAAAAGTTCCGTTTTAGGCGCTGCAATCGTAGACATGCTTCGTAGTACGATTAAAATCCACTAGATGTCAATGCGTTTTATCTTTTTTTATAGTGGTACCTCTTTTAGGTTTCTTTTTTGAACTTTTTTTTTTGTTTGCTATCAAAATATTTTTTTTCGTATGTTACGCTTTAATTTTATTTTAAAAAAGTTAGTTTTTCATTGTCTGCTACCTCGGAAAAAATAGCATATGCTACACGACTGAGAAGTGTTTTTTTTTTTACTTACACCAAATTCTAGTAATACTTACTGTCTCGTTTCGCTCGACAGTAAATATAATTGCCGCGGTAAAGAAAAAACTCATTTTACAGCCTACTAACATAATATACTATTATTTAACGTGCAATTTTTAAAGTTCAAAAGTCGATATTTCTTTAGACATTTTTGCTGACTGGGTTAATATGACGTCACAAGGTAATGATTTTTAACTATGTATATAAACTGTTTTTTGTACCAAGTTTATACTCAGTAACAACTGTGGAAGTTATAGGTGACACACGTAGACAGACACAAGATATCCAGCTAGTAGTAGTAGTTACCTAGTACTTCCTACTAAACGGGTAGGACGAACCACTTGTTCGAACCTCGCAATCCTACAGTGGACCCATTTTACTTCCCCGTGGTGGAGATTTCCAGCTACTTCACACATCATACATTTGTACATTGTACCGCCGAAGCGAGTATGATGTGGTCATTAGTAAGCTATATGAGCGTGCTTCAAAGTGTGGGGGAAGAGGACCCCTCAGGAGGTCCCCTCGCCCTACTCCGATCTCGAACAATAGATACAGATCACATCTCACGACACGGATCGAACCCACTAGACATCGTGGGGGAAGAGAACCCCTCAGGGGTGTCCCTCGCCCTACTCCGTCCGCGATTCATAGATGCATTCAGTGTATCACGGCCCGGGATCGAACCCACGACCTCGAGTTGCCTCGACTCAGTGATAGCTGAGCGTTGTCTTTACGACCTCGGCCACCCTGGCTCCCAGATATCCAGCTAAAAACCACTCAAAATGTCTTAAAACCGCAAAATCGATAATTCGATTGAAATCCTAGTTTTGTATTATTTGGGTGAAAAAAATGCTTTTCCTTTAATTGATGAAAAGTAAAAACACCTATTTTAGACTCAATGACTCTTTTACAAAGAGTTCGAATTTAAGAGCGAGTTCATAAAACTTTCCTTTATATAGATACCTGTAATTATATTGTACTTTGTGCCATAATTATACGTTGTTCATGAGAAAAAGTATAAAGGTGAATATTTAATTTTAGGTTTAATAAAACTTGTTTTCCAAGAGAGCGTTAATTGTTTCTTCACTAATTATCAATCTTGACTAGATGTTATCCATCTATTATAGGAACAATTAATCAAAGTAAATTTATATCCTTGTTAATCTGGGATAAAGTTTATTTGGGACATTAGATGAGTATTTAACATTTATTAACGTTTTTTAATTTTTTTTGACATTTTCATGTCTTGACTTTGGCACATAAACTCGAAAAGCGTTACACAAAACACAACACCAAAAAGCGTTACACTTGTATCAGAAAGGAGAATGTAGGAGGTGTGCAATCTGCCACGCATGGGTCTGTCACTCATTTTTTGATCTTAAAAATTACATGTCTGATTTTAATGAAATTTGGATGGTAGGTCATAATTAGCCGTTAGTAGGTCATTTAGGTTTCAAATTTCTGCGCCTATTTGTGTCTCTTCAACATGCGCACAAATTTACATTTATTTACACCTATATCTTCAAAAGTACTCACATGATTTTTATAAAATTTAGATAGTTTGTCAAAGGTTACTGCAACAAATTAATTTCAACCCTCTGCGCTCTTTAACTTTTGCTAAATTGATAATCTAATTAATATAAAAAAAAAAAAATACGACAATTTTGATGATTTTGATATTAAATAATTACAGGATAAAAAGAACTTTTTATATACTACGTTTTTTAAATTTACTGTTGAATCATATGTAATGTTGATAATATAATTGTCATTGTTATATATAATGTTAGTGAAAAAAGAAAACATAGTTCCAAATTTATTTACTTCACATAATAATAAAAACCATCTAGAGAGCTGATCTTAAACCTATAAAAGGAGAAATCTTTGTACAAAGGTCTCGCCAACACCGAATCTGAACTGTGCCATTGATATGCCCCCTTGTAAGGGCAGTAGGAGAAGAAAAAGAAAAATGTGTACAAGTTAAGAAGTACAGATGCAGAAAAATTAAACCAATAACTATGACACAAGTGTAAACAAACCTGGGTGTCACACGTAAATTAATTTATTTCTTTGATTACTTTTCGCTGTCATTCAATGTTTACCTCTTAATAAAAAATCACAAATTTGATACCCGTCAAAATGAAGATTGTAAATATTATGGGATAATGTCAAAACAAATAAAATAATTTGCGGATTTTTTTCCGAAATAACTTTCCATACAGCAAAATTTGCTGAAAACTAATTTCCTGCTGAAAGATGGCTAAAAGTATTAAAATAATGCATTGTCATCGTGTTCTGAGCTATTCTAAAAGTTTCAAATGTCTAGCTACTCGGGAAGTTAAGTAAAAATCGATTAAAAGATTTGTACTGGACAAACAAACAAGAAAGCAAGCTAATAAAAACGAAGTAAAAACGGGGGCAGCAATTAAATATATTAAACAGTAATGGCTTGTAAAAATATAAAATCAATAAAGTATAGGTGACAGGATTCGGGGAAGCTATGTGACACACTAATTGGCATATATATATATATATATATATATATATATATATATATATATATATATATATATATATATATCCATTTTTTACTTTTCTTTTTCAAATTTTTATAAAAAAAAGCAAGAATAAATAAAAGCAGTAAATATGAATAAATATAAAATAAAAGTATTTTACGTGAGTAAGGAGAAGAATAATTATTTTTTGTTATTAGAATTGCAACTGCTTATTATTTCAAGAGTTTTCTTTACGTTGAGTTGTAATTTATTTACTCAACATTTCAGACAATATGAATTATTTATTTTTTGCTTTAGCATTTTGTTAAGTTGTATTTCTTAAGTAGCGGAGTTTACATTTTGTCTATACACCATTATTTTTTTATTTTTTTTTTTTTTCTTAATATGTTTATTTCAGATAGAATAATTTCAATAGTTAATTAAATATAGTGAACTATGTATATAAAATTTAACATGCTAACTCAGTAAATAGAACCATTTTGAATTTATTTAGATATGAAAAGAAGAAAATAAATTTCTATTTTCATAATGGACAAAGGCAATTTATTTAAATGAAACTCTCCAACTGAATAGAACGTTTAGTGGTTTACTAACCACGAGCCAGCAATTTATTTATACATATATATTTATAATAGCTTTTAATTTATTTAATTAAAAATTCAAACAGTGTGTAAAAGTAAGTGTTAAACCACTGGGAATCGAAAGTGGTCCTAATCTCATGTGGCCAATTCGTTCAGTAATAGAACGTGAAGAACCTTTGTGCCAGGCAAATTGGCAGAACTTTTTATATTTTTTTGCTTTTTAGGGTGCGTAGGCAAAACCAAGGACCCTTATATTTCCCTGCGTGTGTCTGTCCGTCCGTCCGGTCGCCTATTCTCACGGCTACACCTTTCGTCCGATCACTTTGAAATTTGGCATGTATGTGTCTTGTACCTACCCACATATTTTAAAAATATAGCGACTTAATGAAAAAAAATAATAAAAAAAAATTAAAAATTAGGGTAAAAAAACTTAAGGGTTAATTTTTATTTTTATTTGTTATCGACACCGTGAGGGTGTCATATGAAAGGGTACGTCGAGCTGATTACAAAAATATATAATTCTTTCGTTATAACTTTGATAGGGCGAGTGTAGGCAAGTTTGAAGTGGGTATGAAACGTGTCCCCCTCCTCTATCTCGCTTATGTGAAGTGCAAAAAATCCTGAACATTCTTCGACCAAAAGTAAAGATACCACTTTTTGGAAATTTAAAAAAAAAGAAAATTATCTGTTATTGTAAAAATACGTTTCTTCATAACTATGGTCTTTTCGATGTATTTATATGGTTGTGTCCGGTTCAGTGGCAAATAAATACTTTATCAGAAGTTTGTTTATGTTCTTTGAGAATATCAGACCCATAGATAGTTCAAAGTAAGCTTTTTAGTATTTTTAAAAACACCATCAATAGGGTACTACTTAAACTATACAGTGTGGTGGCCTACGTCCGTAGGCCGTAAGACTTAAACTATACAGTGTGGTGGCCTACGTCCGTAGGCCGTAGGACTTAAACTATACAGTGTGGTGGCCTACGTCCGTAGGCCGTAAGACTTAAACTATACAGTGTGGTGGCCTACGTCCGTAGGCCGTAGGACTTAAACTATACAGTGTGGTGGCCTACGTCCGTAGGCCGTAAGACTTAAACTATACAGTGTGGTGGCCTACGTCCGTAGGCCGTAAGACTTAAACTATACAGTGTGGTGGCCTACGTCCGTAGGCAGTAGGACTTAAACTATACAGTGTGGTGGCCTACGTCAGTAGGCCGTAGGACTTAAACTATACAGTGTGGTGGCCTACGTCAGTAGGCCGTAGGACTTAAACTATACAGTGTGGTGGCCTACGTCAGTAGGCCGTAGGACTTAAACTATACAGTGTGGTGGCCTACGTCAGTAGGCCGTAGGACTTAAACTATACAGTGTGGTGGCCTACGTCAGTAGGCCGTAGGACTAGTAGGAACCACACTGTATAGTTTAAGTCCCCTCGCTGTGTGCTGACTAGCACACACTTGACCTGTTTATTTACTTTAGTCAATGGTAAAAAAAAACCAACTCTTACAGGCAATATTCTTTTTTATAGATTTGTATTGAAATTTATACTGTTTTTGATATAATATATATATATATATATATATATATATATATATATATATATATATATATATATATATATATATATATATATATAAATATATGTATTTGCATATGTATGTACTCACATATATTTATTTTACCGATTATACTTCCCATAATGGATGAAAGGACAAAAGAGAAGAGAGGGGGGGGGGAATCAGGGTTTAAAAAAAAGAAAACAGGCTCGTTTGAAATTGGATCATGAATAAAAGAATAAGAGAAGTGGCTGTCTAAATCCAAAGTAGTTTTCTATGTGACAGCGTTAAGACAGCCGCTGCTTCCTTAAAAAACCCACATCATAGCGAGATTTCTTCCCCACAATCACAGCAAACACCTCCACCAACCGCAGCCTTATTCCATACACCAAATTCCAGTAAAAATCCTTAAAAGACAACCATTCTTTTATTTCCTTTTTTTTTTAGTCTCCATAGAAATCACTCCCCTCCCCCCTCAATAAAAAGAAAGGATTTGTAGGAAATGAAGGGGAAATTCTGGCAGGTTGAAACCGGTATTTCACGGTTTTTATAAAATAGAATAAAAAAAAAAGGTGGAGCTAAAAGAAAAAGGAGATTTGACAGTTATTGGCAAGCTGGCAATTGATCTTGTGTTAAAAAGGAAACCAATGCATAATATCAAAACCGCATCATGTTTCAATTTCTATTTCATAAGTTTCTTATTGTTCATATTATAAAATTGTACTTTTATATATATCTATATCTCAAAACCACTAAGGATACTATCTATGATTTTATCAAGGAAAATACAAACTGAAATAAATAGATAAAGATCCTTAAATGTTTTAATTATAAAAAATCACAGGGAAGTACTTGCGTCCAAGTACTTTTTAGGGTTTTGTAGATGATTAAGCATACCCGTTATGAAATAATGATTTTTTTTCTTCGATCTCAAGGGTCCGGGTTCGATCCCCCGGGGGGTCACAATGTTTTTCATCAGTAATAACGACTAGATAAATTACATTATTTCAGAACATTTTCATCGCTCCACTATAATGTATAGCCAAGAATTATTTTGAAATTTTAGGACCAGCCGTTATATAGTGTTGGGGGGGGGGAATGTTTTTTGGGGAATATTTTGACTTATAAAATTAATAAAGAATGAAAAATTTAAAAAATCAAATATATATTTGAATCCTACTCTTCAGCAGCTTTCATTTGATACCCAACTCAAAATTTAAAAAAAATAAAATTTTTGGCGCACTTCAAATTTTAGCGCCCAAAATTGGCAATTTTTTAAAATTTGGGATGAACTCCCGGAATTTTCATCGCCCCACAATAAGGCATTAGCATGAATTTTTTCGAAATTTTAGGACCAGCCGAAGTATAGTGGTTGGGGGGGGGGGGGAATTTTTTTTGGGTATATTTTGAATTTTACTCAATAAGGAATGCAAAATTTACAAAAGCTTATATATATTTGCGTCCTACTCTTCAGCAGCTTTCATTTGATACCCCACTCGAAAATTTAAAAAAATATAAATTTTTGAGTTTACAACATTTTTGCGAATTGCGCATGCGCATATTTAATTTTGAACTGCTGTATATTTTTCCTGTGGTTGGGTCAAAAAGTTACACCAGTATTTCAAATTTCAGCTCTTCAGCTTAAACGGTTCGGGCCCTATGAACCAAAGAGCGACGGACAGACGGACACATCACCCTCGGCATAAGGGTTTTGAGAAGAATCTACAAAACCCTAAAAATGAAGAACATAAAAAAACTAATTCCCAAAAAAAATTTAAAACTGTCAAAATTGTTCTGATTTTTGTCTGCGCTCTTTAAATTTTGCTAAATTGATTATTTAATTTAGGTAAAAAATCAAAACAACTTTAACATATGAATGGTTTAAAGGCAGAGTATACCACTGTAGTATACCAGTCAATATTTAAAACTTGTGTATTTAGATATATATGTATACATAGTTAAGTATGTGTGTTGTATATACTTGGTTATAGATGTATACATATATACATCCATATATATAATATATATATACAGAAACAAACAAAAGTCAGGTTTCGGTTACAATAATCATCACTGTTACAATCCTGACGTTTCGGTTTTTACGTAAAACCTTCTTCAGGGGCCTAAAAACAAATGAAATACCAAAAAACCCATGAAATAAACACCCATGACTATGAAAACGGAAAAAACTAAGAAGCTACTACACAAGAAATATTAACCCAAGACCTAAACTCACCGTAAAACATCTAAACAACGACTGAAAAATTCTCACGCGTCAACACCTATATATACAGAGAAAAACCACAGCCTCCTTGATAAAAAACATACATAATTTATAATATATATATTTATATATGTAATTGTAATGCGATATATATGGTATATAAGTGTAATCGTATATATACATATATATATATGGTCGGGCAGAGATTAGGTTTATATTTTTTAATTTAGATTTGTTATGTGTTGACGGGACTAATTGAATTAGTTTATATCGAAATCCAACAGTCCTTATTTCTTATTTTTTGTATAATTAGATTTGTTTCTTCTCTTTTATAATTTGATTTTCTTTGATAGAGCTCTAATTCTAATTCTAATTTTAATTTAACTTCTTCTTAAAACTACTCCTTTATCCTTACACCTGGGAAGAGACCCCAGTCAGTCTGGCTCGAGAATTCGTATCATTCACTTCGACCAGCTCACAGTGAAGTTTTTTGCCTCCAAGAGGCATTTTGTCATACAGCGGCATATATATATCCTTTGCACGGTATCGCGATTACCTCCAAGAGGTCGCATACCTTTACACGTTTGTGACCAGTGACGGCATCTCCTCCAAGAGGTTGTGTCCCACTGAACAAGGACTATATTCCGTGACGTCATCTCCTTCAAGAGGACGAGCGCTACGTTCGACACATTGTCACCGCAGCTCTCTACACTTGAGTACCATTTTTTGTTTGTTTTAGTAAATCTTTAATTTTAATTTCATTTAAATAAAACAGATTTCATTTTATAACTTCATGAGCTCTAATCAATTTTCTTTTAATATACTGTGTTAACTTTCTTTCTTTTTTTATATATTCAACGTTTATTTATTTTTTGATAACAACTTTTATTGATTACCATTTATCCATTTAAACTTTAGGCTAGTAAATAAATGTTCATAACATTTTTATTTATGTGTTTTGTATTATTTTATACATCCTATGCTACCTCTTTTCTTCCCTTGCTCATTGGTAAACCAGTATATCCCTATCCGGCATTTTATTTTTCGAGCGTTTGGTAATTGGTGCAATCTAAACACCCCTCCTGCGCGCATATATATATATATATATATATATATATATATATATATATATATATATATATATATATATATATATATATATATATATATATATGTGTGGGTTTTGAATGTTGACTTATACCACTCTGCCTTTAAACCATTCATAATTAAAAAACGGAGATAAATGAAATAAATTTGACAGTAATAGGTTGTAAAAGCATGAAATCGAGAAATAAATTAGCCACACGAATTTGCAGATTATTTTACATGAATTTAGCAATATTTAATTTAAAGAGCACATACGGTTGAAATTAATCTGGTTTTCAGCAAATTTTGCTGTATGGAAAGTTAGTTCGGAAAAAATCCGCAAGGTATTTTATTTGTTGTTTTTCGATGATATCTAATATTTGCCAAGGGAAATTTTGTTGGACAACTTCAGATTCGTGTTCTGCACCCCAAAAAACTTAAAGTAAGTCACTAACAACAATTACACCAGAACTTTCCACTTCAAACTACCATTTGACTGGACTATGTCCCATATTTACAATCTTTATTTTGACGGGTATCAAATTTGTGATTTTTTATAAATAAAGAGATAAACATTGAATGGCAGCAAAACAGGAAATATATCGATTATATTATTTATCGATTATATTATTTCAAATATATCGATGGTACGGTTTAGATTTGGTGTTGGGGAGATCTTGTTGTACAAAGATTTGTCCTTTTATAGGTTTAAGATCAGCTCTCTAGATGGTCGTCATTTATGTGAAGTAAATAAATTCGGAACTATTTTTTTTTTCATAACATTATATATTATATAACAATAACAATTATATTATCAACATTACATACCATTCAACAAAAAATTTAAAAACGTAGTATATAAAAAGTTCTTTTTATCTTGAAATTATTGTTGTCTTGATAATCACTTTGACAGCTCTGAATAAAATGATTGATTTTTATTAAGTCCTTATTAGTTTTAATTGATTGGCAGGATAACGATATATTATTATTTTATTATTCTCCTGTCAATCATTTGGACACCTGTGATAAAATTATTGATTTTTAAAAAATGAAAATCGGTCCGAGACAAGTCAGACAAACTTTCTCATTCACTAGTTCATAATTACTTAGTCCAGTGTTTTCAATTTATTCGTCTTAGTAGGTACATTTAATAATTATTGAATTATTTATCAAAATGTAGGTATCATAAAAGTATTTTCTTCTCGTTGGGGAATCGAACCCGGCCACTCTCCGTGAAAAACTAGATTTTTCCCGGGTAAACGGCTTATCGTTAGATTGGCATTTAAAAAGACTAAATTTTAGTATTTTTTAATCAAAATTGTCGGAACTGTTTATTATTAGTAACAGCAGAAATATAGTTTTAGGATGAGAACAAGTAAATTTTTGATGTTTTTTTGATAAAATAGTGAAATACATCGTGTTCGACGTGTATAGCCTAAGAGTTTGCGAAAAATTTTTAATCGTGTGTGGGGGTCTTAAAACTAATAAATTCATCAATGTCTCTACAATGAATTTCTCTATCATCTAAATATTTTCTCACTAGACATACTAGATATATGAGAAGGGGGGGGGGGGGAATAAATCAAAATATAAAAAAAGATAAAAGAGAGTAGAGATGTGTGAGACTGGAACACTCGTATTAACACGGTTAGTGAAGGTGTGTCTGGAATTTAGCCAAAATATTCTCTGAACTAACCTTGGCCTTCATCTAGTGGCAAAGCCGTGAAATTAGTTTTCTCTTTCCTTTAATAATACCCTCCATACATTATTCTGGACCAGAGGAAAATAAATACCAAAAAAAAAATGCGAATAGAGATAAGAAAATTAAAAATGTTTGGCAAACTCACATAAATTCTTCGCTTAAGTAGTGGGATAGAATGGGATTTTAAGAAAACAAACAGACTGGTGAATAACACCTGGAATATATCTTCCAGCTTGTTCCGATGTATTTATTACCCTACTGCTGTGATACAGATCTGTAGATAGATATAATATATTTTTAAGCAACTGTAATCTATGTCGTTGTATCACTTGACTACCTATGTCAATAACACTTGGGTTGCTTCAATTGACTACATTTTCAACTTGCGGATATTTTTTTTAGTTCTGGGGATCAGAAAACTACATGCTAAATGTGACTTTTTGACATTTTCGTGTCTTGGCTATGGTACATAAACTCGAAAAGCGTTACAAAAAAACGGCCTACAAAAGCGTTACACTGCTATCAGGAAGTAGGCACCTGCAGGAGATAGTTCGTCTAGTCTAGAGTCTAGAGGGTTGTAGAGAGAGCCTTCCCCCCCGCGGGCTCGCCATCGTAGGGGCTACATCTTCACCTTGCGCGGTAACTGGTTCAACTCCAGACTTTTATCGGTCCAGCGTCACTCGCGTGACCAAGCGGCGCCCCTGACCCTCCCCCCCCCCCCCCTTCCTCAAATACAACTTCTGTTCTACTGCTCCGATTTGCACCGGACAAACGCCATAACCCTTAGAATTTTATTCCTAATAAACTTACATACATGAAATTTATTTTTTACATTATTTTTTTTTAATTTTGCATTTATTATAAATATAAGGGTGAAGAAGCTAAAATATTACTTTTTAATAAACTGGAGAAGAAGAAAAGTACTTTCCATCTTCGTGATTTAATTCCTAATATACAAACTCAAAAATCTGCACGCTCGAATTTTTTGACCTTTTCATGTCTTTACTTTGGCACATTAACTCGAAAAGCGTTACCAAGAAACGATACCAAAAAGCGTTACATGAAAATGTCTCACTGTCTTGCAGACTCGTATGCAAGCATTTTTTATTTTTTTAAATATCGCGTAAGGAAGTTTAGGATTTAACAGGCGGTCTATACAACAGTAAGATGGCGATCCGACGAGACCTGGGTGGCGTTAAGACAACTCTCAGGACGCCTGGGTGGCGTTAAGACAACTCTCAGGACGCCTGGGTGGCGTGTGACAACCACTAAACCGAGTAGAAAGGCTCAAGGTTATGTAGAAATCCCAACCCCCACTCTAGCCCAACTTAAAAGCTGGAGTCTAGTGCCGCCAAGGCGGCCCCCGGTTTTGCCCCGATGTTGCAGTTTTACAGGGCCGTTTAACGGCATCCCGGCATTCAGAATCGACTGGTATTGTCGCTATAGCGGCACTCCGTTCTGAAAGTGTTTAGCCCTTTACTTCGTAGACGCTTGTAGATTTAAAGAAATTCGTATATTTATCATAATGATATTTTTACCTATTAATAATACTTCAATATATTTATACAGGGTGGACAAAAAAAAAAAAAAACGCACATTTTTTTAACAATTATACCTCAGCATCTGTAGTAGACAGAGATATGGGGTTTGTGAGGTCTGAAATACTTATTTATGTAACTAGGCAGCAAAATGGAATTTTGCTGACAAGTTTTGAAGTTTTAGTTCCGAACCAAAGGCGAGGATAGGCTTAACAAATTTACTGCAGAGGCGAAGCCGAGGCAGGAAATTTACTATTTTACTGACTAGGCGAAGCCGAGTCAGGAAAGTTACATGTTGACTGACGAGGCGAAGCCGAGGCAGGCAAATGTTAATTACCTGCTGAGGTGTAACCGAAGCAGGTAATCTTTAAACGAGTCAGGAATGTTTCCTTTGCTGCATAGTTTTATACAATATTTTATCTATTAACGAGAGAAAAATTACACTGAATATTATAATCCCTTTTTAATATATAAAAGATTTGCAGAAATTAAATTTGTAAAAAAAACGAAAGTTTGAGTCATCAAGAAATCAAAACAAAGGCAAAACAATTCAGGGTTACCACTTTTTTTTATTAACAACTATTATTTATCTCAATTTTTAGTGATTTTTTAAAAATAATCATTGTAAAATAGTAAAATTTGTTTGTCACTATAATTATTTAAGTTATTTTCAAAAAAGATATAACTATTTAGCAGAATATTACGCTTAAATATATAAAAATAAACAATGTGGTAGTGTTTATAACCTGCGATGAAGTAACCTTTTTTTTTAGTAAAATTTTCTTACAATGTGACAGCCTGTTTGTTATTTTGCTGACACTTTGAACTTTTGCTGACACTTTATTCAAAAGAATCAAGAAAAATGACATTTTGCAGACTGAAAACAGTACAACAATGCTTAATTTTGCTGCCGTGAGTAGATAAACTATATTTTTCAACTTTAAATTTAATATCTATAATTTTAAAAACTATTGGGTAAAACCCACTGAATGACGGTTTGAAATAGGGTTTTAAAAAAAGTCGTTGTCCGGGTAGTGAATCTTGTCTACGGTATTATATTTTTGATAGAATAAATTACCATGTAGTGGAAGGTTGGGGGGGGGGTTCTTTGTAGGTAAATGGGAGGAGTCCCTCAGTGTTTTAACTAACATTGAAGATGGGTTAAGCACAATTTTGCCTGAATGCTAAATAACACGTTTATGCAAGATGTTACCCCGTCCCATCGCTCCTTGCAAACAATTCAATACTTGCAAGAGAATTGCCCAGACTTCAGGCAACATTGTGCTTAACACATCTTCAATGTTTGTTCTAACACTGAGGGACTCCTCCCACTAACTATTTATTTTATCACTAATTATTTCATGGCTTCCACACAATAGTTTTTAAAGTTATAGATATGAAAATTTAAAGTAGAAGAATGTAGATTTCAGACCCCGCAAACCCCATAATTCTATCTACTACAGAAGCTGAGCTTTAAGTGTCCAAAAAAGTGCGGTTTATTTTGGCCCACCATGTATATATATATATATATATATATATATATATATATATATATATATATATATATATATATATATATATATATATATATATATATATATATATATATATATATATATATATATATATATATATATATATATATATATATATATATATATATATATATATATATATATATATTAAATCAAATTAATCAATTCTATACTAGAGATACAGGAGACTCGTGGTTCAAATCCCGGCGCGGGAGTGTATTTTTCACTGTCTGTTTCCCGTGGTAAATAATAATTATAATTTGATTTAAATTAAAATTTAAACTTTTCGTAGTATGAAAACTACCAAAAACTTAAAATTAAATATATATATATATATATATATATATATATATATATATATATAATTATATATATATAAAAAAAAAACTAAAAATTATATATATATATATATATATATATATATATATATATATTATATATTTAATTTTAAGTTTTTTTATATATATATATATATATATATATATATATATATATATATATATAATTTTTAGTTTTTTTTTTATATATATATAATTATATATATATATATATATATATATATATATATATATATATATATATTATATATATTTAATTTTAAGTTTTTTTATATATATATATATATATATATATATATATAAAATTTTTAGTTTTTTTTTTATATATATATATTTATATATATATATATATATATATATATATATATATATATATATATATATATATATATATATATATATTTAATTTTAAGTTTTTATATATATATATATATATATATATATATATATATATATAAAACTTAAAATTAAATATATATATCGCACCCCCGCTATAGAAGTGCCACAACTCAAATTTTCTACTTTTTGAGAAATGCCACTTTAAAAAGTAGCAAAACTGAATTTGGCAATAAAACAAAAATTAACAATTTTAAAGCTACAATTTCAATTTTATAATATTTGTTACACCTTTCTAATTGTGTTAATGAAATAAAACCTTTAAATTTTAAGTTTTAATAAGCCCAGCGATAAAAAGTGTCACTTTTAAATTATTGTTGTGAGATCAAACTTTTTGACTTGTGACACTTTTAATATCCTTATATGAAAGAGAATAAAGTCAGATAATAAAGTCAGAAGATTTAGTCAGACACTTTTTTGCACGCTATCTCCTGGACTATATATATATATATATATATATATATATATATATATATATATATATATATATATATATATATATATATATATATATATATATGTATATATATGTATATATATATATATATATATATATATATATATATATATATATATATATATATATATATATATATATATATATATATATATATATATATATATATATATATATATATATATATATATATATATTATTTGGCTGTTGTTTATTTAGTTAAATGCTTTTAATCGAATTAAATTGTAATGAAGAGAACAAATGTGCTTATTTACATTATTCAAAATTTAAATAATAAATAATTATATCAGTATTAAATAATATACTTATAGAGAGAAATAAATTAATTCGAATTCACAGAATGAATCGCGCTTTTCAGTATTTTGTCTATAATAATATGATAGCTTAAATCAAAATAACGACTTGTATATATTTGAATACGAAAACGTAAATGATATAAATCCTATTTTAATGGTGTATGTTGTTCAACACTTAGGGAAAAAGCTCGTTGATTTTATTAACTCCTATTTCCCTAAATTTCCTTCATTCATTCATTTCCCTAAATTTAATTCCAACATGGAAGTCAACGGGATAAAGTGGAGAGAGAGTGGATAACCTAATCTGACCAAATCCCATTTAAAAATCACTAACTCTGAATCCCTAATCCCGGCCGTTTTAATAAATGAGGCGACACAGAAACGAAAATCACCGGACCCTACCGAGGAAGAAATCAAGTGAAAGGGGTCGGGAGGGGGGGACAAGGGTTTTACGTGCAGAGGCATATAAAGTTTCAGGATAGACAAATTAAAAGGTTTCAAATCGTATTTGCAATGATAAAAAAAAAGTTTCAAGAGCCTATTGAAAGGTAGTTATCGGAAAGGATTTATGAACATGTTACTATTTAAAAGATTAGACCTATTTTTAAAGGTAATATTTGTGCAACTAATGCGCAAAGTGGCACTTTGCTGCACTCGAGAAGAAATATTTACTCACGAGCCGCAGGCGTGGGCGGAAAGGGTTCTCGAGTGCAGCAAAGAGACTTTAAGCTCGAGTTGCACATTAAATTTTTCCTACAGTTTGTTTTTAATCTGTATATAAAATAATAGACTGTTCATCAACTTTTAAAACGTTTTACAATATCAACTAAACCAGCTGTTTTTTTTTTTGTTTTTGTTTTTTTATAGCCAGTGTTGCCTTTTTTTGTCTGATTCAGCAAACCTGACCAATCGCTGTTATTATTTTTTATCACAACACTTACTAATGAGTAAGTGGGTAGAGTAAGTGGTATAATGATATTGGGGAGCCAGGGTAGCCGAGCGTCTTATGGCGCTCGCTCAGCTATCAATAAGTCGAGGCAACTCGAGGTCGTGGGTTCGATCCCGTGCCATGATACTCTGAATTGCATCAATGGATCGCGGACGGTGCAGGGCGAGGGACACACTTTATGGGGACTCTTCCCCCACTCTTTGATGTGGGTCCGATCCGTGTCATGATGATGTAATTTGTATCTATGGTTCGAGGACGGAGCAGGGCAAGGGACACCCTTTATGGGGACTGTTCCCCCACGCTTATATAGCTTACTAATGACCACACCATACTCGCTTCGGCGGTACAATGTACAAATGTATGATGTGTGAAGTAGCTGGAATTCTCCACCACGGGGCCGAAAAAAGGCCTAAGTGATGGCCTAATTGCAAGGTTCGAACAAGTGGTTCGTCCTACCCGTTCTAGTAGGAAGTACTAGACTACTACTACTACTACTACTACTATATGGGACTAAAAATGAGCTATGATCGCCAGGATTCGAACCACGGGCCTCCTATATTAAAAGTTGTAGACTAAGTGGACCTCCAAACGTGTAAATCCATCAAAATCGAATTTTTGCGCCATCACAATTCATTCTCTTTATATGAGAAAGTAAAACGGGACAAAAAAAGAAACCAAATGAACTTTAAGGATTGGCTGTATAAATGGATTTCTCTCACTTCATCTTTAATAATAATTATAGTGAAGAAATAATAATTTACTCTCAACTAAACGTTTAGTAAATATGAATATTATTACTTATTACGGACGGAATTGAATTTTAATAGATAATATCAGTTAAGTCTGCAGAGTAGATAAAAATGTTTATTTCGAAAGTACTTGAGACATGTCTGGGGAGGAAGGGAAAGTTAAAATTTCATTAAAACCTTAATTAAAAAATAAAGTTGAGTTTCAAATTAACTAAAGACTAAAAGTACCAGAAAAGCTACATGAGTAAACATTGATTTTCCTCCTTTTTTTCTTTTAACTGTAAAAAAACAAAAAAACAACTGTTAGGGTTGCGCTACCTGGGGGTTGTACTCTGGGGACAAGCTCTAAGCACTCCTAAGCTAATACCGAGAGGAGAGATAGAAAGAGAGAGATTGACACGGGGACAAAGTGAAATAAACAGAGAAGAAGATAAGGGAAGAAAGAGCAAACAGTTGTGTACTAGCTTATCAACAGTAAAAACAGTTACACACTGAGATCTTTCAGTACTTACTAGCAGGAAAAAGCTCAAAATCCTCATAGTTTTTACTCTAGGAAAAACATTTACCAATTTTCTTTAGAGACCAATAGAACGGATCGAAGCATTAAGTATCTAAGTAAAGAATCAATAATGACCGAACGACTGAAAATGAGAAGAATAAAAGAACAGCACTATACATACATGCTGTGTCCCAACATAGAGTATCCAAGAGGAAAATCTTTCTTATTTTTGAGTTAAAAATAAAATTAGACTGCCAATTGGTGTGGCACATGGCTTCCTCGCGTCCTATTTCATATACTTAAATGGTTTTATGCATATACAACCTATTATTGTAAAATTAATTTAATTTTCCCTGTTGAAACCTATATGGGACTAACAATAGGCTATTTCCTATGACCTACCATACAAATTTCATTAAAATCGGACGGGTAGTTTTTAAGATATGTTGGTTCGCAAAAATTGAGCGAAAGACCAACAGAAAAACACGGAACCAAAAATGTTCCCTGATATCTGAAACGGATTTCTGTCTTGGATTTTTTTTAAATCGGAGACATAAAATATTTTCGATCTTCAGAACGATCACATGGCTTCCGTTTCCTTCGGTAAGTTCGGAAGCAAAAAGTTATTCGTTATAAAATCTCCTGCTTGTTCTTAAACTTTTAATAATGAACATATTTTCTTGATCCTGTGTACAGGGTGTTCATTTTATTGAAAACTTACCGAGACTAAACTACTGCAGAAAACTTGTATATATAAGATATTATTTTATTTTAAATAAATAAAAATATTACTTGCAAATCAAATAACCCAATATAAGAAAATTGCAAAGTTTTTCCAATATAAGTAAATTACAAAGTTTACATTTTTTTTTTTTTTTTTTTTTTTTTTTTTAAGCATCACAAGTAATTAATATTTATAATAGTTACTCCTTATTATATAATTGTATTATAATATTATATTCACTGTCCAGGAGATAGCGTGCAAAAAAGTGTCTGACTAACATCAAGCTAGAATTTTGTGTACAAGTTAATCTTTTAGTGCCTTTTAAGATTATGCGTTAGTCATTTGTTGTCATATATAGTCAGTTTTTAATAAAATGCGCTATAAAAATTGATTAGACAAAAAAAAAAAAAAAAATGTAAAAACAAGCTTTTATTCGTATTCTTCTCAACAAACCCTTTCATTCGATACCCATATCACGGGCGTGTTTAAAAAAAAAAATAGTCCTCCATCTTGGATTTAGAATGACGTCACTTAGCTTACCAAGCATTGTCAGCCGAACTAAACGTGTATGCAAAATTCCAATTCAATCGGTTGAGGATAACTGCTTTAAAATTCAGTTGCAAGATTTGACCTGAACATACATACATACAATCATTGCAAGTAAAATAAGAGTTTGTAAAAATTCACCAATTCTATTTTATTATTATTTTTATTTGTTGTCACGGGGAGCTGTCATTTATAAAATGTCAAATACTAGCACCAGAATGTACATTTAGTGTCGGCAAATATTTCGAGCCTTATTTGAATTCAGAGCACAGATAACGTGAAATCAAACAAAATATCTGTCCCTTTTGTGGGGCAATTCTTTGATTAATTCAGTCCACCTGAATTAGACTTTTACCTTTTCTATATTTTGGACTAGTGGTATATTAAACATTTTTGAAAACAGGATTCGATTAAATAATCTAAAGAAGCATAAGCGAGCTTCTTACATTAAAAAAAATATGCTTCCTGCCTGTGTCTGTGTTAGGGTACCTAAACAGCAAAGTGGCCCCTGGTTGGTAGCAGGGCAGGTCGCATGTTACCTAGCTGGTTACTTGGTAGAAACACAGTGGAGCATAGCTGGTCGCTTACTCATCATACTCGCTTACAGGCTGGAAAAATTGGCCCGTGCTTCTTTATGGACATGAACACAGTGGAGCCTGGCAGGTTACCTGGTTGGGTGCAGTAAGCATAGCAGCAAGCTTGAAGGATTCGTAGTTACATAGCTCTATAGGAAGTAGATTGGCCTCGAATGCGGGCGCTTTAACACTTTTTCTACACGTATGTACTCAGTGGAGCGTGGTTGGTAGCAGGGCAGGTCGCATGTTACCTAGATGTTTACCTAGCATGTAGCGGGCCACACACATATTGCAGCTTGTTTTTAGGTTCAGCGCCCACACTCGAGGCCAATCTACTTCCCATAGAGCTATATAACAATCGAGGTAGGAATTCTTCTAGCTTGCTGCACCCAACCAGGTAACCTGCCAGGCTCCACTGTGTTCGTCCCCATAAAGAAGCACCGGTAAATGTTTCCGGCTTGTAAGCGAGTATGCGAGTAAGCGACCAGCTAGGCTCAACTGTGTTCGTACCCTTAGAAACGTGTGACGATAACTTGAGTAGAAGTTAACCGATTTTGGTCAAATTTGGTACACATATTCATTTCTCCAAACAAACAAAACTCTAGTAGACACTGTGTAAACACGAGTGACAAGATTCTGAGAGAAGAAACCTCTCGGAATAACGCCAGCAATAACTTAGGCCAGATATTGCCTCACTGTAAACAGATAGGAAAAGATGATTGCACAAAAAGCGTCACGATTTTAATGCTCGTCAAATTTCAACCTTAAGCAGACGCATAAAGGCTAAAATTACTAAACTAATTTTGATGAAATCTAGTATAATGTTCAGAAAAAACAATATCTCAAAATGAAATTGGGTTTAGTTCTAAATTTGGAGGCACTAAAAATAAAGTTGTCATATACTAAATTCTTAAATTATACAAAAAACGATGACAAGATCAAAATACGGAAGCTGTATGCAACATATTGACTTGAAGGGCAATTAGCAGTAATAAGTGAGAACAGTAAAGTGTGACATAATATTATGAGGTGCTAAATAGTCTGATAAATGCTGCAAGAGAATAACCTTAAACTATTCTAGACTGACCTTGCAACCAAATACATACTACGATTGCATGAGTTATTAAAATCATTTTGAAAACGGTTTTAGTATTCAAAACCCTATGAAAACCACGATTTCAAAACGTTTAGAGATCAAGGTCACAAAAGCAAATTTTTGGTTTTCTATTGAAACTGTTTTTGAAAAACAAGTATGGCAACGGGTATTGAATTTAAATCACAATTGACACATGCGTACTAGGTATGATGAGCAAAGATATTATAACCTGACTTAACTATAACTAGTCTAGGTGTTAATAGTTTTTAAAATTGTTGTGAAAAATATTTTGGAAACTACTCCTGGAATTAAACCAAAAAAGTTTTGGAAAATTATGGAAACGTAGACAATAATTTTCAAATTAGCTCTAGACGAATCACAAAACAACATGAAATCAAAAAGTGTATTCAAATTATTGAGACAGTAAAGAAAACTATTGAAACAGAACAAAACCCCCAAAAAAGCACAAAATTACACTTGCTTATAACCTGCACCTTGTAACCTTCTTTTTCTAAATGTCTCCAATTTATGGAAATACAATAGGTTTGTTCCAACCGAGCATTGTACCGTCCGCGGGATCGTCACCGGCATGCGCAGTAGATAAAAGCCGTTCCAAGCTGACTTGGGACAGTGTTTCGTACCGTACACGAAACTGTTCCAACCCCGGCAGGGATCGTTTGCGAACCGTTCACTGTACGATCCCAACGATCCTCAGACAATACCATGTACTGGTTTGTATGACATGCGCAGTTATGTCAATAATTACAAATATCAACAGGAAGGTTTCCTAACTGTTAGGTTTCCTTAATGTTTTTAATACAGTGCGAATTATAGCCCTAAACTCGTTCCAACTTGACATGATTTTATTACAGTACAATGTTAGCGCATGCGTATAAAACCTGTCCTAAACGATTCCCGAACGATCCGCGGGACGATACAAAGGACGGTACAAATAGCGGGGTTGGAACAAACCTATTAAATCGTGGATGTTTTTTTTTGTTAACTCCTGGATGTGAAATATAGTACTAAAATGAAAACCAAGATACCTCCTGTTATATCCCAACTTCCTTATACTATATTCAAAAGCGTCAAATTTTACAGGTAGTTTTTTTGCCCGAAGGAAATTTCTTCTGTCCTGAACCTAGCCCAAAAATATATCCATGCTAAAATCAGTCTGATATATCAAACAATACTTTAAAACGTATTTAATTGATTTATTGCTTCAAAGCTTACCCTTTGGTACCTTCGTAATAGAAGCGGTCATCATTTCAGGTTTCAAGACAGAAACCCGTTTCAGACATCAAGGAACATTTAAGGTTCCGTTTCTGTCTGTCTGTTTGGTTGTCCGACGCTCAATTATTGCGAATGAACATATCTTTAAATAATTTCAAGATAAAATGAACTTTTTATATACTACGTTTTTAAATTTTCTGTTGAATCGTATGTAATGTTGATAATATAATATTGTTATTGTTATATATAATGTTAGTGAAAAACAAATAGTTCTGAATTTATTTACTTCACATAAATGACAACCATCTAGAGAGCTGATCTTAAACCTATAGTAGGACAAATCTTTGTACAACGGATCTCCCCAACACCAAATCTAAACCGTGCTATCGATTAATTTGAAATAATATAATCGATAAATAATATAATCGATATTAATTTACTGTTATGCTGTCATTCAATGTTTATCTCTTATTCATAAAAATCAAAAATTTGAAACCCGTCAAAATGAAGATTGTAAATATGGGACATGTCAAAACAAATAAAATAACTTCCATACAGTAAAATTAGCTGAAAACCAATTAAATTCTGCTGAAAGATGCCTTTAAGTATTTAAACAATGCATTGTCATCGTGTTCTGAGCTATACTAAAAGTTTCAAATGTCTAGCTATTCGGGAAGTTAGTTAGAAATCGATTGCCAGATTTGTAATGGACAAACAAACAAACAAGAAAGCAAGCTAATAAAAACGTAGTAAAAAACTACTCGTTCGATTTTAATAAAATTTGGATGGTAGACCATAATTAGCCAATTGTTAGTCCCATATAAGTTTTAACTCTCTGTGCCCAATTGTTTCTCTTCCACATGTGGAAAACAAATACATTTATTTACATCTATATCTTTAAATGTACTAATCTAATCATTATGAAATTTGGTTAGTTTATCAAAAAGAGCCTGCAGATAGCACTAGATTAATTTCAACCATTTTTTAGGGTCTTTGAGGGGTAGTGCCCTCAAATTTGGAAAATATCAAAAAAGTTTATCAAAAAATCATTTTTTGATTTCACTTTGAGGTATGCCAAATTTTGTCAAAATCGGCCAAGCAGTTTAGGCAGCATGCGTCTGCACAGACGACAAACGACAGACAGGCGACTGACAGTCGACAATCAGACATTTTTTAAAAACAACAAATTTTTTTGGACACAGGGGACCTCAAAACGTTTAAATCCAACAAAATCTCAAAATCGAAATTTCGCGCCATCACAATACTTTCTCTTTATATGAAGAAGTAAAAATTGTTTGAAGAAATCCGTGAATGCGCTAAGATACAGGTTAAAAGTATTAAAGAAACATTGAACAACACCTAGAATTGTAACTTCTAAAAGAAATACTAAAAAAAAAAAATAAATAAATAAATACTAAAAAAAAATATGATATAATAATATATTAAGAATTATCAATTTCCAAGAAGAAAATTAATGATTCTATCTTCAGAATTCTTAAATAATTATTTTTTATTTTGAAATTCGTAAAGGTTAAAAAAAGTAGTTTTAAATTAAATATTTATTTCTTTTAAACTTTCACTTATATTTCAATTTAAGATTACCTAAAATTATAAAATAAACTCTTTTTTAGGTCATGGTTATTTACTCTTAATCTTTATTGTTAGGGAGTTATATAACATATATATAATTTATATAGGATAATACACATTCTTTATTTTTTAAATTCACCTTCTTAAAGCAAATCCTTCAATGGATGATTTATATTAATAGCTTCATTTTTTATCTCGTAAAAGTGAGTTAAGAGGGTAAAATCGATATTTTCATTTCATAAAATTTCTTTTTAAGACGCAAAAATATTTTTTTACTTTTAACGTTTTTAAATATTAAATTATACTTTAAGAGTGAAAAAAAAAACAAAGGTAAAATGTAAAGTAAGTAAGATTTATTTTCATGGAATTCAAAACTAGATATTTTTCTTTAGTATTTTCTATTTCTTTCAGTAATATAATAGAAATATACGAGAAAAAAAACTTTATTAAAACAAAAAAGTGTATTATTTTAATTCTAAATTAAATATTCTTTTATAATAATTATTATTATTCTTGTATTAAGACAATTCTAATATTAGAGCCTCGTAAGATCTTTTTTCCTGTGTGGATGTAAATATATATATATATATATATATATATATATATATATATATATATATATATATATATATATATATATATATATATATATATATATATATATATATATATATATATATATATATATATAACAACCTAACATGGAACAGTGAAATATCTCCAGATCCATGATAGATAGAAAGATGCGGTTTTCAATGTTCGATAATGGCCTATAAATGCGCTTCCAGAACATATGCTGATCTATCTCTGTGTTCAGCACAAGTGTGTACAATTTACATATTTAAAAAAAGTGATTAGGAAGCCAACTTTTTAAGACTGAATCTGGTTTTTATGCCAAAAAATAAGAATTCTTTACTCTTGGAAATATTTTGCTCCGAGCATTAGTTGCTGTGGAGAGCCCTAAACGTGCTAAAATTGAAACTTAAAGTCCATTTTACAGCTTAACTAATGGATTAAGGAAAATAATTTAATAGTCAAAAAATTCTTATTTTTAGTCATAGAATCCAGATCCATTTTTAAAAACATGCATTATTGATATTTTTTTTCACTTTATGAGCCCTGCTCAACACCTTTTTTTTAGACAAATAACAGTTACATATAAGGTATGAAATTTAGATTGGATTTGGATTCGACGACTAAAAATAAGAATTTTTTGTCTCTTGAATTATTTTCCTAAATCCATTAGTTTAGCTGTAAAATAGACTAAAGATTTAATTTTAGCAAGTTCAGGGCTCTCCAGACGGCAACCTAATGCTCGGACAAAAATTTTCAAGATTAAAAAATTCTTATTTTTAGCCATAGAATAGATCCAGTCTTAAAAAGTTGGCTTCCTATTCATTTTTTTTTTTTTTAAATATGTAAATTGCACACACTTGTGCTGAACACAGAAAATGTTCAGCATATGTTCTGGAAGAGCCTTTTTAGCCATTATTGAACAAACCCTGAAAACCGCATTATTCTACCTATCATGGTTCCGGAGATATATCGCTCTTCCATGTCAGCTGGGCCACCCGGTACATATAATACTAGCTGAATACCCGTGCTTCACTACGGGGTGTTTTATTTTTAATTTAATGGATTTATAAACTACCATCAAGAAACATTTAAATTATTTTACAAAGCGAGAATATCTAGATTCTATCCCTCCCCCTTATTTCTATACCCCCTCCCCTTTGATAAGATAATTTGCTAATATCCCAAATTAGTAATTCATTCCGACTAAATTTTTAAAAAGGAAAAGCAGTGGAATTTACCTTCTGTACCCCCCCCCCCTAAATTCTAAATTATATCAATATAATTTAGAAATTATTATACTACGTATTCACTCGTAGATTTTATTTTAGAATTTTAAAGAAGTTGTCATGATTAAGTTAGTAAAGGTTTAGGCACGGTAAGGCGTGATTTATTAATTATTGCCTTAATATCTAAAAATAAATCTAAATATTTTTGACAGTGATTGAAAAGTAATTTCTTTAACAGTTCTTCCTACATAAATTTCCACAAAACATAAAATATGGTCAGTAGTTTCTTCTGCAATTTTGGTTAAATACATTTTTTATGAAAAATGTTCTCTTAAAGAGCCTTTCAACGATATGCATCATAAAGGGTACCTATCAATTACTTTTTGACCTTTGTACCCCGTACTCCTATGTACCAAGATTTTAACTTTATAATCGCATGTAAGCAGTACACTCATAGACACTTCATTTATATAAGATAAAAGACACTCATAGACACTCTTCATTTATATAAGATGTAGTTATACATATTTTTCCATTTTACCCCCTCCTAAATGAAAATATGACAAAACTGTACATAACAACAATTACTGTACTTTTAAAGAGCTTTTCAACGATATGCATAATTAAAAGTATTCATTACTTTGACATTTGTACCCCGTACCTCTGGGTACAAAAATAAAAATTTCGCAAAATCCTTTCTTAGTGGATGCCTATGATATGAACCGAGTATATCCTCAAAATCTCAAAAAGTCTCTCGGTTAAGCAGATTTTGCTGTGCGTTGATTCTATGTCAGTCAGTCAATCAGGACATTGCCACTTATATTATAGATTATGGAGTGAAGGTTTCATACAGTTTTACAAGTGGCTCTTCGAATAAGAAGAGGTCTGTTCCAACCACACCTCAAACTAGTTTCAAACTGTACGATGCATGTGCATTAGCAAAAAAGGTTCAAGTTTGGTCCGATGCGCATGCGTCGGACAGCCCCAAACCAGTTTGAAGTGTGGTTGGAATAAACCTATGGTTTGGAAACAACTTTTTGCGGATCCGCTAGAAGAAGGCCATAGATGAATCATGTCAAGCGGAGATTTGCTAGCTGTGAAGCCACATTAAGTCGCAGAGGCTGAGGTGTTAGCATAGTTAGAATGCCATAGAGTTAAGTTTGTAGAGTAATAGTTGTGGTGAAAGACACCCTACATTCGGTCGGGTCGTAATAAAATAACACCGAGATTGAGATATATGAATGGAATAGAAGTAGATCTCAACAAAATAGAAATTCATGAATGGACAGTGCGAGATTTTGATAATGATAAATGAAAAAGGATGTATTAGAGGCCAAAGGAAACTCTAGACTAGCGACGAATTAGAAAATAAAGTTAGAAGAAAATTTGTGAGTCAAAATAAAAATCCAAAAACATTGAGCGTAAGAGAAATTAATAGACGCAGAATGATAAAACTTAAAGGCATAGTATGGCAAGTACAAGAGCACAATTCTACGCGAGTTCTTTATGCACCAATTTAAAAAAAGAAGAAACAGGTCAAGTGTGTGCTGGTCAGCACACAGCGAGGGTCCGTAGGCCACACTGTATAGTTTAAGTAGTACCCTATTGATGGTGTTTTTTTAAAATGCTAAAAAGCTTACTTTGAACTATCCTATGGGTCTGATATTCTCAAAACACATAAACAAACTTCCGATAAAGTATTTTTTTTTGCCATTGAACCGGACTACAACCATATAAATACATCGAAAAGACCATAATTATAAAAAGACGTATTTTGTCAATAAAAAATAAAATAATATTTTTTTCGAAATTTCCAAATAGTGGTATCTTTACTTTTGGTCGAAGAATGTTTAGGAATTTTTTCAGATTTTTTGCACTTCACATAAACGAGATGAAGGGGGGGGGGGGACACGTTTCACACCCGCTTCAAACACGCCTACGCTCGCCCTATCAAAGTTATAACCAAATAATTATATATTTTTGTAATCAGCTCGACGTACTCTTTCATATGATACCCCTCACGGTGTTGAAAAAAAGTAAAATTTTTAACCCTTAAGTTTTTTTACCCTAATTATTTTGAAAAATATTTTTTTTAAGTCGCTATATTTTTAATATATGTGGGTAGGTACATGACACATACATGAAAAATTTGAAAGTGATCGGACGAAAGGTCTAGCCGTGAGAGTATGCGACAGGACGGACGGACAGACACACGCAGGAAAATATAAGGGTCCTTGGGTTCGCCTACGGACCCTAAAAATGTTATCAAAGGTATATAGGTAAAATATTATTGTAGAGTTAACGTTTAACAAGTGTTAAAAAGCAATGGAACACGTTTAACTTGTTTTCATGTTGAGGAAGTTTTCATTTTATTTGTTTGGGAATTTCTTTTCTCGCCTCTAAGGGTACTTTAGTATACTAGTTTCACAGAGGTAAGCTTATTAAAACTTGTCGTTAAGCCACCTGGCTGAAGGACGAGACGGCAAGTAGGGGGGTCAAAGCACCAGCTATTACTTTATCACTCCATACCAATATGTAACTTGTTGAAACAGCTTTAAAACCCTTCGTACTATAACTTGACCCTTTCATTCCAGGCGCCTAGTATACTGGACATCATTTTCAAAACAAGTTTTAATGTACATTAAGTCACTTTTTTTTTTTCTTTTTTTTTTTGGCTAACCTGATACCTTCTTTAGTGATTTAAACTCATCAGTGTTAACAAAAAAAATTGTAACTATTAGATAAACATAATTTCGACAGGTGTTTTTCGTCCCAGCAAAATGGCGTCCAGAGGAATGTATATATGTTTCACTTTTTTGTTTTACATTTTTAATATTTCTTTTAGAGAGTTGTTTTGTAAAGATAAAAGTTGGAACTTGTTAAAAAATAATTTTTAATTATAAAAAAATGTTCAAATTTGTGGTGTCAAGTGAAATGACATATTATGACAGGAGTAGTTATTAGATCTTAGTGTGTGTTTACTTATGTTAAAATGTATAGTTATTATAAAATATATATAGTTGATTACACATGGCGCAGTCGGTATTAGTACAATGAGTACTAGAAAGCGTAACTCAAAAAGAGTGACCAAGAAATCATCTAAAGATGATGAATCAGACGAGGAGTCAATGCGGGAGTCAGTCAAGAAGTTGGAGAGAGAGACAGAAAAGGCAATTGACGGATTAGAAGAAAGATTCACAGCCCAACTATGTGAATTAAAAGACACAATAGTGAATCTTATGGGGAGGAAAAATCCGGAGGAGTTTGGTAGCAACATCGAACGCGATAGTTACGACCATAATCAACGGATTGACAGAACGTCTTACAGAAACCCACGGATTACTGTCAAGATACCAGGACCCGAAAAACTTAGTGAAAACTTGACACTAGGTCAATTCAGAGACTGGAGGCAAGCTCTAGAGAACTATTTAGTGCTACAAGGACTAGATGTGGACGAAAAAGGGCAAGTTGCCGCTCTAGTACAGACGTTTCTGGATCAATCAATGATTGACGTGGTTCGCCTAATAATCAAAATAGAAGACGTAAAAAACGTCAGAGCTAGCTTCGTCCTAAATAAAATTGAAGAATATTTCAAAAATAAGGAAAATGGACGCATGAGGCGCTGCCAATTCCTTGTGAGGAAGCAAGAAGAAGGGGAAACATTCATCAACTTCTATCGCGACAAGGTAAAACTTTTTAGACTTAACGATCCATGTCCACATTGTTATGACCAATATTTGTCAGACCACATCATAGAATCCCTGTTAGATCCAAAAATGAGAAAAAAATGTAGAACTTTATCTGATTCAGCTGACTTAAACGATATAGTCAAACTATGTGAGTTGGAAGAAGCCGCAAATAAAGAAGAAAACCTATATAAAAAACAGGTCAGCAAAGTAGTGAGTGCCGGTAAAGGGAAAGAATGCTGTCGTTGTGGTGGTGCATGGCACAAGAATGTTAAGGAGTGTCCAGCAAATAGTTATAAATGTCGCCGATGCAATATTAAAGGGCATTTTACTAAATTTTGTCGAACAAAACGAGTCGAAAAAATTCAAAACTCTGAAAAAGAAGATTGTAGTGACGATGAGGTAAAAATTGGATGCTTAACAATTAAGTCCGTAGATGGAGAAAACCAAAATAATTCACGTTACATCACAATACAGATTAGCCGTCAGGGCAAAGAATACATTAAGTACAGAGGAACTCCAGACACAGGAGCTGAAGTCTCTGTCGCAGGGGAAGACTTAATGAAGAAATTTGGAATTACGACTAAAGATCTACACCCAAGTCGATTAAGACTCGAATCAGCAGATTCCTCTCAATTAAAGTTGATGGGGTACATTAACTGTAATATTAAGTGTGAAGGACTTTGCGCAAGCGTTAGAGTCCACATATGCAAAGGCGTTAAAGAGCTGCTGATCGATAGGCATTCATTAAAGAAGCTCAGAGTAATTCATCAAGGATTTCCAAGACCTATGACTACAATAAGAAGGATCAGTTGTCCAGACAATCCGACAGAAGAAAACCTAGAAACGATAAAAAAACAATTTATAAAAGAATATGAAGATGTTTTCTGCACAAAGACTCTTAAGCCGATGGCTGGTCCACCTGTACACGACCACTTAAAATCAAATGCGGTTCCCTATGCGATAAGTACACCTCGGAAGATACCGTACGCGTGGAGACAGCAGGTAAAAGACGAGTTAGACCTTATGACTAAGAAAGGAATCATAAAACAAGCCGAAGACATTCCTTGTGAGTTTGTGAGCCCGATGGTATGTGTACAGAAACCAAATGGGAAAATCAGGGTCTGCATCGATTTCAAGAAGCTTAACGACCACGTTCAACGCCCAGTACACCCATTTAAAAGCCCATGGGAAGCGGTTGCTAACGTACCAGCCAAGTCAAAATATTTCACAACACTAGATGCTGCCAGTGGGTATTGGCAACTAGAATTAGACAAGGAAAGTCAAAAGCTAACTGCTTTTTTGACACCATGGGGGCGGTATATTTTCTTGCGGGCACCGATGGGATTAATCAGCTCAGGAGATGAGTTTTGCAGAAGAGGAGATCAATCACTGTACGGAATAGGAAACATGGAAAAGGTAGTCGACGACATCTTACTATATGACGAAGGATTTAAAGAACATTGTGAGAGAATTACTCGGCTTTTGGACAGATGCAGGGAAAGTAGTATCACCCTGAATGCAGATAAGTTTGTATTTGCGAAACAAGAAGTTCCCTACGTAGGATATATAGTAGGAAAGGATGGTATAAAAGCTGATCCGAAAAAATTATCAGCGTTAAAAAATTTTACTGTTCCGAAAAACATTACTGAACTAAGGTCGTTCATGGGCATTGTGAATCAGTTAGGATCACTTTCAAACAAAATTAGTGCGGCGGCTTCACCCCTACGCGACCTATTAAAACGCAAAAATCAGTTCCAGTGGTCTAAAACACATGATGAGGCGTTTGAGGAAGTAAAAAAGCTACTGACCCAACCTCCAATACTAGGGCACTTCGACCCCAACAAACCAGCAGTGCTATTCACAGACGCCTCGAAATTAAATGGTTTAGGATATGTATTACTTCAAAAAGACACTCAAGGATGGAAAATGATCCAATGTGGGTCTAGATTTCTCTCAGAAACAGAAACAAGGTACGCCATGATAGAAATGGAGCTACTAGGAGTCGTATGGGCGGTAATCAAATGCAGGTTATACTTACTGGGACAGTCATTTACTATAGTAACTGACCACAAACCCCTTATACCTATATTGAATGACAAAACCTTAGATGTTATCGAAAATCCTAGATTACAAAGGTTAAAAACTAAGCTAGCTGGATACCATTTTACGGCAGAATGGAAAAGGGGGAAAGATAACATAATCTCGGACGCCTTCTCAAGGTCACCAGTGGAAATCCCTACCGAAGAGGACTTAATTGCTGAAGAGGCGACAGCTCAAGTGAGTTCCCTAATTTCTCAGCAAGTGGCAGAAATCGGAGAGGTGAATAAAAATACAGAAAACCACCTGAAGGACCCCTTCCTGAGAAGGTTGCAAGAGTCAGCAAAACAGGACGAGGAGTACCAACTACTAATTAAGACTATTAAAGAAGGTTTTCCGAAAAACCGGGGTGCTATGGATCCTAAGCTGCTGGTGTTTTGGCGCTTCAGAGACATGCTAAGCTATGATGACGGCTTAGTAATCAAAGGTGGTCAGATTGTGGTACCTAAATGCGCTCGCAAGACTGTGTTAGAACGTTTGCATGATGCGCACCAAGGAATAGTAAGAACCAAACGTCGAGCCAGGCAAACAGTGTATTGGCCTGGTATAAATAGTGATATAACTAATATGGTAGAAGGTTGTGAAGCATGTCAAAGAGCTAGACCGTCGTTAGGAAGAGAACCATTACTGTGCGAGCCTATACCAAGCAGACCTTTCGAAGATGTTTCGGCTGATTTATTCACAGCTGGAGGCAACAAATATATGGTATATGTCGACCGGTTGTCGGGGTGGCCAATAGTATGTCAACTGGGGAAGCGAGACCCAACAGCTGAGAAAATTATCACTTGCTTACGGAAAATATTTGCAGACACGGGAGTACCAGTAAGAATTAGAACCGACAATGGGCCTCAATACAGCGCGTCAGAATTCAAACGATTCCTTCAAACCTGGAATGTCTCACATTCACCGTCGAGTCCAAATTACCCTCAGAGCAACGGCCATGCAGAAGCAGCGGTAAAAGCCATGAAACACCTAATTTTAAAAAACACAAAAGATGGGACGTTAGATGAAGCTTATTACAGTGCAGGTCTACTCGAATGGAGAAATACTCCAAAAGTCGATGGTCTATCACCGGCACAGATGCTCTTCGGAAGGTCTTTGAGGTCACTAGTACCAGCACATGAAAAATCATTTGCAAGTAAATGGAAGGAGATCGCGGAAAAGTGTGACAGCAGTGTGAGACGGCAAGAGTCTCTGAAACAACGTTATGACGTAAGAGCCCATACATTGAAACACATTAAAATAGGCACTAAAGTGTTGCTTCAAAACCCAACCACGAAAAGATGGGATAAAGTAGGGGAAGTAGTGGAAGTGGGACTTCACAGAAAATACATCATTAAGTTGCCCAGTGGAAGAGTTCTTACAAGGAACCGTCGTCACATCAGAGAAGCTGGAAGGGGAGAGAGAGAGGAAAGGAGATGTGGTGTCAAGTGAAATGACATATTATGACAGGAGTAGTTATTAGATCTTAGTGTGTGTTTACTTATGTTAAAATGTATAGTTATTATAAAATATATATAGTTGATTACACAAAATTTAGAACTTAATTTATCGTCAAAATTTGATGTACAGTATACTGGACATTTGAACTTTATAGTAGTATTTGGTTTTGTAATATGTTTAAAGATCAGGTAATGAATTCAAAAGGAGGTAATGATTTAGAATTTTAGAACACAAAACTGAGTTTGAATAATTTCAAGATAAAAAGAACTTTTTATATACTACGTTTTTAAATTTTCTGTTGAATCGTATGTAATGTTGATAATATAATTGTTATTGTTATATAAATATAATCCGAATTTATTTACTTCACATAAATGACAACCAGCCAGAGAGCTGATCTTAAACCTATAAAAGGATAAATCTTTGTACAACGGATCTCCCTAACACCAAATCTAAAGCATACCATCGATATATATGAAATAATATAAAATCGATAAATAATATAATCGATATTTGTTTTGCTCTCATTCAATGTTTATCTATCACAAATTTGAGACCCGTCAAAATGAAGATTGCGTAAATATTAGATATGGCAAAACAAATAAAATAACTTGCGGATTTTTTCCGAACTAACTTTCCGCACAGCAAAATTTGCTGAAAACTAATTAAATTCTGCTGAAAGATGGCTAAAAGTATTAAATAATGCATTGTCATCGTGTTCTGAGCTATGCTAAAAATTTCAAATGTCTTGCTATTCGGGAAGTTAGTTAGAAATCGATTGCCAGATTTGTACCGGACAAACAAACAAACAAACAAACAAGAATGCAAGCTAATAAAAACGTAGCAAAAAATTAGATTGTTTTATTGTTAATATTTCTTTCATTATTATTATAAAAAATTATTTACTTATTATTATTCTTGTAAATTGTAGAAATTGTTTTCACAATTTCTACAATTTAAATTCATATGTTTATTATTTCTAATTTTAGTTGCTTTATTGCAAATATTATAATCATTAAAGATTAGATATTTATAAATGCTTTTTTTTAATTTATTTATTGAATTTTTTTTCATAGGGTGAGTTCAAATACCGTGATTTCACTGATCATAATCACTGTAATCTGAGAATATAACTGATCAATGTGATCATGATCATAGTGATCCCAGTGTTTGAAATGTCACTGCAGTTGAATTACTAATTTTACATGTACATCTGGGATCTTACAGTTGAGTCTGAATCTCCACTATAATGGACATTTCATATCTCAGTAACGGGTGGTCCAAAAATTTTGAACAAATTACTGAGTCTTTTAGGTGTAAATAGGAATTGACCTTCTAAAAGAAAATGTTTTACAATGAACAAAAAAAAAAAATCGGGTGCGAAAGGGTTAAACCAAAATGAGGTAAGTTTTCCATCGACATATTATTAACTTGAATTCAGGAAAGTCAATCTGATATCGGTTCATTTTACAAGTTTATTAATTGCTGGTTAAAAATACGGGCGGAAAAATTCAATCGGAGGAAACTAACGGAAAAAGCAATAGAATAGGGTTTGCCTTTTCATAGGACCAATTTAGATTGGAGGTGGTTTGGGGGATGTTAAGTCAGATAATGTCGTGTGAGAGAGCAAGGGGTGGGGGAAAGCTTTCAGTCTTCTATAGACCTTCTCCTTTGCTCCATGTTCTGGTAATTCACTAAGTGCCATTAATTACTCCACTAATTGCTCCCCCCACTCTCAACCCGAAGGGGTTGGAGTGGGAGGAGACGGTTTATTGGAGGAACCACCGGGCTTGGAAACAGCTGGCTTCGATGAACTTAAACGTGGAGGGGGGAAACCGACTCGGAGATAGGTCAGACAACTCAGTGGGGAGGGGATAGACAACTCAGAGTGGAGGGGATAGAATGAGATAGACGCAAGTGTTGTTCAAAATACCAATCTGTAGCAGGAAATATCGGCAGTTTGTTAGTTTTCTCTTCATTTTGTTGCTGATTTCTCAAATCGACCTTCAGTTTTGATAATAGATAAGAGACTAAATATTTTTGTAATAGATAAGAGCAGTAAATATAAATAAGTATGAAATACAAGTATTATACTAGAGTAAGTTTACAAACCATTATTTTTAGGGTTTCTAGGACATCCTAGAAAACCTTTATGCCTTTGGTATAGTTCGTTCACCTGTACGTCACATCTTGGATCATACTTCCAGACCTATTTTAGCTAGGGATTAGAAATTTGGAATAAAAGTAAAAATTCGTTGCCCAAAAATAGAAAAAATGTTGTGAACCTCACAACTAAAAATTTCTTTTATCAGCGTTAAAAAAGAATCAGAATTAAATAAAATATAGGTATTAAAAATAAGGTTTCTTTTTAAGAATGATAATAAATCAATAAGTTCAGAACGGTCACCCATCCAAGTACTGAACACGGCCAATGCTGCTTCCTCCTGCTGCGAAGTAGCAGGAGAGGCCACGTTAGTGGCCTCTGAAGTGAGGAAAAGTTCCGAGGTACCCCGTACCCAATTTTTAATTGGTTTGCATCTCTCAAAATTACGTCAATATTCAAATAATAAAATAAAATAAATAAAAATAATGTATACATTTGTTTTTGAAAAATGATATTCACTTTAGCTTCCTTTGCAGATGATAAGTGCATTTTATCATCTAACATATCACCTATAATAGCATCTGAACAAGTTCAGGAACACCTCTTACTTCTGGAAACTTGGCTCAAGAAGTGGAGAATCAAAATTAATGAAAACAAAAGTGTCCATGTAACGTTTAGTTTGAGACATGGCATATGTGAGCCAGTAATCCTAAACCAAATCCCTATCCCTTACTCTAGTTCCGTCTGCTACCTTGGTTTACACCTGGACCGGCGATTGACCTGGGCACACCACACAAAACTTAAACGACAAGACTGCAACAGACGCTACAAACTTTTACACAGACTTCTACACCATATATCTAAACTCAGCACACATAACAAATTACATTTATAACACAATAATTAAGCCCATATGGTCATACGGTATTGAACTTTGGGGTTGCACCAAGCGTTCCAACTCCTATCGTATCCAGTCCCTACAGTCCAAAATCCTAAGAAGAATAGTCCACGCTCCTTTCTATGTTTCAAACTTCACCCTTCACAACGACCTTAAAATCCCTTTCGTCCATGAACTAGCCATATCCCGCTATAAATCCTTCCATGACTCCATATCCCAACACCCCAATCCTTTAATTCACAACCTGTCATTACCATTCATTCCTGGAAATCCTCCTCGACGTCTAAAGAGGCAGTGGCCACGTGATTTATTAAACAATGCTTAACTTCTAAACATATGTTGTATCAATTGTATTAATTCAAGCCAGTATCTGTGAGTACTGTTAATGGATAGTTCCTCACTTCAAGTCACTCGAGTCACTGTAAAAACACATATCAATATTGCTTATATAACATGTAAAATTATGGAGTTGCAATTTTCAAATAAATTAAAAAAAAAAAAAAAAAAAAAATATATATATATATATATATATATATATATATATATATATATATATATATATAATAAAAAACTCTGTTATAGTTCAAGATGGTCACCTATCCAAGTCACTGACTACGCCCAATGCTGCTTTCTCCTGTTGCGAAGCAGCAATAGAGGCCAACCTAGTGGCCCCTATTGCCCCGTACCCGATTTTTTTAAAATAAAAATATATTTTTTGTTTCTATTAAATATATTATTGTAAAATTGATTGTTGCAATATTTACTATTTAAATTTCTAGAAGCATTTGCATCAATAGCCGTAGAATAAAGCAAGACTCGGTTCCAAGCCACCTGTTGACTAAACTATAAAATCCTCCGAGTTTTCAACATCTAATATTCTCGACACAACCACAAGGAGGGTAGAAAAAAAGAAAATCGATATTTTCCTAAAATATTTGTTCCATTGCTCAAATAAATAGAATAATACAGGGAAATACGATTACGATTTCTATGTAATAATACAAAAATAGCAAAAGCAGTGAAAAAATATAAAAAAAAATATATATATATATATATATATATATATATATATATATATATATATATATATATATATATATATATATATATATATATATATATATCAGCAATGTAATACCGTGTTTTTGCACACTGCAATAGGCTACACCATTTGTGAGAGACACCAAGGGATGTGCCACGCAAGCGTGACACATAGGAACTGTTCCAACATCAAACATTGCGTCATTAAGATGTTGGCTCGGCATTACGCCATGTCCTGCATATAGGTCCAGAGTTGGGTGGGCATCGTCGGGCCCCTGATGAGTCGGACGCGACGAAACGATGCAGGACATAGCGTAATGCCGAGCCAACATCTTAATGACGCAATGTCTGATGTTGGAACAGTTCTTATGTGTCACGCTTGCGTGGCACATCCCTTGGTGTCTCTCACAAATGGTGTGTATATATATATATATATATATATATATATATATATATATATATATATATATATATATATATATATATATATATATATATATATATATATATATATATATATATATATATATATATACATATATATATATATATATATATATACATATATATATATATATATATATATATATATATATATATATATATATATATATATATATATATATATATATATATATATATATATATATATATATATATATATATATATATATATATATATATATATACATATATATATATATATATATATACATATATATATATATATATATATATATATATATATATATATATATATATATATATATATATATATATATATATATATATATATATATATATATATACACACCATTTACAAAACCAAGTGACATTTTGACATATAACAAGAAAAAACAAGTCAAGTAACAGGGATCTATAATAACATTTTTTCCCGTCTTTTTGAAGCTTACGTTTACGCGAGCGTTTCGCGTGAACGCTTGGGCAGATAACGTTTTCCAACGAACTAAGCCTGGGCATTGGTAAAATGAACATGTGTACCAAATTTCAACTAACTCCGTGATCTTTTACTCAAGTTATCGTCATCGGAAGATTTCGTGACGGTTATTTTGTGAAGGTGATTTTGGTCGTTTTTTTGGATTCACACTCCCGGGCTCCAGAACGTGCCATAAGAAACTTCGTTCCAAAAGACAGATATTGATACTACTGTTTACACCTGGATACTAGTGTTTATACCTGGATACTAGTGTTTATACCTTCATACTAGTGTTTACACCTGGATACTAGTGTTTATACCTTGATGCTAGTGTTTAGATCTATCTACTAGTAACCCAGCTCACATCATTCCCTCGAGGGACCTGCCAGTGCCTTGTATTTACTTAATGTCCCCCGTCTAAGCGCACGACATGATGTTCGACTTCCGCGGCCCTCATGGGATTCTTATTTCTCTAGACTAGGACGGTGCTTCTAGTGCTCATTACACTCCTATTTTTATTGTTTATTTACTAGGCATCGCGTGGCTCTATTATTGAAGCGAGCATATTGCAATGAAATACTGAATATTGAAATTAGTTAATCATGATGAATGTCATAGTTGAAAATAAATGGAAGAGGGTAGTAAGGGGTAGAGTGGGGGTACTCGGTACAAAGCTTTACATCCTAAACAAACCTACAAACAACACGACTATAAGAATCTTAACCACCCGTAATAGCTTTTAAACTAATATTATAAATGTATCACTTCATTACTCAAATACTACTGCTTGTATCAAGTTGAAATTTTACATACTTGTTTCAATTGTACTTTAGACGATGTACATAAAGTTTTATTAAAATCGTTACGTTAGGATGTAAGATATCGGTAAATAGGTTGTTTTCTCTTTTTTAAACGTTTAGGTCCGCTTTAATAGTTTTAGCGATCTTTATTAATTCATAGCAGTGTCGTTGTTGGTTTTACTAAAAAATGTTAATTGAAAAAAATGTTCGCCTCATCGAATAGGTGATGATAGAATTTTTTCCCGTCCTGCAATTCCAATTTTAAATTTGAAGCTTACGTTTACGCGAGCATTGCGTGCTAACTCTTGGACGGATCACGCTGTCCAACGAACTTAGCCTGAGTATTAGTAAAAGAAAGATGTATATTAAATTTCAACTAAATCGGTCAACTTTTACTCAAGTTATCGTCGGACACATAAACGTTACACACAGACAGACAAGATGCAGATTTCGTTAAATGTAAGAAGCTCGCTTACGCTCGCTTCAATTATTTTATTTAAAGAATTACTTTAACATTTTATTCTCGAGCTTACTGAAAGTAATGAAAACCTTAAGATAATTCTGAAGACCGAAATTGATTGATGTCTCCAACTTATATATTATTATTATTATTTTTTTTTTTTTAAATCTGTTTCGGAAAATAGAGAACTGTTTTTGTCTCGTGTCTGTCAGTTGTTGTGATTTATATTTCTTGACTAAAATATAATAATAAAAGGAACTTTTTAGGACCTTTTTTCAAAACAGAGATTGAAGTTCAGAGGTCTACGAGTTTGACCTGGAGGAAAAGGATGGAAGGAAAAATTGACGGACAAAAGTACTTTTTTGTTGCAGGAAATATGCGCATAATAGTATATTATGTTACTAGGCTGTGAAGTGAGTTTTTTCTTTACCGCGGCAGTTACATTTACTGTCTCGCTTCGCTCGACAGTAAATATTGCCAAGGTAAAGAAAAAACACTTCACAGTCGCGTAGCATATGCTATTTTTTCCGAGGTAGCAGACAATGAAAAAACATTAAATATTAATCACTAATCAATATATAATAATAACAAATATTAGTACATACTTAAGACTTAAAAAAAGACACCTTAAAAAGAGGTTACACTATAAGAAAAGATAAATAAAACGCATTGACATCTAGCGGATTTTAATCGTACTAGAAGCATTTCTACAAAGACTGCTGCGCTACTAACGGAAGTTTTGACAACTACCCAAAAAATAATTTTTTTTTAGTTCCTAGGACGTAAAATATTTTTTCTTTACAGCTAGGAGTAATGAAAAGATTTTTTAAGTCCACGTAATGAAAATGGATTTTAGCTATGTTTTTTAGGCTCTAAAGTTACTATTTCACAGCCAACCACGGAAAAAAAATATTTAGGATGTATTTAAGCTAGAGAACGGCTGTAGTTTCCTCAAATTTTAGGACGTCTGCAATCAAATTTAAAAATCTCCTGCAAATGATTGGAAGTAACATTTTAAAACTGCAATAGAAATTTCAGCTATAGAAACTTCATTTTTATGGGTCATGATTCAAGATGTCATTTTTTATATTTCTATTCTTGTACTCACCAGTTTCAATATCTCTCAAGAGAATTTAATTCTTTAAATAATTAAAGAGATTTCTCAGTGCTCCACACATAGCAGAAGATACTTGTGGACAAGCATAACATGTTTGAACTGTCTCGAAACACGACTTCACTAGCGAAGTGCACAGAATTCTATCGTGTTTTCAATTTGGTTACAACATGTTCGAACTGTCTCGAAACACGACTTCAATAGCGAAGTGCACAGCATTTTATCGTGTTTTCAATTTGGTTATAACATGTTCGAACTGTCTCGAAACAAGACTTCACTAGCGAAGTGCACAGCATTCTATCGTGTTTTCAATTAGGTTATAACATGTTCGAACTGTCTCGAAACACGACTTCACTAGCGAAGTGCACAGCATTCTATCGTGTTTTCAATTTGGTTATAACATGTTCGAACTGTCTCGAAACACGACTTCACTAGCGAAGTGCACAGCATTCTATCGTGTTTTCAATTTGGTTATAACATGTTCGAACTGTCTTGAAACACGACTTCACTAGCGAAGTGCACAGCATTCTATCGTGTTTTCAATTTGGTTATAACATGTTCGAACTGTCTCGAAACACGACTTCACTAGCGAAGTGCACAGCATTCTATCGTGTTTTCAATTTGGATATAACATGTTCGAACTGTCTCGAAACACGACTTCGCTAGCGAAGTGCACAGCATTCTATCGTGTTTTCAATTTTGTTTAGAAAAAATCGGTCCGATAGACAACTCAAACTAACTCTCTCATATGATCTCAGTCCCAGATCCCATGAATATATTGTTATCTATACAGACGGATACGCGAGTCAATTTGGTAGCTATGACTGTGAACTAACCTTTAGCAGGGTCAGGGCCGGATTTAACAATTTGCCGCCCCTAGGCACTCTCTAGCCGCCCCCTACCCCTTTAAAAAATCACCTACAAACTATTTCTATTCATTCTTGGACAGTTCCAGCGAAGTTTTGCCAAACTGATTTTTTTTAGATCACACAAAACACCAGGCACCTTACTCAGACCAATTTTTTTTATTTTTTTATTTATTTTTATTTTTTTCTTAATAATACTTTTAGCCTATAAAATTATTTGTATTGGTGGTTACGTTAACGAAAGTACAAACAGTTTGGTTACAAGAAGAAGAAGCAGTCTCTCCACGTAAAATATTTGTTTTATTCAAAGCGGCTTTCGGCCTCTATAAGGCCATCTTCAGTGCCGAAAAAGCTGGAAAAGTAAATTAACTAGAAAGGCTCATAGGGATGGGTGAGTCATGCGAAGCCAGAAGCTGGCACAAGACTCCCGTTTACGAGTTTGGTTACAGTTTATTAATTTTACGGTAGGTTCCTTGTATAACTTTGTAGGTACCTTGTATAATATTCAAATCTTTTGAAAAAAAACAAAAAAAAAAAAAAAAAAACTGGTGGACTCTGGTTACATTGCTACTTGGCTTTGAAAATTGTTTCGTGACATCAGAACAGAAGATTGTTAGAGAAAATTTACTTTATCTACGATTGATACGAAATATAAACATTATATCTTTGTTTAGATGCGTAGAAAGTGATTATTTACGTACTTGTATTCATTGCGCATGCGCGTCTCATAGTTCTGAAGAATTCCTCTTCTTTACCACACTAGTGCGGTAAAGAAGAGGAATTCTTCAGCTTTACGCACGATTAGTGAGTTTGTTTACATTTAACAAAACAAATTTGGTGTTCTTTTATTAGAGTAACTGTTTATATCGAGTTTTTAGTGAAAAACAATGAGTGAATCAAGTGACTTTGACGAAAATGTGGAGAATAATAATCCTCCAGAAATAATTAATTCGGCAAAAAATACAACTAATGAATTAATGCCATCGTTATCAAGAGAGAGATACGAACTTACATACAGCAAGTTTATTTGTTTCTGTATTTATTATTTAAATCTAACAATCGTAGATAAAGTACGGTACGCAACTCGTGCGAAAACGGCATTTTGCATTGCTCGTGTGGTTTTACTACCCTCGCTATCGCTCGGGTGCAAACTCCACTCTCGCATGCAAAATGCTACTTTCCGCACTCGACGCGTAATGTACTATTACATTGGTTATCTTCTTGCTTTTATTGCTGAAAACTCGACTATAATGTTGTCAACAGACATCTTAGCGATAAGGCTCGTGGCTACTGCCGCCCCTGGTGCTGCCGCCCCCTGGTGCTGCCACCCCAAGGCATGTGCCTAAAGTGCCTAGTGGGAAATCCGGCACTGAGCAGGGTTACTATCTTCCAAGTGAAGCGAGAGTACCACCCGGCACTACCGTCTACTCCAATCATCCTTTTCAACTATAAACTCATCATTATTAACTTTTAATTTGCTTTAGATTAAATATTTATTGCATTAAGCTCGTTTCAATGACTCAAAATTTGTATTTGTAAAAAATGTTTGTCTCATTGAATAGATGAAGTTAGATTATTTTTTTCGACCTAATATTCCAATTTTAAATTTAAAGTTAATGATTACGCGAGCGTTGCTCGTGAACACTTGGACGGATAACGTGGTCCAACGAACTCATCATGGGCATTGGTAAAATGATCATGTCTATCAAATTTAATCAAATTCGGTCGACATTTACTCAAGTTATCGTAGCATTTTTCACGATTCGCAGACACACAGACCGACAGACAGGCAGACAGACAGACAGACACGAGACCAAAAATGTTCCCTGATGTCTGAAACAGATTTCTGTCTTGGAATTTTTAAAATCGGAGACATTAAAGTTTTTCGTTCTCAAAAGTGAACACAATGCTTCCGTTACCTTCGGTAAGCTCGGAAGCAAAATGTGTTTTTGAACGGTGTATAAACATTTCAGGCAACTGTGTATCACTTTACAAAGTATTTGCAAAATATTTTAGAATAGTTTATACACAATATTTCGGAACGAAATAGCCCAGTTTATACTAGCCTTTTGCAGCACTTTGCTGGTCCAGTAACTATCTGCATATTCAAACTTATAATGAGCGTAACCATCATTAAAACTTCAAGAAGGAAAATTCGAACTTAAGTGACTCTTTAGTTTTATGATTTTACTGCTCTTGCATAATTACACTTAATGATTACGAGTTTAGAGTTTCACATCCTGTTTATAACAGCAACGATGCTATCATTATAATTTTCATAATCTGAATAAATATTATAATTAATCAAAATCCCCATTAATTTGTGTAAGTCGAAAATTTATTTAGACGCTCTCAATATTTCAACATCAGTTATAAATTACTTAACTTAGTGCAACCCTAAATTACTACGTTTTTATTAGCTTGCTTTCTTGTTTGTTTGTCCGGCACAAATCTGGCAATCGATTTATAACTAACTTCCCGAATAGCTAGACATTTGAAACTTTTAGCATAGCTCAGAACACGATGACAATGCATTATTTTATTCTTTTAGCTATCATTCAGCAGAATTTAATTGGTTTCCAGCAAATTTTGTTATTTTATACAATTTTAAAAGTTATTTTATTTATTTTTCCATGTCCCATATTTACGCAATCTTCATTTTGACGGGTCTCAAATTTGTGATAGATAAACATTGAATGACAGCAGGAAATATCTATTATATTATTTATCGATGATATTATTTATCGATTATATTATTTATATTATTTCAAATACATCGATGACACGGTTTAGATTTGGTGTTGGGGAGATCCGTTGTACAAAGATTTGTCCTTTTATAGGTTTAAGATCAGCTCTCTAGATGGTTGTCATTTATGTGAAGTAAATAAATTCGGAACTATTTTTTTTTTCACTAACATTATATATTATATAACAACAATTATATTATCAACAGAAAATTTAAAATCGTAGTGTAAAAAGTTCTTTTTATCTTGAAATTATTATACTATTAAAACCTATTATTGTCAAATTTAAGTAATTTTCCCCAAACTAACCAAAATTTAATAAATTATATGTAGAATATTATATAGGTGGTAGTGTGTGAAATTTGATAAGTTTAGGGTTCCTCTAATACATGCACACCAACATCACAATCGTTGCTTTAGATCTTATAAAAACGAGAGTGGACAGTGTGTAAATACTACCCATATTTTGTAAATGTCTTTCTGACTAAAAGATACTCCTAGACATTGGTGGTGGACACAACGGTTGTAAATCGGTACTTGCGAAGCTAAGTCCTCTATGCTTAGTGCTTAGGTAAGGAAAGGGATGAAGGTAAAAGAATAATAAATGAGGGTGTACCCAGCACGTACTACTACCATGTCGACCATGTTTAGCATATCCATAGCGCCTTCTTTACTATCTAACATGATACATGTAGGTGTTTACTAACACCTACCTGACCCAACTGCTTTACATACCTCAAACTATGTAAGAAGACGTCGAAAAAGAGCCAAGAGATTTATTTTACTAAGAAAAAGGAAAATAGTTATTTATGCACCTAGGGAGTTAAGTAAGCCATTATTCCCTGAGCGAATAAGTTGGTTCTTGAGGCAAAGCCGAAGGAACCATGGGTCTCTAAATCCCGAGGCGAATCCGAGAGAATTAGAATTTTTAATTCCCGATGTGTAGCCGAGGGAATAACGCTAATTAGTTCCCGAGGCACAGCCGAGGGAGATAATTATTACGAGGGGAATTATTGCATTTTACTCCCGAGGTACATACTAGTTATTTACGCACCAAGGGAGTAAAGTAAGTGATTGCACCCTAAGCGATGAAGTTGGTTCCTGAGGCGAAGCTGAGGGAACCATATCGTTCACTCCCGAGGCGGACCATAACGTTCACTGCCGAGGCGGAGCCAAGGGAGTTAAATATCGCGAGGGTGCAAGGAATTTTTACTCCCGAGGTGCGGACAAGATTTTATCTCCAGAAGGGAGCAAATAATATGGAACGCTTTTAATTTTATTCAACAAAAAATACATATTTTTATTTAAAACAATCAAAAAAATAGTTTGATATAATATTTACATTTCTCTAAATAAGTTTATATATTTAAATAAAAATGAGCAATTTTACAAAAGAACTAATAAATGAATAGAACATTTACTCAAAACACGGAGCGTTTTAAAACGAACCAAAGAAATATTTAAAAACAGCTGATTGCGAGTCATGTTTTTATAAAACAGTGTTGCCAACTTAAAATCCGTTTAAACTCAGTTTTTTTTTTTACAATAATTAAGTTGGCTGCTCTGAATTTACAGGGAGTTATGCCATAACTCCCTGTGGCTCGGCTAGGCAGTTAAAACACTTAAAACCCTATAAACCAGGCAGTTAAGTTAACTTCTTCTCCCGCCTAGAGGTACTATATTTTATCTCCAGTCGGGAGAAAACGCATCTTCATCTATTGCACAGTTTTTATTTATTATTTTTATAAATAACTATAATTGTTAGCACTTTTAATAGCAGATATAAGAGATTCATTATTAAAAACAAATAAGAATTGCAATTAAACTCAGGTTTAAACAATGATAAGCGCAAATAACAAATAAGGTCGAAAAAGCAGTGTCGCCAACATGATTTCAACAACTTCACTACATTAGCCATTCATTCTGTACTATTTATAAAATAATTAAGTTGGCAATCCTTCTTTTTTTCCCTACTTTTTGAGTTCAGGGAAGAAAAGACTTACTTTAGTCCCTCTAAACTAATCCAAAATCATAACTTATTCTCCCTACTGGAGATAAAATGTTTTCGTCACATCACATGGATTTTAAATTGATAATGGAATTAAAATTATAATGAAAGGCCGTCAGAGAGACACAAAACCAAAAATGTTCCGTCATGTCTGAAACCGATTTCTGTATTGAAATCGGACAAATAAAAAATGTTCGTTCATCAGAACTATCACATAGCTTCCGTTTCCTTCGGAAAGTCAGATGCAATAATAAATATAAAAAAAAGTGTGATTTACAAGCAAAAGTGTCTGCTAATTAGTGTCCCACATATTTATTAATTTATGCTTTTACAACCCAATATTGTCAAATTTATTTAATGTTTTGACCCATTTTATAAATCTGTGAAAATTCTGTTGATTATTTACATGAATTATAGAATTTAAGGAGCACAGACGGTTGAAATTAATTTGAGGCTATCTACACAACCATCCAAATGTAATAAAAATTAGATGAGTACTTTTGAAGATATTGGAGTAATTAAATGTATGTTTGTGCGCATGTGGAAGAGAAAGAAATGGGCGCAGAAGGTTCAAACTTATATGGGACTAGCAATGGGTTAATCATAACTTACTATAAAAATTCCATTGAAATCAGACGAGTATTTTTTAAGATATGTTGGTTCGCAAAAATTTAGTGACAGACCGACGTGGAACCAAAAAATAGTGCCTTATGTCTGAAATGGAATTCAGTCTTGGAATTTTTGAAATCGGAGTCATAAAAATGTTTCGTTCTCCGGAACGATCACACAATGCAGTAACTTTGTCGCCTGAAAGTATGGGGTAGTATGCGTCAAATCCGGTAATTCAGATTTTTGCAGACTTCTTTATGATATTGGCCTAATGAATAATCCAAGTTTGTGACCTCGAGCGCCGAACGCAACTTTGTCAAAAATCGAAAAACACCGCGAAAAAACGTTATTTTTTTAAATTTTGGCGATTTTAACCCTAAAGGACTAGTTTTTGAAAAAAAACTTTTTTAGGACGTTTTTAAAGTAGACTAAATTTGCTACAATTTGATACTAGAACTGTCTCTGTAGACCAAATAGTTTCCGAGATTAAGCCTTTCAAAGTTTATTATGTTCTCGAACTTTGCAATTTTTTGCAATATTTTAGATACACTTTTTTAATCTTCCCTAAGTTTTTTCTTATTCATTTCAGTTGTTGACTGGCCTGCTGTTCATAACGTGATTGCTTTTTGAACTCAAAATCTACAGAATGTCTGATCACAGTCCCAGCGTGGGTTTGTGTTTTATATGTAAGGAGACTTTAAGTGAAGGTCAAGTGCACCTAGTGAAGGAAAGAGGTGTAAAAAACCTTCTTGCGTCGAGTATTTCCCTTAAGAACATAGAAAATCTGCGTTTATTGAAGGGTGTAAATGAGATATATTATGTGCACAGTGCTTGTCAGATAAAATACAACTATCCGAAGTTGATCAAAGCAGCTGTCAGCAGTGGAAAATCATATATTACGCCATCAAGGGCCACGAGATCAGTCTCTGAGCACTTGAAAAATTGCGAAGTTCGAAAAAAATTATAAACTTTGAAAGGCATAATATCGGGCTTAACTATTACTACAGAGACAGTTCTAGTATCATATTATAGCAAATTTAATCTACTTTAAAAACGTCCTAAAAAAGTTTTTTTCAAAATCTAGTCCTTTAGGGTTATAAGCGCCAAAATTTGGAAAAATAACGATTTTTTCGATTTTTGACAAAGTTGCGTCCGGCGCTCAAGGTCACAAACTTGGATTATTCATTAGGCCAACATCATAAACAAGTCTGCAAAAATCAGAACTACCGGATTTGAAGCATACTAACCTACCCCCTACTTTCAGGCGACAAAGTTACTGGATTATAAATTATGAATCAAACTATTCTATTTTCTGTCGTTTTTAGGGTCCGTAGGCAAAACCAAGGACGTTTATATTTTCCTGCGTGTGTCTGTCCGTCCGTCCTCTCGCATGCTCTCGCGGCTACACCTTTCGTCCGATCACTTTGAAATTTGGCATGTATCTGTCTTCTACCTGCCCACATATTTTAAAAATATAGCGACTTAAAAATAAATAAAAAAATTTAAAAAAAAGTAGGGTAAAAAATCTTAAGAAGGGTTAAATTTTTTTATTTTTTTTCGATACCGTGAGGGGTATCATATGAAAGGGTACGTCGAGCTGATAACAAAAGTATATAATTCTTTGGTTATAACTTTGATAGGGCGAGCGTAGGCGAGTTTGAAACGTGTCCCCCCCCCTCTATCTCGATTTTTTATTGACAAAATACGTTTTTTATAATTATGGTCTTTTCGATGTATTTGTATGGTTGTAGTCCGGTTCAGTGGCAAAAAAAATACTTTATCAGAGTGTGTTTTGAGAATATCAGACCCTTAGAATGGTTCAAAGTAAGCTTTTTAGCATTTTAAAAAAAACACTGTTTATCCACTTTACAGTTAAACACTATATAGTGTGGCCTACGGACCCTCGCTGTGTGCTGACTAGCACACACTTGACCTTTTTAGTATTCTTTTAATTCACCTGCTGTTCTTTTATGTTTTTTATTAATTCGCTGAATACTCTACATATCGTTACAAGAGAACTGTTCATCTTAAACTCTTTATATAGCTTTCAGATATTTCTTACCTACAAACTTGCTTTGTGCCTCTCCTGAACGTGTAGAATGCTAATGTGGAAAAGTTTGAAAAAGCCCAGAATGTTTATCACTTGAAAGCCTTATACACTTCAGTAATATTGTAACTTTCTATGCTTTACTTTTTAAAAAATAAAATTCCTCTATAGAACAAAAAATAGTCTGCCAATTGTTGTTGGCACATAGTTCCTTCACGTCCTATTCCGTATACATTAATGATTTTGTGCTTTTAAAACCAATTTTGGTCAAATTTATTGAATTTTCTCTCCGTTTTTACTTTCTCATATAAACAGAAAGTATTGGGATAGCTTGAATAAAAATCGATTTTGAGATTTTGATGGATTTACACGTTTTTAAGGTCCCCTGAGTCCAAAAAAGTGGTTTTTAAAAAAATTCTGTCTTTCGTCTATCTGTGCAGGTGCTTAGAACCTAAACAACTGGGTCGACTTTGACGAAATTTTACATACGTTCAGATAAATCATACCCGAGGTAATAAATTCTAGCTCTAAATTTGGGGGTGCAACCCCTAAAAACTCTCAAAAAATGTTAAAAAGATATTGATTAAAAAATTCTAAAATTATTGCAATTTTATATACAAATCTAACGATATAAGCCGTTTTATCGAGAAAAATCTAGTTCCTGAGAAACTTTCTTAAACAGCTTAACTTCTTAAATAGCTTAGAACGGAGAGAGGCCAGGTTCGATTTACACCGAGGAAAAGTTGTTTTTATGATAGATTTTTATGACATTTTAAATAATATTTGAATGTACCCACGAAAACAGGAAAACTAATAAATAAAAAACACTGGGTTAAGTAAGGCCGCTCCTTGACTTGTCGGTACGGTATCGGTAAGCTAGTATGCCGATGCGGTAAGATTCTTTACCGAGCGCCTATATGTTTTACAGATTGGTACAGATTCTATACCGCGCGAATCGGCATACTAGCTTACCGATACCGAACCGATACCGTACCGACAAGTCAGAGAGCGGCCTAAAGCAGAAAATACCGCATACCGATACCGTACCGACAAGTCAGAGAGCGGCCTAAAGCAGAAAATACCGCATACCGATACCGTACCGACAAGTCAGAGAGCGGCCTAATTATGGACTCGTATATGAGAAAGTTTATCTGACTTGTCTCGGACCGATTTGTCTCTTTACATTACTTTCTTTTTTGTCGCTACAGTCTTTTGTCGTCTTTGGACTCTAATTCAATGTTTCTTCACTTATCTCTATTAAAAAGCTCGCACTGTCCATTCATGAATTTCTATTTTGTTGAGATCTGCTTCTGTTCCTTTCATTCATCATAATCTCTTTCTACGACAGGTGTTCTCTTTCTACGACAGTTGTTTAGTGTGCTTTCTTTCACATCTGTTTGGCTACTCTACTCTCTGGCGTTGTGACTAAGCTTAGGAGGCTCGGACACCTCAGAATCTGCCACTTAAGGTGGGTGTTCACAACTATTGGATCTCCTCTATACAGGATATCCCTGGATCGGGTTGCCAATACGTGTAATGGCAAAAAAAAATCATTTTGACATTTTCATGTTTAGGCTGTGCTACATAGCTCGAAAAGCGTTACTAATAAACAGGTCAAGTGTGTGCTAGCCAGCACACAGCGAGGGTTCGTAGGCCACACACTGTATAGTTTAAGTAGTACCCTATTGATGGTGTTTTTTAAAATGCTAAAAAGCTTACTTTGAACTATCCTATGGGTCTAATATTCTCAAAACACTTAAACAAACTTCCGATAAAGCATTTTTTTGCCAATGAACCAGACTACAACCATATAAATACATCAAAAAGACCACAATTATAAAAAAAACGTATTTTGTCAATAAAAAATAAAATAATATTTTTTTCGAAATTTCCAAAAAGTGGTATCTTTACTTTTGGTCGAAGAATGTTCAGGAATTTTTTTCAGATTTTTTGCACTTCACATAAGCGAGATAGAGGGGGGGGGGGGGCGACACGTTTCAAACCCGCTTCAAACTTGCCTAAGCTCGCCCTATCAAAGTTATAACCAAATAATTATATATTTTTGTAATCAGCTCGACGTACCCTTTCATATGATACCCCTCACGGTGTCGAAAAAAAAAAAAAAAAAAATTCACCCTTAAGTTTTTTTACCCTAATTTTTTTGAAAAATATTTTTTTTAAGTCGCTATATTTAAAAAAAAAAAAAAAAAAAAAAATATTACAAGACACATACATGCCAAATTTCAAAGTGATCGGACGAAAGGTGTAGCCGTGAGAGCACGCGGGAGGACGGACGGACAGACACACGCAGGAAAATATAAGGGTCCTTGGTTTTGCCTACGGACCCTAAAAATTGTTACCCGGTGTTTGAAGGAGTTTGAAAGGTATAGGAGGTGTTCACAGTCTGTCTCCAGCTGTTGGGCCTCCCTCCACCGCACGTCATAGGGCCGAAGAAAGTCAAAAAGATTTATACGTGTGACAGGGAGTTAGGAAAGTACAGGAGGTTGCCATCAACTCTCTGCCCTCTCGGTCGGTCTACCTAGTATGAAGGCATATTAACAATTCGTAGAAGGCGGGCCGGCGCCTTTGAATTCAGTCGTTTGTAATCAAGCCGCGGCAGTGCCGGTGTGGAGATAAGAATAAAATTATCTTCCATCTACTTTTATTTTCGAAGAAAATTCACTCTTCATAACATCTCATGCCTGTTCTTACATGAAGAGTTATAATATTACTTTTTGTTCAAAATGTACCCCGTACCAAAACAAGTAAGGCGCGCTTAAACGTAAGTACGTGAGGCTATAATCGCCGGTTTCTGCATGATTAAGTTAAAATTATTAAGTGTGAAATTTTAATAGTTGCATATTCTTTTTCTACACTTCAAGACCTTTAAATTGATGTATAACATGTCATGGTGACTAAAAACTTTTTTTAGTCACCCGCCATATTGGCCACCATTTTGAAAATATTAAGTGTGAAAACTCCAAAAAGTGTACAGTTGTTAAAAATGCCGAGATGCACCTTGTACCGAATTTAATGTTTCTAGCTAGAGTAGTTTATGAATTGAGACATGCCAACGCACAGACGCCAACGGACAGACAGACAGAGCCGATATTATAAGGTTTCTTTCCGTACTTCGTACAGAAACCTAAAAGTTTCAAAAATCATACAAAACCAAACCAGACGAAACTGCTTGCACTCTCCTTCTCCAGTGGGGGTATTATTGTTGATTGACGCTTATCATCTAAGGCACAAAGAATTCTCTATTGACGTTCATCAACGTCCTCTATTCTGCCTTTCACGTACACTCTCTGTTCTTACCAACCTCAGACAGAGTAATCAATTGGATTTAGGTCTGGACTGTTAGGCGGCCACTCGTCTGGCTGAATGAAGTCTGGGCAATTCTCTTGCAAGTATTGAATTATTTGCAAGGAGCGATGGGACCGGTAACATCTTGCATAAACGTGTAATTTGGTATTTGTTCTTCAATTTCAGGTAACATTGTATAGTAACCAAATCTTCAATGTTTGTTATAACACATAGGTACTCCTTTCACTTACCTACAAAGAACCCCCCCCCCCCCCCTTCCCCATATGATAATTTATTCTAGAGGTCGACCAAGAAGTCATGAACACGGGAGAAACGGAAAGCTTAACTTCGTTTAAAATCGGAACTTCCGAGTAGTGCCGAAGTCAGTTCAGTCTAGGTGCTAAGACAATAACCATTCCTAGTTTGTATGACATGCAAAGTTATGTCAAATCTCACGAATAACAACAGGAAGGTTTTCAATCTGTTAGGTTTCCTGTTTTGTTTGTTTTTATACAGCACGAACTATAGTCACAACTGTTCTAAATCCAAATCAAACTCAGAAATAAAGAGGAAGAAAAAAAAAAAAAAAAATAGATTAAGGAAAAAGAATATCTATTTAGATTTAAAGAATATTATTATGAATAATCAATAAATAATAATATAAAGATATTATAGTATATTATTAGTGATTTCTTATAAGGTACTGTGTTGCCTGTTGCAAAAAATATAGAAGTTATCAAAAATAAAATTATTAATAACAGAAGAACAACACTGTGTTTTTTGACCGTGGTCTATTATATCAAAAACTGACTGTACATGACGACACTAGCGCACTCCTCTCATTTCCATGACTTCTTGGTAGACCTTTATCAAAACTATAATACTAGACAACGATTACTACCCGGACAACGACTTCTTTAAGACCCTAATTTAAACCGTCATTGCATGGCTTTCACTCAATAGTTTGTTAAGTTATTGATATGAAAATGAAGTAAATGAATGAAGTTTTCAGACCCATATCTTTATCTATTACAGAAGCTGAGCTATTATAAGTGTTCAAAAAAGTGCGGTTGTTTTTGCCCACCCTGTATAAAGTAGTAAAAAGAAATAAAGTCGATTAAAGAATTAGTGGAAGAAGGATATTGGTTGGCGTTATTCCAGAATATTTGGGAAGAGTTCGGATCAGTGGAGCTCGAGCAGAATTTGACACCGTCCTAAGAAACTTCATAAAAACTCTAAGTCTGCTGCGTTCTTATCAGTAAAAAAAAAACTAAACAGGTTAATTAAGCCTAGGTAGTACAGAAGTAGCTGATATTCCTCTTTAATGTTACCGAGTTCTCTTATCTCTATGTATTTATGTAACTTTACTTTGACTTTTATAATCTCGGGATACGCCAGAGCTAATTATCTTTAGATGTTATGGGTTTTTAAACTACGCATTATCCACACCTTATAGGGCTTATCTATATTATTATTATTATTCCTCTATTTTCCTTAGTTGTAACGTAATAAAGGCATAAGAAATGGTTGCTGTTAATGGTTGTTACTACTTATATTATTATGTTTTGCTTAATATATCTTTACTATTATATATCAACAATTTAGTGACGAAGTCCTTATAATATGCGTTTAGTAATTTATGTTTGCAGGTAATTATAAACTAAGTAGTCAATAGCAATATTTTGCTTACTCTTGTAAAATACTTTTTATCTCCGGTAGGGAGAAAAAGTTATGATTTTGAATTAGTAAAGGGACTAAAGAAAGCTTTTTCTTCCCTGAACTCAAAAAGTAGGGAGAACAGGTAAAACCAGGGAGAGAAGGATTGCCAACTTAATTATTTTATAAATAGTAGAGAATGAATGACTAATGTAGTGAAGTTGTTGAAATCTGGTTGGCGACACTGCTTTTTCGACCTTGTTCATCATTAACTTGGTGCATAGGCTTCCGCAGGTAGGTACTCGTAATACACAGCTTGGTTTTCTGGTGGAATCCGCGTCACGAAGGGGGTGAAGTCCGACGTTTCGCTTCCTCTGCTGGAAGCATCTTCAGGGGTGTGGTACATCGTGGTGTTGACTCGAAGCAAACACAGGATATACTGACGACTGGAGAGAAGAACGGCGTATTTTTACTGGTTTCCTAGACCTTAGATTGTACCTGTGTGTTGCATTACTCGAGGGTGCCCTTTGTCGGGATGGTTTCACTCTCTCCCGGACCTGGAAACCTCTGGTTAGTACCTGTGCCAAGCAGAAAGCAAGGAGCGGCGCCGCGGTCACTTCTCAGCATATTACATCACCCGCCCGACAAAGGAACACCGACGAAGGCAGCACCTGCCTGATTGCATCATCTCCACAAAGAAACACCGTCAAAGGCAGCACCTGCATGATTTCATCATCCCGACAAAGGACACCCTCGAGTAATGCAACACCCAGGTACAATCTAAGGTCTAGGAAACCAGTATAAAAACGCCGTTCTTCTCTCCAATCGTCAGTACATCCTGTGTTTGCTTCGAGTCAACACCACGATGCACCACACCCCTGAAGATGCTTCCAGCAGAGGAAGCGAAACGTCGGACTTCACCCCCTTCGTGACGCGGATTTCACCGGAAAACCAAGCTGTGTATTGTTTATCATTGTTTAAACCTGCATCTAAATAACCTTCTATTTGAGTTTAATTGCAATTCTTATTCGTTAGCGAATTTTCAAAGAAAATTACGCTATTGCAATGGCTTCAAAATTTTTGTAATTTGAATTTTTGAAAATATTTTCCATGGAAATCCGTCTTAGACCATTCTGAATAGATTCCTGAAATTTCCTTTGTTTTATGTATGTATGTATGTATATGTGTCACTCCAGACGATATCTCCCCTTAAAAATTTGGATGCACTTAAAAATTTTAAAATGTCAATTATATCAAAAGAAAGTATGAGTTCGTTGGCCAGAAATTTTGGAGTTCATTTAGGGGTCAAATTTTTACAATTCAGGGTCAAAAATAGCATAAAAACATGTTTTTTCCAATTTACCCCCTTTTATATGAAAATATGATAAAAGTGTACATAACAACAATTACTGTACTCTTAAAGAGCTTTCCAACGACATGCATTTTAAAGGGTAAATACTATTTTGACTTTTGTACCCCTTACCCCGTGTACCTTTTTTTTTTTTTTTTTCACCCATGCAAATTCTAAACCAAAATTTTCCTATATTATCATAAGCCAATAATTAGCAGATTTCTTTGAAAATTCGCTCATTAAGTCATGGTGCATGACTGGACTATTTTTAATATTGAATCTCTTATATTATCTGCTATTTAAAGTGCTAACAACTATTGTTGTTTATTAACATAATAAATACAAGCTGTGCAATGGATCAAAATGTGTATTTTCTCCCTACTGGAGATAAAATATTGTATATACCTCGGGAGTAAAGTGCTATAATTTCCCTAACGATAATTTGCGTTATTATCCCGGGAATTAAAAAGTCCTTAATCCCCTCGGTTTCGCCTCAGGATATAAGGTTCCTCAGCTTCGCCTCAAGAACCAACTTATTCGCTCAGGCACAGAATAATGGCTTACTTTACTCCCTATAGGTGCATAAATAACTGTTGGACAAGGGGGAACATGTTTAGTCTCTTGTCTATCTGATAGTTTGTCTATTAGTCACCATTTGATCAATCATTCATACTTTATGCTCATACATATTTCAAATAATTAGTTGTTTTGACTGAGATTTTGTGGTACCACTTCATAATTGTCACCACAATTTTATATTAAAAATCGCAAACTATATATTTTCCAAAAAAAAAGCAACTTTCTTGATCTGACAAAAATTTAAAATTTATAGAAAAACCACCTATAGTCCAGGAGATAGCGTACAAAAAAGTGTCTGACTAACATCAAGCTAGAATTTTGTATACAAGACAATCTTTTAGGGCCTTTTAAGAATATGTGGTCGGCTAAGTTCGTCTGCGGGACATAGCTTAACAATAGGCGTTTGAAAAAAACAAACCGGTGGAGAGCGGACATGTCTCACCAATTATGGTGGACAATGTGATTTTCCTGATCCTGAGTACAGCATTAGTTAGTTGACTAAAAATCAAGTCGATGTTATTTTCACACTTGATAGGTTAGTTATTCAAATATTACTAAAAATCAACATGGTCACTTGTCAAGGGACAAACTAACATCAACTTGATTTTCGGTCTACTAACAAATTCTGTACTCAGGATCATGAAAATCACATTGTCCACCATAATTGGTGAGTCATGGCCGCTCTCCACCGTTTTGTTTTTTTCAAACGCCTATTGTTAAGCTATGTCCTGCAGACGAACTTAGCCGACCACATATTCTTAAAAGGCGCTAAAAGATTGACTTGTATACAAAATTCTAGCTTGATGTTAGTCAGACACTTTTTTACACGCTATCTCCTGGTCTACTACACAGATATAATAATCCCCACCAATCAAACAACTTGTATAATCATAAAATGGCTGCTTTCCATAGTATGATTCATCGAGCACTTACCACTTCCATGGATGATATAAACCTACAAAACGAAATCTGTACAATAAAGACAATAGCTACAAATAATGGATACAACACAAGAATGATAAACAAAATTATAAATAAAAAACAAGAAAAATTAGCAATAAATATTAGAACCAATAGAACAAATCCCTAAACCCTGAAATAGCTTACACTACATGGGAAAGCTGTCAGAACAAGTAGGACAAATTTTACAAAACAATAAACAGGTCAAGTGTGTGCTAGTCAGCACACAGCGAGGGTCCGTAGGCCACACTTTATAGTATTTAACTGTAAAGTGTATAAACAGTGTTTTTTTTAAAATGCTAAAAAGCTTACTTTGAACCTTTCTAAGGGTCTGATATTCTCAAAACACACTCTGATAAAGTATTTTTTTGCCACTGAACCTGACTACAACCATATAAATACATCGAAAAGACCATAATTATAAAAAAAAAAGTATTTTGTCAATAAAAAATAAAATAATATTTTTTTCGAAATTTCCAAAAAGTTATCTTTACTTTTGGTCGAAGAATGTTCAGGAATTTTTTCAGATTTTTTACACTTCACATAAGCGTGATAGAGTGGGGGGACACGTTTCAAACCCGCTTCAAACTCGCCTACGCTCGCCCTATCAAAGTTAAAACCAAAGAATTATATATTTTTGTAATCAGCTCGACGTACCCTTTCATATGATACCCCTCACGGTGTCGAAAAAAAATAAAAAAATTTTAACCCTTAAGTTTTTTTACCCTAATTTTTTTGATTTTTTTTTTTTTTTTTTTAAGTCACTATATTTTAAAAATATGTGAGCAGGTACAAGACACATACATGCCAAATTTCAAAGTGATCGGACGAAAGGTGTAGCCGTGAGAGCACGGGAGAGGACGGACGGACAGACACACGCAGGAAAATATAAGGGTCCTTGGTTTTGCCAACGGACCCTAAAAACGAACTTCGAGTCAGTTACAAACCGTTCACACAAATAGGCACGATTCCCGGCACAGTCAAACAACCAATAAAAATTAATGATAAATGTGGAGTATATAAACTGATATATGTGACCTTCAAAGGAGTATGCCTAGGACAATCCGGTAGGAAAATAAGTGCACGCATTGCAGAACACTATAAATATTGGCAGAAAATATCGAATGACAGACATCAAAAACATGTAAACGTATCTAGTATTGCCAACTATGTTCTAGAAATCGATCATATTATTATGTATTTGACGTTGATAATTATGAACTTCTACACTGGAGCTAAAAAAATTGAAAAATTGGACCTCTTAGAACACTTAAAAATTCAAAGAGCTCTATCCAAGATACGGAATTATGGTTCAAACACACACACACACACATATATATATATATATATGTATATATATATATATATATATATATATATATATATATATATATATATATATATATATATATATATATATATATATATATATATATATATATATATATATATATATATTTCAAACAATTTAAACTACAGGAGACAGAGACAGAAAAATATGCACTGGCTCCGGGATTTGAACCACGGGCCTCCATATTTCCAGTTTGGCGCTCTAACCAACTAAGCTAAGCCAAATACAAACTTTTTCCTGAGCGTAACGTTAGAATAATCCAATTATAAAACACACACATATATATATATATATATATATATATATATATATATATATATATATATATATATATATATATATATATATATATATATATATATATTTGTGTGTGTGTGTGGTTGTGTGTGTTAATACTTATTCTTAATGAACTCAAGCAAAAAAAAACAATGCAGGAACAACATAAAAAAATATTATGAAGCAAAAATAGAAGTATTGTTATTTAATTTTGTTTATGAAACATAAGGGAAAAAGCAAAAAGAAATATTTCATTTCACTAAAACATTTTCTTTCTTTAAGATTTCTCTTTTTTTTTAACTTTTAAAAATATTTTTGGTATTTTTATTTCTAATTTTACTTTTATGTTTTTTTTTTTTTTTTTTTTTTTTTTAAGATGAAAAAGTTGTGTGGGACATAAAGTTTTGAGGAGAAACAAAAAATTAATTGATCCCAATGTATTTTTTTTTTTTTTTTTGTTTCTTTTTTTAGATTTGTTTGGAAGTAAGGTAAAGATATCTCTTGAAGTAAATATAAAAAAAGAAAAACAAGAACCAAAAGCAAGCAACTTCATCTGATAAATGGAAACCGGTTATGAAACTGTGGCTTTTCTCCCGTTTTTTTTTTTTTTTTTTTTTTTTCTTACCGTACTTTTGCTTTTGTTTGTTTGTATTCCCTTATTCCTTTCTTATCCTAGTTATGTTTTCTTAGTTTTTTCTAGCCTTTTATAAAAAGAAGATAAATATGTAGAAAGGGAAGAAGAGGAAGATGAAGAACGTGGAAAGGGGAATGTAGCCTCTTCAAGTAGAGGTGAGATAAAGGATATATATATATATATATATATATATATATATATATATATATATATATATATATATATATATGTGTGTTTTTGCACACTGCAATAGGCTACACAACTTGTGAGAGACACCAAGGGATGTGTCACGCTTGCGTGGCACATAGGAACTGTTCCAACATCAGACATTGCGTCATTAAGATGTTGGCTCGGCATTACGCTATGTCCAGCATCGTTTCGTCGCGTCCGACTCATCAGGGGCCCGACGATGCCCACCCAACTCTGGTGTCCCTCACAAGTTGTGTAGCCTATTTGCAGTGTGCAAAAACACGGTATTACATTGCTGATGTGTTTTGCCAGCCAAGCAAGAATGGCGGTATGAGAGCAAGCTCGTCTCTGATAAAGCCCTATATCTGATCTTCTTGATCTAGTATAGGTCCAGAGTTGCCCTTGCGTGGCACATCCCTTGGTGTCTCTCACAAGTTGTGTATATATATATATATATATATATATATATATATATATATATATATATATATATATATATATATATATAAATTTTATTTTTATAAAACAAAATAAAACTTAATGTTTCAGAAAATGTACTAAAAATTTAATAAATTCATAAAATCAATTAATATTTAATAATTATACGTTTTTTGTAATTCTGAACCACTTTTCTAAATAATATTTTTCGATACCATCAAAAATAAGGGTAGTTTACTCTTGGTCATATTTTAAAGTTTTCAAAAAACAGAACACCCTGTACACAAAATCAAGAAAATTTTATCATTTTTAGAGGTTTAAGAACAAGAGGAGTTTTTATAAGGAATGGCTTTTTTTCGAAAACCCAAAAATAAGACATTTTTTCCTCTCGGATACGCTATCTTGGGACACACTGTATGTAAATGGTCCCGAACCATTTTATCAGGATCTTCGAGAAAATTTGACGCCGAACAAAATAGTAGGGGGAAAACAGCATTATTTTCCAAATATTAGCAAAATAAAAAAATTCTGTGTTCATCCTTTCTTAATTTAGTAGAACCCCGGAAAGCCCATAAAATTTCGAAGCGATGAAAGATAAACCGTAGATGAAGAAAGCACAAGCAAGTACTTGCATTCAAGTACTTATTAGGGTTTCCTAGATTATTAAGCATATCCATTATCTTAATATAATTTTTTATTATTATAATTTCCCTATTCTATATGAAAGTAAAAATAATTATAATAATAATACTTTATATAGTAGGCCCTAAAATTGTAACGTAATTTAAAAATGTCGTAGGACTTCATAATTGAGCTTAATCGAGACGTGTTTAAAAGACGTAAAGTAAAGATTATAGGGAGGTTACGTCTGATTAGGTTATATTTATGTTTCAAACAATAATATTTATGTTTTTCATTTCTCGTAAAAAAAATAAAGTAAAAACAGGTGATACGACAACATAGATAGATTGAAGTAACAACTTTCCACAGTAAGACAATTTTCTGCGAGAGCATGCGCAGAAATATGTATAACCTCAGAAATATGTATTAACGTCATAATTGCACTTTACGTCTTATTTAAATTCATTATGAACTTTGTTTTTCCAGAAAAGTTAACTTTTCACTTCTTAGTAGGTACTATATTTCATTTCAAGGAGCAAACTTTTAAATGTAGTACCAGGAAATTAGAATCTAACAAAAGGATAGCTTGGTTTTCACTTTTTAGTTCAATATTTTACCACCAGGAGCTAATACAAAACATATTCATGGTTAAAATAATTCTATCCAAGGAGAGGGGGCATGTGGAAATGAGATGGAGGGATTTAAGAAACTCAGAGGCATCTAAATAATTTTGCTTAGTAAAATAGTTAATCTACGATTGATACGAAATATAAACATTGTATCTCTGTTTAGATGCGTAGAAAGTGATTCTTTACGTACTTGTATTCATTGCGCATGCGCGTCTCATAGTTCTGAAGAATTCCTCTTCTTTACCACCCTAGGGCGGTAAAGAAGAGGAATTCTTCAGCTTTACGCACGATTAGCGAGTTTGTTTACATTTAACAAAACTAATTTGCTGTTCTTTTATTAAAGTAACTGTTTATATCGAGTTTTTAGTGAAAAACAATGAGTGAATCAAGTGACTTTGACGAAAAAGTGGAGAATAATACTTCTCCAGAAATAATTAATTCGGCAAAAAATACAACTTAAGAATTAATGCCATCTTTATCAAGAGAGAGACACGAACTTACATACATGAAGTTTATTTTTTTTCTCTATTTATTATTTAAATCTAACGATCGTAGATAATGTACGGTACGCAAATCGTGCGAAAACGGCATTTTGCATTACTCGTGTGGTTTTACTACCCTCGCTATCGCTCGGGTGCAAACTCCACACTCGCATGCAAAATGCTACTTTCCGCACTCGACGCGTAATGTACTATTAAATGTTTTTTCGGGCAGTAGTTCATAATTAAAAAGATACACTAAACAAAACTCATTCCGTAGCAAAGCACGAGAATTCAGCTTGTATAAAATATAATACCCTTATGAAGTACACCTTAAAAAGTTGAAAAATGTTGTAGTAGAAGAAAATATACATATACTAATGAAAAGAGTGTGTGGGGGCACACAGAAAAATATCACAGTTTACATGATAGGAAAGAGAGATGTAAGGTTTAAGAATATAATTTACATGACCTACTTAGAACTGTTGTGTGTGAGGAAGGGGTTAGATACCCTGGTAAGAGTAGGGCAACGCTACTGATCAATAGGGGCTGGGGTCCATCAAGGACGCACCCTCGGCCCCCTCTCCTTTCAATTATGCTTCCTTCGCAGCGCTTCCTTCGCAGCATATCCTACCATCCACTTCTCTCCTTTTCGTTTCCTTTTTTTTTAAAAAAAAATCCTTTCTTTGTTGAACAAGATGTAAAAAAGTTACAATGTTACGTGCATTTCTTTTCTTTTTTTTTATATATATATTCACGCAATCTTTTGTTAAGAAAGTTGAGGATATAAAATGGTGTTTTGTATAAATATTTAATCAATAAGTCTTGGGAGAATTGGCATTTTGGTGGATTTCTTCTAGATTCTTTAGGGTGCGTTCGGAAACACTAACCGGTCTACCTCTCGGTCGACCGGCGGTTTGTTGTGGTTAGTGTCATGGCGGCTTGAAATCATTTTTGTTTCCGAACGGGCAGCGGTCGACCGAAAAGGTTATAAACAAAGAGAGGTTACAAATATAAATTCGTTTTTGTTTGGTGTAAGATATAAGTGAAGCTGTAACGATTCCTCAAGTAAATAAACTATTGCAGTGGCACCCCTTTAGGTTAAATCTGTATATACTGTAAGCTATCATCCCTTTCCTTTTTCCTTCTACTAGAAACTCAGATTACACGACGTTCAGCAGATTCTTCCTCCTGAAACCTTGAACTTCACTGTTTACATCGATAATATCAATTCTTCTGTGTACAAATGATACATTTATGATCTCTTAAATGTATAAAATATGCAAACGGACAGTTTAACAAATGTATATAATCTCTCATGAATGAATCAAGCAAAATTATGCCACCAAGCGATCCTCGACCGCACAGTCTCCTTCAACTCAGGCAGGGGTTCTATTTTAGATTGTCTAAAATAACAACTATATCGGTATCAATGAAATAAATAATTATTAGGACAATGGTAGGTCTATAATGAACTGTGGTACAAAGGAATATCACACTTTTCATCTTTCAGTTTTGATATATTGTTATTATAAGTCAAAAACATTACCCACCAAATTCATTTCAATTTTAAAATAAAAAAGGTGAATAACAAAGTAAAAGAGTGCCGAAAAAGGTCCATGTTTCACAAAAACTAAATATTATAAAAAAAGAATTTTAAAGATTAGCAAAAAAAGACGACAATGTATTCAATGTTTATAAAATGTTATCAAATGTTTACAAAAGAACAATGACATTTCGCCAAGAAAGGTAACATTATGGTTACTATCCGAACTAACCGTAAAGCGGTCGAGCCGGTCGACTGCTAAAACGACCGGAGCTTTACGAACGCGGTCGGTTGTTTAGGTTGGTGTTTCCGGACACACCGGTTACTTCTCGGTCGACCTGGTTAGTGTTTCCGAACGCACCCTTAGTTTTGCAAGTGTATTGCAAGTTTTGTAAATACAAAGTGTATTTATTAATTTTTTTTTACACGGATATGCTTTTTTTAACAACATAAAAAACGTGACGCTCAGTACAAGGAAGTTCAGATCTAATAGGAGGTTGGTCGGTTTTCACTATTTAGTACTATACATATTTCACCACAAGAAGTTTACTCTTAAATAATATAGTACTATGATCTAACAAGAAGTAGCACATTTTTCTCTTTTTAGTACTATATTTCACCACCAGGAGCTAACACAAAACATATCAATAATTCATTTTTTTTTTCATGAAGTGAAGAAATTTCTTAAGAAAAAGAAGGTTATACAGATGCAGGTTATAAACAAGTGCGATTATTTTTGTTTACCTGATGTCAAACTTTGTTACTGAGCCTAGTATATGGAGAGAGTAGCAGTAGATTTTGGTACACAAACATAATGCTTTTTTGTGGACTGTATATAAAAAGTAAAGATTCTACTAAATTCCTGGTACACTTAAATTTAGGTAGGTCTCGAAACACCAGTTCAATGTCGAACTACAATAACAAATACTATTCACAAACAATAAGCCTCAAAACAACAGTTCAATGGCGAACTACAATAACATATACTCTTTAAAAACAGCGCTGTAAGAAGTTTCAAAACACCAGGAGGTCGCTTCAATACCTTTTTTTTTTATATGTATCCAAATTTGACGTAGATCAAACTGGGATGTTTATTAAAATATGTCATAGTGAATCTGTAATGTAGTGCCAGCGCTCTTTGTGGTCCAATTCATTGTCAAACTACTATAACAAAAATACTCTTTATGAACTGGACTATAAAGACCAGCCACATTTTGACAGGTCGTATAACCAGTTAAATGTCAAACTACAATAACAAATACTCTTTATGAACTGGACTATAAAGACCTGCCACATTTTGACCGGTCATATCACCAGTTAAATGTCAAACTACAATAACAAATACTCTTTATGAACTGGACTATAAAGACCTGCCAAATTTTGACAGGTCGTATCACCAGTTAAATGTCAAACTACAATAACAAATACTCTTTATGAACTGGACTATAAAGACCTGCCACATTTTGACAGGTCATATCACCAGTTAAATGTCAAACTACAATAACAAATACTCTTTATGAACTGGACTATAAAGACCTGCCACATTTTGACAGGTCATATCACCAGTTAAATGTCAAACTACAATAACAAATACTCTTTATGAACTGGACTATAAAGACCTGCCACATTTTGACCGGTCATATCACAAGTTTAATGTCAAACTACAATAACAAATACTCTTTATGAACTGGACTATAAAGACCTGCCACATTTTGACCGGTCATATCACCAGTTAAATGTCAAACTACAATAACAAATACTCTTTATGAACTGGACTATAAAGACCTGCCACATTTTGACCGGTCATATCACCAGTTATATGTCAAACTACAATAACAAATACTCTCTATGAACTGGACTATAAAGACCTGCCACATTTTGACAGGTCATATCACCAGTTAAATGTCAAACTACAATAACAAATACTCTTTATGAACTGGACTATAAAGACCTGCCACATTTTGACAGGTCATATCACCAGTTAAATGTCAAACTACAATAACAAATACTCTTTATGAACTGGACTATAAAGACCTGCCACATTTTGACAGGTAATATCACCAGTTAAGTGTCAAACTACAATAACATATACTCTTTATGAACTGGACTATAAAGACCTGCCACATTTTGACAGGTCATATCACCAGTTAAATGTCAAACTACAATAACAAATACTCTTTATGAACTGGACTATAAAGACCTGCCACATTTTGACAGGTCATATCACCAGTTAAATGTCAAACTACAATAACATATACTCTTTATGAACTGGACTATAAAGACCTGCCACATTTTGACAGGTCATATCACCAGTTAAATGTCAAACTACAATAACAAATACTGTTTATGAACTGGACTATAATGACCTACCACATTTTGACAGGTCAGTTTGACATTTTAGTGTTTAGGGGGCCGGCGTAGCCGAGTGGTTAGCACACTCGACTCTGAAATCAAGGTCTAAACCCCAGCTCTGAGATCGAATCCCAGAGAGGTGGGACATGTTTCACACTGATGGTCTCATCGAGTAGATGAGTAAAGTGACCAGATAACCCCCCTTCCTGTAATAACCCTTGCAGGCAGTTGATCGGGACTAAAACACAAAAGAAAAAGAAAAATCTGCCTGAACCTGATGATCCTAAAAAGGCTAATTGCGGTCGAATAACGGATCATTTACCCTTAACTATTCTATAATTCTATCTATATTAATAAAACCGTGGTTAAAATATTCACTTATTCTACACATAATGTGTAAAGGCTGCTGTAAAAGAGTTTAAAGAACATAAACCAATCTTGCAGGCTACCGCGGGCTGACTCGTAACCAATCGTTTTCCTGTAAAATCCGCATCACGAAAAGTTTGAAGTCCTTGGTTTCGCTTCCACTACTGGAAGCATCTTTAAGGGTATGATGCATCGAGATGTTGACTCGAAGCAAACAGGTGATATATACATGGGGAGTATATTTTGTGTTTGCATCGAGTTCACCAGTTACTGATTACTACTAAGTTATTACATAAATAAATATAATAATAAGTGTTTAAAGATAACTAAAAAATCTTTAGTGAATAAGTACAAGTTGTTAAAAGGATTAAAACAAAATCTCTGAACAAAGATTGAAAGACAGCGAAAGAAGAAAAACAAATAGTGCCAACTCATAGCGTTTGCAATATCACGTAACCTAAATCACTCTTGGAATATCTTGGATTTTCATTGATTTTAAAGTGTTGGAACAGTTTTTTTTTTTTTTTTTTTTTTTTTTAAAGAGATAGAGTTTATAACTACAGTAAGAACTGAGTTGCAATCAGAGTAAAAGCTAGAAAACTATTATACAATAACTACAATACCTTGCAACATTCCTGAAGATAGGACTTGTCACAATGAAGACAACGCAAGACCTCTTACCTAACAGAGAAATAACATTTGTCATTAGTTACATCAGTATATAAAAATAAAAAAAACAAATATTAAAATGAGCTATGACAACTTTGACATGTTAATTAAGTCTTAGGATCAGTAAATTTCTTGGGTCTTTATTCATTAATAATACAAGAGAAAAATAACTTTTTATATACTACGTTTTTAGGGTCCGTAGGCAAAACCAAGGACCCTTATATTTTCCTGCGTGTGTCTGTCCGTCCGTCCTGTCGCCTGCTCTCACGGCTACACCTTTCGTCCGATCACTTTGAAATTTGGCATGTATGTGTCTGTACCTACCCACATATATTAAAAATATAGCGACCTAAAAAAAATAATTAATAATTTTTTTTTTTTTTTTTCGACAGCGTGAGGGGTATCATATGAAAGGGTACGTCGAGCTGATTACAAAAATATATAATTCTTATTTTATAACTTTGATAGAGCGAGTGTAGGCAAGTTTGAAGTGGATGGGAAACGTGACCCCCCCCCCCCCCCCTCTTCAATAAAAAATCTGAAAAAATTCCTGAACATTCTTCGACCAAGAGTAAAGATACCACTTTTTGGAAATTTCGAAAAAAATGTTATTTTATTTTTTATTGACAAAATACGGTTTTTTATAACTATGGTCTTTTCGATGTATTTATACGGTTGTAGTCCGGTTCAGTGGCAAAAAAATACTTTATCAGAAGTTTGTTTATGTGTTTTGAGCATATCAGATCCATAGGATAGTTCAAAGTAAGCTTTTTAGCATTTTAAAAAACACCATCAATAGGTTACTACTTAAACTATACAGGGTTGCCCTCCCCCGCTGTGTGCTCACTAGCACACACTTGACCTGTTTATTAAATATTCCTTGTTGATTTAGCTGTCACTGGTCGTGTTTGTTACCATTGGTTTTAAATTTTACCGCCTAAATATTTAATAAATTTTGTGATTTATTGACTAATAGTTATAACTTGGTAAATCTATTTACTGATTATTGTATTTTCATCGGAAATACATAATCTGTTCAAGTTTCAGCTTTCTACTTAGGCGCTGTGCACAATGAAGAAACTGGTTTCATGAAACCAAATTCATAAAATCAGTTTTACGAATACGTCCTCAGACAAAGATGTATTAATGTAATGTATTACAATCAATTAATTAAATGCACTCGTTTTAAATTGACAACGGCACAAACAATACGACAAAACGCAATCATCTGAAATAATATGCTAAAATAACTGAAATAATAAGCAAAACAATAAATATGAAACATACAAATGGGAACATTTTTGATTCCGTGTCTGGCTGTCTGTCTGTCGGTCTGTCACTCAATATGCGAACCAACATATCATAAAAACTATTCGTCAAATTTTATTGAAATTTGGATGGTGGGTCCAAATTAGCCCATTGTTACCGTACAAGTTTTAATCTTCTGCGCCCACTTAGTTCTCTTCCACATGCGCACAAACATACACTTATATTTTACAAAATTACTTATTTGATTTTTATGAAATTTTGATTGTTCGTCGAAAGCAACCCGCAGATAGCCCCAGATTAATTTCAACCGTCTGCGCTCTTTTAAATTTTTCTAAATTGATACTTTAATACATGTAAAAAATCAAAACAATTTTGACAGATTTAAAAACGGAGGAAAAATGAAATAAATTGGATAATAATAGGTTTTAAAAGCATTAAATTTATCAAAATAGGACGCGAGGAAGCTATGTGCCACATTAATTGACAGAATATTAAAATTCAAATTTTTAAGTTATTGGTAGTATTCATACTACGGAAAGATTAAATTTTACTTTAAATCAAAATAACTTTTGTATCGGTAACGACAGAGCAAAATCATTCTCCCGTATAGCTCAGTTGGTAAGAGCACCTGTAACGGATTAATAGGAGGACCCGTGGTTCGAGTCCCGGTGCGGGAGTCTATTTTTCTCTGTATGTCTCCCGTAGTTATTGATAATTATAATTTGATTTAACAGAATATTTAATTTATCATCCGTAAAAACCACAGCAGTAAGGAATAGTACATTTCGCGTCTAGTGCGGAAAGTAGCATTTTGCATGCGAGTGTGGAGTTTGCACCCGAGCGACAGCAAAAGCAAGGTTGTAAAACCGCACGAGTTTCGTACCGTACTTTATCTACGATTGTTGGATTTTAATAATAAATAGGTACAGAAAAAACGCCGAATTAATTATTTTGGGGGGCGTATTATTCTCCCATGACGTAAATCATAATGACATAAATTAATCATTGTTTTTCACTAAAAACTCGATATAAACAGTTACTTCCATTAAAACAAACAGCAAATTAGTTTTGTTAAATGTAAACAAACTCGCTAATCGTGCGATAAGGTGAAGAATTCTTCTATTTACCGCACTAGGGCGGAAAAAAGGAATTTTGAAACGCTCATGCGCAATGAATACAAGTACAGAACCACTTTCTACGCATCGAATCAGAGATACAATGTGTATACTTCGTATCAATCGTTTATAAAATAAATAATATTATTAATAGAAAATTGATCCAAATTACAAATCGTTTTATGCGTACTGTGTATCCTTTAAGTGAAGGCGAGCACTAGGTGGAAATTCGGCCTGAAGGAAAACTTGATGAAACTTTGAAATAAAAGCACTGTGAAGAGAGAAATGAATGAAGTCCAAAGTCAACATTAAGCTCTACCACCGAATGAGTGAGTCAATAAGATCTTATAGTGGGTGTATAAGAATCCACACAGCTTATATTTCCTGGATTAACTCAGAAAACTCTCAATAGTAGCCTTAAGGCTCATACTTAAGACCTTTCTCCCACAACATTTTCTTCTCTTTGTAGATTTTCATTTCTTCACATTCATCTAATGTTCCTCAGACCTCATAAACTTCACTTTGAACATTTCTTCTTTCCCTTACATTTCCTATTGTTCTTGGCAATTCTCTAGTGAAGAGGGCAATCCTATATCTCCTGTTCTCACAATCATAAGTGATGTCATATACCATTTTATTCTTTTTAAGTTTTCCGTTTACGTTATTATCTTTGACAATGTCTATTGTAAAGTGAATTGTGAACCAATTTTTTTTTTTTTTTTTTTTCCGGGGGACTTCTTTTTTTATAAAAAAAAGTCCGAAGCAATAAGACCTCATGTGTGGATCCAAGGAGCAAACCCGGTTTAATAGTCCATCCTATAGTACCCTATCCTCTTAGCAAGCTGACAGACCCACAGAAAGTGAGCACCTTGTTTAGGGGAAGTAACTTAAGTTTTTCAATTGGCAGGATGGTTAAGCCAAAGATTCTCCACCTCAAATGTGTGTTAATGCAGGACAGCTGCTAATAAGATGAGAAGGGGTTTTATCCTCTTCCTCGCACAGCCTGCACACTGGGCATTCTGCTAGGCCAAGCAGATGTAGATGTCGATTTAGCCTACAGTGTCCAGTAAGAAATCCTGTCAAAAGATGACAGGATTGTTTTTTGAGTGAGAGCAGTGATCTGGTAAGATGCTGAGATGGTTCCCGGATCACCATTTTAGATTGTCGCATATCTGAAGCAGTGTTCCATATTCTTTTCATATCTAGCCTCATAAATGTCCACATGGAATTTTTCACTCCACAACGTGGCACAACAACTGGTTCTGGTGTAATTGGGGTCAAATTGGAACCCGTTTTAACTAACTGGTCAGCAATCTCATTCCCCTCAATGCCACAATGTCGAGGAACCCATATCAGTTGTACCTTGATAAGTTGTCCAAGAGTGTTAAGATAGCTTTTGCACTCAGCAACCAGCTTAGATGTATACCTTGGTGTAACCAGTGCTTAAATCGCTGCCTGGCTGTCAGAGTAGATTCTGATTTGTCTGTTAAAGATTTTATTATTCAGGATAATTTGAGAACAAACCAAAATTGCATACATCTCTGCCTGAAATACAGTGGCATATTTGCCTAAGCTCATATTGGGGTTCTGCACAGAAAACCCCAGCCCCTGATAATTCATTGATTCGGGACCCGTCGGTGAACCAATAGTCATACTTTGGCATCTTTTAATCCTTATGGTATAACTATACAGAGTGAAATTTAAAAACGTAATATTCCATACATAATAATAATAAACACATTATTACTTGAAATAAGATAGTTTATACATTGTTTATAAGCTTTGGCCAATTTGCCGTCAGCTGGAATTGTTCAAAGGTCAAAGCCAGCGTGACCGAAGTGCTCTAGGCGCCCACCTAGCTATCAATGAGTGGAGCCGACTCGAGGTCGTGGGTTCGATCCCGTGCCATGATTCTCTGAATTGCATCTATGAATCGCGGACGGAGCAGGGCGAGGGACACCCCCTGAGGGGTTATCTTCCCCCACACTTTGACGCACGCTTATACCGATACCGTGCGACCACACCGCACACGCTTCGGCGGTACAATGTACACATGTATGTTGTGTGAAGTAGCTGGAACTCTCCACCACGGGGCTAGTAAAATGGGTCTACTGTAGTACGACCTGATTGCTAGGTTCGAACAAGTGGATCGTCCTACCCGTCTAGTAGGACGAACCAGATAACTACTACTACTACTACTACTGGTCAAGAGGTCTCCCACCTTACAAGAGGTGGCAAATTATTGCCTGTGCTTTCTTTAATAGAACTGTTGCTAAGCTGACCTTTATAAATACTGTTGGCTGTGCTGCCTTGTTATAGAGCTGTTGCCTGTGCTTCCTCTAATAGAACTGTTGCTGTGCTGCCCATTATAAATACTGTTGGCTGTGCTGCCTTGTTATAGAGCTGTTGTCTGTGTTTCCTCTAATAGAACTGTTGCTGTGCTGCCTTTTATATAAAAACTGTTTCCTGTCCTGCCTTGTTTTAGAGCTGTTGCCTGTGCCTTTTATGAAAAAATGAATATCGCTAGTATACCTGCAAAACCTCGTATGTACCAAATCTAAAATTTTACAGGAGAGCAAAAAAACTGAATAATAGGCTAATCTTTTATTTCTATTACACATTGCCCATTTATATGATGTTTTACTACCATTGGAGGTTTTATATACACTCATAATTAAAATTATAATTAAATTACAATTTTGTGGACTAATTTTGTACTTACGTGGATTTAGTCAAGAACTTTTATTGAGTTCCGAGGTTTTACAAAGAAAATGTCCAGATAAAAACACGTAAGGTTATTTAAAAGTAGGTATAATACCTTGTAAGTTTATACATATGGTACAAAACCACGCAAGTTGAATTTCCTTCTAACAATGCATTGTATAAAACCATGTAAGTCTCCTGAACTACAAGTCCCCCTTAAAATTAGTGATAAATAGATGTAGTAATTAATAAAAACGCAAGTGTACCTTAAAATAATATAATAATTTTAAATAAAAATTTGTCAATATAAGTCATTTAACTTATTTTAAAACTGGAACTTTGCTGTAGCCTGCGAGCGGCGTGCTATTCTACGGACATACGAGGATTTATTACCTTTCATGCTACCATCTCGACTTACGAGTTTTTTCAATCGCCGTTTAAAGGCGTTGTAGTCGACAAAAACTTACAATATTTCACACCGAGACGCAGTCGACCTAAATCTATCGAAATATGAAAAAAAATAAAAATCCCAAAAATCGGACTTACGAGGTTTTGCAGGTATACTAGCGATATGGTTTTTAACATTTTTATACGCAAAATTAAGATCATTATGAGATGATTAAAAAATTGATATTTATTGTATCTAATAATTGAACAGAGATTTTCTATGTGATAAATAGCAATTAAACAGAGATTAAAATAAATAATATTACTAATAAAGAAGAAGGAAGAGAAGAAGATAAAAATACTCTTTTGCCAACGAGAACCGAACCAATGATCTCTGGTTTATGCTGCAATGTTCTAATCACTTATAAGCTATCATGGAGCAATGTTTTCAGCTATCCAAATAACAATAATAATTAGTTTTTATGTATCATAGCAAACGTTCTATAAAAGGCAGCACAGGCAACAGTTCTATAAAAGGAAACACAGCAACAGTTCTATAAAAGGCAGCACAGCAACAGTTCTATAAAAGGCAGCACAGCAACAGATCTATAAAAGGGAGCTCAGGCAACAGTTCTATAAAAGGAAACACAGCAACAGTTATATAAAAGGCAGCACAGCAACTGTTCTATAAAAGGCAGCACAGCAACAGATCTATAAAAGGGAGCTCAGGCAACAGTTCTATAAAAGGAAACACAGCAACAGTTCTATAAAAGGCAGCACAGCAACAGTTCTATAAAGGGCAGCACAGGCACAGGCAACAGTTCTATAAAAGGCAGCACAGCAACAGTTCTATTAAAGGAAGCACAGGCAACAGTTCTATAACATGTCAGCACAGGCAACAGTTTATATAAAATGCAGCATAGCAACAGTTCTATAAATGGCAGACAGGCACAGGCAACAGTTCTATAAATGTCCCACATAATAGTGGCATAAATAACAATGCTACATAAGGTAGGACACTTTCAACTACCATAAGGATGTATTCAATATATAAATGCTAATCTATGGTTTATTTATTTAGAAAGAAGACATGATTAAGTTTAAAATAAATGAAAATGACGTAATAATGATGACAGGAGTTGTACATTAATCTGAGATAAAATGATAACACACGACATAGTTTGAGTTACAATTCTCTTTGTATGTATACATAATGATTCTGTGTAACATAATCTAGAATATGATCAACGTCATACTGTCTATTTACCATAATATACAAATGTATTTTCGTTCGTGGAATAATTAGGCTGGGTGCACGTATGAAACCACTCGAAGAGAGGGCAGGGCAGTAATACACCGTACGTGCCCTATCCACTAGTCACTAGTGGATCGGACTTCTCAATTCACAGCCTCGCGTATACATTTCTGCGGTTGAAAAAACCTGTGCTGTCTGCCTTGCATCACCTGCGTCTAAATCTCCACGGGTTTAATGTTTAAATTAACTATTTAATTTAAAACTTACAAAAAGGAGTTTATCTCCAGTAGGGAGAAAAATTTATGATTTTGGATTAGTTTAGAAGGACTGAAGTAAGTATTTTCTTTTCTGAACTCAAAAAGTAGGGAGAAAAACAAAAACAAAAGACAAAAAGAAGGATTGCCAACTTTATTATTTTATAAATAGTAGAGAATGAATGGCTAATGTAGTGAAGTTGTTGAAATCAGGTTGGCGTCACTGCTTTTTTGACCTTCTTTGTAATTTGCGCTTATCATTGTTTAAACGTGCATCTGAATAACCTTCTATTTGAGTTTAATTGCAATTCTTATTTGTTTATAATATTGAATCTCTTATATCTGCTATTAAAAGTGCTAACAACTATTGTTATTTATTAAAATAACGCTCCCCACCGGTTGGTTATTTTCAAACGCCTATTGCCAAGCTATGTCCCGCAGATGAACTTAGCCAACCACAAATTCTTAAAAGGTGCTAAAAGATTGACTTGTATACAAAATGCTAGCTTGATTTTAGTCAGACACTTTTTTGCACACTATCTCCTGAACAAATAGAAGCAATAACTAATATTAGATTAAAGCAAGTCTTTAGTTGCGAGAATGAGAACCTTTTTATGCAGAGAATGGATAATTTTATCGTAAATTCGTCAAAAATCATCGTTTTTTTTTGTCAGTGTGTAAAAACACCGTTTTTTTTATCAATTTCATTTATTTAACTAGTCTTTAGTATAACCTTTTTTCCCGTTCTCTCTTTTTTGTATCATTTTAGGATATATTTTTTTTCTTTTTAGTCTGAAAGGATTAAAATATATCTGTATATGGGGGGGAGGTTGGTTTTTTTGCTTCCATCCTGTCTCGTTGCGTCCCTAAACCATCACAAGGGCAAAAGGGAGAAATTGTTTTAAAGTAAATTCGAAGCTCCACGAGTAACATACACATAGGATAGGAAAGACTGCGACAGTTAGTGTGTTAGTCCAATTTCTCTTAGCGTGGAAGTCAAAATCAGATATAGAGGGAGATTTGCACACCGACCTACAACCTACACGACCTCCCACTCCATCCTCTTTCCCAGTCTACGAATGAAAGCTCGCAAAGTGTACTAACGAATTTAACCCGGACTAGAGGGGTTAGGATTTTCAGAAAGTCCGTTCGCCAGACCATGTGAAGGGGGGGGGGGGTGAATTCAACACGCCCCTAAAACTTGCCTAATCTTGTTCGGACCTTTAAACTCCGGAATACATCCTAACTACCCTTCACACGTAGACAATACGACCTATATGAAGGAGAATCTACTCTTCACACGTAGACAATACGAGCTATGAAGGAGAATCTACAATGTATGAACTTTATTTGAAAGTTTTCAAACCCTCTTACCCCCCCCCCCCCCCCCAACCCCCCTGGTTAACAACTATCAACCTTTTTAAAGCCCTTAACCTGCATAATCTTCTTATTCCATTTATTTATTTAGAATTATAACAAGGTAACTAACCTTTCCCTTAAAATTACATTTACAATTAGAAACTAGCTTCGTCAACAATAATTCTATAACACCTGATATCATTATAAGTCCCCTATATTTATTTTAACCCCCCATAATACTTAATAATGTTACTTGAGAAATAACAGCGTTGATGCAGGTTATCTTAATAAATGAATACATAGAAACAGTATCTCCGCGAATAAGAATACTAGGAATGGGCGGAACGGAACGTAACTATAAAAATAACTAGTTCCAGTGTTGGAACGGTTCCAATCGTTCCAAGATTTCATAGAACTACGTTATTTTTGGAACGCCTTTGAAGTTTTTATTTTATTTTACTGTCTAGTTTTATTTAGTTAATACATTTTTAGGGTCCGTAGGCAAAACCAAGGACCCTTATATTTTCCTGCATGTGTCTGTCCGTCCGTCCTCTCGCCTGCTCTCACGGCTACACTTTTCGTTCGATCACTTTGAAATTTGACATGTATGTGTCTTGTACCTACCCACATATTTTAAAAATATAGCGACATAAAAAAAATATTTTTCAATAAAATTAGGGTAAAAAAACTTAAGGGTTAAATTTTTTTTATTTTTTTTCGACACCGTGAGGGGTATCATATGAAAGGGTACGTCGAGCTGATTACAAAAATATATAATTCTTTGGTTATAACTTTGATAGGGCGAGCGTAGGCAAGTTTGAAGTGGGTGTGAAAAGTGTCCCCCCTCCTCTATCTCGCTTATGTGAAGTGCAAAAAATCTGAAAAAATTCCTGAACATTCTTCGACCAAAAGTAAAGATACCACTTTTTGGAAATTTCGAAAAAAATATTATTTTATTTTTTATTGACAAAATACGTTTTTTTATGACTATGGTCTTTTCGATGTATTTATATGGTTGTAGTTCGGTTCAGTGGCAAAAAAATACTTTATCAGAAGTTTGTTTATGTGTTTTGAGAATATCAGACCCATAGGATAGTTCAAAGTATTTTTTTTTTAGCATTTTAAAAAACACCAGCAATAGGGTACTACTTAAACTATACAGTGTGGCCTACGGACCCTCGCTGTGTGCTCACTAGCACACACTTGACCTGTTTATTTATTTATCACAGCAGCAGCGACTAACAGATCAGTCATATGCCAGTCTCAGACATTATATGACTCGCCACAGCAAATATTTTTTTTAAAGTGAAACTTCTTTAGGCGTGGTAGAGTAACTAGGCTTAGATGAAACGAAATTACATGTAACGAAGTTTGTGATTCAAGACTCGTCTAAGTAAAAGATTTTTTATAGGTAAATCAACTACCTTCTTAAGTCGGCTGTTGATCTACCAGTAAAAAAATCTTTCATTTGGACAAGTTTCGATCCACCGACCTCTGATTCAGCAGCCATGAGTGCTAACCTTACTCCCCGGAGGTCGATGAACCAAAAAAATAAAAAATATTAGATTTTGAGTGGGGGTATCAAGTGAAAGGAGCTGCAGAGTGGCTTACAAAAATATATAACACTATTGATTTAGAGGGGGGGTTGAGGGGGGGGGGAGAAGGAAACACAAAATGTTGACGATTTTTGACAGAATGAGATGATAATTTTCCTGTGTGCTTGTCAAAAAGATCTTTAATACAGCCAAGTTTCTCGTTAGGGTTTCAAGGTCATCCTAGAAACCCTTATGCTTTTGGTAGTTCGTCCGTCGCATCTTGGAGTATATCTTCTGACCTACTGAAGCTATAAACTTGAAATTCGGTATACATGTTAAACATTTTTGCCCAAAAACAGAAAAACTATTTCGAATAGATCACCATATTTTATATTTTTTGTAATTTTTAAGTTGGGTGTCATTTCTAAGGTATTGAAATTTAGATTACAAATATATATCGCGTTTCCAAAATGGCGGCCATTTTACCCCCCTAATTTTTTTTAAAAAACCAAAATGGCACCCCCGGCACTACCCCATTAGGATGGCTCCTAAAAATGAAACAAAGATACATAAATATACATCTCTGTAGTCTAATGAAATTTCCGGGAGTTAATCTAAAAAAAAAGTAAAATTTTAGGGGACCGTAACCACGGAGCCCCAAAATTTTTATTATTTGAAAATTCAAAGTTGGGTATCGTTTTAAAGGTATTGAAATTTGGATGACAAAAATATATCGTGTGTCCAAAATGGCGGCCATTTTACCCCCCAAAAAATTAAAACATAATTTTGTTAAAAAAGAAAAATAATAATAATAATAATGTACTTATGAATTCTTATGACCGAGTAGAAACCCTTTTTGTAACTTACTGGCAAGTATTTTATTTATCTCTTTTGATTCAAAATTTATTAAAACCGCACAGAGTAACAGACAGACCCAGGTTAAAAATTATAAGGGTTTCTTTTGTTTTGGTTTTTTCCAAAAAAAAGAAAGTTTTTAAAGAAAGTTATGTCAATGGAAGATATGAAGAATAAAATAAATATGAGAAAAAAGCAAAATTAATTATGACAAATAGAGTTTATTTTTTATAAATTAGCTATTAAATAAATATAGATTTACAGTTAATATTTAAACTTTATCTTTGCGATGAAAAATGTTGAGATAATTGATATAAAAAGATAATCGTAAATAGGCAGTAAAATATAACCATGTTATGAAAGATACAAATAGAAAGAGATTACTGCGAAAGCTTTGAGAAAGAATCTCGTATATTTAAGTCAAAACCACAAAATAGTGGTCTTGACTTATATAAATGGTTCTGAGTAGAAATAGACAAAAGAAAGAACAACAAATGAAGAGAAAGAAGAATTCACTTAGAAGGAAGATTTAAGAGGTTTGACATAAGAAAGTGGAAGATGAAGAGAAGAAAAAAGAATAATATGAAGAAGTACTAGAAATCTGAAATGGCTAAGTAGCAAACAGAAGTACTACAAACATTGTTTAAGTACTAAGTACAAGCACATATTCCTTTAACAATAAACCACTAAGACCTAAGACGGTATGAACTTCTTTTTAACGAGCAAATTTCGAAACCTTGCGCTACCATCAATGTTTATATCGCAGGCCGCAATTGAAAAAATAAATCATTTTCCGTAGCACAGCAGCCTTATATGTAGTACTGGTATGTTAGCCATCGCCATTTTTTGTGCATGCGCTTTTAAATTGATCAAACAGTACTTTTTCCACACCACCTTGCGGTAAATACTCAGGCGCGTTTATTTTAAATGGTACCAACCTGATTTCAACAAATGCACTACATTAGCCATTCATTCTCTACTATTTATAAAATATTTAAGTTGGCAATCCTTCTTTTTCTCCCTGGTTTTACTTTTTATCCCTACTTTTACTTTTTCTCCCTACTCTTTGAGTTTAGGGCAGAAAAGGCTTACTTTAGTCCCTCTAAATGAATCCAAAATCATAACTTTTTCTCCCTACAGAAGGTAAAATAAACTGCCAATTTGTGTGGCACATAGCTTCCTCGCATCCTATCCACGTACTGCATTGGTTTGTATACTATTTTTACCAGCCATTATTGTCTAATTTGTTTCATTGTTTCCCCGTTATTTAATCTGTCAAAATTGTATTAATTTTTTACATGAATTAAACTATCAATTTAGCCAACGTTAAAGAGCGCAGACGGTTCAAATTAATCTAGGGATATCTGCGGGTTACTTTCGATAAACTGTAAAAGTTTCATACAAATCAGGTAAGAACTTTTGAAGCTATAGGTGTAAATAGATGTATGTTTGTGCGCTTGTCGAAGAGAAACAAATAAGCACAGAAGGTTGGGACCAACAATGAGCTAATTACGAACTATCATACAAATTTCATTAAAATCGGACGTGTATAGTTTTTAAGACATGTTGGTTCGCAAAAGTTGAACGATGGATCGACAGACAGACACGGAACCAAAAATGTTCCCTGATGCCTGAAACGGATTTCTGTCTTGGAATTTTTGAATACGGAGACCTAATATTTTTTCGTTCTTCGGAACGATCACATAGCATTCGTTACCTTCGGTAAGCTTGAAAGCAAAAAATGAATAAATAGTGAAAAGGAATACTTTGTAATTTAATGAGGTCCACTAATGAATCAAACCGAGGAACTCTTACTGGAGACTTACTGAATTTAAACCTTAAATAGTTGACTTCAAGAGAATAAGTGGGGCACTTATTTCGATCATGAACCCTCCGAATAAAAAATGAATGAAGTAAAAAGAAGTAAGACTTAAATAAGAAACTACATAATCGGAAGAAGTGTCGACACTGGGCTACAGCCGAGGCGTAGGTAACAATACGTGACAGTTTTATGGGCCATAAAGGGAACATTTATGTTACAAGACACTCATGTCCTCGAGGACCTCTGAAAGAAAGAAATTAATAATTTACTTAGGACAATAACTCGTAAAACAGAGGAGAATTTTAGAAGACAATCAAAAAAACTACTGACCATTTTCTTCAGTTGATCCCTTATTATGATTTTTTTTTTAGATTTTCTTTTTCATTAGATCTTTAGGAATGAAAAATGTCAAATAAAATAATAAAAAACTTCTTGCATACGACTCTGCAAGACAGTGAGACATTTTCATGTAACGCTTTTTGGTAACGCTTGTGTAACGCTTTTTGGAGAGGTTTTTTGGTAACGCTTTTCGAGTTTATGTGCTAAAGTAAAGGCATGAAAATGTCAAAATATTCTAGCGTGCAGATTCTTGCGTTTGTAAATTAGGAATTAAATAGAACTTATATGTTGTGCACGAAGAAAGTACATTTCTTCTTTTCCAGTTTATTAAGAAGTAATCTTTTAGCTTCTTTACCTATATTTTTATAATAAATGCAAAAAATTATAGTATGACAAAAATAAAAAATAATAAAGTAAAAAATAAATTTTATGTATGTAAGTTTATTAGGAATACAATTCTAAGGGTTACGGCATTTGTACGGTTAAAATCGGAGCAGTAGAACAGAAGTTGTAGTTGGGGGAGCGCGCTGGGGCGCGCGAGCGACTGTTGGAGCGGTAGCGAGAAGCGGAGAGAGTGAGACGTGGGGCCCCTAGCCGATTGGGAGAGGAGGGGTGGGTAGTCCTACCAAGTGCGGTAGGGGGAGACCCTACACCGACAGCGGGCAGATTTAACACCTTCTATATCCTCCTAACTCCCTGTTACACGTGTAACGCTTTTTGGTGTCGATTTTTAGTAACGCTTTTCGAGTTTGTGTGCCATATAAATGCAAGACATATAAATGCCAAAATAATAATTAATTATAAATAAAAGTTTCTTAATACATAAATAGAACGATACATTTTGAGAAGTTTTAACAAGAAAGTGACGAATCGGTTGAATGGAGAGTTTTCACACTTTCCTTCAGATGATATTAGTTACCATGTTTCATCCTATAAGAAAATAAAAATCTATCTTATTCTTCCTTTTCTTCTTTCTTGTTTCTTCTTTATTTTTCTCTCTTTGCACTGGGTATCTAAAGGAAGGGCCGAGAAAGGAAGCTCCATTTTCTATTAAAGTCCTCTAGGGGCTAAGGTAAATATTTCCCAAGATGAAAATCTTATCCAAAGCTTCGTAAGAACCAGCCCGGGCTAACATCATAGACCTATATATTAACGTCTCGATAAAAAGGTGTTAAAACACACACACACACACACACACACATATATATATATATATATATATATATATATATATATATATATATATATATATATATATATATATATATATATATATATATATATATATATTTAAAATAATGATAACTGGAAGTCGTTAACACACGATAATATACGTTATAAGAATTCACGCTTACCTAACCTCTTCACCTATATTCGGTAGTTTACAGTGTTTCTAACCCACCAAATAAGCATTTACTTTCATAAAATTAATTTTTTTAAAAAACCATTTATGATGAAGCATTATAATTTACCAGCATAAAAAAACCCTATTATTTTAGAAGTGCGTCCATTAGGTTTTTGTTTGTTCTTAACTTATTACAGCGTATCCTATGAATCATACATCCTATTCTGTGATACAGAAATAATATCCTATAATATCTAATTTTATTTATTTGTTATATTAAGCATACTCATATCATAATGTTCAATAGATGTTGATTCATATTTCGGGACCAATGACGGCGAGGAAAAAATATCGTATATCAATATCTCGGAAATGTGATTTTTCCATATAGTTGTGACAACAAAATAGATACTACTATGTGATGGCAGACTATTTCCTTTTAAGATATTTGGGCGCAAGTAAAAAAACAAACGAGACATCTCAGACAAACTTTTTCATATAACAGTTAATATTTACTTTGACCAGTGCCTTCTATTTAATAGTTTTCGAGTTTTCGTAGGTACATTTAATTATTATTGAACATTTTATCAAAATGAACTAATCATAAAAATAACTTCTAATCGGCGGGGAATCGAACCCGGCCTCTCTTCATCCCCGTTTAAAGCTATTTTTCTCGGAAATTAGATGTTTCCCAAAAATCGGCTTTAATATCGTTATATTCTTATTTAAATGGACTACATTTTTAGATTTTTTTTTAAGCAAAATCGTCGGAACCATTTTAGCGAAATATTCTTTTTTTTACATTATTTCAGTGTTTTGTGGATAGCTCCCAAATTTGAAGCTAAATTTCTCGATTTCGCCTTGTGGTATTTTTCTGAACATGTATGCTAAATTTCGTCAAATTTAATCCAGTAGCTTACGATCTCCACGCGTCTACAGACGACAAACATACAGACAGACGACTGCCACGACGATTGAAATCACGGGACGTCAAAACGTGTAAATCTATTAAAATCTTAAAATCGAATTTACATGTCATCACAATACTTGTTCGGTATTGCATCCTCATGCTATCTAGCGGATTGTATCATTAACTACGTAAAATATTGTGCCCCCACCTTCTTCCCTACCGGACCCTTTTTATACTTCACAACCCGAGTCCAGTCTGTCTCACGAGTCTGTAGAACCCACTCGTATTATTGTTCTACTTCTGTCCGGTAGTGGAATTTATACATATTTATATTTAATTACATACAACTTTAAAACCTACAGTCCGCTTTTTTATTTATCAAAGTAACCCACAATACTTTTTCTTTATATAAGCAAGTAAAAATGAGCGTAGAAGATTTGAACTTATATGGGACCAACAATGGGCTAAATTATGACCTATTATCAAAATCGAACGAGTAGTTTTAATGTTGTATTGGTTCGTTGAAATCGAACGAGTAGTTTTAATGTTGTATTGGTTCGTTGAAATCGAACGAGTAGTTTTAATGTTGTATTGGTTCGTTGAAATCGAACGAGTAGTTTTTATGTTGTATTGGTTCGTTGAAATCGAACGAGTAGATTTTATGTTGTATTGGTTCGTTGAAAATGAACGACTAATAGACATAGGACCAAAAATGTTCCCTTATATATCTGAAACGGATTTCTACTGCTTCCGATAGCTTTGGTAAGCTTGGAAGTAATAGTACATTACGCGTAGAGGGCGGAAAGTAGCATTTTGCATGCGAGTGTGGAGTTTGCACCCGAGCGACAGCGAGGGTAATAAAACCAGACGAGCAACGCAAAATGCCGTTTTCGCAAGAGTTGCGTACCGTACTTTATCTACGATTGTTAGATTTAAATAATAAATACAGAAAAAAATAAACTTGCTGTGTGTAAGTTCGTATCTCCCTCTTGATAAAGATGGCATTAATTCTTGAGTTGTATTTTTTGCCGAATTAATTATTTCTGGAGGAGTATTATTCTCCACATTTTCGTGGAGAATAATACCTCGGCTTCGCCTCGGCAGGCAATGAATAAACGAGGCAGAATTGTTTCCTTTGCTGCCTTGTTGCATACAATATTTTATCTACTTGCGGCAGAATAATGAAGCTGCTAAAATGTTATCTTTATTAATATAACATAGTTAATAACTATGTGTCATATTAATAAAGATAATAACATATTTATGTATTAACTAAAATTAATGTTCAAATAAGAAACTTGGGAATAATAACCAATAAGTGATAAGCAAACTCAATCTATAACAATCTATACAAAACACACATTTATAACACACATTACTTCTGAATGAATAATGCACGCAATATAAAATATTTATTTATATTTTTACTAACAAATTACTAAAAGTATTAATAGTACATTACGCGTCGAGTGTGGAAAGTAGCATTTTGCATGCGAGTGTGGAGTTTGCACCCGAGCGATAGCGAGGATAGTAAAACCACACGAGCAATGCAAAATGCCGTTTTCCCACGGGTTGCGTACCGTACTTTATCTACGATTGTTAGATTTAAATAATAAATACAGAAAAAAATAAACTTGCTGTATGTAAGTTCGTATCCCTTCTCTTGATAAAGATGGCATTTATCTTGAGTTGTATTTTTTGCCGAATTAATTATTTCTGGAAGAGTATTATTCTCTACATTTTCGTCAATGCCACTTGATTCATTCATTGTTTTTCACTAAAAACTCGATAAAAACAGTTACTTTAATAAAATAATAGCAAATTAGTTTTGTTAAATGTATACAAACTCGCTAATCGTGCGTAAAGCTGAAGAATTCCTCTTCTTTACCGCGCTAGCGTGGTAAAGAAGAGGAATTCTTCAGAACCATGAGACGGGCATGCGCAATGAATACAAGTACGTAAATAATCACTTTCTACGCATCTAAACAGAGATATAATGTTTATATTTAGTATCAATCGCAGATAAAATTACATTTCTCTGCCCGAAATTGGTTCAATAATGCCTCATTTTACTGCCGCAAGTAGATAAAATATGTTTATCTACGATTGATACGAAATATAAACATAATATCTTTGTTTAGATGCGTAGAAAGTGATTATTTACGTACTTGTATTCATTGCGCATGCGCTTCTCATACTTCTGAATAATTCCTCTTCTTTACCGCGCTATCGTGGTAAAGAAGAGGAATTCTTCAGCTTTATGCACGATTAGCGAGTTTGTTTACATTTAACAAAACTAATTTGCTGTTCTTTTATTAAAGTAACTGTTTATATCGTGTTTTTAGTGAAAAACAATGAGTGAATCACTTGACTTTGACGAAAATGTGGAGAATAATACTCCTCCAGAAATAATTAGTTCGGCAAAAAATACAACTCAAGAATTAATGCCATCTTTATCAAGAGAGAGATACGAACTTACATACAGCAAGCTTATTTTTTTCTGTACTTATTATTTAAATCTAACAATCGTAGATAAAGTACGGTACGCAACTCGTGCGAAAACGGCATTTTGCATTGCTCGTGTGGTTTTACTACCCTCGCTGTCACTCGGGTGCAAACTCCACACTCGCATGCAAAATGCTACTTTCCGCCCTCTACGAGTAATGTACCTACTATTAATAACTTGTAAATGAAATGTAAAAATTCGCGGACATATTAGTTAACAAGAAAGAAGTTTTTACTCGTGACGTCACCGTTATGAAATATCGAAAATAAATATTTCGATCACCTGTTTTTTTTGTTGTGTAAACGCGAATCGTTTTGAAAACGAAATGGATCCGAAACGCATTCAAAACGACGTGTGAACGTAGTATATGATGTACTCAATCAGATAAATTCTATGATATACTCAATCTGATAAATTCTATGATATGCTATCAACTAATAATTTTGAACCATTCATTTGAAGATTATGTTTCTCATTTAAAATATTTGAAAGTTTAGTATTCTTTTGATTCTGTTTATCAATGATTAGTATTTTAGAGATAATCTGTAGACGTGAATGTGGCAGAAATAGAAAGTTATGCGGTTACTACACATGTTTATTTTGATACGGTTCTCGGTTTAGGCCGAGAGATGTTGGAAGTTTGTTTAGGAGCTCCGTGATATATCAGCTTTTAATTTTAGATTTTTATATTAGCCTGGCGCTCAGACCTCTCTCTCTCCCTTTCTAATCCCGTGACGATTAACTGTGACGTGTTTGATTCGAGAATATTTTTAATATGGTAACGGTAGATTGAATACACATTAGAAATTGACACTGAGTTACTGCACTATTTAAGCATTTAAATAGGTAAAGCAAGATTCAAAACACCTATAGTTATTTATGTAACTAGACAGCAAAATGGAATTTTACTGACGAGTGATTAGATTAGCCTCCGAGCCGAAAGCGAGGACAGGCTATGATAATTAACTGCCGAGGCAGGTAATTTACCTATTTGACTCTTAGGGTGGTAAAGAAGAGGAATTCTTCAGAACTATGAGACACTTATGCGCAATGAATACAAGTACGTAAATAACCACTTTCTACGCATCTAAACAGAGATACAATGTTTATATTTCATATCAATAGTAGACAAAATAGTTTATAAGTTATGCTGGTTCGCAAAAATTGACCGACAGACAAAATGGCATGAAACCAAAAATGTCTCTGATCTCAAAAACTGATTTCTGTCAGAGGCATCAAAAATATTCTATCACATACCTTCTCTTACTTTCGATAAGCTCGGAAGCAATACAGTATCTTTTAGTTAAAGTTTCTATGACATTTTTCTACTCGGTCCTTTAAACATTTTATTAAGTAAAAAGTGGCAAGTTAGCTATAAGCAAATCTAAATCAAATGTATCATTACATGATAAACTAAAGATGAATTATTAATAAATGCGGACTGATAGGAATGAATTAGGAAATGAGACATCCATATTGAATGAGAGCTTACAACTCTCCCAGACGCAGGCAAAACATCATAAATAATTTTAGACACAACACAGACAGACACCGTACATTAGTCATATGAATACCTGATAAGGCAATCATTTTATACTTCTCAATAGTTTGATCACATACATAATATGTCAATATTTTCTACAGATTTTATTATTTCTACATCTAATTAAAAGCAGGAATCACATTCATCATTAAAATTTAGGATTTCTTATCTGGCCTGCACTTTATTTATTTTTGATCGTTTTTGCTTCCGAACTTACCGAAGGTAACCGAAGTTACGTGATCGGTCGAAGAACGAACAAATTTTAGGTCTCCAATTTCAAAAATTCCAAGACAGAAATACGTTTCAGACATCAGGGAACATTTTTGGTTCCGTGTCTGTCTGTCAGTCTGTCTGTTTTTCTATTTCTGCGAACTATCATATCTTAAAAACTACACGTCCGATTTTAATGAAATTTGTATGGTAGATCATAATTAGCCCATTTTTGGTCCCATATATGTTTTAACCTTCTGCGCTTATTTGTTTTTCTTCTATATCTACACAAACATACTATTTACGCTTACAGCTTCATAAGTACTTATCTGATTTGTATAAATCTTTTATAGTTTATCGAAAGTAACCCGCAGATAGCCCCAGATTAATTTGATCCTTCTGAGCTCTTAAACGTTTGCTAAATTAATACTTTAATTCGTGTAAAAAATTAAAACAATTTTGACAGATTAAAAAAACGGGGTAAACAAACAAATTAGACAATAATGGCTTGTAAAAACATTAAATCAATAAAGTACGTGATAGGGTACGAGGAAGCTATGAGCCACACCAATTGGCAGTCTACTTTAGATTGTTCCGTTTTATATTCTAACAACGTTGGTAAGTTTGGTTTTTACGTAAAAGTTTTTAGTAAAAAAGTCAAAAGTTTTTTCAGGCACATATACAGGCAATTTTGAAAAATTGGGGTTATGCGTGTGAGAAACCTACGAAATGGTTGCACAAACACATTGCAGCCGTTTGCTGCAGTTAATCTAGCAGCTTGCCCCGAGGAATAGCTCAGTGGAGATGGGGTGGGTTTTAACTTCATATTTTTTATCCAGACCAAAAATAAATCATATACATACTAATTTTTTACCTTCTGTCAATGGTATCTCTAGGCGCCACGTTATTTCGTATGTCAGGAAACTTTGGGTGGTTGAAATAACGAAAGCCCAACCCAAAGTTTAAACGAAGGAAAATAAAATTGAAACAAATAAAAAAAAAAGTTTAACACCTTCGGCTTCAAGATAATGTATTTTTAATCAAATTAAAATGGTTTCCAGTCCTTGAGAAAAAAAAAAAAAATTAACTAATTAAAAGAAATATCGTTTCGAACTAAAGAAAAATTTAATATGAAAAGATAAATTGCTTCACAAAAGAATCACCAAAAAAAAATAAAGATGGCAATTAAGTCAAATATATAATATAAATAGAGAATATCGGCAGTAGTGGCACGAGCCATATCGTTTAAAGGCAAGACAACGGGTCAACCCAAACTCCCACGATACACATCACTACTACACCTGACTACTCAACACACTCTCTACCTGACTCTGACTCACGACTGCCCGACTAGACCTCCGGACTACGCTTCCCTTATCAACAACAACAACCTCCGCTCTGGACTACGACTCCTCAAAACAAACAAAAGAACACTTCCAACGAAGACTACGAAGATCAGGCGTCCCATCACTCCGAAGCTTCAGCATATCTCTGTTTATTGTTGTTAAAGATGCGTCCACCTTTAACCACAATAAAACCAATGTAGCGATTTCGCAAGTAAACCGCTACATTCAGCCATCTTTCCCTTCCAAAAAGGGAAGAGCGCAGGGTTAAATCGGGTATCAATCTTCAGGCTTCAGTTTCAAATCTTTAATATGCCATCTACCAGCTGGATGACCCTTATCATCTTCAAGTTCGTACGTCAGGTAACCTAATTTTCGCCTAATCTTGAAGGGTCCCACATACTTAGGACTAAGCTTGGATGTAAATTTGTCCGCCTTCTTAGACTGCGCGAAGTTCCTCCTGTAGACTAACTGACCTTCCGCTAACGTCAAGTCTTTCCGCCTCAAATTATAACGACCTTGATTCTTTTCGTAGCCTTGGCGCAATTTATCCTGAATAGAACTTCTTATTTTGTTCAGTGCACCAAGCCTCTCAGGTTCGTTAAGACGCGACACTTCAGGTACCTCACTATCTTGCAGAACCAAACGATGATCATCTCCAGCCAAACACATTTCCTTTCCATAATTAAGGAAATAAGGTGTTTTCCCTGTCACCTCGTGAACTGCCGTCCTTATCGCGCAAACATACTTCGCCAGATCCTTATCCCAATGCTTATGTTCCTTTACAAAAGAAGTAATGATGGTTTTGAGCACTTTATTAACCCGCTCAGTAGGGTTCGCCTGGGGATGGTAGTATGGATTGTAGAGGACTTTACACTTGTAAAGCTCCATCAGCGATTTAAATTGTTTGCTAGTGTACTGCTTACCATTATCGCACAAAAGCAGACGTGGGACTCCATAGGTCAAGAAAATGTCTTCCTCCAAATGACGCGTGATAGCTTCTGCAGTCGCATCCCTTAAAGGTTTGGCAACCACAAACTTGCTGTAGTAGTCTGTAGAAACCACAATGAACCGATGACCCTTTGAAGATCTTGGAAAAGGTCCCATTATGTCCGACGAAACTACCTCCCAAGTGTCAGTAACCTGCTTTCTTTGACCAAATAATCCATAGGGACCATCCTGTATCGGCTTACTTTTTAGGCAAGTCTCACACCTTCTCACGTAACGCTTAACATCGCTTCTCATCATAGGCCAGTAATATTTCTCCGCCAAACGATGAAAAGTTTTGAAGATCCCCATATGACCGGATAAAGGTTCGTCATGATTCTTCTTAATTAAGTTAAGACGGTCTTCCTTTGGGACTACTTTCCTCCAGTTTAAAGATCCGTTAACTCTAACGTTTTTATAGAGAACACCATCGTCTACTCTCCAATTTTCATATTTAAGAGGATCCACTTCCACATTCCTTATCATCTTAAGATACCATGCGTCAGCTATAGGAATATCCACTAATTCAACTATCTCCATTGATCTTGATAAAGCGTCTGGCACAACATTGTCCTTACCCTTCCGATGCAATAATTTGTAATCATAGCCCTGCAGACGCAACGCCCACCTGGCAAGTCGCCCAACAGGATCTTTTAAATTTTCAAGCCAGAGCAAGGAGGCATGATCAGTCACAACTTCAAATTTGTATCCCTCAACATATGGTTTAAATTTCTCCACGGCCCAAATCACGGCTAGACATTCACGTTCGGTGGCCGAAAAATTGCGCTCCTGCTTCGTGAGGATTCGACTAGCGAAAGCGATAACGTGTTCACCATCATCAAATTGCTGCGAAAGAACACCCGCGATGCCAACAGCTGACGCATCTGTCTGTATGGAAAAAGACTTGTTGAAGTCGGGACACGCCAGAATTGGGGCTGAAGATAAACAAGACTTAATATCCTCAAAAGCTCTATCAGCCGCATCCGTCCATTCAAACTTCCTATTCTTCTTGGTTAAAGATGAGAGAGGTTCTATTCTTTCAGCAAAGTTGGGCACAAATCTGCGATACCAGGAGGCCATACCAATAAATCTCCTGATACCCTTAACAGTTTTCGGGGGAAGGTAATCAACAATTGCTGCAACTTTGCCAGAATCTACCCTAAGGCCCCTCTTGTCCACAACATAACCCAAGTATTTTAATTCCTCTCGACAGAAGAAAGACTTTTCCTCGTTAATCGTGAGGTTGGCTTCTTTAATTCGCAATAGAACCTTCTCGAGTACCTCTAAGTGCGTATTAAAGGTGTCAGTCACAATAATTATGTCGTCCAAATAGACGAAGACATACTGTTCCAAGTCACTACCGAGAACCTGATCGATCAACCTTTGCCAAGTTGCAGGAGCGTTATGTAGACCGAAAGGCATACGATTGAACTCAAAAAGACCACGACCTGCAACAGTAAAGGCTGTTTTCTCTTTGGACGACTCCTCTAACTCTACTTGCCAGTATGCCGACTTCAAATCGATGGATGACAGGAATTTGGCATCTTTCAACTTATCAATAATCACACTGATATAAGGAAGTGGATAGGCATCCTTACGTGTAACTTTATTCAATGCCCTGAAGTCTATACACATCCTATAGGACTCCTTATCCTTCTTTCTGACTAACAGTACGGGAGAGCTCCACGGACTCTTCGACGGACGGACAATACCATTTTGAAGTAATTCATCAAGTTGACGGTGTAGCTCCTTCATCAGAATCGGGGACAGCGGGTAGTATCGCTGTTTAACCGGTTTTGAATCACTAGTGTCAATGCGATGCTTCACTAAGTGTGTCATCTTCAAACCCGATATTGGTTTTCCTCTACACCGAGTAAGCACTTCTTGTAGGCGTAATTCCTCTTCTTCAGTCATGTAAATTTGCTTGACACTCTTCTCAGTCTCCACTTCCGATACTTCAATTTCGTCAAAATCAGGATTAAAAAACCACCAGGAGCCGCTCTTAACATCAAGGACAATCTCAAATTCTTCCCAGAAATCGATGCCTAGAATCAAGTCCTGGTTTAACGATGGTACAACAATGAGAGAAAGTTTCTTAATTTTATCTCTAAGTTTAATCTGAGCAACAATCTCTCCTAAAATTTGGACCTTTCTTCCATCAGCAACCACTATATATTTATCTGAAAGGGGCTTCAACTTAGCACCAGTATCCTTTAAAGCTGTCCAGCATTTATTGCCAATAAGAGACCGCGATGCCCCGGAATCAAGAAGTCCTTTCCACTCTTTATGTTCTATAGAGACTGGCATATATAATCTAGAGTCACTGCTCTTTTTGTCAAGGACGTAAGAAACACTATAATCAGCGTAAAAATCTTTAACTTTCTTCAGCCAGGTGTCAAATTCATTTCTGGTTGTTTTAGAAAAACGTGGCGACCGACGAGAACAACCAGCTACTTCGAGGCCGCCATCGCGTTTCCCTTCTTTTCAGAGTACTTCCGCTGACATCGTGAACACTGAGGTTTCCTCACGCCTTCAGCACCGCACCCGTAACACTTCACCGTATTACCTCTCTTAGGACACAATCTAAAAATGTGTGATTGGTCTCCACAAAACCAACAACTTCTAGTATTTTGTGAAACTGGAGACTGCACACTACTAGCTTCTACCGTCACCGAAGCTATCGATTCCTTAAATTCTCTCTTAGGTCGACCCTTATAGGCGAGGTCCGGCTCTAGCCAATCTCTTCTAGACACACTCGGTGGTTTAAATTCTTGTGCCCTACGGCGACACTCTTCAAGACGTTTACAATACTCCAATAACTTCTGCACTGTGTCAATATCTTCTGTATGTAGTGCCAAACGTTCTTGATAAAACGGCAAAATATTTTTTAAAAGCAATTCGGTTCTATTTTTCTCCTTAGGGGGCTTAGAAAGCCTTCCGAAGAGGTTTAGCATGGTAGCCACGTAAATGCTTATTGATTCGTCACTACCCTGAGAACGTTCGCGGATTTCTTTCCACAACTTTTCATCGTAATCTTTAGAAAGAAATTCAGATTTAAGTCTCACTACCAGTTGATCCCACGACTTGATGTCTTCACGGAACGCCCTAAACCAAATAAGAGCCGGTCCAGAGAATAAATCAATCGCCGAATTCCATAAATCGTGGTCAGAAGTATTCCGAGCCGTCTTCAGTTCCAATACCCGCTCTAAAAACGCGCTTAGGCTAAGACCAAGACCGTCTCCTGTATACTTAATACCCCATTTTGCAATAGGTACCTGAGGACTTATCAAGTGCTTAATTACTTGTTGCATATCTGCCGGCGCAACAGTGCTAATCGGTGTACTTGGTGAAGAACTAATCTTGGAACCCCCAACATTACTTTGTTCATTAGTCGGTAAACCACATTTAGCTTCTAAATCCTCTGCAATTTCTAAAATACTCGCAACAAGTTTTGAGCGTCGTTGATTTTCTTCATCGTCATCTGTCTCTAATAATTGCAGTCGGTTTGTGACATGCCTAATATTAGTATCAAGTTTCCTCCAGGCAGAATCACCTCTTTTACCCGAAAAACTATCTACCGTTGCAAAAAGATCTGATACCTTAGTGTGGCAATACTCAATTTCTATTTTTGCTACCAAATGTTTGACATGAAAATGCGTTTTCATGCTACCATCAGACTCATGTTTAAGTAACCGACGAAAAATTTTCCTCATATCGGCAACTGTGCCGACACCAGTTACCCCTCGAACTGCTAACTCCCATTCCAAATCCTCCTTACACAATCTCTCTGGATCCATGACAAACTAACGAACCAATAACGAAAAATAAACTATAGGGAATATACCTACAACAGATAAGTGCCACCAGCAAAATAATAAAATAATAATAAAATAAAATAAATATAACCAAAATAAAATAAGGGTTATACAAAATAAAATAATTTAAATAAAGATATTACATATAGATGTATAAAAAATAGTCTAAAATAAAATCATACAAAAAATATGACATAAAAGGTGATTTGATTAGACGTACAAGTCTATCTAGTAATAGTACTGAATTTATATGAAGTTATAAGAAAATATAGCTAAGGCTTCTAAAATAAATTAAAACGAAAAAAAAACATAGTTGAAGACTCAAATAAATAAACAGTGATTATTTGAAAATTTAGCGACAGTGCCAAAAGAAACAATGCTCATAGAAATTAAAATTTTAAGAATAATGAAAAGAATAGTGCCAAGTTTATTTAAATATCAAAACTGTGCTAAATCATTAATAATTAATCATTAATTAATATAAAAAAAAAATTGGCTTCAATGAAAATGTAAAATTATTATAACGTGAAAATTTACCGTTATAAATATAAATACAGTGATAATATATCAACAAAAATAAGAAAAATAAAATAAAAGGCCTTAACAAATTAGCGTACAAATGAACTGTTAAAGGTATATATCAATTTATCATAATTATGCTCTTAAAAAATCAAATGAAATCCATCAAAGTAAATAAATTAAATAAATTTAATCTACTATATAAATGATAATCATAGATAAGCTATTTTTATAATAATAATATAAATGATAATGCTCAAAAGAATAACATTTAACTATTCCATCAATAAAACAAATTATTTCAATTAAAATTGAGTACAAAAAATTGTGTCGTGTCGTTATATTTATCTTAAATCCAATTCTACTAAATATCATTGTTTCCACTTATTTAAAATAAGTAACTATTAATATCAAAAATAAAAAAATTTCATCAAGTTCTTAATCAATTCAAAAAGTTTTTACAAAATAAAATTAAACTCTAAATAATATTTTAAATAAAATGAATATCTTTATAATATAATATAAAGTATCTTTAAGAATTATTCTAAAAAAAAAATGTCATATAAGATAATAGTAATTTTAAATAATCATGTAATGATAATATCAAATATTTAATATAGAAAAATGAAATAAAATAACACAATGAGAAAAGCTCTGTCCATGATAATATAAAATAAATGTTATTTATTGTTATCTTTAAAATCAAATAATAAAATCTTAATATGTTTAATTAACATACATTATGACATGTAAAAAATGTATCAATTTACAGGAATTAATAGGTAATTAAAAAAAATAAAATGAATTAAAACAAATTAGAACTTAAAACATTTCCTGTGCCGACGGCAAATTCAATTTCTCAGGGTAAAGACACTAATGCTTTTACAAGAAAAAATTAAACTTAATTAAAACAAATAATTAACGATGTACTTCCAATAATTAAAAGAAATAGATAAATATAAAAATATATAATAATTAATGTCACAACAAAATAATGCCCCGCATAAATAATAAATAAAAAATATTGATAGTATAACCTATACCTAATAATAAAATAATCAATTACCTAATTATTGTTTTCTATATTTAATTATATTAATTGGAATATAATTAAAAATTGTAGAAATAGTAGACCAGTAGAAATATGCTGATTTTAAGATGAAAAATGTCTGAAGAATGTGATGTTCAAGGATGTTCAGCAATCCAAGAAGAAATCAAATTAATGAAACTTGCTGTCAAGAGACCGTAATGTCTACAGGAATATAATTTTATATTTAATAGTTCAAACTATAAAACTACGAAGTTTTGAAATGTCAAATAACCAAATTATTAGTATATAAAAAAAAACTCTCGAACTCAAAATGTTCAACTCAAATGTTCATAAAAATAACATGAAAATCTAAAAATTTCTCACAAGGCCCCACGTTGGGCGCCAGTTTGCAGCCGTTTGCTGCAGTTAATCTAGCAGCTTGCCCCGAGGAATAGCTCAGTGGAGATGGGGTGGGTTTTAACTTCATATTTTTTATCCAGACCAAAAATAAATCATATACATACTAATTTTTTACCTTCTGTCAATGGTATCTCTAGGCGCCACGTTATTTCGTATGTCAGGAAACTTTGGGTGGTTGAAATAACGAAAGCCCAACCCAAAGTTTAAACGAAGGAAAATAAAATTGAAACAAATAAAAAAAAAAGTTTAACACCTTCGGCTTCAAGATAATGTATTTTTAATCAAATTAAAATGGTTTCCAGTCCTTGAGAAAAAAATAAATAATTAACTAATTAAAAGAAATATCGTTTCGAACTAAAGAAAAATTTAATATGAAAAGATAAATTGCTTCACAAAAGAATCACCAAAAAAAAATAAAGATAGCAATTAAGTCAAATATATAATATAAATAGAGAATATCGGCAGTAGTGGCACGAGCCATATCGTTTAAAGGCAAGACAACGGGTCAACCCAAACTCCCACGATACACATCACTACTACACCTGACTACTCAACACACTCTCTACCTGACTCTGACTCACGACTGCCCGACTAGACCTCCGGACTACGCTTCCCTTATCAACAACAACAACCTCCGCTCTGGACTACGACTCCTCAAAACAAACAAAAGAACACTTCCAACGAAGACTACGAAGATCAGGCGTCCCATCACTCCGAAGCTTCAGCATATCTCTGTTTATTGTTGTTAAAGATGCGTCCACCTTTAACCACAATAAAACCAATGTAGCGATTTCGCAAGTAAACCGCTACAACATATTAAACACGAAAAATCAGATCAAAATGTGTTTTTATTTGTTATACATTAAGCGCCAGTTGAACTTCTAAAAAACAACGCCATTTTGAATATTGAAAGATAAAGATTAAATAGGTAATTAAATACTTACAAAGGTATCAGCTCTTTGCATATGAGAGTTTATATTTAAGCCTATACAAGTACCTGGCCAATACAAGCACCTGCCTTTTACAAGGACCTGGCCTATACAAGACCTGGCCTATACAAGCACCTGGCCTATACAAGCACCTGGCCTACACAAGCAACTGGCCTATACAAGCAACTGCCAGGCTAGATAGACAAGTTGGCAGGTGCTTGCGCCGGCCACGAGACCAGCTAGTATCCTATTGTCTACTATTGTATTATTTTTCGAGGTAAAGCTTACATAATCTCGGTGGTTAAATAGATATCTTTTACATTTGATTCATTAATAAAAATCTATGAAATCGCTTTCCACGGAAAAACCAATAATTTCATGATTTTTCAATAATTGTTTTTGAGTCCTACATTAATTATTCACCTCGAGGGGAGCTCTTAATCTTGACTTTAAGAAGTAATTAAAAAACAAACACAATAAACCAATCGCGATCGAGTCATGATTATAGCGTAGTCTGCACTGACGGCAGACACATTTTTTTAAACCCGCTTTAAATTAAGGGGACCATAGAACACGCTATCAAATTTTTTTAAACCCCTTTAAATTAAGAGGACCATAGAACACACTATCACATTTTTTAAACCCCTTTAAATTAAGGGGACCATAGAACACGCTATCAAATTTTTTTAAACCCACTTTAAATTATGGGGACCATAGAACACGCTATCACATTTCTTGAACCCCACTTTAAATTATAGAGACCATAGACCACGCTATCACCTTTTTTAAACCCACTTTATATTAAGGAGACCATATAACAAGCTATCACATTTCTTTAACCCCACTTTAAATTATGGAGACCATAGAACACGCTATCACCTTTTTTAAACCCACTTTTAAGAACTCATTTGTATGTTATATGTTGTTCAAAAGGCAATTCTATGCAATTTTTTCGTGAGGCTAAACAATTAAATTCATTCAAGAATGTTATAATTGCCATTGAACTGGGACTGGGAAGTTCTATTGTAAATATAGTTAGAGGCTTATTTAAACAGTCTTATATTAAGGAGACCACAGATCACGCTATCATATCTTTTTAACAAAAATTGTATACTGCGTACAGGAGAGTACATATTATACTAAGTATTAAAAAGTTTTCTCGAGACATATTCAATAGCTTTATTATTTTATGCGTAATAGTAATATTATGTATTCTCCTTTTTTTGCGCCATTACTTCGAAAACTAGATTTTTCCCAAGAATAATACATATAGTTTTAATTTATTTAATTGGATTAGCTCAAAAAAGATTCAAAATATTTTAATAATGGAGAGATGGAAGCTTCCAAAACTTTCCTCAGAAATATGTTTTTAGTCTCTTATAATCAATGTTTCTCCGACAAAACGACTAATAAATTAAGTTTTATAAACTGCAAGTAAATATTAAAGAAAAGCTGATGTTAATCTGACATTTATTAGATAAAAGGTCAAGATAGAGAATTTTATCATGAAATATTACAATAGTTAAATCTTAGATAGCTAAAGGTTTTTCATAATTTATTTATTAGTCATGTTGATAGGTAATGGTATACAGGTAATTTACTTCCCCTTCAAAATAAGTCTTCAGTCGATAACATAGAGCTTAATTACCCCAAACTTGGCTCATGTACAACCAAGAGGTTAAGTTAAATGGTAATAAAAAAGTTTAGGTGGAAAACAAATAGAAGTGGACCATATAATGTACCTTGTTTAACGTCACCCTTCTTAACCCAAACTAGCTTTAAGAGTAATTTGAACTTAACTATGTAGAAACTATTCTGGGTCGCATACCGATTGCACAAGTCGCTAGCCGGATAACAAAGCCCTAATACAACTATTAAATGACAAAACATGTGTTTTTTCTGTTTTAAGTTAACTATTGAAGCAAATTTACATTTCTGTATGTATCAACTCGTAAATGTATCATACATCTAGTAATTGATGACGGTTTCTTAGGTGTTTGGACTTAGGTTCCAGAGAAGCATGTGAATCAGCCAAAGATGCACTAATTGCAATGGAAACTTTCTTCAGTTATTTAAAAAGTTTGCTATCACAACCATAAACGCCAAAAGAAGAAAAAACGATAGCCAGAATGGCTTAGCCAACAGAAGAACTAAGATCTCGCGGAATATTGGTATAAGGGGTAATTAAGGGACCTATGTAACCGAGTGTAACCATGTTTTCCACTGTTGATCATAATATTAAGTGGACGTTGGAAGTGGCAATAAACCTCCTCCCCACCTCTCCTCTCCCCCCCCCCCCCCCCGAATTTGCTCAATGGAACCACCTACGTGATCTGTGTCCGGATTACCCACTTTCGGGTTAATTTGGGACCCCCTTCCTAAAGAAAAAAATCGGTCTGGGACAACTCAAACTTTCTCATATACGAATTCAAAATTACTTAGCCCAGTGTTATCCATTTATTAGTTTTCGTATGTGCATTTAATTATTATTGAACATTTTATCACAAATTATCTTAAAAATAACTTCTCCTGGATGGGGAATTAAACCCGGGCTCTCTCCATCCACGTATTAAGCTATTTTCTCAGAAACTAGATTTTTCCCGGGAAAAAGGCTTATATCGTTGGATTCGTTTTTAACTAGACTTGGACTACATTTTATTTTTTTTTAATCGAAATCGTTCGAACCATTTTCGAAAAATATTTTTTTTTTTCACGTTTTTTTGAGAGTTTTTGGGGGGTAGCGCCCCCCAAATTTGGAGCTAAAATCGATTTCGGCTCGGGATATAATTTTTCTTAACATGTATGCCATATTTCGACAAAAATGGTCCAGTAGATTAGGCTCCAGGCGTCTGCCCAGACAGACAACAGAAAGAAGTTTTTTTAAAAACCAAAAAAAAATTTTTTTGACAGGGGACCTCAAAACGTGTAAATCCATCAAAATCTCAAAATCGAATTTTCCGCCATCACAATACTTTCTCGTTATATGAGAAAGTAAAAAAAATACTAATAAAGCATAATAACCCTGGAGTCAATATTGATAAACGAAGTTAAGAATAATGAAAAGGAATAATTTATAAATAATTTATCATCAAAATCTCAAAATCGAATTTTCGTACCATCACAATACTTTCTCTTTATATGAGAAAGTAAAAAAGGGATTAAATAGGAATTGAGCTTCTAAAACACGACAACAGTCGTGCATTAAGATAGTCATCCTAAGCTGTGACTTTGGCACGGTTTGGTCATTGAAAGTATATCTTACCTGCTTCGGACTTAATCTTTAAATTCCAAAGTAATGATTTTTTGATACTTATTATCTCTTACGGTAATCATTAGATTAGTTCTTTTTTTGTAGTTTTAGTCCCGTTCAACAGCTTTTTATTAGGTCATTACAGGACGGGGGTTATCCGGCCACTTATCTCATTTAATCGATGAGATCATCAGTGTGAAACATGTCTCACCCCGCTGGGATTCGAACTCACAGCCAGGGTTTAGACCTAGGTTTCAGAGTCGAGTGCGCTAACCCCTCGGCTACACCTATTAGATCTATTCTTAGATTCTTAGCTGCTGATAATACAATTTATTCAAATGAAAATTGTAAAGAACTGACTGAAAATTGATTCTTCATACTCAAAATTCTTAGTTCCAAGAATATGTCCTGAAATATTAAATCATTTATTCATTCTTCATATCTGTTGTTATAATCATAATATGGTAATTCTGAGGGCTGAAAACAAATTTTATCGACGTTTGTTACGAAATATAAACATTGTATCTCAGTTTAGATGCGTAGAAAGTTATTCTTTACATACTTGTATTCACTGCGCATGGGCGTCTCATAATTCTGAAGAATTCCTCTTCTTTATCGCCCTAGGGCGGTAAGAAAGAAGAATTCTTCAACTTTACGCACGATTAGCGAGTTTGTTTACATTTAACAAAACTAATTTGATGTTTGCTTAATAAAAGTAACTGTTTATATCGCGTTTTTTGTGATAATCAATGCGTGATTAAAGTGAATATGTAAGTGAAATAATTAATTCAAAATTCAACTAATGAATTAATGTCATATTTATCAAAAGAGAAATACGAACTTACATACAGGAAGTTTATTATTGCTTCCGAGCTTACCGAAGGTAACGGAAGCATTGTGTTCACTTTTGAGAACAAAAAAGTTTTATGCCTCCGATTTTAAAAATTCCAAGACAGAAATCCGTTTCAGACATCAGGGAACATTTTTGGTTCCGTGTCTGTCTGTCTGTCTGTCGGTCTGTGTGTCCGCGAATCGTGAAACGTGCGACGATAACTTGAGTAAATGTTGCCCGATTTTGATGAAATTTGGTAGACATGTTTATTTTACCAATGCTCAGGTCGAGTTCGTTGGACAACGTTATCCGATCAAGCATTCACGCGCAGCACTCGCGTAAACGTGAACTTCAAATTTAAAATTGGAATTTTCGGTCGGGAAAAAAATCAAACCCTTTCTATTCAATGAGACAAACATTTTTTCAAATACAATTTTTTAGTAAAACCTACAGCGACACCCCTATAAAGTGTTAAAGATTGCTAAAAAAATGTTAATTGTTCTCACACAATAAACAATATAACAATAAAGTAATAAAACTTTAATGTTAATATAACAATAAAGTACATGATAGGATGCGAGGAAGCTATGTGCCACACTAATTGGCAGTGTATTTTTTTCTGTATTAATTATTAAAATCTAACAATCGTAGATAAAATACGGTACGCAACTCGTGCGAAAACGGCATTTTGCATTGCTCGTACCTATGGTTTTACAGTTTACTACCCTCGCTAACGCTTGGGTGCAAACTCCACACTCGCATGCCAAAAACTACTTTCCGCACTCGACGCGTAATGTACTATTAAAAAGTCTTTCGTCCAATTATATAAATATAACTGTTTTCTGTAGCAATTAATAAAACCCTTTCTTCTGTTTTATTCGTGAAATTTTGTCGAAAAGTTATCATTTTCTATTAAGATCTTTATATTTCAACAGTACTCGATACATTTCTACAAACCAGTCTGAGAAACTGAAAAATTTACAGACTTATTCCCTAAAAGCAGCCTTTAATCTTGGGAAAAGATTTATTCAGACGGAGTTTATGCCCAACTCTCCGTTGTACTTGAGTACCCACGAGCTTCAAGCTTTTTGGGGTAGAAAACAAAATGTAAGTAACTTACATTTAGCTAAAACAAGAGCTCGGAAAAGTTGGGAGGTGGTTCAGGTTTGCCTCCGAGACTGAATTCCCAAGTTTCCGGCACAGCTCTCCTCCTCATAGTACCCCTGAGGAGTTTATTAAACGATTTCCGGCCCTCTTTCCTTGTAGATGGGTTTCAGCGAGGTTCCTTAAAAGTATGATGAACGACTCTGGATATTTCTATTTTCCACCCCAAAAACTCGGAACATTTGTTTGCGTTCCTCCCCTCCCTCCAGGATTAAACCTAGTTGATTTTTCTTTTTAAAAAAACTTTTAGAAACTTATACTAATATTAAGTTTCCCTCACTTTTGGCAAGTTTATATTAACTTCAATTGTTCAATCGTGGAATTTAATATTATTTTTGTGTTTTCTTTTTTAAATTTCTCGGTTGATTTATTCTTGTATTTATAACCCCACAGACATCCTTCTTTTCTTTATTAAAATATAAATAATCATTTATCACAAAATGAATAGAAAATAATAACGTAATTCGGTTATCTTAAATATTTTAAGTGTTTGTCAGATTAGAGTCCTCATGAAAAAAGAAGAAAAAGTTATCTCACAGAATCAAATTGTAAGATAAGATAACATCTAGGTTTAGGTCAGCAGATAAAATAACCAACAAGAATTTTCGGTCCAAAAAAATATTGGTAAATATGTCGTATCCAACCCACTTCTTTTTTTTAGGGTCCGTAGGCAAAACCAAGGACCCTTATATTTTCCTGCGTGTGTCTGTCCGTCCGTCCTGTCGCCTGCTCTCACGGCTAGACCTTTCGTCCGATCACTTTGAAATTTGGCATGTATGTGTCTTGTACCTACCCACATATATTAAAAATATAGCGACTTAAAAAAAAAATTAAAAAAGGAATTAGGGTAAAAAAACTTTAGGGTTAAAATGTTTTGTTCTTTTTTCGACACCGTGAGGGGTATCATATGAAAGGGTGCGTCGAGCTGAAAAATATATAATTCATATTTTAAAACTTTGATAGGGCGAGCATAGGCAAGTTTGAAGTGGGTGTGAAACGTGTTCCCCCCTTCTATCTCGCTTATGTTAAGTGCAAAAAATCTGAAAAAATTCCTGAACATTCTTCGACCAAAATTAAAGATACCACTTTTTGGAAATTTTGAAAAAAATATTATTTTATTTTTTAATGACAAAATACTTTTTTTTTTTTTATAACTATGGTTTTTTCGATGTATTTATATGGTTGTAGTCCGGTTCAGTGGCAAAAAAAAAACTTTATCAGATGTTTGTTTATGTGTTTTGAGAATATCAGACCCATAGGATAGTTCAAAGTAAGCTTTTTAGCATTATAAAAAACACCATCAATTGGGTACTACTTAAACTATACGCAGGGTTGCCTACGGGCCCTCGCTGTGTGCTGACTAGCACGCACTTGACCTGTTTATTTACACTAGTGTTTTTGTTTGGTAAGCTTTACCACAAGAAAAAAAAAAAAAATTAACGATTTTTAGGCTGGTATAAATCGCAGGTTAACAGAGCAGAAAGATAGAAGAGGTCAACAGGATAGGGATTAGGAATCAATACCAGCCTGGAGCAGTTGAGCCAGTAAGGATTACTGGTAATTCATCAGGCCTAATGTGAGAGCCTTAGAGAACTACCGGTACTCTAACACAGTCCTTCAAGGACATGAGAACAACCGAACCAATGATGGATTAACCTGAAAACTCAGACTCCTTCGTCCTCTCACACAGTTTACACAATCCAGAAAAAATTCATTTCAGATAGATATTTCTAGCGTTTTTGGTACTAACGAAAATAAAGTATTAAATAATCATGCTATAGTAGATACTAATTGAGCAATGAGCAAGCAGTTCATTGATGCAATACGTTGTGGTCACGCGAGAAGTGCAAGGTTCGCTTGATGTTAACCCAGTATCTTGATGTAAAAAGGGAGCAACATAAATTTAGTGACACATATACGGTTGCGAATCAGTTCTGCTATACGGATGCCACGCATGGAAATCAACAAGAACCATCAGTAAACAAATTACATGCCTTTAACAAAAACTGCCTAAGAAGAATGCTTAACGTACACTGCCCATAGAAGAGTGCTCAACGTACACTGCCCAGAGAAGAATGCTCAATGTATTCTAGCTAGAGATGATTGCCAACGAGGAGCTCTGAAGGATGTGTGGACAATAGGGAAGACAGTCAAATCAAGGAAGTGTGGGTAGATCGGATACACCCTCATATGGACTGAAAGGAACTCTGGCCAGAGAAGATTGCCGACGAGGAGCTCTGAAGGAAGTGTGGATAAAATCCACTAGGAAAGACCGTTAAATCAAGGACGTATACATATACACTCAGAAGGACTGAAAGGAACACTGGCCACATAAGAATACTCAACGTTCACTGGCCGAAGAAAATTGCCAACGAAGAGCTCTAAAGGAAGTGCTTACAAAATCCAACATTAGATACAGTTAAATCAGGAACGTATGGGTAGATCGGATACCCCAGATGGACTGAAACCAACATCAATGGACAGGCCTTGGCCCACAGGGAAAAGGAAGCCTGTCCAACCCAAAACAATCGGTAGAGGGACGGTGAAGAAAGAAATAAAAGATGAAATCATGACGCCTACAGGATGGCCGTTGTTACCAAATCTATCCTTCCCCAGCATCTGTTAGTCTGTTGGCTGAGGAGTCTAAGGTGTTGATGGAAGATATACGCAGGTTCGAATCCCTTCTGGTTTAGATATTTCTTAATTAGTCATCGAAATTGCGAGTTGGAATGTGGTCTATCACCAGTGGAGCCTATTGATGGGAAGGAAATTAAGAAACACGATTACGATATTAAAACGAAATCCGAGGTCTAAACTACTCAACAGTGAAAAGGTACAAGAAGAGTTCCAAGAATTCTCGTTGTAAAAATGCACAGTATTATAATATAACATGGACATGGAGCCCAAAGGTCGGGCTTTGGGCTCCATAGGTGGTATAAGGTAGGCTTTGCTCTATCTTTAGAAGAGGGTAAGAGGGTCTGGATTACGGATAGAGTAAGAGAGGGGGTTCTAAAAGAAAAATGTGAAGAATCCAGGTCATATATTGTGAAGACCAAGGAGGGAAGTTGTTTTAGAAGAAATTGAAGTCATCTGGCCATCCATTCAAGAAAGTAAAGTAAAGTATGAAGTATGTAAAGTAAAGTATGATTAAGCTACCTTGGAGCCAGAGCGTCAACTGCCTAAACGTAATGGACGGATCCGGAGGAAGCCTGATATGTACCAAGTGGAAAACTGTGTGTAAAGGAGTTCACTTTGAGATGTTTACTTAAGTACAGTGCCAAAACTAGCCGTGTGCATGGGGTCAGCCGCACACGGGCCTCGGGGTAAGGGGGGCCTCACTTCCACTCGGCCATTTATAAAAAAAAAAAAAAAATGAATAATTTTATTTAAAAGGTGAAGTTAGTTTATATTTTATTTATTACCATTGTTATTATTAATATTATTTTTATGTGGTAGGGATCTATATTCTTTTCCACATAATAATAATTATTATTATTATCATTTTTTGAGACAACAGATGTTAAATGCTTATTAAGATAATATTATTAATATAAAAAATTGACTTACAACATGACGTGATTTTTATACATTTGGGTATTTTAGACTGTTAATGTTTTGTATTATACTGTATATGTTTAATCAAAATGTAACTATCTTTAGTAAGTTTTTAAATTAATTATACATTTTTAACTTGTAAAATATGCCTACACAGGGGCCACCTAACACGATCCACTCAATATCTCCGGAATCTACTGCAGAAAGGAAGACGCGGATTGCTGGGTTCTATGTTAGCTTAAAATGCACTTACAGAAAAAATGCTAAGCACTTTGAGCTCTAAAATGCTCAGCAGCAGTACCTACTTTAAATTTTTAAATATGAAAAAGTTAATAGAAGACAAATTTTGCCTCAAAAAAAATCTTGCAAACGGGCCTCAGCAGGTCTAGTTCCGTCTCTGCTTAAGTAAATTGATTTGTTAATTTATTATTGTATTAAATGAGTTCTTTAAATGCTCGTGCTTAAGAATCTTTGCAGCCTTTCCGTATTGTTCAAATAATACTAAGTTAAAATCCGTCGAGACTCCACACCAGTATTATTAAAGCATAATAACATTGTTCTTTTATAAAAATTAAAATGCAATGTTATTATAGAACAAAAATCAATACTTAGCGAACTAGGAGAGTTGGCAATGGCTTATCGAGAAAGACTAGGAAGCAGTGGATGGGAAATCATGGATCATTTAGATACTGCTATTAAGTTTCCATGTACATGAACGTGAGTCTAGCGGCTCTCTACTGCTGTGTTTTATCTTGTAATTTATGGTTAATGCGATGCACATCGATTCCTTTCCAGACCGATTGAAATTCAAATCATTTTCAACACGGTGTACTCTTGCCAACCATAAATATCTTTTACTGAAATAAAATTATTCAGATTTTTTAAATTGAATATTTAATTATTGTAATGTTATTTTTTTTGTATTTTTTTTTTTAGCCCCCAAAAAAATAAAATGTTATTTTGCGATATAACCTTGCACTATTAACAAGTAACTAATAAAAATCGAAGTTTAATATATATTCTTACAGTATGTACTTCTATGAGCTCCAGACATGTAATGATGGAGTGAATGAAATTCGTTTATAATTAGTTAATTTTTCAATAAATAAGACGACACTATCGAACGCCAAATTATATTGACAAACTTTATAAAATTAAAAATTGAGAACCAGAAAAAATTAAAAATTTAGAATTAGAAAAAGTAAAAATTGAGGATCAGAAAAAAAAAAAAAAAAAAAATAAGAATTTCACTTTTTAAGTTTTTGGTAGAATTCATACTACGGAACGTTAAAATTTTAATTTAAATCAAATTATAATTCCTATTTACAACGGGAGACAGACAGAGGATTATAGATTTCAGCACCGGGATTCGAACCACGAGCCTTCTTTATTTCCAGTAACTCATCTATTCTGAAGAATAATTTCCTCTGTCGATAGCGATACTTAGTCCAAATTAAGCTCTCAAATTTTTCCACAAGTCTAGAAGTCAACATTAACGACATTAGAACTAGACCGAGAAATAACGCTTGTAATTATTCAACAGAGGAAATTATTCTTCAGTATAGCTGAGTTGGCTAGAGCGTTTTTACTGGAAATAAAGGAGGCCCGTGGTTTGCATCCCGGTGCTGAAGTCTATTTTTCTCTCTCTTTCCCCCGTTGTAAATAGTTGCTATAATTTGATTTAAAATAAAAGTAAAAATTGAAGATCAGACAATTTTAAAAGAATTAGAATAAAAGATGGGAAAAAATTGAAATAAATAAAACACTTTTGGTAGGTAAAATCATAACATTATTTAAGTATTTTATAGAACGCGAGGAAGCTATGTGCCACACTAATTAGCAGACTATTTTTATATTTAATTATCTCCAAGGTTGTACTTTTATTTTTTTACCAATATTACTTTCTTTTAACTATTTCCATTTATTCGATGTACAATATATTTATTTTCAACATCTAAAATGAAACTCAGCGTCAGGTCTCGTACATGGGACAACACACAGTTACGTGCGATGCTAGAGCTCGCGGACAAGGAATAAAGTTGACAACCAGTCGGCCCTACCGAAAGATTAAAGCTTTATTTTCATAGATGCGACTCAAGCGATAGCCGCTCAGTGATTATCGCTGAGGACACGACTCATCTTCTGAGTTTGGATGTTACCGTTTTCTTAGCTGAGCGACTCTTAACATGTAAACTCTCCTCCACGATAGTCGCTGGAGTTGCGTCTAGGAAAACGTACCTTTACGATTCAGATCGGATCCGACGCTCATTCAAGACTCCCGTTATCCACCCGTCTTTGGTTCCTCATTTAGTCTTTAAGACCTCATTTCTTTCCCATTATTATCTCATAAGTGTTTACTTTAGTGCAGCCTCTAAAAAACTATATTTATATTATATTATTTTGTTATATATATTATACACCCAATTGGTTTATCCCGTCCATGAATAGAATCCCAATTTAAAGTATCTCTTTGTATCTCTACGAAATTTCCGAAGAAAAGATACTGCATGCACAGTAGTTCAGACTTGACTATCCACGCGTATCCAACAAAATACAGACATCACCCAGCAGACGGAAGAACGCATAAATCTATTAAATCCTCAAAATCTAATTTTCGCAACACCAAAGTTTATTCTTCTATCTCTCTCTCTCTCTCCCTCTACACACACACACACACACACACATATATATATATATATATATATATATATATATATATATATATATATATATATATATATATATATATATATATATATATATATATATATATATATATATTAGTAATAACAATACTGTGTTTGCACACTGCAATTAGCTACACAATTTGTGTGAGTGAGAGACACCAAGGGATGTGCCACGCAAAATGGCATATAGGAACTGTTCCAACATTTGACATTACGTCATTAAGATGTTGGCTCGGCATTACGCCATGTCCTGCATCGTTTCGTCGCGTCCGACTCATCAGGGGCCCGACGATGCCCACCCAACTCTGGACCTACACCAGACCAAGAAGAACAGATATAGGACTTATCAGAGACGAGCGTGCTCTCACACCGCCATATTTGCCTGATGTTAGGCAATGGTGTAGTCGTACTAATGTGTTTTGCCAGCCAGGCAAATATGGTGGTGTGAGAGCACGCTCGTTTCTGATAAGTCCTATATCTGATCTTCTTGGTCTGGGCATCGTCGAGCCCCTGATGAGTCGGACGCGACAAAACGATGCAGGACATGGCGTAATGCCGAGCCAACATCTTGATGATGTAAGTCTGATGTTGGAACATCCCTTGGTGTCTCTCACTCACACAAATTGTATTTATAATATATACACGTATATTATATACTATATTGCAATCTCTCCGACACCTATTAATTAATGTTTCTTAAAAATTAACTTTATTTAAATTAAAAATAATTATAATTTTAAAATTAATAAATAAATAAGAACACCAAACATTTTAAATGCTATTCCTCTAAAAGCTTATTTATTTTTGGTAAAATTGTCGAGAAAGATTTTCCTTTTAAAAAAAAAAAAAAAAAAAAAAAAAAAACCTTTCCTGAAAGAAACCTAAATATAAAAATAAGTTCGTTTTTTTTATATAAATAAGAAGGTAAAAAAAGTTTAATAAAATCTAATATAATTGGATGTTTCTTCTCGTCGAGGTTGATTATGCAGAAGCACGAAAATGTATTCACAAAAAATTCGTACAGTGTTGTAAAAAGAAGTAGAATAAAAAAAAACTCCCTATTAAAAGGGAAAACATGGTAACGATAGAGCTTCTTTTTTTGGTTCATTTGATTTTTCTGCTCGAAAGTTTTAGCTATTTGCAACACTGTTTAGCAGAAAGGAATAGTGCAGAAAAAAATAGATACATGATATTAAAATTTGGATGTTAAAAAATAAGTGTTTATATTTATTGTTTTCCTTCACATTTTATTTAATGATATTAGCCAGATTAAATAAACTGGAAATGGATTTCGGATAAAAATGAATCCCGGTAGAAAAACCCGTGAGACAATAGATAAGCGGATGTGATAAGAGAACAACCTTTTTAACTCGTTACAAATTTTAAAAGAAGTGAAAATCAATAAACTATTTTACAGGTTTTAAAATGTTATTTTTTTAATATAAAATATTTATATATTCATTATCATGAATTTTTATTGCGTCGATTAAATCGAGATGAATAACAGTAAAAATTAAATTGGATCTCTTAACATATTTTTTAAGTGTTTTTTTATCCAAGTTAATCTAAAAATTATCATTATAAACTTAATGAAATGACTATTAAAGCGCTTTTGCCTCCATTATTAATTGGGTGTTATCAAAAATTGGTCCGATAAAAACTAAAACAAATTATTTTCGTATACAAAGTAATATTGAAATTAATTCAATAAGATTAAATTTAATTGAAGTGAGCGTAGCGAGCTTCCAATACATTTAACGAAATATGCTCCGTGTCTGTCTGTGTGTGTGTGTAAGTATTTCTTAAACGTACGACGATAACTTGAGTAAAACTAGACTGATTTGATCAAATTTGGTGCACATTTTCATTTTACCAATGCTCAGGACGAGTTCACTGGACAACGTCCAAGCATGCTGCTCAAGCGTTCGCGCGCAATGCTCTCATAAAAGTGCGCTTCAAAATTAAAATTGGAATTTTAGGACGGGAAAAAATTCTAACTTTATCTATTCGATGAGACGAACATTTTTTTTTCAAATAACATTTAGTAGTAAAACCTACTGCTACACCGCTATGAATTAATAAAGATCGTTAAAACTATTAAAGCGGACCTAAACATTTAAAGTAGAGAAAATAACGTTTTTACCGATATCTTACGTTCTAACGCAATGATTTTAATAAAACTTCATATACATCGTCTAAAGTACAATTGAAACAGGCTTGTAAAAATTTCAACTTGATACAGGCAGAGGTTTTTGCAAAGTGAAGTCATACAATTTTACATAATTGAAAAAGATATGTGTGGTTAGAGGAATAATAAGAATGCAAGGTGGTCCCTTTACTACTAGCCGCTGTACTACTATCATACCCTTTATCTATCAACTCATCATGATTCATGATTATCTATTTTCTCAATATTCAATACATATTTATAAGTGTACGCTAGCTTCAATGATAGAGCCACGCGATGCCTAGTTTAATAGTTGAATACCCTGAAGACTATAGTAATAGAATGACTTATTTAATAATAAACAAAAAGGATAATATACTATATTACATATATGTAGATACATTTTTATTTTCATTTTTCTCAGACAAAATTTTAATTCGGAGAAAATTCATTACTGAATGTACCAAAAACAAATCGGTCCGAGACAATTCAGACAAATTTTCTTGTAAAATCTGGGTCCCTGAGCCCAAAATCATTTTGTTTTTGGAATTTCACCAAAATCAGATTTAATTTCATCAATATCTCAGAAACTAAATTTTTATCGGGGAAAACAAAATGACGTTACACTTAAGTTTCGTTGAGAAGAACTTTACTTATGTCTAACGATATATAAGTAACGTTAGATTCGTGTTTAAATGTACTACATTTTAGATTTTTTTAATCAAAATCGTCGACACCGTTTTCGAGAAATATTTTTTTCTCGGTTTTTCAGATTTTATGGGGGTTAGCATCCCAAAATGTTTGGAGCTAAAATTATTAATAAATTTTGCCTCGGGGTATGATTTTTATGAACATTTAGGCCAAATTTCGTCAAATACGGTCTAAAAGTTTAGGCACCATGCGTCTGTATAAACGACAGGCAGATATGTTTTAAAAAGCCACTTCTTTGGACTCAGGGGATCTTAAAACTAAAACGTGTAAACCCATCATAATCTCAAAATACAATTTTCGTGTCATCACAATACTTTCTCTTTATATGAGAAAATAAATTGAAAATAAGTTGACCAAGACTATAAATAGGGATGTCCTGAACCCTAGAAAGCTAAATGTACGTAAAAATTACGTACAGTTTTAGTTAAATGTGATTCACAGATAAACTGTAAACCACACAATCACCACTCTCTAGCAGTGCTTCGTTTAGACCTTCCCTTGGCTGTACATATTCACTTTAGTTTTACCCGATGCGTTAGTGAGGATTGACAATTATTTTTAATGAAGTCACCACGTAAATATTAAGTATGGTTAGTCTTAACGTAGTATAAATTTCTACTAATAAACATAATAAACAAACACAAATAATAACAAATAAATAAATAAAATAATTAGTCCCCAGGCCACCATAAGAAGTGAGTCACTGATTGATAAAGTTTTCTTACCTTATGGAATCGCTTATTTATGCCTTGTCCACCGATGAATTGGGTATATGGCAACTGGGCGCTGGGCCATTTCTTTTTTATTGACATGCCAAACATGTCAATAAATGTCCCCTCTGCGGGAACATTGAAAAGAGATAGATAAAGTTTTGATTTTCACAGGTCGTTTAATTAAATTATTTAAAAAACAGTGGTACACGTGGTCACCGATAAGAGTGGGCCGTTTAGGGTGTCCACCGCCCCAAACATGTCGCTCTGCGGGGACGTTGAAAAGTAAACGGCCCACTCGTATCGGTGGCCACGTGTACCACTGTTTTCTAAATAATTTAATTAAACGATCCTGTGAAAATCAAAACTATATCTATCTCTTTTCAATGTTCCCGCAGAGGGGCATGTTTGGCATGTCAATAAAAAAAGAAATGGCCCAGGCCCAGTTGCCATATACCCAATTCATCGGTGGACAAGGCATAAATAAGCGATTCCATAAGGTAAGAAAACTTTATCAATCAGCGACTCACTTCTTATGGTGGCCTGGGGACTATAATAATTAAACACAAAAGCAATAAAAATAAATAAATAATAACAAAATAATAATAACAAAATCAAAATAAAATAATAATAATACAAATAATTAAAATTCGATTAATACAAGAGTTTGGGCATGTTACATTTCAATAAAAATGTAATTAATTAATAAATGAACGCAATAAACACATAAGTAATAAATAAACACCTAACAAATATAAATAATAAATAAAAATAGAAATTTTTGCAAAATAGTAACTTAGATTCGTGATTAGTACTGCGTGTACGTAAAAAAAATACGTAGATTAGCTTTAAGGGCCGAAAAAATAAGGTTAACTTTGCAGGGTTAAACTCAGTAGTTATCACTGCAAAATACTTGGGCGGCAAGTATAAAATTTCAACCCTCAATTTTGACTTTACGCTAACAAAACCGGATAATACTAAATTCACTCTTTAAAAAGCAACACCCCATTCATAAAGACACCATTCAAGAGATATAAAGTCTATTAATAAATAATTTCCACAGTTTGCTCAAAGAGTAGGGGGTTTCCGCAGGCCGAGCCCCCCTCCCCTAGCCAACAGAAATTTAGTCACCCTAGGTTTTTGGACAGCAGAACCCTATTGTGTGGAATATAGACCCCAGGCAGTTTTACTTGTCATACAAAATGTATGATGTAGGAAACATTGGGTGTATACACGGCTTGTATAGATAACTTGTTCCACTTTGTGTTGAATACATGACTTGCTTACAATGTGTCTATTCACGGGATTTATGTACCTACTTACTTATTAACAGATACATTTTGTAACGAAAAAAGTTTACAAACTTTAACACCTTCAGCTACACCCTTATGTTCTTTTGATAATCTATTCGTTTATAAAAGCAAACAGTTCCCATCAAATGGAGATATAAATAACACGAATTGTTTACATTGAAAATATTTTTTTTTTCATAGACGTAAAGTAACGCTTACATGACAGCTGTCAATTCTTTAAGAACGTAACGCTTACATGACAATTTAATTCTTTATGAACGTAACGCTTACATGACACCATATAATTCTTTATGAACGTAACGCTTACATGACACCATATAATTCTTTATGAACGTAACGCTTACATGACACCATATAATTCTTTATGAACGTAACGCTTACATGACACCATTTAATTCTTTATGAACGTAACGCTTACATGACACCATTTAATTCTTTATGAACGTAACGCTTACATGACACCATATAATTCTTTATGAACGTAACGCTTACATGACACCATATAATTCTTTATGAACGTAACGCTTACATGACACCATATAATTCTTTATGAACGCAACGCTTACATGACACCATTTAATTCTTTATGAACGTAACGCTTACATGACACCATATAATTATTTAAGAACGTAACGCTTACATGACAGGTGTCAATTCTTTAAGAACGTAACGCTTACATGACAGGTGTCAATTCTTTAAGAACGTAACGCTTACATGACAGCTACCATTCTTTAAGAACGTAACGCTTACATGACAGCTACCATTCTTTAAGAACGTAACGCTTTCATGACAGGTGTCAAATCTTTATGAACGTAACGCTTACAAGAATGCTATTCTTTTTTAAGAACGTAAAGATCACGAATAAAGTGAAGGTGATACATTTTTAATAACAGTTGTTAAAAATTAGCCAAACAAATTTGTTCTTTGCACTGAAGTCGGTACTTCTTTAGATTGTTACTCCCCCGTGATTTTTTAGAATATAAATGACTGACTAAATATACCTATTAAGACAAAGGGCAGTTTAGTCCAATGGACTTTGGAACAAAGGGATATCACACTTCCGTTTTTATAAAGGGAGTAACAGTCTAAAGAAGAACATTCCGTGTACCTTCTTTAGATTGTTATTCCCCTCTGTTTTTTTTATAAAGGGATTAGCAATCTAAAGAAGTGCCCTGAAATCTACCTAATAATATCGGCACTTATTTACTTTGGGACCCCCTTGATTCTAAACAATAGTCTGGCCTACAAAAGTCTCAAAGGTTTGTGTGTTTGTCTCCCCAAGACATTGAGACTCCTTGGGAAGTTTTATAACGCTATTTTAAAATCGAGTTTTATCACGTGTAAGACTAAATCATATACAGGAAACTATAGGACAATGAGTTCTTCGGTTTTCTTAGTGTATATTTAATATTCCTAATTAGAATTAGGATGTTATCACATTTATATACACAAGTGTGATATTCCTTTGTCCCAGGGTACATTGGACTAAACATCCCAAATAGTTGGTTATTTTGACTGAGAATTTGTGTTACCACTTCATAATTATGACTAGAGAGGTTAAATAAAGAAACACAACAATATTGTCACCACAATTTTTTTTTTATATTAACCCTGGGGAGGGCGCACGGGTCTGGGAGGCCCGGAGAGTTTCTTTAATAGAGTTTTTGTGTAGAGATAAGGGTGTAAAACCTCTGAATCACCACCATACCTCTTCTCCAATGTCCAAAGAGTCTGATTCGGCCTTAAGTATCATTCCAGTGGGTACAGTAAGTGTGCAATTTTTGTCAAAAAAAATTGTTAATATATATTCTGCAACTATATACTATTTTTAATAAGTCAGCATAGTGAGTAAAAATATCGATAATTTATGTAGCGAGCCACATTTGTGGTTCTCGTTTTAGCCTAAGAATTTGGATCTTGTTTGTTAACTTTTTCATGCATATAAAATGTTATGTAAATATTGCGTCATTAGTTGTTTAGGATAATTTTTGGACAGTAATTATATTTTTGAAGAAATGGATAAGAAAATAATTATATTTGATCTGGAAGATAAAGAAAGTGTTCAGAGACTTTATGAATTGCTTTTTCAACAAAATAATGAATTTGATTTGGACGACTCTGAATCCGACATATCAGTGGACGTGGTAGAAGAAAGAGTAGAGTCGACAGAAACTGATCAAGAAGAAAATGAAACTGATAAAGAAGATTACTTTAACCATGGTTCTTTGCATAGATATGGAACAGACCTGACGACAGCTTGGAAAAAACAACCACCATCTAAAATGATTTTGTTCTATTTTAATTTGTTTAAATATTTGAAGTCAAAAATTGTGTCTAAAATGCTTGTTAATGTTACCTTAATTAATAAAATGCTCTTTGCAACATTTGTTTTCATTATTTCACCTTATTTAAATTACCCAAATATGAAGAAAACGTTAACGGGTCTGTCAGACCCAGGCGCCCTGACACGGGAGTACTGTAGGAACGCCGAGAGAATGTGCGTGGAAAAATCGATCTTGGGTCGAACTTTTAAACTAACTATCGACTTCGCTTCTAGATATATCGATGTTCCTCTAGTCAGAGTCCCCTCTAGGTGTGTCGACCTTTTCTACCTTGTTTAAAAAGTAACATTTTTTCGGCACATTTTTACAATGCCCGACTTTAACATCTCACTGCTTTAAGAGTTCTTATCCAAATCAAACCAAATTGACAGGGTAAAACTTAATCTGATTATAGATTAAAAAATAATATTTATTTTAAAAAATGTATAACATTTTTAAGAAAACATTAAGTATACAAATTTTATTAAACATATTTTAAAAAAAAATAGTTTCTTTGAAACGTATTTTTTTCTTTATTTTTCTGTTAAGGTTTTGTCTTAAAATAATAAACCAGTCCTATTATTTTAACCCATCTTTGCTATCAAAGAAATATTTTAAAACGCATGATGTCTTACTAGTTTTAAGCAGTACTGTAATCTTTATCTGAATAATATGTACTCTAAATATTGATAGGGCATGAGCTACTTAACGGGCAGGTAGGACTTAGGATTATAAAAAGCGGAAGGATGAAGGAATGGGATTAGTTACCTTTGGGTGGTGATTGACCTTAGTTTGGATTGGGATAAACCCTTTATTTTTTAAAGAAGTGCAATCTTTCATGGAAAATTGTAAAAATTTATACATATTTGCAAGAAAATAACCTCATAATACAAGCCGCTTTCCTTTCAACAAACTGTCTCGCTAAAAATGAAAAAAAAAAACAACATATTTTTCAGTCAGTCTTAGGACAATCGCTTTGTCGATAACATCTTATATTACCGTGATCATATCTTTCGTATTTGGCATCTCCTTAGAAAATTTGAACTGATTTTTTATTTAAGTTGATTAAGTTTATAATCTATAATCAGATTAAGTTTTAAAATTAGTAAGATATTGTCATAATATGTCAGATGTCAGTGAGGTGTTAAACTTGTTTACAATTGTCTTAACTATGTGTTAATATGTATGAATTATATTCAAATTCTTAAACTATATAATTGCGTACAATTAATATATCAATGGCGACGAGTGAAAACATCAATGTAACTCAGGACAAGGAGATCCTCGAGAAGCAGATGGAACCATGGAAGAAGATGCGTACATCTTTAAAAGGTAGAATTACAAGGTTGTACAATTATTTTAATTCTAATCAAAATGTAAATTTTAATGACGTGACAGCGAGAGTAAAAACATTAGAAGACTGTTGGACACGGGTCCTAAAAGTACAGGATCAAATAGAGCAGTCTTTGGATGATGTCAGTCAGGTTGAAAGTGAAATGACGTACATAGAAGACATAGAAAATATCTAATACAGAGTCGAACAAAACTAGATCTAATTCCGGAACAGTAAACACAAATTTAAATTTAACCCATATAATGAACAAGAATCATTTACAAATTTTACACGCCGCTTAGAAAATTTTATGATTTTACGAGAAGTGCAAGACCCTAAAATTAAATTACATACATTCTTACATTCCTTACCACCTATACTACATCAAACCATTTATGAGCTATGCGCTCCAGATAACCCGGCTGAGAAAAACTATCAAGACTTAACAGATATGATGAAAGAATATCTCGATCCTCAGCCAAGCGTGTGGGCCTGTCAAAACAAATTCATCAATAGAACACAACACGAAAATGAAACCACGATAGAATATGCAGCGGAGTTAAAAAAGTTAACCGTTGACTGTCAGTTTTATTGCGATTGTAAAAAACCGGTTACCGAACTGCTGTTAAAAATTCAATTTGTGAGAGGGATACGAGATACTGAGATAAGGCAAAGAGTGCTACAGGAACGTAAGAACATGACCTTCAAGGAACTGTTACAGCTTGCTTGTTCAGTTGAACAGGCTAAAATGAAGAAATTAGCAAGAAGCCATTGTTTTTGGAAAAATCTAGATAGAGACTTATCGGAATTAGTGAAGCAGTGCAGATCATGTAATTTAAAGAGAAACGAACCAAAGAAAGAAGAAGATCATCCGTGGAAGCCAACTGAAAAACCATGGCAGCGGATTCATATAGATTTCGCGGAACCAAGTAAGGGATCGTTTATTTTTATTCTTGTGGACTCATTTTCAAGATGGGTAGAGGCAATCCCTACCAAGAATGCCTCGTCCAGTTGGTGCATAAGAACGCTAAGGAAACTGTTTGCCACTTTTGGATTGCCGATTACTTTAGTGTCCGATAATGGACCCCAATTTGTTTCCAAGGAATTTTGTCATTTGATTTGTCATAATATGTCAGATGTCAGTGAGGTGTTAAACTTGTTTACAATTGTCTTAACTATGTGTTAATATGTATGAATTATATTCTAATTCTTAAACTATATAATTGCGTACAATTAATATATCAGATATCATGCGTTTTAAACTATTACTTTGATAGCATAATAATATTATTTTCTAATAATGTATCAACAAATGTTAAACATAATGCTCAATAATAATTTTCATTTAATAAAATTATAATTGGGTTCATTTGGATATCAAATCCCATTAAATTCGTTAATTAACGTAAAAGAAATGAACTTTTTGACTTGAAACTTCGTAGGCTTCTACATTTATATGAGTTATAAAAACCCTGTCAATTTGGTTTGATTTGGATAAGAACTCTTAAAGCAGTGAGAAGTTAAAGTTGGGCATTGTGAAAATGTGCCGAAAAAATGTCACTTTTTAAACAAGGTAGAAAAGTTCGAGTACCTAGAGGGGACTCAGCCTAGAGGAATAGCGATATATCTCGAAGTCAAGGCGATAGTAAATTTGAAACTTCGACCCAAGATCCATTTTTCCACGCACATTCTCTCGGCGTTCCTACAGTATTTTAGGCGCGCCCTCCGCAGGGTTAAATAGACGCGTTTCGACTTACAATGCCAACTTCAGTATGCATGTGAACTTAGTAAGAGTGAATGAGTGAATGCTGTACTAAGCTAACTATTTTACAAATTTTAAGGTAAACTAACAGTGCAAGGGGGTTAGACTAGGGTGGTGTGGGTAGAGGATTACGGAAGGAAAATGGTAAGGGGTATGGAGTTGAGATCCAAGTCGGAACCCAATGAAGGTATTATTCAGGTAAATATTTTGTTTTTCAACTTCTTAAAACTAAGCAATAAATCCTTATATTACTATAACTAAAATTCCTTACAACTACCAGACATTATTTTTAAAAAATTTATTGGTTTTACAAGAACAGAGTTATTAAGATTAGATTTTTCATTAAAACATTCTAAATTTTTATCGTGGATAGCTCTTTGAATTTCTAAATTTTCTAGGAGTTAATATAAGGATTTATTGTTTAGTTTTAAGAAGTTGAAAAACAAAATGTTTACTTGAATAATACCATTATTGGGTTCCGACTTGGATCTCAACTCCATACCCCTTACCTTTTTCCTTCCGTTATCCTTCTACCCACACAACCCTAGTCTTACAACCCCTTGCACTGTTAGTTTACCATAAAATTTGTAAAATAGTTAGCTTAGTACAGCATTCACTCTTACTAAGTTCACATGCATACTGAAGATGACATTGTAAGTCGAAACGCGTCTATTTATTTATAAAAAATATTGTGGTGACAATATTGTTGTGTTTCTTTTTTTAACCTCCCTAAATATCCCTTTGTCTTAATAGTAATTTAGACTAAGAAATATGTACTACTCTCCATATATGTTCCTTCGTCTAAATAACTATTAAGATAAAGGTAAAAAGGGGGAAGGGTGTACTTAAGTAAAAAAGTACCACTATATCAACTTAGGGATAAATGTTTAAGTAAACTATAGACATAACGCAGATATAATATTTATATAAGAGCTACAGTAAAATATTCCAACAAAAGAAACAAACCTTGTGCTGCGAAAAAGCTGACTCACAGTCTTACCTGAAACAGATAATAAACATTTATAATTAGCAATTAGTGGTCGATAAAATTGCAATAATAATTAAAATTAACTTGCGCGGGTATACTCGTAATAAACAGGTTGGTTTTCCGGTGAAATCCGCGTCTCGAAGGGTTTTAAGACCGACGCTGATTTGATAAACACCGGAAGATTGATCTCTACCTGCCTAAAAGAACACGAAGGAGCAGTGAAAAACAACGATCACAAAACAGCGATAGCTCAGCATGCTAAATCAACCGGCCATCTCATAAAGTTTGAGGACATACGAGTACTCGCTTCTGTCAACAGATATTACAGCAGGGTTGTAAGGTAATACGCACGTAGACCGCTACAAGGTTTATGACCAAGCAGGAGGTTTGATAAACAATTTTTTTTTTATTAAAACCCAAAAATATAAAAAAAATCCTTCTTGGATATACTGGGACACACTGTAAATAATTAAAAACCACTAAATGTTATAAATAGCCCACACTACTCTAACAGTAATAAATATTTTAAATCGGGTCTCACGATATAAAAATAGTCGAAGAAACTGGAACAAAACTCTCTCTTAGTTATTTATTATTCAGCATATTTATAAAGTGTTCAGCAGGTGGTGTACAATTTGGTTTCCATTTCAGAGGGACATAATTATTTTTACTACGTTTTTATTAGCTTGCTTTCTTGTTTGTTTTTTTGTTTGTCCAGTACAAATCTTGCAATCGACCTTTAAGTAACATCCCGAGTAGCTAAACATTTGAAACTTTTAGAATAGCTCAGGGCTCAGATCACGATGACAATGCATTATTTTAATACTTATAGCCATCTTTCAGCAGAATGTCATTCGTTTTCAGAAAATTTTTCTGTATGGAAAGTTAGTTCGGAAAAAATCCGCAAGTTTTTTTTATTTGTTTTGACATGACTCATATTTACGATCTTCATTTTGACGGGTTTCAAATTTATGATTTTTTATTTAGTCAACAAAAAATTTAAAAACGTAATAATAAGTTCTTTTTATCTTGTAATTTTATTTATCAATATCTTGGAAAACGACCTTGATGGTTAAATTCCGCTTTAAATGCTCTATATTTTAAAATATTATATTGAAAATCATCGGAACCATATTTTAGAATATTTTAATATGTTATTAAGACCAAAAATTTATTGCTATTTTTTTTTATTTCCAATTTCGCCTCAAAGACATGATTATTCTTAACATGAACTTCGTTAAATTTCATTTAAATCGATTCTGTATTTTATACTCTACGCGTCTGACATATATGCGACAGACTACAAGTGACAGGCAACAGACGACAGACTACAATTGACAGACAACAGACAACAAGTGACAGACAGCAGAGGTCAGACTACAAGTGAAATAGACGACAGACTACAGACAACAGAAGACAGACTACAAGTGACAGACAACAGACGACAGACGACAGACTACAAAGTGGCAGACAACAGACAACAGACAACAGACCACAGACAACAGACCACAGACTACAAGTGACAGACAACAGACGACACACTAAAGATAGGCACTTTTAAAAACTACACATCAAAATCTAAAATCGAATTTTTGTGCCAACACAATACTTTCTTCTGCATTAGTTTCTACTAAAGCAAAATAATAATTATCGTAATATACTATAATATTACGAGTCGTTAAGCACGTGGCTGCGGGTTAAATTACATATTTAGAATAAATGTAAAATTAAGTAAATTAATTTAGATCTTTATTTAGATCAGTTATTATACCTATTTAAAGACCAACAAATCAAAACAAACACTTATTTTTATTGGAATAAATATATGATTGCCTTAGCTAAATAGCAAATCATTTCGAGTGCGTCGTCGTCGCCGTCTGGACACTAATCGATTATATAAATAATAATATTCACACATCAAATAAAATAAATTTTTATCAAATGTTGTGAGAAATAATTATTAATTAAATTACCATGTGTTTTTCTGACGTAATGTATAAGTAATTACGAATGTATAAGCCTAGCTAATAGTTCATAATAGTACATTACGCGTCGAGTGCGGAAAGTAGCATTTTGCATGCGAGTGTGGAGTTTGCACCCGAGCGATAGCGAGGGTGGTAAAACCCCACGAGCAATGCAAAATGCCGTTTTCGCACGAGTTGCGTACCGTACTTTATGTACGATTGTTAGATTTAAATAATAAATACAGAAAAAAATAAACTTGCTGTATGTAAGTTCGTATCTCTCTCTTGATAAAGATGACATTAATTCTTGAGTTGTATTTTTTGCCGAATTAATTATTTCTGGAGGATTAATATTCTCCACATTTTCGTCAAAGTCACTTGATTCACTCATTGTTTTTCACTAAAAACTCGATATAAACAGTTACTTTAATAAAAGAACAGCAAATTAGTTTTGTTAAATGTAAACAAACTTGCTAATCGTGCGTAAAGCTGAAGAATTCCTCTTCTTTACCGCACTAGCCTGGTAAAGAAGAGGAATTATTCAGAACTATGAGACGCGCATGCGCAATGAATACAAGTACGTAAAGAATCACTTTCTACGCATCTAAACAAAGATATAATGTTTATATTTCGTATCAATCGTAGATAAAATAATTTGGGAAACTTAAATTCAAAGTAAACACTGAAACTGTCATCAAAATTTCAAATTGATTATGTTGGCATTTTTATTTATTTATTTATTTTTTTTTTTTTATTAGAAAAGAATGTTACGGTAAATCATATCCTATATATACGAAGAAAGCTTGGATTGGATATGGAATTTCTTTTAGATAGAACCCTCCCAATGCTTTTATCAAAATTATGACAGAAAGAAAAATGATAAGATAATTTATCTCAATCTCAATAAAAATGGAACCCTAACCTTAAGGGATACAAAAGAGGGGATACATTCTTGAACTTATATAAGTAATGAGAAATTTCTTTCTGGTATAAGCTCGAGGTTAAAGATATATGAGAGATGGAAGCACTAGATCCATCAAGTTACGTCGAGGTACCATTTACTTGACAAGAATCAAGCCTTAACCTGCCACAAACGTGTCTGAAGCAATATGTCTGTACCTGTGTTCAATCCATATTCATACTTATAGTCTACCTGGAGAGCTAGCGTGGCCGTGTGGGTTAAACCACGTCTGCTCGGCCATCAATGTACTTATGTATCATGTGTGAAGTGGCTGGAACTCTCTACCGCGGGGCGTAAAAAGGGCTTAAGTGATGGCCTATTTGCAAGGTTCGAACAAGTGGTTCGTCCTATCCGTTCTAGTAGAAAGTACTAGATTACTACTACAACTACTATCGTCTACCTGTAAATATGTCAGCAGGTTGTTAACTACGCTTATTCGCAGCAGCTTCAAAACTATGGTGCTTAATCAAGCAGGTATTGAAGATTGTTTCAAAGATGAAAACCACCAATGTGTCTGAGGTAATATGACTTTACCTGTGTTCTATCCATATTCATACTTATCGCTTACCTGTAGATATGTCAGCAGGTTGTTACTACGGTTTACTTGCTATAATGTCAAAACAACGGTGCTTGATCCAGCAGTTTTTGAAAAGTGATTAAAAAATCCGAAAGTTACGAGTCTTTAAAATAAGGAATATGTGGACATCGAAAATAATTTACATTCATCATTGGTAATATCTTTTAAAAAAAATACCTTCAGAAGAAAAAAACGTCGCTAAAATTGATCCTTGTCCAGAATGCCGAACCGAACAGAGGAAACAAGCCGAGCATTGGTCATTGCGCATCCCCAGTCACAGTGCACCTGTGCATTTCAGAAAAAAAATGTTTGTCACATCGAATAGGTGATAATAGAATTTTTTCCCGTCCTAAAATTCCAATTTTAATTTTGAAGTGCAAGTTTACGCGAGCGTTGCGCGTAAACACTTGGGCAGTCAACGTTGTCCAACGAACTCGTCCTGAGCATTGGAGCATTGGTAAAATGAACATGTGTACCAAATTTCATCAAAATCGGTCAACTTTTACTCAAGTTATCGTCGTAAGTTTCAGACACAAAGACCGACACACACACAGACACGGAGCTTATTTCGTTGAATGTAGGAAGCTCTCTACGAACTCGCTTTAATTAATGAATAATATAAATTGTCTCTCCACGTAAACTGTATTTCTCTTCTTACCCCACCCTGTAACATACTTAGTTCAGTGAATAACCGTATCACACCTAAGGAATTAATAGGTCTTAAGTCAAGTAAAGGAACAAATACTCTTGGACCAAACTAAAGTACATTCTTTTTTAGCTACCTTTAAAATATTAATAAGAGTTATCTAAAAGCACATCACTTATAAAAGTATACAAGAATTATATGTAAATACATTTATTAATATTAATATTGAGAAAAATTTGTAGTTTAGGCATCAAGTAATTTTGTTAGTTTTCCTTTCTCCTTTTCATTTTTTATTCTAAAGCTAAGCCCATAATTTTGTTTTTACCTTTGTAAGTGCAACTCGATCCTTGTTAAAGCAGATAAATAGCGTTATGTCTACAATATGGGCTACTAAAGAATGCATGTAAGATTTATAACCAGATTGGAAGGTTGAACAATTACATCTGAACATTCAGTGTCACTAACTTTACCAAAACTAAGGGTTCATAAATTATTCCTCATGATAACTGGCAATTTTCTAGTTTTTTATTGCTCTGAATGAACGTTGACACGAAACATTGCTTACTGCACTCTACGAAACATTCTTCATCCTAAAATTCCCTGCTCCATGAAATATTCCAACTATCCCCTCCAACCAGCCATTCCAAATTCTTTTCTTCTTTACCTATCTATCACGTTTTAGCACTCTGTAACTCTTTCAACTGTAAGTACTCTAACATAGATGCAATTTATGCTACAAACTATATGTCACTAAGAAATTATAGCGTGTAAAAACAAATTACTACCAGAAAAAAATCGGTCTGAGACAACTCAGACAAACTTTCTCATATACGAGGTCATAATTAATTGGCCCAGTGTTTTCCATTTATTAGTTTTCGTATGTAAATTTAATTATTATTGAACATTTCATCAAGATTTATCATAAAAATAACATCTCCTAGGGGGAATCGAACCCGGGCTCTCTCCATCCGAGTTTTAAGTTTATTTCTCAGAAACTAGATTTTTCCCGGGAAAACGGCTTATATCGTTGGATTCGTATTTAAATGGGCTACAGTATAGAATTTTTTAATCAAAATCGTCGGAACCGTTTACGAGAAATAATTTTTTTTCAAAGTTTTTGGGGGGTAGCGCCCGCCAAATTTAGACCTAAAATTCATTTCTCGATTTCGCTTCGGGGTATGATTTTTCTAAACTTGTATGATAAATTTCGTCAAAATCGGCCCAGTAGTTTAGGCTCAAGGGGTCTGCACAGACAGACGACAGACGACGGACAGACATTTTTTAAAAACCACTTTTTTGGACTTCCAAATTTATTTACTTCACATAAATGACAACCATCCAGAGAGCTGATCTTAAACCTATAAAAGGATAAATCTTTGTACAACGGATCTCCCCAACACCAAATCTAAAGCATGCCATCGATGTATTTGAAATAATATAATCGATATTTCCTGTTTAGCTGTCATTCAATGTTTACCTATCACAAATTTGGGACCCGTCAAAATCGCGTAAATATTGGATATGGCAAAACAAATAAAATAACTTGCGGATTTTTTCCGAACTAACTTTCCGCACAGCAAAATTTGCTAAAAACTAATTATATTTTGCTGAAAGATGGCTAAAAGTATTAAAATAATGTATTGTCATCGTTTTCTGAGCTATGCTAAAAGTTTCAAATGTCTAGCTATTCGGGAAGCTAGTTAGAAATCGATTGCCAGATTTGTACAGGACAAACAAACAAACAATAATGCAAGCTAATAAAAACGTAGTAAAAAATCTAAATCTATCAATGTTTTAGTCTGAATGGATTATATTATTTATAAAAAATAAGTTAAAATAGTTAGATTGTTTTATATTTAAATACAGTGCTACTATGCATTTGAGAAATGTTTTTTCAAACTTGTCAAATTAATTTTTTTTTTTTTTTCATTTTAAACTACAAACTTTATTAAAAAGTTATTTGCTAAGTAATAAAAGCAATATTACAGCAATACAAACAGTAGAAGGGATTAAGGATACGAATTGATAATAAAATATAAATTTGAAAAAATTCCATAAAGATGCAATAAAGCACGTTTAACTATTTGTATTATCTCAACAGTTGTTTTATTGAAAATTATTGACATTTTCAATGTGCACATTCTAGTAATTAAATATTCTGCTTTTAATTCAACATCAAATCACCAATTCAGAATGTATTATTTCAGTGTGGATGATGATTTAACTCAGAAATAAATAGTTGTAACAATCTAGCAAATAAAAGTCAAAATTTGAAAGCTATTAGTTTATATTAAAATTAGTAAAACAGAAGTGTTTTAGAAATGACGTGTTTAAAGTTTAATTTGGATTGATGGCACTTCTTTAGATTGTTACTCCCCTCTGTTTTTTTTATGTGGGGAGTAACAATCTAAAGAAGGTTTACGGAATGTACTTCTTTAGATTGTTACTCCCCTTATAAAAGCAGAAGTGGGATATTCCTTTGTCCCAAAGTATATTGGGCTAAACATCCCTTTGACTTAATAGTTATTTAGTCAGTCATATATATTTTAATAAAAAAAAAACATAGGGGAGTAACAATCTAAAGAAGTACTGGATTGATGGTTTATACTCAAATCATAGTAGCAAATTTATTTACACAAAACATCAGGTGCCAAATACTTCAACACTAATGGTGACATATTTTTTATAATATAATATCTATAGCCCAAGAGATAGCGTACAAAAAAGGGTCTGGCTAATATGAAACTAGTATTTTGTGTAAAATTTCATCTTTTAGCGCTTTTTAAGAATATGTGTTCGACTAAGTTCGTCTGCTGGACATAGCTTGGCAATAGGCATTTGAAATAAACAGGCCAAGTGTGTGCTAGTCAGCACACAGCGAGGGTCCGTAGGCAACCCTGCGTATAGTTTAAGTATTACCCTATTGATGGTGTTTTTTAAAATGCTAAAAAGCTTACTTTAAACTATCTTATGGGTCTGATATTCTCAAAACGCATAAACAAACTTCTGATAAAGTATTTTTTGCCACTGAACCGGACTACAACCACATAAATACATCGAAAAGACTATAGTTATAAAAAAAAAACGTATTTTGTCAATAAAAAATAAACTAATATTTTTTTTCGAAATTTCCAAAAAGTGGTATCTTTACTTTTGGTCGAAGAATGTTCAGGAATTTTTTCAGATTTTTTGCACTTCACATAAGCGAGATAGAGGGGGGGGGGGGGGACACGTTTCACACCCACTTCAAACTTGCCTACGCTCGCCCTATCAAAGTTATAAAATAAGAATAATATATTTTTGTAATCAGCTCGACGTACCCTTTCATAGGATACCCCTCACGGTGTCGAAAAAAAAAAAAAAATTAACCCTTAACTTTTTTTACCCTAATTTTTCGGAAAATATTTTTTTTAAGTCGCTATATTTTTAAAATATGTGGGTAAGTACAAGACACATACATGACTAATTTCAAAGAGATCGGACGAAAGGTCTAGCCATGAGAGCAGGCGACTGGACGGACGGACAGACACACGTAGGAAAATATAAGGGTCCTTGGTTTTGCCTACGGACCCTAATAAATACCACAATGTCTTAGTAACCACTTGATCAATCTGTTTCCAAGTAATCCACAGTAAGACATCCAGGTAATCCACAGTAAGACATCCAGGTAATCCACAGTAAGACATCCAGGTAATCCACAGTAAGACATCCAGGTAATCCACAGTAAGACATCCAGGTAATCCACAGTAAGACATCCAGGTAATCCACAGTAAGACATTCTCCTGTATATAATCTGGTTTCAAATTTCTCGAATCAACCTTGTTCCTGCCACTTTATATAATGGCCAATTAAAGAACTTGATGGACGTGACCCTTACCTCAGCCACTTGTACCAAGATGATGCTCAGACATTGTAATTCCTTAACCAAGATATGCGAAACAACACGCTCATTAAATTTATTTTTGATTTTGAAGACTCCTAGACTTGTTCAAACTTGAGTAGTCAAGTAATTTTAGACCCAAGGTAAACTTATAAAATATTGTCTCTCCACTCTTCGCAGTAAATTAATTAATTCAGCTTTCAACTGCAAGAGCTATTCATCAGTCTCTGCCTTGATGAAACAAAATACTCCGCCAATTAGTGTGGCACATAGCTTCCTAGCCAATTAGTGTGGCACATAGCTTTCTCGAGTTCTATTTCGTATAGCTACTTTTCTTGGTTTATCCTTGTTACTTTTTTCTTTTAAGCAGTAGAAGATATCTTTAATACTTTTAACAATATGTTAGTAAAAAATAGGGAGCTCCACTAACTCAGCTATCAATAAGTCGAGGCGACTCGAGGTGTGGGTTCGATCCCGGGCCATGATACTCTGAATTTGATCTATGAATCGCGGACGGTGCAGGGCGAGGGACAGTGGAGCATCCAGCGGCTAGATCTGGAGGGGGCACATTCTAAGGTCAGTTTAGATTGGGGGGGGGGGGGGGGGGTGAATTCGTAGTGGTATCAAGAAAAGGGAACAACTTATTCAACAAAGCAACTACTCCCCCCCCCCCTCCCCCACAAACAAAAAAAAATCTTCGCGCCCAAGTAACAAATCACTGTTTTAGAACGTATTCTTTAGAAAATGTTATGCTGATGCTTACTGCAGTACAAAATCTTACTGTAACTCATGGACGTCGCCAGCAGTTAATATTTGAGGGGGGGGGGAGGGGGTGGATCTAGGGTGAGGGTCCGGGGGCCCTCCCCCGGAAAATTTTGAAAATATGACCTCTCAAAACAGCGCTTTTATGCATTTCTGAGGTGAATGCAAAAATATGTATTAGAAAAAAAAATACGGCTTATATTTTTTTCTTTTTACTCTATTGGGTCTGGGCCCGTCTGGGGGGGGGGGGGCACGTGCCCCCTGTGCCCCCCCTGGATACGCCACTGGCGAGGGAGACCCCTATGGAGCACTCTTCCCCCACACTTTGACGCACGCTTATATAGCTTACTAATGACCACACCATACTCGTTTCGGCGGTACAATGTACATATATATGATGTGTGAAGTGGCTGGAACTCTCTACCGCGGGGCGTAAAAAGGGCCTAAGTGATGGCCTAATTGCAAGGTTCGAACAAGTGGTTCGTCCTACCCGCTCTAGTAGGAAGTACTAGATTAATACTACTGCTACTAGTAAAAATATAAACTAGGCATCGCGTGGCTCTATCATTGAAGCGAGCGTATTGCAATAAAATAGTGAATATTGAAATTTGTTAATCATGATGAATGTCATAGTTGAAGATAAGTGGAAGAGGGTAGTAAGGGGTAGAGTGGAAGTACTCGGTACAAAGCTAACTTCATAACAAACCTACACACAAAACGACTATAAGAATCTTAACCACCCGGAATAGCTTTTAAACTAATATTATAAATGTATCACTTCATTACTCAAATACTACTAAATGTATCAAGTTGAAATTTTACATACTTGTTTCAATTGTACTTTAGACGATGTACATGAAGTTTTATTAAGATCGTTACGTTAGAACGTAAGATATCGGTAAAAAGGTTGTTTTCACTATTTTAAACGTTTAGGTCCGCTTTAATAGTTTTAGCGATCTTTATTAATTCATAGCAGTGTTGTTGTTGGTTTTACTAAAAAATGTTATTTGAAAAAAATGTTCGTCTCATCGAGTAGGTGATGATAGAATTTTTTCCCGTCCTGAAATTCCAATTTTAAATTTGAAGCTCACGTTTACGCGAGTATTGCGCGCGAACTCTTGGACGGATCACGCTGTCCAACGAACTTAGCCTGAGTATTAGTAAGAAGATCATGTATACCAAATTTCAACTAAATCGGTCAACTTTTACTCAAGTTATCGTCACACGCGTAAACGTTACTGACAGACAGACAGACAGACAGACAGACAGGCAAGATGCATATTTCGTTGAATGTAAGAAGCTCGCTTACGCTCGCTTCAATAATTTTTTTATATCGCGTGCATTATTCATTCAGAAGTTTTGTGTGTTATAAACGTATGTTTTGTATTTTGTTGTTATAGATTCAGTTTGCTATTCACTTATTGTTATTATTCTCAAGTTTCTTATTTGATTTCTTTATGAACATTAATTTTAGTTAATACATATGTTATTATCTTATTAATATAACATAGTAATTAACTATGTTATATTAATAAAGATGGTATTTTAGCAGTTTCGTTTTTCTGCCACCCGTAGATAAAATATTGTATGCAACAAGGCAGCAAAGGAAACATTTCTGCCTCGTTTATTTATTGCCAAATAGGTAAATTAACCTATTAGTTAATTATCATAGCCCGTCCTCGCCTTCGGCTCGGAGGCTAATCAGTAAAATTCCATTTTGCTGCCTAGTTACATAAATAGACTGTTAATTGGTGTGACACATAGCTTCCTCGCATCCTATCACGAACTTTATTGATTTTATGCTTTAACAAGCCATTATTGTTTAATTTGTTTAATTGTTTCCCCCGTTTTTTTAATCTGTCAAAATTGTTTTGATTTTTTACTTGAATTTAAGTATCAAAAAGGTAAAAGTGAAATAGTGCAGACAGTTCAAAATAATCTGGGGCTAGCTGCGGGTTACTTTCGATAAACTATAAAAGTTTCATACAAATCAGATAAGTACTTTTGAAGCTATAGGTGTAAAATAATGTATGTTTGTGCGCATGTGGAAGAGAAACAAATAGGCGTAGAAGGTTAAAACTTATATGAGACGAACAATGGGCTACTCTTGACCTAGCACCCAAATTCCATTAAAATTGGACGTATAGTTTTTAAGATATATATTGGTTCGCAAAAATTGAATGACAGACCAACCGACAGACAGACACGGAACCAAAAATGTTCCCTGATGTGTAAAACAGATTTCTGTCTTGAAATCGGAGACCTAAAAATGATTCATTCTTCCGAACGATCGCATAATATCTTCCGTTACCTTCGGAAAGCACGGAAGCAAAAGTGTTAAATTTCAGGAATCTATTAAGAATTGTCTAAAACGGATTTCCATCAGGAAAATTTGCAAAAATTTTAAAGCCATTGCAATAGCTTAATTTTCTTCAACAATTCGCTAAAAGAAAAGGAAATGATATCAACTTATCATAATAGAATAGGAAGTCACCAATTAGAACACTTGTTAAACAAGGCTATTGAAAGGTAGCTCTCATCCTTTGTCTTGCTTCAATAGAGAATTAGTAATTCTAAAGCCATCGAAAACTACCCTCAGCTCTCCAGAACTAGGCTAATCTACGTTAAACGGTTTCTAACAAAATCCTTTTAAGTTTTACCCACTCAAAATCAATATTTTATAAGGCAAACCACCGTATGGTTGGTATACTCAAGAAGGAAGTGGAGTGGTAAGCCAAAACACTACACTTCTCTCTTTATATAAGGCTATTACCTGGTAATTACTAATAATCACCTCTGGTCAAATTTATTTAGAGGTTACGATTATTTATATTTGTTTTTCGTTTCTTTGATCCTAACCTGTGTTAATTATACCGAGAATTTGTCCACGTATGATGATAAACCAACAATATAATGATATTTACATTAGAGATTTTTTTTTTATTACGAGTAAAAGGTAATTTGTTCGTAAAATTCAAACCCTGGTATCCCTTATCAAAATTTAACAAAAATTAAACCCCAAATTTGAATAAAACTTCAAACAAAATTAATTATGGAAAAAAAAAATATTGAAATCGTTACACAATTTGGACACTATTAAAAAATTAGAGAGAGAGAAAAAGAGAGAGAGAGAGAGAGAGTTAGAGAAAGAGAGAGAGAGAGAGAGGGAGAGAGAGAGAGTGAGAGAGGGAGAGAGAGAGAGAAGGAGTTGGAGAAAGAGAGAGAGAGAGGGAGTGGGAGAGAGGGAGAGGGTGAGAGAGAGGGAGAGGGAGAGAGAGAGGGAGAGGGAGAGAGAGAGGGATGGGGGAAGGAGGGGGGAGGGAGACTGGGATAGAGGGGGAGAGAGAGCGAAAGTGAGAGAGGGAGAGAGAGGGGGAGATAGAGAGAAGGAGAGGGGGGTCAGAGAGAGAGAGAGGGTGTGAAAGAGGGAGAGAGAGAAGGGGAGATAGAGAGAAGGATAGGGGGTAGAGAGAGAGACAGCGTGTATTAAATTCAATAATTAAAATAAATAATTTAATGTTTATACTTCTTAAACATATTATTTTATCGTAGACCAATTTTAATTAATAAAGTTTGATCAAACCCTCTGATTTATTTTGTTTCTTTAAGAGGATCTAATTTCACTTGTAAAATAAAAAATGAAGTTTATTTACTTAAAAACAATCAGCTCCAAAAAATAAAATTGTTTACGCACTTTTTCTTATAGAAAGAAAAGCCTTACAAATTTTAAATGAGTTTTATTTCTACTTTGTTTATTAATTTTACACCTAACTAAAACCTTTAAAGTTTAACAAAATACTGACGGTTCCATCACTATATTTTAGATAAATGTAAACGTCGTAAACGACGTGGCGCAAATTCAACGGACACACGGACAAAAAGATCAAGACTATACTTGAGTGAATCTTATCTACTAATAATCTTTATCAACTTCTAGTCGAAAGGTCATTAAAAATAAATTGGTCAAGTGTGCTAGTCAGAACACAGCGAGGGTCCGTAGGCAACACAGTATTGTTTAAGTAGTACCTATTGATGGTGGTGTTATTACGTACTCAACTGTTAAAGTAACCTTTGCATGGCGTTTAGGGTAATCCAAGAAACACCACGTGGAATCAAACGTTGAATAATACAGTAGAGAGTAGAGTATAATGTAAGAGAATCACTTTGCTGCTCTCTTTGCTTAGGTGTCAACGAATGCGAAACAAACATTGCACACACTTTCCAAATCTTGCACTGAGCCTACAGCAATAGCGATTTTTTATGCTTGTTCGTCAGATAGCGTGAAGCAACGCTCACACACGGTTTACACATCGCTTCAGCTGGTCACAGGTCTACCGGCACTAAGATTGTCATCTAAGGCCTGGCGCTGACTGGAGACTTTTTGCCCTCAGACAGTTTTGTCGCTTCCTCAAGGGCTTATATGAGTGCGCACACTGGAGGCAAAGAAAGGTGCAAGACAAAAGCGTGTCCCAGCCTAAAAGATATCCCGATATAATACATTTCTATCCGCAGAATATTATAAAAAATTACAGCTATTTCATCGAGATTCATTTCGCTGGGTACAAGATACGCAACTATCTTGCCTCCACTGAGCAAGGCTGTATCAACACAAGTGTGACGAGTCAGAAACAACCAAGTCAGTTCGCTTTCAGTCTGCAGACTGTTTTGTCTCCATTGTGTGTGCACCTGGCTTAAAGACTCACGACCATTCTTAAAATTCCAAAAGCATTCGAACACTTTGCTTGGTTTAAGGCAAATCCAGTCCATACCATTTTTTTCTCTCTTCTTTATTCTCTCTATTCTTTATTCTCGTTTCTGTCGCTGTTTTACTGCATTTAAAACAAAATTTATTGCAACACGTTGCTCCATTTTGTAAACAACGACAGCACATGACAGCACAGATGACAAGGCAAGCTGTCATCTACTGCTACAAAGCATAATGTTAGCAGTAGAGAAAGCTTCATTCTACATAGGTCTATAGTTTCCCAAGAGATAGCAACACTTATTTCGTCCACCCAGCTAGCAATGAGTCGAGGTTACTCGAGGTCATGGGTTCAATCCCGCGCCATAATACTCTGAATTTCATCTATGAATCGCGGTCGGAACAGGACGAAGGACACCCCCTGAGGGGTTCTCTTCCCCCACGCTTTTATGTTTTGGGTTCAATCCGTGTCATGATGATGTGATTTGTATCAATGAATCGAGGACGGAGCAGGGTGATGGACCTCCCCTAAGGGGTTCTATTCCCCCACGCCTTGACACACACTTAAATAGCTCACTAATAATCACACCATACTCGCTTCGGCAGTACAATGTACAGATGTATGCTGTGTAAAGTAGCTGGAACTCTCCACCACGGGGCTAGTAAAATGGGTCTACTATAAGGCCTAATTGCTAGGTTCGAACAAGTGGTTCGTCCTACCCGTCTAGTAGGAAGTATTAGTTAACCCTTAAATGCTAATGGTAGTCGAATCGACGAGCACAGTTTGAACCTTAACCTTTTACGCTCGTTTGCGATGATGATGGGTACCCCATCCTTCTGCAATGTTTGCACTGGTTAGTAACACACCTGCTAGTGTAGCGGTAGTAGTCCTTTTGAGCATACACTCGTTTTCTGGCAAATTCCCGTCAAAACTACTTCGTCGATTCGACTAACGTTTAGTAATATACGAAGGGAATTAATTGGTCGTTGAATAAGCCTATAGCCTGGGAAAATGGGCCTGGGGTAAAGGGCAATAGGCCTAGGGGTAAGAGGCAATAGGCCTAGGGGTAAGAGGCAATGGGCCTAGGGTAATCGGCCTTGGGCCAGAGACCAATGGCCGATAATCTGGGGCCTGGAGCACTTAGCAAAGTGTCTAGGGCATGGAACCTGGTGCATTAATGTTCACTCAATTTCAGATTCTTCTGATGTTCCTACTAAGTTATTTCTCATCAAAAGTTTTTATATCTCACTAAAAGATTTAATAATGAGTTCTTAATAGTTTTCTCTTTATAAAAGTTTAGTTTTAACCCAAAAAATTTATTTTCTGCATATGTTAGTCGAATCGACGAAGGTTTAGTAATACCAGCCATCCAATTACCAATAGCATTTAAGGGTTAACTACTACTACTGCTGTTTCACGTTCAAAAATTTCGCACTGTGCGTATCTATATTATATAATATATAAAGGATGTAAGAGGTAGGTTCTAGTCTAGAGGAAGATGTAAATATTTGTTTATAAGGAGGTTGAAGGTTATGAGAGGTTAGAGAGTTTGGTGAAGTCATAGGGACTGGAATGGGATGTACCGTGGTCTCCAGCTGAATGAGGCAGTGCCAAGGGGGAATCTATGACGTCACTACTGACATCATTGATTCTCCACCTTCTTTTTATCTTCCACCTCTACTACTTTCATCTTTTCTTTCTTATAAATTTCCAATTACTTTCTTTACTCGTAAGTTATACCTTTTATACCTCTTAACACCTCTTTTAACAAGGTAACGTCTTACGAATCAAGTACACTATGCGCTTCCCACAAAGAAAACTGATTAAAGCAGGAGTAATGTCAAACACATCACTTAAATTAAGTCAAGTTAAATTAACTTAATTAAAATTAAGTTTCAATTGGATCTCCAAACAGTAAAAGAAAAAAAAAATTAAACTTATCTTTTTTTGACCTCTTCATAATATGAAGAGAAAGTATTGTGATAGCACGAAAATTCTATTTAAATTTTGATAGATTAACCATTCTGAGGTCCCCCGAGTCCAAAAAAGTGTTTCTTTTTTTTTTTCAAAAATATCTGTCTGTCCCCTCTCAGTAATGTACAATAACTGTCAGTACTGTATTGTGTGAAGTACAACTGTCAATACTGTATTGTGTGAACAATAACGGTTAGAACTGTGTGACTCGACATTACGTATACTGTATTGTGTGAACAATAATAGCAGTCAGTACTGTATTGTGTGAAGAACAACTGTCAGTACTGTATTGTGTGAACAATAAAGGTTAGAAGTGTATAACTCGACATTACGTATTTTGACGTATTTTTCTCTCGGCTTCTTGAAGGTTTCAATCTAGAACTCGTCGACTGAACCGCTTTGCAACTCTAGATTTATTCGTTTCATCTCTATTTTGTACTCTTTGATTCCAGGTCATTTATTTCCTGGTGCATTCGCTCCGATAGCTCCTAATTGAATGCCAGTTCGATCCAATAAATAACCATCGAAGCAGAGGCAAGTCGTTTCACACAGCATCTAGAAATCTCTTTTAGAATCCCTTTATCTCATTTAGAAACAAATGAAAATAAAGATAGTTAAAAGTCAAAAAAAAAAATAAAAATAAAAATAAAATATAAAAAAAATGATAGAAATGCGCAATATTCACATTTATTTTATCTTCTCACTACATTAAATACATAATAATACGGAATGATTGAAAGAAAATGAAAATTATAGAAACATAAAGAAAAAAATATATTCAATTCAACAGTGTTTCAAGATAATAAATTTTAACTTTTTATTACCAGCATTACCAGATAAGTCAAAGAAAAAAAATTCAAACATTACTTCGTTTCTAATCCCTACAAAATAGTAAAACTTAATTTAATAAAATTAAAGATGTATTGTTAGACTGAAAACAACATGCAGAGTTCTGAGTTCACTTCTAGAAATCTCCACTCTTATTCGATTTGGAATCAAGAGGTGTATTGTTAGAATGAAAACAACATGAAGAGTTCCAAGTTCAATTCTAGAAATCTTCTTTCTTATTCGATTTGAAATCAAGAGGTGTATTGTTAGAATGAAAACAACATGAAGAGTTCCGAGTTCAATTCTAGAAATCTCTTTTCTTATTCGATTAGTGTCCACTATGTCCTTATTTTCAACGTCGGTAAGCATTCTCGTATCGACCCAAACCGTATTCAACTAAACTGCGTCTTTTAGTTCACTTTCTTCTTCTCCTTTCTTGTTCTTTTCTTAAACGAAAAAATATATAATTGGACGCGACACATAGAAAGTTTTTTTTTCTTCACACATTCCTTGCTACCTTTTCTTCCTTCCTTTTTTTTAAAGGGAAGTAAAATGCGATAAAGATCTCGTGACAAGGTAACCTTACAATAGAAAAAAGGTCGGTGAAGAGAAGAAAAAAAAAGAAACTCAGGAATGAAGCATAAAAGAAACTAACCTTAAAAAGAGCTGAGATAGTAGGACCACTTGAAACTTCTTCTAAAAACTACATTTAAAAAAAAAAAGTTGAAATAGACTTTATGAAAATTCAAAGATTTTCTCCTAAAAAATACGAGAGAGAGAAGTGAGGTAGAAATTAGAATAGAGTTTAAATCGAAAGAAGATGTAAAAATTTAAAAATCTTTATCTTTTTCCACCTTTACTGATAAGATGCGGTGAAGAATTTAAATCGAAAAAAAGGATTGAAACGTAGGTGTCAGGTAAGTTATTGATTTTGTTTCCGAGCTTACCGAAGGCAACGGAAGCTATGTGATCGTTCTGAAAAACTAACATTTTCTGTTGTCTTCGATTTAATAAATATAAAGGCAGAAATCCGTTTTTGACATCAGAGAACATTTTTAATTCCGTGTCGTCTGTCTGTCGCTCATAATTTGCGAACCCACGTATATCTTAACAACTAATCGTCAGATTTAAAAGAAAAAATGTGGTCAGTAGGTAATTAGACCATTTTTGGTCCCATATGAGTTACAACCTTTTGCGCCCTTTTCTCTTCCACATACGCACATTGTGACCTCCCTAGGGATCGAACCTACTTTATATACCTTTTTGTTTATATTGCTTCTGACCGTACAGAAGGTAACGGAAGCAATGAAATCTTTTGTTTTAAAGAACAAATAGTACATTACGCGTCGAGTGTGGAAAGTAGCATTTTGCATGCGAGTGTGGAGTTTGCACCCGAGCGATAGCTCGGCAGAGGGTAGTAAAACCAATGCAAAATGCCGTTTTCCCACGAGTTGCGTACCGTACTTTATCTACGATTGTTAGATTTAAATAATAAATACAGAAAAAATAAACTTGCTGTATGTAAGTTCGTATCTCTTCTCTTGATAAAGATGGCATTAATCTTGAGTTGTATTTTTTGCCGAATTAATTATTTCTGGAGGAGTATTATTCTCTACATTTTCGTCAAAGCCACTTGATTCATTTATTGTTTTTCACTAAAAACTCGATATAAACAGTTACTTTAATAAAAGAATAGCAAATTAGTCTTGTTAAATGTAAACAAACTCGCTAATCGTGCGTAAAGCTGAAGAATTCCTCTTCTTTACCGCGCTAGCTTTACCACTCTAGCGCGGTAAAGAAGAGGAATTCTTCAGAACCATGAGACGCGCATGCGCAATGAATACAAGTACGTAAATAATCACTTTCTACGCATCTAAACAGAGATATAATGTTTATATTTCGTATCAATCGTAGATAATAGTTATTTATGTAACTAGGCAGCAAAATGGAATTTTGCTGACAAGTTTTTAAGTTTTAGTTCCGAGCCAAAGGCGAGGATAGGCTAAACAAATTTACTGCAGAGGCGAAGCCGAGGCAGGAAATTTACTATTTTACTGACGAGGCGAAGCCAAGTCAGGAAAATGCTAATTACCTGCTGAGGTGTAACCGAAGCAGGTGATCTTTAAACGAGTCAGGAATGTTTCCTTTGCTGCATAGTTGCATACAATATTTTATCTATTAACGGCAGAAAAATTACACTAATTATTATATTCCCTTTTTAATATATATAATAGATTTAAAGAAATTAAATTTGTTAAAAAACGAAAGTTTGAGTCATCAAGAAATGAAAACAAAGGCAAAACAATTCAGGGTTGCCACCTTTTTTTATTAACAATTGTTTTTTATCTCAATTTTTAGTGATTTTTTTTAAAAAATAATCATTGTAAAATAGTAAAATTTGTTTGTCACTATAATTATTTAAGTTATTTTCAAAAAAGATATAACTATTTAGCAGAATATTACGCTTAAATATATAAAAATAAACAATGTGGTAGTGTTTATAACCCGCGATGAAGTATGAAGTAACCTTTTTTTAGTAAAATTTTCTTACAATGTGACAGCCTGTTTGTTATTTTGCTGACACTTTGAACTTTTGCTGACACTTTGATATTTTGCTGACACTTTATTCAAAAGAATCAAGAAAAATGACATTTTGCAGACTGAAAACTGATCTGTATATCGACTCTATCGTGGCTAAAGCTTTTAAGCGCCTAGGTCTTATCCGTAAAATCAGTTTTCATCTTTCTCTTAAGTGTTTCCATAGCCTATATATTTCTCTTGTCAGACCTCTCCTGGAATACGCTGTACCGGTCTGGAACAATCTTGCTTTGATCCGTTCGGATCAAATTGAGAAAGTCCAGCGGCTTTTCGTGCGAGTTTGCTACCTCAGGTACCATTACAATAGGATATACTACTCTTATGAGTATTTATCTGAGCGGCTGGAGCTCTCACCTTTACGTTTGAGGAGGACAGCCTATGAGATTCTCTACCTCTCCAAGTCGCTTTGTGGCGATCTTTGCTGTGGTGAAGTAACTAATCAAGTTGTTGTTCTACCTGTGGGACGTCGGGCTAGTAGATTTGCTTATACTAGGGAGATTTCGGACATGTGTCCCCTCGTTCGCTGTGTTTGTAGCATTAATTCTATTTGCCCTCGACTCAATAATGTCTCTCTATCCGAATTAACCAATTTAAGATCCATTTTACCTCTAATTTCCTAATTTTTTTCCTAATGTCAGTGTTATGATCTGGTTTTAGCTTCTATTGAGCACTTATCTAGTGGCTGCTTGCAGCTGAATAAGGCTCATTAAAAAAATTAAAAAAAAAAAAAAAAAAAAAAAAAAAAAAAAAAAAAAAAAAACAGTACAACAATGCTTAATTTTGCTGCCGTGAGTAGATAAAATATTTTATGTCTCCGATTTCCAAAATTCCAAGACAGGAATCTGTTTCAGAGATCAGGGAATATTTTTGGTGCGGTTTCTGCCGGTCTGTCAGTCTCAGTTTGTCAGCCTGTCGATCTGTAGGTCTGCCGGTGTGTCGGTCTTGACAAAAACAACGAAAATCTTGATTAAATGTGTTTTACCAGAAAGTGGGGATTCAAAATTGACAGGTAAGCAATGAACGGTGAGTGTTGAAGTTCATTAACCTTAAGTATGTCATACTTAAGGTTGAACAATGAACTTTAACAGGTCTGTCTGTCGCTCAAATTTTTGCGAACATATCTTAAAAATTACACGTCCGATTTTAATGAAATTTGGATGGTAGGTTATAATTAGTCCATTGTTGGTCCCATATCCTTTCAAACCTTCTGCGCCCTTTCTCTCCCACAATCATACATATAGTTGAAGCTTTATCTTCAAAATCTGTTTTTTATGTAATTTGGATAGTTTGTCGAAAGCAGCCCGCCGATAGTCCCGGATTAGGAAGATGTGACCTAAAGATGATACTAACCGCGTATTTTTTCCAAATCGCATTAAAAAAATATTCAACTTTATAATTGCTTCCGAGCTTACCGAAGGTAACGGAAGCATTGTGTTCACTTTTGAGAACGAATAACTTTTATGCCTCCGATTTCAAAAATTCCAAGACAGAAATCCGTTTCAGACATCAGGGGACATTTTTGGTCTCGTGTCTGTCTGTCTGTCTGTCTGTCGGTCTGTGTGTCCACGGATTATGAAACGTGCGACGATAACTTGAGTAAATGTAAACCGATTTTGATGAAATTTGGTAGACATGTTCATTTTACCAATGCCCAGGACGAGTTCGTTGGACAACGTTATCCGTCAAAGCGTTCACGAGCAACGCTCGCGTAAACGTGAACTTTAAATTTAAAATTGGAATTGTAGGTCGGGGAAAAAATCTAACTTCATCTATTCAATGAGACAAACATTTTTTTCCAAATACATTTTTTTAGTAAAACCACCAGTGATACCGCTATGAAGTGTTAAAGATCGCTAAAACTATTAATAGTTTTTACAAAATAACCAATATAACAATAAAGTAATATAACAATAATTGTTATAGTACATGATAGGATGCGAGGAAGCTATGTGCCACACTAATTGGCGGTATATTTTTCAGTTTTGATTGAAAACAATACTATTTCTTTAGGTAATGAAAAGTAAACACAGAATTTCATAGTCGTTGTTTACGCGACTCGAGACCTAATTTAACACAGAAGCGCATGGTAACACGTCCTCAAATTATAAACTTACATTGAGCTATTGAACTAATGCAATAAGCTCAAACTTAGTTACCCCAAGGCCACACCATATAAACGCAACTATTTGAAAGTATATCCAAAGATTTGTAAGCGTCAAAGAAAAGAATGGCTTCGAATTTGTTATTTTATTTTAATCTCCAACGTTTAAAGTAACTTCGGATATTATCTAGGGACTTATTTAAACTTCCCACTACAGTGTCAGTTCTTCAAGATGGAGTATATAGTTCAACATCGTCAGCGAATAATGCCAGGTTCTCTTTTTTAAGTATATCTATAACTTCGTGCTTTCCAAATTAGCTATTAGTCCTAATTAATATTTAGGCCTTACATTTCTTGAACAATTTACTTAAAAATACAAGAGGTAACACGTTAGGATCTCACAACGTAAACACTTTATGTTTTACTTTACTTGAAAATACAAGAGAGAACACGCTAGGATCTCACAACGTAAACACTTTACGTTTTACTTTACTTGAAAGTACAAGAGAAAGCACGCTAGGATCTCACAACGTAAACACTTTACGTTTTACTTTACTTGAAAATACAAGAGAAAGCACGCTAGGATCTCACAACGTAAACACTTTACGTTTTACTTTACTTGAAAGTACAAGAGAAAGCACGCTAGGATCTCACAACGTAAACACTTTACGTTTTACTTTACTTGAAAATACAAGAGAAAGCACGCTAGGATCTCACAACGTAAACACTTTACGTTTTACTTTACTTGAAAGTACAAGAGAAAGCACGCTAGGATCTCACAACGTAAACACTTTACGTTTTACTTTACTTGAAAATACAAGAGAAAGCACGCTAGGATCTCACAACGTAAACACTTTACGTTTTACTTTACTTGAAAGTACAAGAGAAAGCACGCTAGGATCTCACAACGTAAACACTTTACGTTTTACTTTACTTGAAAATACAAGAGAAAGCACGCTAGGATCTCACAACGTAAACACTTTACGTTTTACTTTAATTGAAAATACAAGAGAAAGCACGCTAGGATCTCACAACGTAAACACTTTACGTTTTACTTTACTTGAAAATACAAGAGAAAACACGTTAGGATCTCACAACTTAAAGACTTAACGTTATACTTTACTTGAAAATACAAGAGAAAACACGCTAGGATCTCACAACGTAAACACTTTACGTTTTACTTTACTTGAAAATACAAGAGAAAACACGTTAGGATCTCACAACTTAAAGACTTAACGTTTTACTTTACTTGAAAATACAAGAGAAAGCACGCTAGGATCTCACAACGTAAACACTTTACGTTTTACTTTACTTGAAAATACAAGAGAAAGCACGCTAGGATCTCACAACGTAAACACTTTACGTTTTACTTTAATTGAAAATACAAGAGAAAGCACGCTAGGATCTCACAACGTAAACACTTTACGTTTTACTTTAATTGAAAATACAAGAGAAAGCACGCTAGGATCTCACAACGTAAACACTTTACGTTTTACTTTACTTGAAAATACAAGAGAAAACACGTTAGGATCTCACAACTTAAAGACTTAACGTTTTACTTTACTTGAAAATACAAGAGAAAACACGCTAGGATCTCACAACGTAAACACTTTACGTTTTACTTTACTTGAAAATACAAGAGAAAACACGTTAGGATCTCACAACTTAAAGACTTAACGTTTTACTTTACTTGAAAATACAAGAGAAAGCACGCTAGGATCTCACAACGTAAACACTTTACGTTTTACTTTACTTGAAAATACAAGAGAAAACACGTTAGGATCTCACAACTTAAAGACTTAACGTTTTACTTTACTTGAAAATACAAGAGAAAACACGCTAGGATCTCACAACGTAAACACTTTACGTTTTACTTTACTTGAAAATACAAGAGAAAACACGCTAGGATCTCACAAATCGTACAACGTAATCACTTTACTTTAAAGTACCTATTTTCTTTGAAGTTCATCCTTCGGAAAACGTAAACCTGGATCAAATTAGTATAAAAAAAAGAAGTGGGGGCAGACTAAGAAAAACAGTACATTTTACGGATCCTCTGTTTAAAGTACATTTCCATTTATTGTAACACCATAAAATTTCCTCACCACTAAAAAAATATATTTAACCATTATTGAACTTAAAAAATATATCTTCCATTTAATTTTTTGTATCATTCTTATCGCTTCATGTTTATCTTTTAAACTTTTTATTTATATTTAACAAGAGATATAAAAGAAAAAAAACGAAAAGAAAATTAAGTTGAGTGATATTTCCTTTTTTCCTTCATCTTAAGTTTATTTATTTTGTTTCTTTCTTTTATATCTCCTAATATAATTTTTTTTTTCTTTCATATTTTATACTTCTATCATTTTTTTCCCTTTCTTTTCATTTAAGACGGTATCAAACTTAGTTGAACTCTATCAATATAAAATGACTTGGGTTCCTGGTTTAATGTTTAAGAGGCATTTTTTTGTTGTTTTTTTTTTTGTTTCAATGGACTACTTTATATCAATCGATGAAACAGTAATAAATATTTTAGTCTTCGAATATACGAAAAACAATATCAAAACTATAAAAATATTATATAATAATAATGTGACTGTGGATATATATATATATATATATATATATATATATATATATATATATATATATATATATATATATATATATATATATATATTTATATATATATATACTTGTATAATACGGAAGCCCTCACTTTTGCCAATTCTTCCATTTTCCGACTAGGTTCAAATGTGATGTGGTCACTTATAGTCCAGGATATCAGGATATAGCGTCAAACAACTGACTAACATCAAGGATAGAATTTTGTTTAAAAGTTAAAAAGTTTAATCTATTAAAACGTGTCCACACAGCCGAACCGAACAGAGGAAACGAGCCGAGTATTGGTCTCTGCGCATGCCCCGTCTAAAGCCTGCTCATCTCAGACTGGGCATGCGCAGAGACCAATGCTCGGCTCGTTTCTTCTTTTCGGTTCGGAAGTCTGGACGAGGCTTTACAGTTTGTGCGTTACGGGTTGCGACTTTTGAAAGTGCGGGAAAATCGAACAATTGGGATGGTGGAACCAATGATAGTAGTAGTAGTAGTAGTAGCAGTAAGGGGCGGCGAGGCCTAGCCTAGCAATCAGACCACTTTTGGATCCTTTTAGCCAACCCCAGGTGTTCCCATATCCATCAAACCACCACCACCTCACTCTCAAACCTCTTTGTTTGGATTATGAAGGAGAGGATGTCTTGCCACTTCAGTGTATCAAGTTCCTCTACCCCAATTCCTCCCTTGTCTAAGATATGAGAGCGCAATCTCCCATATCCTTCACACTCTTCCAGGTAATGGTAATGGCGAATTCCCGTTTGAGAGGGCTCAAGTGACAGGAAGACAAAACACGCTGGTTGCATAATAATGAGAACGATATACTAATGATATTTAAAGCCGACGCATAGGTATACCTTGGGAGAGGAGTTGATGATAGCTGACAGTTTTCAAGCAGCTCAGGGCCCTGGAGCTTGGTCTTGGATGGTGGAGTCTTGAGGTTATGTTCTGTGTGGAACCGTTTGGATGTTAAAGCAAGACTGAACTGTTTACTGGCGCAAAACACAGTTTATACACACGGTTGCTATGGTCACGCACAGTAAAGTGTATAGTTACAAAACATATGATTATACGGAACAATGTATGTTATTGAACACATGATAAATATCTCAACACACATTATAAATGACTTATAAATACTCGGCGGGAAATGCGCGGAAATTCAAAATATCCTTTAATATACCATTCTCATTATAAGGATTATCCAGGTAAGCTGTTTCCTCTTCCTCTCCACACACTGGACATAATATGGGGTCCTCTAAAACCTTTAGTAATGCCAGATGTCTACTGAGCCTTCAGTTTCCAGTTAGCACTCCAACCAGGTTTCTCAGGTTAGTCCTGATCAGTCCTAACAGCCAATGATAGTCAGTATTTTGAATTCTAGAAGGTTGAGCCAACTAGGCAAACAAAAATGCCACTGGCTCCACCCCTCCCACAGACCTAGTGGCTTCATTTTTTTCCCCTCATTTAGGTTAGCGAATTTAAGTGTAAATAGACGCAATTCGTACCGCACAAACTGAAGTGCTTTTTAAGAATATTTGGTCGGCTAAGTTTGTCTCCGGAACATATTTACATTACTTGACAGTAAGCATTTAAAAAGAAATAAACGGGTGGAGAGCGGCCATGTCCCATACCCATTATGGACAATGTGATTTTCGTGATCCTGAGTGAAAAATTAGTTAATAGGCCAAAAATCTAGTTGATGTTAGTTTGTCCCTTGATAGGTTAGTTATTCAAATATTATTCCGAATCAAAGTGGTTCTCTATCAAGTGACAAACTAACATAAACTTGATTTCTGGTCTACTGGCCGAAGACGAACTTAGCTGACCACATATTCTTAAAAAGCATTAATACATTAACTAGTACACAAAATGCTATAATTTGATGTTAGTCAGACACATTTTTTCTCGCTCTCTCCTGGATTCTTAGTATGAATGAAGTAATAGGAAAAATAGAAGGTTATAGGATTTTATAGCTTCGTAAATGTTAATAAGAGACGCGTTGGTTTGTGTCTAAAATATTTATTATTTTAATCCACAGGACAATTGCACCTAAATTACAACAATTTGTATGAGAGAAACATGCAAACTATTCTATTCTTATCGGGGGGGGGGGGGGGGGGGCTTTTACGCCCGAAGACGCAGACTACTTAGGTGGGCCCATTGAACAAACCCGGGTTAGGAACCAACTCTTCACATTAGAGTGAAGTGTCGGTCGTTAACCATGACTCTCATTCGATATTTCTCGAACTGAGAGTATAGACCATGGTTTCCAGGCCGAAACCTGGTGGCGCTACTCTTTCCAGCAGCTACCCATTTATTTAAACAATGCTGGGTGAACATTGAGCGGGGGGCCAGGTCCGGGAATTGAACCCAGAGCTCAAGGTCAAGTGGACACCCCTGTCCTACTGACCACGCCCGATGCTGCTTTACTTGCTTGATCGAAAGGCAAGCACTCTCTACTCCGGGCTACCCAGGCCCCTATGCAAACTATTAAAAAATATTCTGCAAATTAGAGTGGCACATAGCTTCCCCGCGTTCTATATTATTGGACGAATGGTCCCATGTGGGAATTAAACCTGTGGTTGAAAGTTTCGTTTCCTCTGAAGTCACACGTATTTTTATTCAATATTAAATGTGGGCAGAAGGTTGAGAAAAAATAATATTGAACCAACAATAGGCTAATTATGACCTATGCCATCTAAATTTCATTTAAATCAGATGAGTGTGGTTTTTACAATGGTGATTCTTAAAAATTTTAAACGAAAGACCAAAAAATGATTCTTGATGTCTGAAACGGATTTCTGTCAAAGGTATTTTTAAAATTCGTAGACATGAAAAAAAGAAAATAATAATAATTCTTCAGAATAATGAGAATGCATGTGATACCTTCGGTAAGTTCGGAAGCAAAAACATTGGTTGTCCCGCGAGAATTAAGTCATCGAGAAAATTAAGGTGGCAGGCTGAAAATATGAAGTGAATGGAAATAGAAAATGTCCTGTTAGCGGATAAGTAAAAAGGAATACGGAATATGGATTTTTTTATTTAGAAGAAAATGTTAAGAAAAGAAAAAGACCAGTCATGCACCATGACTTAATGAGCGAATTTTCAAAGAAATCCGCGTATTATTGGCTTATGATATTATAGGAAAATTTTGGTTGAGAATTTTGATGGGTGAAAAAAACAAAAAATAGTACATAGGTGTGCGGGGTACAAAAGTCAAAAAAAGTGTATACCCTTCAAGATGCTTGTCGTTGGAAAGATATTTAAGAGTACAGTAATTGTTGTTATGTACATATTATCATGTAAATGGGGGGTAAAATGGAAAAAACACTTTTTTATTCTATTTTGGACCCTAAATTGTCAAAATTTGACCCCTAAATGAACTCTAAAAATTCTGGCCAACGAACTCATCCTTTCTTTTGATATTATTGACATTTTAAAATTTGTTTGGATTTTTTAAGTACATCCTAGGGTAAGATATAGTCTGGAGTGACACATACATATATACATAAACATACATACATACAAAAAAGTGTTACATTTCAGGAATCGATCAAAAATGGTCTAAAAAGGATTTCCATAGATAAAATTTTCAAAAATTCGCATTACAAACATTTTGAAGCCATTAAAATAGCTTAATTTTCTTCGAAAATTTGCTAAAATGAATAGTAAATAAGTTTTTATCTCCAATAGGGACGAAAAGTAACTTTCCAGGGCTAGTTTAATGGTAATAATGTTGGTCATTTCCTCCCCGTTCTTAAAAACGGGGAAATAATGTGAAAACAGGGAAATAATGTAAAAACGGGATTATAATCCACGTTCGCCAACCTAATTATTTTGTAAATAGTAGAGAATGAATGGCAAATATAGTTAATTGATTGAAATCAGGTTGGCAACACTGCTTTAAAACTCCCAGCTGATTGCGAGTCATTCTACGACGCTTTGTTTACTTTTGTTTAGCTTTCGTTGAATTTTTTTTTTTTTAATACTTTAAAAGTGATTATTAATTGTTTTAAATAATTTATATTGTTTTATTTTTGTATTTAATTCGTTTAATAAAGAAATACAAATGTTTTCTTTATAGATTAACTCTTACACAGCGCTTTTTCTGGAGATAAAATTTTGTATGTACCTCGAGAATAATGCATTATTATTCCCTTGTTATAATTATCTCCCTCGGCTACGCCTAGGGAGCTAATTGACATTAATCCCTCGGCTTCGCCTCGGGAATTAAGATACCTAATACCCTCGGCTTCACCTCGGGATTTAGTTGCCTTGATTCCTATCGCCTTTGCCTCAGGAATCAACTCAGTCACGCGGGAAATAATATCTTACATTATTCCCTAGGTGCATAAATAACTATTTTTTGCTTTTTTTCGTTTTATTTGTGTATTACACCTACAATAATACATTGTTATAAGTAATAATGATGTTCTTGATTTAAATGGCATGGTAATCGTGATGTGAGAAACTGTCCAGTGACAGCACTCACAATTAATAACATGAGTACAATATTTTATCTAAATTTTAATTTAATAAATCTCGTGGCCACTGCCTTTTCAGTCGTCGGGGAGGATTTCCGGGAATGGAATTAGAGGAGAGGTTTTGGACTAAAGGATTAGGGTGATGGGATACAGAATCGTGAAAGGATTGATACCTGGAGGTGGCTAGGTCAGAAACAAAGGGTACATTTAGGTCGTTATAAAGGATGAGATTGGAGACAAAAAAGGGAGCATTAGTTATTTTTCTGAGGATTTTAGACTGAGGGGAGGGTAAATAAGGGGTAAATACTGAGGGGGGGGGGAGGGGTAAATAAGGGTATAGTACAATTGAAAAATAAATAATAAATTATTTTATAAAAAAAAAAATTGAATTGAATAAATTCAATTTTCTTTTATTTAGTTTGTTAAAAAAAAAAATTTATATTTTTTTTTTAAGTTTTTCTTTCCTTCTGAATTGAGTATTTATATAATGATCGCGTCGGATTTATAGATAGAACGGATTTTTTTCTGATGGGGGGGGGGATTGAACCGCAGCGGATCAAGATTTCGGTTTGGCTTAGTTCATGTTGGCGGTGTACTGCGCCTGGTTACCTCTATTACTCTATCTCCGTTATCTTTATTGGTTTTCTGTTGTAGGAATTGCTATGTTTTCGAAATGAGGCATTGTATATAGAGAATTGGGGGGGGGGGGGGGTGGGGGGCAAGGTGGGTAGCTGAGGTTGTTCGGTCTTGCTGAATGGGGCGGTTCTTGTTTGCCCCCTTACTATAAGAGGATGGAGGTGGAACCCGAAGCGGTTCCCAAAATTGACTTCATTCATGCCAACAACCTTACCCCCTCCACTTCTTCATCTCATCCCTTCTCTGAGAACCAGCACTTTTATTATAACACAACCTTTCTCTAACACAAAATAATTGAAATTACAATAGTTTTTTCCCTTTCATTTTTTTTACTTAAAACAAATTCTATTTACAGAAAATTTCGATTTACGAAAATATATATAAAACAATATATATATATATATATATATATATATATATATATATATATATATATATTATATATATATATATATATATATATATATATATATATATATATATATCTTCCTACCATTATGACGTCCATACATTAGGGATTTACCATCAATATGACGTCCGGGACAATATGAACTCCGTATACCGGACGTCACTTTACAACCCGTGTTAATTTCGTTCTAAAAGCTTCAAATAAGCTATGTTTGAAATCTGAGAGGGAAGTAATAATGGTCGAAAATTGAAAAAAAATGTATATTTTTAGTTTCACTTATTTCCTATAGGGGCGGTAGTGCTGTGGATGTATATCTAGAAATGTATATTTTTGTACAGTCGACGGATAATCGGAACTCCGCAGATCGGGCAACAATGCAAGGTTTTGCCGCCCAATACCCCACCTCCAACATTCAAACCCTTTACGCTTGTATCTCTGATAAGGTGTGAGTGAATCAACCTTCTAGACTTTTTTTCTTGCCAGTTCTATTCTAATTGTCCAGTCATTTGGTAGTTTGGACAGGAAAAAATTGCTGAAGAATTTTTCTTGACGGATCTTTACGTTTTTGAGGTGCTGAATCTGAAAATCTCATTATTGACGAGTTTCGGATTTGGCTTCACCATAATAAAATGGCGAAAATCATAAAAAATCGGAAGTTGTTTTAGTTTTTCGCTTATAACTCCGAAACGACGCATCCTAGAGAAAAATCCCTTTGATAAAAAAAAAACTGATAAAATTTCCTAAACCACTAAAACCAGCTCTTTGGCTTTATTCGTTCTTCAACCAAAAGTAAAGATACCACTTTTTGGAAATTTCGAAAAAGATATTATTTTATTTTTTATTCACAAAATACGTTTTTTTTTCATAATTATGGTCTTTTCGATGTATTTATATGGTTGTAGTCCGGTTCAGTGGCAAAAAAATACTTTATCAGAAGTTTGTTTATGTGTTTTGAGAATATCAGACCCAGACCCATAGGATAGTTCAAAGTAAGCTTTTTAGCATTTTAAAAAACACCATCAATAGGGTACTACTTAAACAATACAGTGTGGCCTACGGACCCTCGCTGTGTGCTGACTAGCACACACTTGACCTGTTTATTTTATATTTGTAAGGTAAGGTTTATTTTGTAAAAATTTTATATTGCCTTTGAACCAATGATACTCATTTATAGAGCTCGTATTTTTATATTTTGCACATTTTACTATTAAATTCATATGTTTGTGCATTAGATGCAATACTATACATTTCTTTGCATAGATGGTGATTTTATTTCCTTTTAAGCTTCTGCACAAAGTACAAAAAGAAACCTAGATAATATAACGGCTCTGGCTCTGTCTGTGCGTAGCTTGTTTCTATTAATAAACTACTATAGCTAGGACCGAAAAATTCGGCCCTCAAGTGCATCTCGGCATTTGTGTCAACTGGACACTTTTTCGATTTTTCACACTTAATACCTACTTAATATTTTCAAGATGGCGGCCAATAAGGCGGGTGACTTAAAAAAATTTTTTAGACACCATATGACATGTTATATATCAAATGTCTAAAACATTTTTTTTTTTAGTCACCCGCCTTATTGGCCGCCATCTTGAAAATATTAAGTGTAAAAAAATCGAAAAAGTGTCCAGTTGACACAAATGCCGAGATGCACCTGAGTGCTGAATTTTTCGTTCCTAGCTATAGTAGTTTATTAATAGAAACAAGCTACGCACAGACAGAGCTAGAGCCGTTATATTAGGTTTCTCTTTGTACTTAGTGCAGAAGCTTAAAATGCATTTTGCAGTAATAGTAATATAATGTGCAAAACATAAAAATACGAGCTGTATAAATGAGTATCATTGGTTCAAAGGCAATATACAATTTTTACAAAATAAACCTTACAAATATAAAATAAACAGGTCAAGTGTGTGCTAGTCAGCACACAGCGAGGGTCCGTAGGCCACACTGTATTGTTTAAATACTATTTTTTCTTTATGAACATTCATTTTAGTTAATACGTATGTTATTATCTTACTAGGCATCGCGTGGCTATATCATTGAAGCGAGCGTATGGTAATAAATATGAATTGTATATTGAAAAAATAGATAATCATGAATCATGATGAGTTGATAGATATATGGTATGATAGTAGTACAGCGGCTAGTAGTAAGGGAACAACCCTGCATTCTTACTATTCCTCTAACCACACAATCTTTAAACGTTTAGGTCCGCTTTAATAGTTTTAGCGATCTTTATTAATTCATAGCGGTGTCGCTGTTGGTTTTACTGAAAAATGTTATTTGTAAAAAATGTTTGTCTCATCGAATAGATGATGGTAGAATCTTTTCCCGTCCTGAAAATCCATGTGCACCATGTGCCCAAGCGTTCGCGCACCACGCGAGCGTGGTGCGCGAACGCTTGGGCAGACAAAGTTGTCCACCGAACTCGTCCTGAGCATTGGTAAAATAAACGTGTGTACCAAATTTAATCAAAATCGGTCAATTTTTACTCAAGTTATCGTCGTACGTTTCAGACACACAGACACAGAGCATATTTCGTTGGTTGTAGGAAGCTCGCTACGCTCGCTTCAATTAATGTAACATAGTAATTAACTATGTTATATTAATAAAGATGATATGTTAGCAGTTTCATTTTTCTACCGCCCTTAGATAAAATGTATGCCACAAGGCAGCAAAGGAAACATTTCTGCCTCATTTATTCAAGTCGGTTAATTATCATATCCTGTCCTTACACTTAACTTAATCGTACAGAAGCCAGCGATTTGTCTGTGTCTAACGTTTACGTGTCCGACGATAACCTGAGTAAAAGTTGACCGATTTAGTTGAAATTTGGTATACATGATCCTTTTACTAATATTCGGGCTAAGTTCGTAAACGTGAGCTTCAAATTTAAAATTGGAATTTCAGGACGGGAAAAAATTCTATCATCACCTATTCGATGAGACAAACATTTTTTACAAATAACATTTTTTAGTAAAACCAACAACGGCACCGCTATAAATTAATAAAGATCGCTAAAACTATTAAAGCTGGCCTAAACGTTTATAATAGAGGAAACAACCTTTTTACCGATATCTTACGTTCTAAGGTAACGATTTTAATAAAACTTCATATACACCATCTAAATCTCAATGGAAACAGGCATGTAAAATTTCAACTTGATACATACAGTAGTTTTTGCGCATCGAAGTGATACAATTTATTGAAGCGAGCGTAGCGAGCTTCCTACATTCAACGAAATATGCTCCGTGTCTGTCTGTCTGTCTGTCTGTCTGTCTGTCAGTAACGTTCACGCGTGTGACGATAACTTGAGTAAAAGTTGACCGATTTAGTTGAAATTTGGTATACATGATCCTCTTACTAATACTCAGGCTAAGTTCGTTGGACAGCGTGATCCGTCCAAGAGTTCGCGCGCAACGCTCGCGTAAACGAGAGGTTCAAAAATTAAATTGGAATTTCAGGACGGGAAAAGATTCTATCATCATCTATTCGATGAGACGAACATTTTTTTCAAATAACATTTTTTAGTAAAACCAACAGCGACACCGCTATGAATTAATAAAGATCGCTAAAACTATTAAAGCGGGCCTAAACGTTTAAAATAAAAAAACAACCTTTTTACCGATATCATACGTTCTAACGTAACTATTTTAATAAAACTTCATAGACACCATCTGATGCACAATTGAAACAGGCATGCAAAATTTCAATTTGATACATGCAGTAGTTTGTTTGTAGCAAAGAGATACAAATTATAAATATTGAAATAGAGATGTGTGGTTAGTGGAATAGTAAGAATGCGGGGTGGTTCCCTTACTACTAGCCGCTGCACTACTACCAGACCCATTATCTATCAACTCATCATGATTCACAATAATCTATTTTTTCAATATTCAATACATATTTATTACTATACGCTCGCTTCAATGATAGAGCCACGCGATGCCTAGTATAATACATAATTGAAGTTTGAAGTGGAATGGCCGGGACATGTAGAAGAGTTAAGGAATAGTAGAATTAACCCTTCTCCCCCACTGCACGACTCTCTATTACTTGCATATTCTTATAATATCAACTCATCATGATTAACTATCTAATATTTATTCCATTACGCTCGCTTCAATGATAGAGCCACGCGATGCCTAGTAATATTATTATTTGAGTACAAATATTAGTAGTAATATAAAATCTGGGAAGATTATGACGAAAAGTATAATTTGATTACGAGTTTTGTAGAGATCTTATCTAATCTGATGTGAATATGAATTAGCTTTACTTGATAAGGAAATGTGTCCCTTAAACTTAACTAGTCATATCTACATACATCTCTGTCGATTGACTTTGCTTATTGCTTATATTATGTATTTAGCTTTCTCTTTTAAGAGTGATTGAACAAAGGGGAAATTAATAATTTATTTAAAATTATTTATTTATTAGCCTAATTAATAAAATAATTAAATATTACACGCATCAATTTAACGGTACTATATATTGGATTTAAATGTTTATTGCACTGTCATAAACACATAATAATTATAATCATATACCCGGTATTTGCAAAAATACCGGCCTTTATCTAACGGTTATGATAAAAATTAATTACTTAATATTAAACAAATTCTCAATATGTTGTGTAAAAGTAATAATGTGAATTTCACAAATTAGTATAAAAAAAAGCCGCCCCTTACACCGAGTTTTAATGGAAGAAAACGGGAACATGATATATTCACGTATATATTTGGGCAGTGTTATTGATTTATTTTTTAATTGAAGCTATGTGATCGTTCCGAAGAACGAACATTTTTATGTCACCAATTTCGATTTCAAAAATTCCAATATAGAAATCCGTTGCACTCACCAGGAAACATTTCTGGTTCGAGTTTGTCCGTCAGTCTGTCCACAATTTTATCATTCATATAAAATAATTTTTACCTCCAGCGGGGAGAAAAATGTATCTTTCCTCCTTAGTTTATAGGGAGGGAAGTTACTCATTGCACCCGGTCGGGTTAAACAGGGAGTAGTGAAAAATAAGTAAGGGAGTAATCATGAAAGTTCATGATTCCCTCCAGTGTTGCCCTAGATAAAGCACAAGTAAATTAGGTTGGTATTAATACACATTTCATTTACTAACTTTTGTTTAATGTCTAAATCTATAATGTCATCTTCACACATGTCATGTAACCTCCACAACGGTTGCCATAGTGATTCATCAGTAAAAGAAACAAACAAGTTAAAAGTGGAAACATAATTTCTAAATGTAGATTAACTAATCCATATTTAAATACATCAGTTGTCAGCACCATTCATTATACACGACTCAGCTTTCAGCTGATTCTCCCATTTAATTTTAGCATTGGAATTCAAATAAGTATTATCTATAATTTAACGTGATTAAACTTATTTAGAGAATTGTTAATATTACATCTAACTATATTTTTTGTTGAATATGGTAATTTAAAATTAAAATCGTTCCATATTTGTTTCTTCCTTCTGGAGGTAAAATCTTGTACGTACCTTGGGAGTAAAAATCACTTGCACCCTCGCGATAATTAACTTAAAAATTCCAAGGCAGAAATCCGTTTCAGACATCAGGGAACAATTTTGGTCTCGTGTCTGTCTGTCTGTCGGTCTGTGAGTCCGCGAATTATGAAAAGTGTGACGATAACTTGAGTAAATGTCGACCGATTTTGATGAAATTTGGTAGACATGTTCATTTTACCAATGCCCAGGACGAGTTCGGTGGACAATGTTATCCGTTCAAGCGTTCACGAGTAACGCTCGCGTAAAAGTGAACTTCAAATTTAAAATTGGAATTTTAGGTCGGGAAACAAATTTAACTTCATCTATTCAATGAGACAAACATTTTTTTCAAATACATTTTTTAGTAAAACCAACAGCGACACAGCTATGAAGTGATAAAGATCGCTAAAACTATTAATAGTTTTTACACAATAAACAATATAACAATAATTTTATTAAAATTAACATTAAACATTAACATTTAACATTGATTTTAATGTTAATATAACAAAAAAGTACACGATAGGATGCGAGGAAGCTATGTGCCACACTAATTGGCAGTCTATTGCTTTCGAGCTTACCGAAGGTAACGGAAGCATTGTGTTCACTTTTGACAACGAAAAACTTTTATGCCTCCGATTTCAAAAATTCCAAGACAGAAATCCGTTTCAGACATCAGGGAACATTTTTGGTCTCGTGTCTGTCTGTCTGTCTGTCTGTCGGTCTGTGTGTCCGCGAATTATGAAACGTGCGAAGATAACTTGAGTAAATGTCGACCGATTTTGATGAAATTGGGTAGACATGTTCATTTTACCAATACCCAGGACGAGTTCGTTGGACAACGTTATCCGTCCAAGTTTTCACGAGCAACGCTCGCGTAAACGTGAACTTTAAATTTAAAATTGGAATTTTAGGTCGGGGATAAAATCTAACTTCATCTATTCAATGAGACAAACATTTTCTTCAAATACAATGTTTTAGTAAAACCAACAGTGACACCGCTTTGAAGTGTTAAAGATCGCTAAAACTATTAATAGTTTTTACAAAATAAACAATATAACAATAAAGTAATATAACAATAATTGTTACAGTACATGATAGGATGCGAGGAAGCTATGTGCCACACTAATTGGCAGTCTATTTTTTTATGTTTTAATTAAGTTTTGATAAATTTACCCCTAATAGCTATGCATAAGAGTATAACACTATTTAAAACTGATGGCGGTGTAAGTACCCCCACGCGAGTGTTCTTGTGTACAAATGGCGCGAGCGCTCGAAGGTTAAGTATACGACGGCTGGACTATATACCTAATACAAATTAATTAAGATTTGGCAACACCGCTGGACGTCTTATTGGTGCAGTTTACTAAAAGTATATACAGTTGGACGTGATATTAACTTATCAGTGGACAGAATATACATATAGTGCCACATCGGCGGTAATTTAAAAAGTTGTCATAATGGTGTAGAAATATAAGCGGAGTTATGAGAAAATGTATATTGCTAATAAACATATATATTAAAATTTTTTGCGATCAAAACTCTATATTAACCCGCAGTACCTTATAATTGAAAGCAAATTATTAAAAATGTTGTTATTTCATGAGGACGCCAAAATGTATGATTTGTAAAAAGACGTCTCAATACACAAAAATGTATATATATATATATATATATATATATATATATATATATATATATATATATATATTGTTTTATATATATATATATATATATATATATATATATATATATATATATATATATACATATATATATATGATATATATATACATATATATCATCATTCCTTTTAAGTCTAAATTATTCATAAGACAAAATTGTGGGAGCGTTATATTTATTCAAACCCATAATTTGCTTCCCTAATAAAAACTAAAATAGATTGCCAATTGGTGTGGCACATAGCTTTATCGCATCCATTCAAGTACTTTATTGATTTTATGCTTTTACAAGCCGTTATTGTCTAATTTGTTTAATTGTTTCTCCTGTTTTTTTAAACTGTCAAAATTGTTTTGATTTTTCACATGAATTAAAGTCAATTTAGCAAAATTTAAAAATCGCAGAAGGTTCAAATTAATCTGGGCCTATCTGCGGGTTACTTTCAATAAAGCGTAAAAGTTTCATACAAATCTGATTAGTACTTTTAAAGCTATAAGTATTAATAACTGTGTGTTTGTGCGCATGTGGAAGAGAATCAAATGAGCGCAGAAGGTTAAAACATATGTGGGACCAACAATAAGCTAATTATGACTTACCATATAACTTTCTTTGTTTTTTCTTTGTTTACTTTTCCTGTTTCCCTGTCATTCAATATTTACCCTTAAAAATACAATTAGTTTTAGCATGACAAAAGGGCCTGATATAATCATTCTAGAACATTTTAACAATTATTTGATCAGTTATACCAGGTACTAAAATAAAAAATCATAAATTTGAAACCTGTCAAAATGAAGATCGTAAATATGGGTCATGTCAAAACAAATAAAATAACTTGCGGATTTTTTCCGAACTAACTTTCCATACAGCAAAATTTTCTAAAAACGAATTAAATTCTGCTGAAAGATGGTTAAAAGTATTAAAATAATGCCTTGTCATCGTGTTCTGAGCTATTCTAAAAGTTTCAAATGTCTAGCTACTCGGGAAGTTAGTTAAAAATTGATTGCAAGATTTGTACTGGACAAACAAACAAACAAACAAGAAAGCAAGCTAATAAAAACGTAGTAATAAAAAACTACACAGAGTTTAATAAAAATCCTGTCAAGTACTTGCCAGCAGGCTTTCTTCTTCATTCTTATTTCCTATTTTTTTTTTTTTTTTTTAGAATATAGTGGTGAACAGAGCCCATCCACTAGGTGCACCTCATAAAAAGCTAATAATCGCTCATATACCGCGAGACGAGGACATCGAAGCCATCTTAAAAAAATCAAGATTATTAGCCGGAACCTCCTTCTTTATTAATAAAGACTACTCGCCCTTGTACCGCCACCGGAGGAATAAGCTATTTGCAGTGCGGAAGAGCATTCTAAATTGCAATAGAAATATAAATATTAAAATTGTACAAGATTTCATGCTGATTGGAGGTGTTAAGTTCGAGTGGAGGAACGAAGTCGGAATAGTGGTTAACCAAGTCAATGGTCTGCCACAGCTGGAGGTGTTAACTGGAGTGAACGTCGCTGACCTGGTAGAGAAGCTTGTCAAAGAGGATCAACAAAAATACAAAACCTCACAACCTTCGGGATCAGATTCAGGACAAACAAACTGAGAACGGCTTTCTCCTGGTCTTCAGAAGAAGAAGAAAAATGTGGATAAAAATAAAATTTATTTAGAAGAGCAGTTTTTTATTTTAATTTCTTATAACATATGTGGGTTATCAAAAAAAGTTAATGACGAGGAATTTGTTAATTATTTAAGTTCAGTTGATGTGTTTTTATTTTATGAAACGTTTGTAGAAGTAGAGCAGGTATTTATATATAATGATTTTTTTAAAGATTTTAATATTATTTGGCTACCGGCAAGAAGAACAAGTATTTTTGGGAGGGCAAGTGGGGGGTGCTGTTATGGGATAAGAAAAGGAAGGGCAACAGATTTTTTTCAGTTTACGGAGATAAACGGGAAGGAGGTAATTAGAATGAAATTAGAGGAAGGATATATGGTCATAGTACCCACGTATTTAAATTGCAACAACTGGGAAACAGAATATAAAATGTTAGACAATTTTGTAAATGAGAGAACTGATGAAAACTGGCTGATCTTGGGCGATTTAAATGTTAGAATAGGAAGTGAACAGGTGCTGGACGAGGAAATTATAGAGAACCTTGGTTTGAATATAGTAAGAGAAAGGAAATCAAAGGATAAATGGGTAAATAAAAGAGGAAGAGAGCTATTAAAATTTTGCGACGAAAATGGGTTAGTAATTTTAAATGGACGGTCAGTCGGCGATGAAGAGGGAGAGTATACTTATATCGGTGCTATGGGTAAATCCACCAACGACTTGGCTTGCATATCAATGTCATGTGTTAATGTAATAAAGGCGATGAAAATAGATGAAAAAACGTTTTCGGATCATTTACCGTTACAGTTAACTATAGACTTAGGGGTGACTAGGGTCAAGGATCAAATAGTATCACTTTTACCTAAACTAAAATGGACAGGAAATGATAGTTTGTATTTTACTGATAAACTGGAAAATCTAGTGGAGCAAAGATCAGATAATACTGAAAGGATATCTCTAGATAACATTTTAACTTTGATTAGGAAAGCGGCTGAAAAAGGTAGAAGTAATTGTGGGGGAAAATATCATATCTTTGAGAAAAAGCAGCCATGGTATGATTATAAATGTTGGAAGTTGAGAAATAAAATGTATGCTAACTTAAAATTATTTAAAAAGACTGGAGCTGATAAGGTCAGATTAGCCTATGTGGAAGCTAAGGGGGTTTACGATAGAGAACGTAGAGCAAAGAAGGCTGACTATAGGGCAAAGGCTGCCGAAGCACTAGGAAAAACCAGAGACTCCAAAGAATTCTGGCGGCTAGCACGAAATTTTAAAAAAGGAGGCTTTGTATGCATAAATGGTTATATATCAATGGTAGATTGGAAAAAGCACTTTAAGGAGCTTTTAAATCCGCGAGTAATAGTGGAACCGTTCTCATTTGCCGAACCGTATTATTATAAAGAGTACCTAGATAAAGAGTTTAGTGTCGAGGAGCTTAATAATGTTATCAAGGAACTTAAGGCAAATAAAGCGCCTGGCACGGATCGGATACCAGCGGAATTTTTTAAACATGCGGGAATTAGGTTCAAAGCCGAACTTTTAAACTTATACAATGCCCTATTTAGTGGACAACCAGTACCTGGCAATTTTAAAGAGGCTATAATCTTTCCCATTCTTAAGAAAGGGAGCAACACCGACCCAAAGAACTACCGCGGGATATCTTTCTTAAATGTTGGGGCGAAAATATACGCGAGCTTAATTCTAAACCGGATCAAGGAATGGGCAAACAAAGAAAATATTCTGGACGAATATCAGGCAGGATATAGGTCAGGGTACAGTGCGCTAGATAACGTATTTAACTTGACACAGATAGTTGAAATATCTTTAAAAAGGGGTAAGAAAAAGGTGTATGGGTTTTTTGTGGATTTCTCGACAGCCTTTGATACGATATTCAGACCCGGGATGTTTTACAAGTTAGGATGTTTAGGATTAACTAATAAAATTCTTAACGCATTGAGAAATATGTATAGCGAGACTAGGTCGGCGGTCTGGAGTAATAATGATATTTCCCAATTTTTTGAGAATAGTATGGGGCTTAGACAAGGCTGTCCGCTAAGCGCCATTTTGTTCGCTATCTTTATAAACGATGTAATACATTTTATTGGAGGGGGGTTAAATATAAATACAAAGAACATTCGGGTGCTTTTATACTGCGATGACCTGGTAATTTTGAGTGATAACCCAATTGTTCTAGGGAAAATGGTACAAGAATTAGAACGGTACTGTGATTTATGGAACCTTCGAGTAAACATGGCTAAGTCGAAGATAATGGTTTTTCGGAGAGGTGGGAAAGCTAAGGACTATAAGTGGAAATATAAAGGAGAAACAATAGAAATTGTATCAGAGTACAAATATCTAGGGGTGCTTTTATCTACAAAACTAAAATTCACCAAACACATAGAGGAAAAAATAAGGACGGCTAAGATTGGGTTAAACGTTACATGGAAAGAATTTTTTACAAGTAAAGATATAAGTATAAAGAGCAAGGAAAGGATTTTTCAAGCGGTCACGCGTACCATGCTTAGCTATGGGGCTGAGGTTTATGGTTCTATTAGGTTTGAACAATTAGAAAAGTGCTTTCGCGCTTTTTGGAAAAAATTAATGGGTGTAGCTCCAACCACTCCAAGTTATATGATAGGCTTAGAAACAGGAAAGAAATCCATGTATCAACATACAATAGAAATTAATAAGAACTATTTAAATAAAGTATTCACGATGGATGAGAAGAGATTACCTTTTTTCTTGGCGAAAGAAGCGGTCAGAGCTAAGGCAGGATGGTTTGAAGAATGGTCGAAAATATGTAAAAACCAGGGAGAAAATTTAATAGGTGCATGGGAGGATAGAAAACAATGGACAAGACAGATGGAAAAGACTATAGAAAAAATAGGGATTATAGAGGCAGAAGATTTGGAGGAAGCAGGGAAAAATGCCAGATTTAACTCCTATTATAAACAGCTGAAATATCCTGCCAATGGAGGGTATAATTATATAGCGGAAAAGGGTGATGACCTGACATGGGTTAGATGGCTGTTTAGGATAAGATGTGGATTGTTGGACATTGCTGACAAACCATGGAGGAATGATGAGGAGAGAGTGTGTAGAGCATGCACTACTGGTGAGAAAGAGGATATGGTTCACTTCATCGCTACTTGTCCAGCATATCAACTCATCAGAACTAAATGGTTTGGTCGAGTTGATCTAACAAATAACCAGCAGTTCTTAAATTATCTCAATAGTAAAGATTTAGAGGAATTAGAAGCACTAGTTGGCTATGCTCGAGAGGCGAGCGTAAAAAGGGTCAATATTATAAGCCAAATTGATGCAGTGCGCTAGGCCGGGTTGTGTGCGTGAATGAATTATGAATGAAATAGGTAAATAAACAAATAAAGCAATATGCAAAAAGGAAGAAACTAACTCTAAAAACAACCTGTTATCTACCGTTAAACGTCGAAGCTATTCAATGTGAATGTATCTTATTTATATTATTATTATTATTTTTTATTTTTATTTTTTTTTGTGTGTGTGTGTTTTTTTTTACTATATATCTATTAGCTTATCTAGATGTTCAATTTTTGTTTATATTTAGATCGCACTCTAGCCTTTTTTTTATTTATTTAGTTGTTATTATTATTTTTTTTTTTTATTTTTTTTTTTTTCTTCTTTTTTTTGGTGAAAGTTGTGTCACGGCTACTCCAACGGCCTTGGGCCAGGAGAAATTATATTGTTTTTATTGTAAAGTTGTATTCATTTTATAAAAATAAATCAATATTACTACTACTACTATTTTTTATTTTTTTTTTTTTGCTAGAATATGTATAAAACGTTGCACTTTGAAAGAGTAAGGTGAGCTTATTATCCTACGGCATCTTAGGTATCCACTTAATTGGTTCTTTTAGGGGTAAATGACCGCCATTTTTGAAACGCGATGTACATTTGTGATCTCTATTTCAATACCTTTCAAATGATACATCACTAAAAAATAATTTACCGTATAGTTACGGCAATCTAAAATTTCTAAAATATCACTTTTTTATATTAACTTCAGAAAATATCATTGGCCCACAAAGATGACTATTTATGCATATTTTCCTCATTTTTTGGACCTGTCCTTATTGGGTAGCGGGGGGGGGGGAGGGACTTTTTGAGCTGATCGAAGCAAAGCTTTTTATCTACACTTTGCAATTGGTTGGACACATACTCCTCCTGAACGGTTGAACCGATCCGCAGAAAATTCGGCACAGTCATAGTGACCATCCACACGAAGGTATAAATCTGAAATGGTCCAAATTGGTACACAGGATTACAGGGTACGGGGTACAAAAGTTAAAATAGTATATGCCCTTCATGATGCATATCGTTGGAAAGCTCTTTAAGAGTTCAGTTATTGTTGTTATTTTCACTTTTGTCATATTTTCATTTAAGAGGGGGTAAAATAGAAAAACAGGATAAAATGCTTCTTAATTAAAAATTAGAAATATTAATATTTTTGATCCGATTTTAGCTGTTTATAAATAAAAAATGTTTATTGTTAGCAATCAGCTGTTTAATATATAGTGCGTATTGCATTATTTCGCAAATAAAAACATTGAATGATATTGTTTTGATTATTTAATTAGTTATTGAGCCAAATATAATAATCTATCAAATGCAGATTCTTAAAAAAAGCGATGCGGAGTTAAATCTTTCTTCAACAAAAGTAGGGCTAGTTGTGATGCAAACAAATTAATGAAATATGAATTTTAATGCATGAATAAAATTTAAGATTAATATGCAAGCTCAGCTCTATATTGTTAACAGACAACTGCATTGCGCACCTAGTTATTGTTTTTTTTTTTAATTTTGGGAGTAAAATGGCCGCCAATTTGGAAACACGATATATATTTGGGATCTACATTTGAATACCTTTAAAAAGGCTTACCTCACTCAAAAATTAGAAAAAAAATTCCAGTCATGCACTATGACTTAATGAGCGAATTTTCAAAGAAATGTGCGTATTATTGGCTTAAGATAATATCGGAAAATTTTGGTTTAGAATTTGCATGGGTGAAAAAAAAAAAAAAAAAAAAAATGGCACACAGGGGTACGGGGTACAAAAGTCAAAATAGTATTTACCCTTCAAGATGCATGTCGTTGGAAAGCTCTTTAAGAGTAGAGTAATTGTTGTTATATACATTTTTATCATATTTTCATATAAATCGGGGGTAAAATGGGAAAAACACGTTTTTATGCTACTTTTGACCCTAAATTGTAAAAATTTGACCCCTAAATGAACTCCAAAAATTCTGGCCAACGAACTCGTCCTTTCTTTTGATATTATTGACATTTTAAAATTTGTTTGAAATTTTTAAGTGCATCCTAAGGGGAGATATCGTCTGGAGTGACACATATATACATACATACATAAAACAAGTGTTAAATTTTAGGAATCGATTCAGAATGGTCTAAACGGATTTCCATGGAAAAATTTTTCAAAAATTCGCATTACAAAAATTTTGAAGCCATTGCAATAGCGTAATTTTTCTTTGAAAATTCGCTAAAATAAAAAAATTGGGTCACCACATGTAAAGTGAGTGATCCCACCGACGCAAGACAAACTATACTCTTATATATTTAAGCCCAAAGAAAGAAAGGATAAAAAAAAGAAGTCATGAAAATGGAAAAGATTTCATTGTGCAGGAGAAAATGGAGGAAAAGTCCGATTACTCTTATTTCATTCAAATTTATTTTTAAAAAAGACCTTAAGGAAACTCAATAGGGCTGTAGGGCTGAATAAGGACATGTTAACAATAGAATAAGTTCCTGTATTCAGTGTGAACACTACTCATAATAAAGTTATGATAAATAGGTCAAATCAATTGCCGGCTTAAGTCAGCAAAAAGTACCTGTAAAAAATCTTTCACTTGGACAAATTTCGATCCACCGACCTCTGATTCAGCAGGCATAAGTGCTAACCATTTCACCACGGAGGTAGATGATATTCCAATACACAGAATTGGTATATAAGCGTAAAATTATATACATTATAATAATATTTTTATATATAAATGTTATTTTCATGATTTTTCTTCATTATTCGCTAAAATTTTAAGAAAATATTTAAGTTTTTAATTAAATTCAAAATAACCATTTTTAGAACGAAGTTCCTTATGGCATGTTCTGGAGCCCGGGAGTGAATCCGAAAAAAACTATCAAAATCACCGTCACGCAAAATCCGTCACGAAATCTACAGATGACGATAACTTGAGTAAAAGATCACCGAGTTAGATAAAATTTGGTACACATGTTCATTTTACCAATGCCCAGGCTGAATTCGTCGGAAAACGTTATCCACCCAAGCGTTCACGCGCAACGCTCGCGTAAACGTAAGCTTCAAAAGACGGGAAAAAGTGTAATTAAGGAAGCCTGTTACTTGACTTTTTTTGATTATTTTTGTTATATATGTCAAAAATGTCACTTTGTTTTGTAAATAAATAAAATATAATCATGTAAAATTTCACCCTGATACAAGCAGAGGCTGTAGATTAGGGAACAGATATATTTTATAATAGTTTAAATTAATTGGCCGGGTAGGTAGAAAACAGTCCTATTTCAATCCAAACTCCTTTAACAAACATACTCTTTCACTATAAACTCATCATGATCAACTTTTTTCTTATATTCAATATATATTTATAGTATGTCGCTTGTTTTAATTATACAAATAATGATTTTCTTTTAATTTTGCCTTAACTCTGCTAGGTACAAACAGTTCGTTACTTTTAATTTTGTTTCTTTTCTAACTCCGCCATGTATAAGTACTTAGCACTGTAATTTTATAATTTATATTTAATGAAAAATTTAAGGAATTTCGTTCCTTAAAAATTTCAAATTGCCGCCAATATCAAAATGAAATTAGGTGGACTTATTTGTCATACAGAGAGGTACATTTGTGCCAAATTTCAACTCGATCAGAACCATTTTAGATTTATTACGATTTTTTTAATCAGTTTGCTGACTCAGTAAACTGAGTTCAAGATGGAGTAAAAAGTTGATTTTCCGGGCGGTACCACTACAGGTAAAGACTGATTTTTCTGCCAAGTTTCAACTCTCTAGGTTAAAAACCTTGGGCGCTACGATGATAATACATACATACATACGTCATGCTGAAAACCACTCAGGAGGTCTTGAAAACACCTAAAACGGATAATTCCGTTGAAATCTCGAAAAAAAATTGTTGGTGAAAACAATACTTTTCCTACTACAGGTAGTGAGGAAAAGTAAAAAGAAAGACCGCTACGATCTACTAGATCCATATTCCAAGAGTCTGCAGATTTTTCATAACTTTTTTCCCAACAATCTTCAGTTTGTTTGGTTTTTACGAGTTCTTTTAAGATCTAGCCACCGAGAGCATTACTTTCCTGTTTATGCTTAATTTTGTCCTTATAAATTTTAAATCGTACTTACTCTCTGCTCTGACGAACACTTCTCTCTAGCATTTCCTCCCTATTAAACTTTACTGTTTTTTTTTTTAAAAAAAAAGTAAAATTTCGATGTTAGGCTGAAACATGTTTATTTCAAGTTACTTTGGAGTTAAAAAGATAACAAAGTCGCAGATACTGCATTTATGAATCTAACTTGACTCCATGACATTTAAATGTGTTCTCATTAAAGTCATTTCATCGCCACTGAAATCCAAAACAAAATGAAGGTAAGCTCTCATTTCTCGAGACCGAGTCAAGATCTCTTGAATACGAAATTATAATCTCTTGTAGGTTACGCTTCTTACGTCACAGCGTATAATTAGTCACATTAAAAAAATCTCCCAGTCTTGACAGGTTAAGGATCTACGAGTAAGAGGGTCTTTACTCAACCACTTGAAACCTTCACTTGAAACCTTACAAATCCCTTCCCAAAGCTAAGTTCGAGTAAACCAAGTGAACATTTGTTTCAAAAATATAACTAACTCTACCTTTAGTCGAGAATATTAAAATTCTTAAATAATTATAAAAAAATAAAAACTTTTTTTAGCGTGATATAATTAAATCAGATGTTTATAACTTTAAATCCAAATCTTTTAAAATAGTTTAAAAACTAAGCATCAACCCTAAAATCAACTTAAAACTAAGATAGTCGTTATGAAAATTTAAGTTTAAACACTGTAAATTGTGTTCCCGTAACAAATGAACATGAACAGTACACGTGGGTCACTCCACCGTAAAACTGAGTTGCTGTGTATCAGACGACAATTAAAAAAAATACGTGTGGTGTCGTGGAACACCCGGTAGGAACGAAGTTCCTTTCGCTTTTTATTAAATATAAATTAAAAAACATACTGCTAAGAATACGTTGCTACTAAACTAACTGTTTGTACTTAGCGGAGTTAAGGTAAAATTCAAGAAAAGCATTATTTTTGTATCATTAAAGCAAGCGTCTTGCAATAAATATGTATTGATTATTGAGAAAAATGTTTAACATGATGAGTTTATAATTAAAGTGTATGGTTGTAGTAGGTGGGAAATAGGACTGTTGTAAATCCCTCTCTCCCCCCTCCCCTGCCTTTTAATTTAAAATATATCACTTCCCTACACAAAAACTTCTGCTTGTACCATGTTGAAATTTTACATGCCTGTTTCAATTGTACTTGTAAGACAATGTGTAAGAAGTTTTATTAAAATCGTAAAGTTAGAAAGTAAGATATCGGTAAAAACGTTGTTTTCTCTATTTTAAAGATTTAGGTCCGCTTTAATAGTTTTAGCTATATTTATCACTTCATAACGGTGTCGGTGTTAGTTTTACTAAAAACAAATATATATATATATTTAAAAAAGTTATTTGTCTCATTGAATAGATGAAGTTGGATTTTTTTCCCGTCTTAAAATTCCAATTTTACATTTGAAGTTTACCGTTTACGCGAGCGTTGCGCGCGAACGCTTGGGTGAATAACGTTGTCCAAAGAACTCATCCTGGGCATTGGTAAAATGAACTTGTGAATTTCAACTAAATCTGTCATCTTTTACTCAAGTTTTCGTCATCAGTAAATTTCGTGGCGGTCGATTTTGCCATAAGGAACTTCGTTCCAAAAAATGTTGCAAAATAATTCGTCTAAAGAAAATAATGAGCAGGTGAGATGATGTTCAAATTCAATCTTAGTTTTCTACGACTAAATTCTGAATGAAGCTACGAAGTCGCCCACTTGGAGTTAAAGATAATGGGGCTTGGTAGAGGTCGACAAAGAAGTCATGAACACGGGAGAAACGGAAAGCTTAACTTCGTTTAAAATCGGAACTTCCGAGTAGTGCCGAAGTCAGTACAGTCGGGTGCTAAGACAATACCCATTTCTAGTTTGTATGACATGCGCAATTACTTCAAATCTTACGAATAACAACAACAAGAAGGTTTCCAATCTGTTAGGTTTCCTGTTTTGTTTGTTTTTATACACTACGAATTATAGTCACACCTCAAGGATGTCACACCTGTCCTAAATCCAAATAACTCAGAAATAAAGAGGAATAAATAATAGATTATGAAAGAAGAAAATCGATTTAAATTGAAAGAATATTATTATGAATAATAATATAAAGATATTAACGTACATTATTAGTGATTTCTTATAAAATATTAAAAAAATATAGGTTAAAGTTATAAAAAATATATAATATATTATTATATATATAAAAATATAAATATATATTATAAATTTATTAAAAAAATTTCATATCCTTATTTTTTCTGATTTAAATGTATATCTTATATCCTATAAGATAAATTTATATCTTAAAATTATATAATTTTATCTTACATATAATTTTTATTTTTACATTAAAACAATATTTTTTAAAGTGAGATATAGATACATAATCTACAGGATACAGAACTAGAGTCAAGTTAATCAAAAGATCAACTATCTCAAGCGATTCCGATTCCAACCAGTTCTTTCAGAACTGCTTAAATTACGGAACGGTTATTTTGGGAACCGGTTCTTATTAAGGAGCTGGTTCTAAATATCAGTTCCGTTTTTTTGACCCAACTCTAATTTAATGTAAACATCCATAACACATAATTTATCCACTAATAAATTGTAGCAAACTCTGTCTTAAATAAAGATAAAGATCATACTAAATTTTCTGATTTACATACTTTCTTTGCCAAGTATTTTCCATTTGTAAATTATGTTTTGAGTTTGAACGGTTACTTATATTTATTATTTAACACGTTACAAAAATTTTCAATAATAATAATTACCCTGTAGAGTGGGAAATCTCGCGCCCCCTAGAGAGACAATACATTAAATATTTTCCTAATTATCATGCTCACTCTTATAATTCAAAAAGTATTTTAAATATTTTCCATTTCTCTTTATTCCCCCTTATTTTGAAGATAATAGTTATTTATGCACCTAGGGAGTAAAGTAAGCCATTATTCCCTGAGCGAAAAAGTTGGTTCTTGAGGCGGAGACGAAGGAACCATGGTCCCTAAATCCCGACCAGATTAGCAGATATAAGAGATTTAATATTAAAAACAAATAAGAATTGCAATTAAACTCAAATAGAAGGTTATTTAGAAGCAGGTTATAAACAAGGTCGAAAAAGCAGTGTTGCCAATCTGATTTCAACAACTTCATTACATTAGCCATTCATTTTCTACTATTTATAAAATAATTAAGTTTCAATTTTTACTTTTTTGCCCTACTTTTACTTTTTCTCCCTACTTTTTGAGTTCAGGGATGAAAAGACTTACTTTAGTCCCTCTAAACTAATTTAAAATCATAACTTTTTCTCCCTACTGGAGATAAAAGAATTTGAAATATTTTCCATTTCTCTTAATTCCCCCTTATTTTGAAGATAAAAACTAATTTTCTCCACTTCATGGAAAACCATTGAGTCGTGGATCGGTTTTTAGGCATTTAATCCAATATAGCCAACCTTTCACCTCCCTAGGGAATCCAATCCCGGGATCCCGAGTCGATTTACCACTACGGCAATCCCGGGATTGTAAAGTAACAGTCCCGGGATTTCGGGATTTGAAAAAACCTTGGTTACAATACTGTATTAATAACAAGTACTGTATCTAATCAAGCTTGGCTTTGTAACAGTGATTTTGGTCATTTTTTCGGATTCACTCCCGGGCTCCAGAACGTGCCATAAGGAACTTCGTTCCAAAAAAATATCCATCTTTTTTTAAGTTTTTGGTAGTATTCATACTACGGAAAGTTTACATATTAATTTAAATCAAATTATAATTATTATTAACACTGGGAGACAGACAGAGAAAAATAGACTCCAGCGCCGGGACTTGAACCACGGGCCTCTAAATTTCCAGTGAAGCGCTCTTTCCAACTAAGCTACGCAGGAGAATGATTGTTCTCTGCCGTAACCGATAGCCGATAACTAGTCCCGAATCCAAGCTTTCAATATTTCTACAAGTTTAGCAAGTCAATATTTATAACATTAGAACTAGACCGAGAATTAACGCTTATAATTATAATGTTCTCAATTAGTACCTGTACCTTGTATAATCAATTAGAAATTCAATTTTTAAGTTATTGGTAGTATTTACACTACGGAAAGTTTAAATTTTTATTTAAATCAAATCATAATTAATATTAACACTGGGAGACAGACAGAGAAAAATAGACTTCAAGTCCAGCGCCTGGACTTGAACCACGGGCCTCTACATTTCTAGTGTAGAGCTCTTTCCAACTAAGCTACGCAGGCCCGTGGTTCAAGTTCCGGCGCTGGAGTCTATTATTAAAAATATCCTATTTTAAAAATTTAAATATATTATAATAAATATGTTAAAAAGAAAGAGTTTACAATTTTAAATCTAACTTTACACCTCTCACAAGTACGACAGTAATTAGCTAGTATCATGCGTATAATATGCTCTAGTTCCCTATAATATCAAAGCAACTCAATGAAAAATATAAATTTACTTAATCGCAAACTATTACAGTAAGGGCAATCAGTTCAATTTGCAAACCTTCATCATTTTGTGGAAAAGCGTTGTTTCATTTTGCAAAAGCAACAATTTAATTCTCTGCGAGTGACAAAATTATAAACTGGTTCGTATAAGTTAGAGAGAATATGCGGAATTTCCTCTCTCCGAGTTTCGCTTGCTAACTAAAGACGAAGGTTGACGCAAACTTAAGTCCGTAGTTAGGTAACAAGTTTATAAAGGGGCCTTACGGAAAGACTAATATATCCCAACTAATACAAGCAGATAAAGTTGCTAAGTAGTTATGAGTTTACTAAGTCCTATTAACTGTCCTAATAAGTTTTACTCTGGTGATGAATTTTTAACCAAGGCTATCATAATTGTAAGAATAAATTAAGTTAGTCTAAGTGTAACACACACCGTTTAGATCTTTCTTAATTAAAGACCCTATAACAATTCGCTTTCACTAAATTTAAAATTTATCAAGCAAAGAAAGTCAATATTTATAATAATAATAATAATTTTTATTCTTCACAATAATAATTAGATAATGAAGACTTTATTATTATTAAATTAATATATTAGCTACATATTATTGCATTTTTACTGGAAGTGGGTGAGCGCCCCTGAATAAGATGATACTTGAACCTGGGGGCTAATAGGTATAAAATTTCCTTTTGCATTTTATGCAATAATGATAAAAATTTAATAAATAAACTAGATTAAATATAAATGATCTTAAAAAAATAATTGCTCGTACATATGTTAACACTATAAGGACCGCCCTAGTTCGGTAAAGAAGAAGAAGAATTCTTCAGCTTTACACACGATTAGCGAGTTTGTTTACATTTAATAAAACTAATTTGCTGTTCTTTTATTAAAGTAACTGTTTATATCGAGTTTTTAGTGAAAAACAATGCGTGAATCAAGTGACTTTGATGAAAATGAGGAGAATAATACTCCTCCAGAAATAATTAATTCGGCAAAAAATACAACTCAAGAATTAATGCCATCTCTATCAAGAGAGAGATACAAACTTACATACAGCAAGTTTATTTTTTTCTGTATTTATTATTTAAATCTAACAATCGTAGATAAAGTACGGTACGCAACTCGTGCGAAAACGGCATTTTGCATTGCTCGTGTGGTTTTACTACCCTCGCTGTCACTCGGGTGCAAACTCCACACTCGCAGGCAATATGCAACTTTCCGCACTCGACGCGTAATATACTATTAATAACTTAATAAATAAAATGTAAAAATTCGCTGACATATTAGGTAACAAGAAAGAAGGTTTTACTCGTGACGTCACCGTTATGAGATATCGAAAAACAAATATTTCGATCACCTGTATTTTTTGTTGTGTGAACGCAAATAGTTTTGAAAACGAATTAGATCCGTAAAGCTTTCAAAACGATGTGTGAACGTAGTAATAGATAGACTCCAAACTACGATTTGGAGAATATTACATTCTTAGAAACGGAATGAATGGTGTATAATATAGTCCTGATATTATTCCTAGAAGGCTTGGAAAATAAAACAATTTAGGCATTTTATTTAATTGCTAGGCCTACATGTCAATAGGAAACATAGCCACTAATACCTAGCATGAGCCCCGCGCGGAGCGCTGGGTGAAGGCTATTTTAATAAAAAAAACCTCAACGAGTGACACCTCATTTTGAAGTTCTTTATAAATAGTTATTTGTGCAACTAGTGAGCAAAGTGGCACTTCGCTGCATTCGAGAGAAATATTTACGCACGAGCCGCAAGCGAGGGTGGAAAGGTTACAATAGACATGTGGGGTCGTCTTCAATCTTTAATAGTGTCTTCAGAGCTGGTAGTGCCCTGCTAAGGCTCCAACAATATTTTTATGGTTCGGTCTACTCTGTCCCATTAGCCATCTGGTTTTTCTTTTGTCTAGGTCTAGCAAAAGCATTTTTGTCTGCCTGCAGGCCGTTCCTCTCCATGCCCTTCTTCCTTCTTCCTAGATCCACGCCTTGATGGATGACCTCACCTGTCCTCTTGACCAATCGATGGCGGGTTCCGATTCCACAGAATGGGTCGGCTAAGTTCATGTGATGGACGTAACTTTGCTTGATTTGGTTGGCCACTTTGATTTGGAGTATCATTTGAATAACTAACCTTTCAAGTGTCAAACGAACATCCCACTTAATTTTTGGTCTACATTAAGTAATTTTGTACTTAGGGTCATAAAAATTACATTGAATACCATAGTGGGCGTGACTTGGCTGATCTCCACCTGCTTTTATTAGGGTTTCGTTGGTAAAACCAAAAAAAAAAAGAAACCCTTATAGTTTCGTTCCTGTGTCTGTCTGTCTGTCACTCTGTACGGTTCCAATAACTTTTAAATCAAAAGAGATAATAACATGAAACTTTCCAGTATTAAAGATCGTTTTGACGCGCAGACAGGAAAAATATAGAGAACTCAAAATTATCAGGTGTTCAAATTCAAAATGGCGGATAATTCTCGTCACGCGAAAAAAATATTTTCTTAAATTTTTGAGTGGGATATCAAATGAAAGGTATTGAAGAGTAGATTACAAATATATATACCACTTGAGGATAGTGTTTAATTTTCGGCGCCATTTTGTCCAAAAACATCGTAATTTTGCGTGTCCCCCCCCCCCCTAAAATCGTATTTCCGCTGTTACTAAAAATATATAAAAATATGCAAAATGTGTGATCTAGTGGGCCATAGAAAAAATAAGATTAGCAATTTGATCTGATTTACTGGGAATCCAAGATAACGGCTAATTCTCGTCACGGGGGAAAATTTTTTTTTTTTAAATTTTGAGTGGGGAATCAAATGAAAGGTATTGAAGAGTAGATTACAAAAATATATAACACTTGTGGATAGTGTTTAATTTTCTGCGCCATTTTGTCAAAAAACATCAAAATTTTGCGTATTTCCCCCCCTAAAACTATATTTCTGCTGTTACTAAAAATATAGAAAAATATGCAAAATGTGCGGTCCGATGGGCCAAAGAAAACATAAGATTTGCAATTTGATCCGATTAACTGGGAATCCAAAATGGCGGCAAATTCCTGTCACGGGGAAAAATATTTCTCAAGGGATTGAAGAGTTAATTACAAATATATATAACACTTGTGGATAATATTTCATTTTCCTCGTCATTTTGTCAAAAAACATACAATTCCCCCCCCCCCCCTTACACTAAGTTCACGATACCAACGAAACCCTTTTTACGTGAGACTTCACGCCTATCCATTTTATTTTTCAAATGCCAATTGCCAAGCTATGTCCCACATTCTTAAAAGGCACTAAAAGATTGACTTGTATACAAAATTCTAGCTTAATGTTAGTCAGACCACCTCTAACCACCTCTAACCACCTCTAACCACCTCTAACCACCTCTAACCACCTCTAACCACCTCTAACCACCTCTAACCACCTCCTGGACTATGATATAAAAATATAATGTTACCTTTATTTAACAAATCGATTTTGCAAGAAGGTAAAATTTACGAGACATCCAATAAGGCTTATACGAGGAAAGCAAGGCTGCAGTTTACAAGTTTGAAGTAAATGGACTTGGTTGGGTAAAGTACGGGAATTCCAAGCACAAACTTTATGCTGGTAATTAACGAGACGAAGGGGCTTCAAGTTTTGTTTAAAGACTCGTAAAACGTTTGAGAAACAAAGTTAAAAGCGCCACAAAGCACGACCAGGCAAGCGGCAAACGGATTAGAAATTATAGCGCCACTTTTAGACGTGACAACGATGTGTTAAAACTCCACCTATAAAACAGTCTCTCAAAGATTTAAAACTTTATACGACAGATTCCTCACTGACATTTTTAACCTAACGCTATCACTTTCAGAATGATAACAAAAATGTCAACAATTACTCCACTTACTTTTGTTTGTAAAAAAAATATGTTTTACAACCTCATAATTTTAAGACCACTCAAATATTATCCTCGAAGGATAAAACTATTCATTCTTTATATAGCGAAGGATTCAATTTCCTAAATTCCCTCTTGCTTCCATTTTTAACGGGAATGTATCATACTCGTCTATTTAACGTTCCAATATAATATAGTAGTGGCACCATGGCATATTGCCCACTGGTAAATACCTGGTTGGTAGTCGTCGAATATTTATCACCAGATCTTTCCCATTCGTTCATCATCTTCCCGACCACCCTTAAAAAAAAAAATAGCTCACCATTTCACCGTTGAATATAAAGAGGCAGAGTTCCCCATGTACCGACATATTGTTAGAAAATAATATTCTTATAGGCCAAAACCCTTTTATACTTTCGCATTTAAAGAGGAAGTATTGTAATGGCGCAAAAATTCTATTTGGAGATTTTAAATTATTTACACGTTTTGAGGTCACCTGAGTCTAAAAGTGGTTTTTAAAATATGTGTGTCTGTCGTCTGTGCAGACGCATGGAGGAAATTTGGCATACATGTTAAGAAAAATCATACACAGAGGCTTAATCGGGAAATGAATTTTAGCTCCAAATTTTGGTACGCTGGGTAGCGTACCCAACAACTCTGAAATTCACTATTTTGATTTTAAAAAATTCTAAAATGTAGTCCATTTAAATATGAATCTAATAGTCCAGGAGATGTGATTCTCATGGTCCTGAGTACAGAATTAGTTGAATTAGTTAGTAGACCTAAAATCAAGTTGATGTTAGTTTGTAAGTTCACAGGTGAACACGTTAATTTTTAGTAATATTTGAATAACTAACCTATCAAGTGTGAAAATAACACCGACTTGATTTTTGGTCTACTAACAAATTCTGTACTCAGGATCATGAAAATCACATTGTCCACCATAATTGGTGAGATATAGCCGCTCTCCACCGGTTTGTTTTTTTCAAACGCCTATTGCCAAGCTATGTCCCGCAGACGAACTTAGCCGACCACATATTCTTAAAAGGCGCTAAAAGATTGACTTATACACAAAATTCTAGCTTGATGTTAGTCAGACACTTTTTTGCACGCTATCTCCTGGACTATAACGATAAAAATCTAGTTTCTGAGAAAATATCTTTAAAAGCGGACGGAGAGAGTGCGGGTTCGATTCTCCACCGAGGAGAAGTTTTTTTATGATACATTTTAATCAAATGTTTGATTATAATTAAATGTACTTAAGAAAACACATGAATGGAAGAGCATTTTTGTCAGGATAAACTCTTTTTTTATAAGGAAGCTTTAGGTTTAGTAAATATTTGAAGCGGAAAATTGGAACATAAAATTATTAAAAACATAGTTACAAATCGAAAACCGATATTAAAGCCAAACCACTATTTTTGGACAAATTATAAAGATACCGCTGCCACCGGGAAATTACAACCACGAGAAATAGTTGCTGTTATAAGAATTTGAATTCTTTACATCTCAGAATACGTTTATTACAAAAGAATTGCATGGTTTTTATCGAGAAAAGTTTAAAGCAGCAATTCTCTATCAAGAATAACAGAACCCTCGGGGGTCGTTTTGATTATCTACAGGGAGAAACTGGTCTAAGAGATTCAACTTATAAATCCTGCTTTTTTAGGGTTTCGTTGGTAAAACCAAAAAAAGAAACCCTTATAGATTCGTTCATGTGTCTGTCTGTCTGTCTGTCACTCTGTACGGTTCCAATAACTTTTGAATAAAAAGAGATATGTGAAACTTTCCAATATTAAAGATCGTTTTGACGCGCACACAGGAAAAATATAGCAAACTCAAAATTATAAGCTATTCAAATACAAAATGGCGGATAACTCACGTCATGCGATTTTTTTTTTTTTTTTTTTTAAATTTTGAGTGGGGTATCAAATGAAAGGTATTTATGAGTAGATTATAAAAATATATACCACTTAGGGATAGTGTTTAATTTTTGGCACCATTTTGTTAAAAAACATCGAAATTTTGCGTGTCGAAATATGCAAAGCGTGCGGTCTGATGGGCCAATGAAAAAATAAGAATAGCAATTTGATCCGATTAACTGGGAATCCAAAATGGCGGCTAATTTCTGCCACGGGGAAAAAAATATGTTTTTCAAAGTTTGAGTGGGGTATCAAATGAAAGGTATTGAAGAGTAGATTACAAAAATATATAACACTTCTTGAAAATATTTAATTTTTTATGCCATTTTGAGAAAAAACATAACATTTTGCACCCCCCCCCCCCCCCCCTTATACTAATTTCATGGTCACGATACCAACGAAACCCTTTTTACGCGAGACTTCACGTCTAAACAATTTATTTATGCTTCAACATGCGCACAAACGTACATTTATTTATACCTATATCTTCAAAAGTCTCATCTAATTTTTTATGAAATTTGGATGATTCGTAGGTAGTAGCACCAGATTGATTCATGTCAAAAAACAAAGCAATAGCGATATATTTAAAAATCGGAGGAAACAGTTAAATAAATTAGACATTATTGGGTTGAAAAGCATAATATCATAATATTAAGGTATGTGCCACACTTGTCAAAATTGTTTTAATTTTGCTCCCGAGCCTGACAAAGGTAACGGAAGCTCGTTCTAAATAACGAAAATATTTTTTGTCTCCGATTTTAAAGATTCCAAGACAGAAATCCGTTTCATTCATCAGGAAACATTTTTGGATCCGTGCCTGTCTGTCGGTCTGTCACTTAATTTTTGCGAACCAACATTTTAAAAACTATTCGTCAAATTTCAATGAAATTTAGATGGTAGATCATATTTAGCCCATTGTTGGTATCTTGTTCGTTCGCAAAAATTGAGTGACAGACAGACCGACATACAGACACCAAAAATGTTCTGTTATATCTGAAACGGATTTCTGTCTTGGTATTTATTAAATCGAAGACAAAAAAAAAAAGGTTTCGTTCTTCAGAACAATCACATAGCTTCAGTTACCTTCGGTAAGCTCGGAAGCAAAAACAAATTAATTTTGACAGATTTAAAAAAAGGGGAAAATTAAATAAATTTCATCTACGATTGATACGAAATATAAACATTATATCTCTGTTTAGATGCGTAGAAAGTGATTATTTACGAACTTGTATTCATTGCGCATGCGCGTCTCATAGTTCTGAAGAATTCCTCTTCTTTACCACGCTAGTGCGGTAAAGAAGAGAAATTCTTCAGCTTTACGCACGATTAGTGAGTTTGTTTGCATTTAAAGTTTATTTGCTGTTCTTTTATTAACCCTTAATAACCTAGCGTTGCCATATGGCAACAGCAAAACACCCTCCCTTTATTATTGTCTGGAGAGGTCCAAGTTAATATTGAACTTTTTAAATGTTAATATTATGTCAAAAGAAGGACTAAATTGATTTTTCATCATTAGATTTATTTGTTTGGTGCAACACGTATGCGACAAGACAGGTTTAAAAAATGGGTTATTCCAAATTTGGGACACGGAAAGAATTTTAATTTTTTAAATTAATTAATTAATTAAATAATTGTATTATTGGTAATGAAACTATTAGAATAAAGAGTGATTAAAAATATAAAATTATTGCAGTTTCACAAAATTTAATTTTTCTGCCCTAAATTGAGCGTCAATTTGAAAGTTGCCATATGGCAACGCTAGGACATTAGCCTTACAGTTTTTTTTTTAAGTGGTAATTTTATTCAGTCATATTTATATACAAAGTTTTGATGTTTTTTTGCCTAATGTTCATTTTTTATTGATTATTTTCTAAATATTTCTCAATTAGTCTCTAAATCTAGTAATTATTTTTGTTGAACAAGTATAATTAATAATTAGTAACAAATATTATTGGGCTATTCTTTTAAAAATAATATGTATATAATAATATCTATATTTTTTTATTACAATTGTATAATACATATATATTTTTAAAGGTAATAACAAAAACACATGCATAAAACAAAAAATTAAGAAATAATTACATAATTTTACAGAAAAAAAACATGATACATAATACAAATAATATAAAAAAATAAATAAATTTACTGTTTTGTTCTTTTAAATAAATTTAGTATTTTGTTAGTATTATTTGTACTTTTTTAACCTAAAATTTATTTTACATACATTTTGTAAAAAAGAAATTATTAAAAAATTTACTGAGAAAAAAAACTGTAGGGCTAATGTCCTAGCGTTGCCATATGGCAACAGCCCAAATTTGGGGTAAGGAATTTATTTAAATTTTTTTAAACATTTTTTACATATTAAGGGACCTCTTAACAGACAAAATCCCCAGAGAAAAACCGAACAATTCCCCAAAAAAATAATTCGGGCAGTTAAGGGTTAAAGTAACTGTTTATATCGAGATTTTAGTGAAAAACAACGAGTGAATCAAGTGACTTTGACGAAAATGTAGAGAATAATACTCCTTCAGAAATAATTAATTCGGCAAAAAATACAACTCAAGAATTAATGCCATCTTTATCAAGAGAGAGATACGAACTTACATACAGCAAGTTTATTTTTTTCTGTATTTATCATTTAAATCTAACAATCGTAGATAAAGTACGGTACGCAACTCGTACGAAAACGGCATTTTGCATTGCTCGTGTGGTTTTACTACCCTCGCTGTCGCTCGGGTGCAAACTCCGCACTCGCATGCAAAATGCTACTTTCCGCACTCGACGCGTAATGTACTATTACAGTAACAGGTCGAAAAAGTATAAAATCATTCAAGTATACAAAGATATACAAAATTGGATGCGAGGAAGCTACGTGCTAACTACTTGGCAGACTATTTGACAAATATTAAAGTATCAATTTAGCAAAATATTTAAAGAGCGCAGATATATTGCGGATTTGTAGAAAGGAAAGAATTTTATGTTATATTTTAAGCCAATTTTTAATTTTACATTAAAGCATTTAAAAGTTTTATATTTGAAATTAATGGCTATATTTATTTATTGTCCCCAGCTCGGTTAAGAATACAGTGAAGCAATAGCTGAAGCTAAACAATGTTTCTGCTCGTTTAGTGCCAAGAATATTGTCTCCAATTAATAAAACGGCGGAGACAACATTTATATCACGCTTCTCGTGAGGTTTAATACTGATTCTGAGGGCGTCTTGGTCACGCACGATAAAACTTACAGATAAGTTCTTAAAAGTACCCCATTTTCACCTTTAAACGAAGGTAGAATCACTGTACTGGAAGCATTTGCAGACTCAAAGAATTTAAAATATAACATTTAAACAATCCCATTACTTGCAATTACTGGCAAGTAATTGCCAGTAAGCTACTATAAGGGTTTCTTCGGCTATAAAAATTCATATTTCCTACATTTCTACTAAACTATGTATAAAAAGTGGTACTTCTTTAGTTTTTAGATTGTTATACTCCTCCATGTGTTTTTAGAATATAATTAATTGACTTTAACAAAATGACTATTAAGACAAAGTAATGTTAAGAGTTTAGTCTAATTTATTTTGGGATACAGGAATATCGCTCTTTTGTTTTTATAGAGGGAGTAACAGTCTAAAGAAGAACATTCCGTTCACCTTCTTTAGATTGTTACTCCCCTCTGTTTTATTTATGAGGGGAGTAGCAGTCTAAAGAAGAACATTCCGTACACCTTCTTTAGATTGTTACTCCCCTCTGTTTTATTTATGAGGGGAGTAACAGTCTAAAGAAGAACATTCCGTACACCTTCTTTAGATTGTTACTCCCCTCTGTTTTATTTATGAGGGGAGTAACAATCTAAAAAGTGCCTAAAAAGTTGCACTTTACACGACCAATGTATTTATTATCCTTTAGCATCTAAGGTATGTACTTATTTGGTTCTTTTAGGGGGAAAATGGCCGCCATGTTGGAAACTCGATGTATACCTACCCGTATTTGTAATCTACATTTCAATATGTATACCAAGATGTATACCTACTCGTATTTTTGATCTGCATTTCAATACCTTTAAACTGATATACACCAATCAAAAATTACAAAAAAAAATTTTTTTGGTGACCATAGTTACAGTCACCTAAAATTTCCAAAATTTGACTTTTTTTATATTAACTCCCGAAAATATCTTTGGTCCACAGAAATAGTTATTTATGCACCTAGGGAGTAAAGTAAGCCATTATTCCCTGAGTGAATAAGCTGGTTCTTGAGGCGAAGCCGAAGAAACCATGGTCCCTAAATCCCGAGGCGAAGCTGAGAGAATAACGCTATAATTAGAGGAGCAGCCGAGGGAGCTAATAATCGCGAGGGGAATTATAGCACTTTACTCCCGAGGTACATACAATATTTTTTCCGTGGTAGGCTGTGAAATAGTAACTTTAGAGCCTAAAAAACATAGCAAATAGTTATTTATGCACCTAGGGAGTAAAGTAAGCCATTATTCTCTGAGCGAAAAAGTTCCTTCGGCTTCGCGAAAAGTTGAGCGAAAAGTTCCTTCTGCTTCGCCTCAAGAACCATGGTCCCTAAATCCCGAGGCGAAGCCGAGGGAATTAGACTCTTTAATTCAATTTAATGAATAACGCTATTAGCTGTTTTATCTTATTATTACGCAGTTTTTATTTTTATTATTTTTATAAATAACAATAATTATTAGCACTTTTAATAGCAGATATAAGAGATTCAATATTAAAAACAAATAAGAATTGGAATTCAACTCAAATAGAAGGTTATTTAGATGCAGGTTGCAAACAAAGATTAACATGGTCGAAAAAGCACTGCTGCCAACCTGATTTCAACAAATTCATTTTCATTACATTAACCATTCATTTTCTACTATTTATAAAATAATTAAGTTGCAATCTTTACTTTTTCGCCCTACTTTACCTTTTCACCCTACTTTTACTTTTTCTCCCTACTTTTTGAGTTCAGGGATGAAAAGAGTTACTTTAGTCCCTCTAAACTAATTCAAAATCATAACTCTTTCTCCCTACTGGAGATAAAATCCATTTTATCATTACGTGGACTTAAAAAATCTTTTCATTTTTTTCTTTACAACTGGTAGTTATCAAAACTTCCGTTTTTAGCGCTGCAATCATTGTAGAAATTCTTCTTAGTAAGATTAAAATCCACTAGATGTCAGTACGTTTTATTTATCTTTTCTTATAGTGTAACCTCTTTTTAGGGTTTCTTTTTTTTTAAATCTTAAGTATGTACTAATATTTGATATTATTATATTGATTATTGATTAATATTTAATGTTCTTTTCATTGTCTACTACCACGGAAAAAATAGCATATGCTACACGACTGTGAAGTGTTTTTTTCTTTACCTTGGCATTATTTACTGTCGAGCGAAGCGCAGTAAATATTGTAATTGCTGCAGTAATGAAAAAATTCACTTCGCAGCCTAGTAACATAATATACTGTTATCTCTAATAGGGACATTTTCATCCATTGCACAGTTTATATTTATTATTATAATAAATAACAATAATTGTTAGCACTTATAAAAGCAGATATACGAGATTCAATATTAAAATCAAGATCAGAGATTCCCCGCCCTAGTGTTTATTGACGTGTGGGTTTGAGAACGGAGAAAAAGTCGTAATAGCAACATTATGAAATATTGAATATTGCTCAAACATGGTTGAAAGAGTCAAAACCAGTTTATTTTATGCTCTTTTACGAAGAAAGCTTTATATTTTTATTATTTTGCCGGGGCAAAGAGGAGGGGGCAATAAATTTTAATAAGGTTTGGGGGGGGGGGGGACTGAAGATGTAGAGAGTTGGGTGGGGCCCCTACGGGCCCAGCCTTCTTCAAGATCCCGACATCCGAAAAACAAGATTTAGGGCCCGGTTATTCTAGGTAAATTTTCAAGTGAGTTGTTTTATTTTTGTGACATACAAGAGCTAACATACTAGCTTTTTCTAAAATGTTTTTCTTTTCGGAAAAAAATTCTTTCCTTCTGAAATTTTCAAAGAATTTAAGAGTAGCATGCTTTTAAGACATGTTTAGTCTTAAATGTCTTAAAAAAAAATACAAGAGTAAAATGTAAAATTGTATTATTCTACAGTCATAAATGTCTGTTATCAGTTTAAATAAATAAATGCGCTTAACAAAAATATATTAAATAAAATTCGATCTCTAAGGAGTTACTTTTTTAAAAAAGTTTGCAACTAATACGTTCTAGTAATTTTAGAAACAGTAAAAAAAATACTACTTTTCTCCATTTCATGGAAAAACATTAAATCATGTCTTTGGCCATTGAATCGAAATATCGATATTTCAATATTTTTTTGTGAAGTGATGAAAATCAGAATACATTTGCGTTGTTCGGAACCGTAGGTGCCGGTTTAATTGAATTTTTATATTTAGTTTAATTTTTGTTTTATTTGTTTTTGTGAAAAAACACCGGCACCACGGCAACCGAATTATTTTAAAAGTGACAACTGAAAAGAAACACAGGGGAGTCGCTTTCGAGAAGCCAAGAAGACCGATTGATTATCAGATCTCTGTAAATAAACGAATTATATTTAGAGAAATGTTTAGAGAAACAGGGTCAAGTCATTGTAGCGACATGCGTAGTTGATGAAGTAGATGGATTTTAAGGTGTGAAGTTATGAAACATTAATCAATTTTGATTACCATTTGTTCCGCTAGGAGCTCTGATATCATTTTATACTAGGTGTGCAATGCAGTTGTCTGCTTGCAATATTGAGCTGAGCTTGCATTTTAATCTTAAATTTTAAATTCAATTTTTAAGTTTTTGGTAGTATTCATACTACGAAAAGATTAAATTTAATCTTTCCGTAGTATGAATACTACCAAAAACTTAAAAATAGAATTTCTAATTGATTGTACTAGGTACAGTTACTAATTGGGTACTTTATTATTATAAGCGTTAATTCTCGGTCTAGTTCTACTGTCGTTAATGTTGACTTCTAGACTTGTGGAAAAAATGAAAGCTTAAAATCGTAAAACGACAGAGGAAATTATTCTCCAGTGTAGCTTAGTTGGTAGAGTGCCTGTAGTGGATATATAGGAGGCCCGTGGTTCGAATCCCGGCGCTGGGGTCTATTTTTTTCTCTGTCTGTCTCCCGTAGTTAATAATTTGATTTAAATTAAAATCTTAAATTTTATTCATGCGTTAAAATTAATATTTCATTAATTTGTTTGCATCACAACTTGCCCTAATGTTGTTGACGGAAGATGTAACTCCACATCGCTTTTTTTAAGAATCTGCATTTGATAGATTATCTTATTTGGCTCATCAACTAAATAAATAATAAAAATAATATCATTCAATGTTTTTGTTTTTTTTTAGTCACGTTCAACAGCTTATTAGGTCATTACAGAACGGGGATTATACGTCTAATCGATGAGATCATCAGTGTGAAACATGTCTCACCCCGCTGGGATTCGAACTCAAAGCCAGGGTATAGACCTTGGTTTCAGAGTCGAGTGTGCTAGCCCCTCGGATCCAAAATAGTAATATTTCTATTTTAAATTAAAAAGCATTTTTTCCTGGTCTTTCTATTTTACCCCCCTCTTAAATGAGAATATGGCAAAAGTGAACATAACAACAATAACTGTATTCTTAAAGAGCTTTCCAACTACATGCATCATGAAAGGTATACTATTTTTACTTTTGTACCCCGTACCCCTGTGTGCCAATTTAGATCATTTCAGATTTATACCTGCCTGTGGTTGGTCACTAAGACCATGCCGAATTTTGTGACTAGACGTTAGGGAGCACAAAAAAAAGTCGCCGAAGAAAGCCGAAGCAAAGGCAGTCGAGTACGATCGGGTACCCGCCCACCACTAGTGTCTATACTGTGCAGTGCATTCAACCCTATCTTCTCTTTACGAGACGCAACTAAAATATTTTAGATAAAAATGCTGTAAGAACCCCCTCCAAGAAGTCAATCTATTTTTTTTTTACAAGAAAGTATAATGTAGAACTGATTAGGAGAGAGGTTCTTCTTTGGTGTGACACCACGTATTCTAAGAATTCCAAGCAGTTTAAAATATAAACATAACATGTAACATTATTATTAGATATTAATAAAAACCCTTTTCTTTTAATATTCTTAATAAATATTAAAATATCATAACATGATCCCCCGGTGGTCATACTAACCATTTCTTACTAATCGATTTAAATTAAAAAAATTATGTTAATATATTTACGTATAATATTATAAAATCTAGAACATAATCTGAGTATTATTTTAATTTAAGAAGGTTGGTTTGATTTTTGCAACATAACTATTTTTTTTAATTAAATATTTAAATAATAAATAATATGCTAAATATGTAAGATATTCAGTTTATTATTTATCATATTAATAAACATTATATTAATAATTGGCAGTATGAAATATGTATTAATAATAATGTAATGCATAAAATGGAATATGCATTAAAATATCTAATAAAAGCGACCTAATTATTATCAATTTTGTAAAAGATTAATTATTTTATTTAAGATGTCTTTATTTTGGTTTATAATAATTAAAGAGGATTAGTAGTTCCACGTAATTAGCATTCTTTTAATCTATGATCTCGTTAAACATTATATGTATAAGTAAAGGGAAGAGTTAAGAAAGAATGCGTGTTTAAAGTTCTAGAGGAGTAAGCGTAAGGGGGTTGAGGTAGGCGGAGCGTACCCGATGATTCCCAAGTACTTCCGAGTGACTGTCTTCGGCGACTTTTTTTTGTGCTCCCTAACGTCTAGTAATTTTGTGCGGATTGGTTCAGCCGTTCAGGAGGAGTATGTTCCAACCAAATGCAAAGTGTAGTATAAGAGCTCAGTTCAATAAAATTTAGAATCTTCTAACGGCGAAATATATAGTGAAAACCAATCTACCTCCTATTATAATCTAACTTCTTGAAACGATTTTTAACAGCCTCACATTTATCATGTCGTCTTTAGCGTGACACACACACACACACATCTTCTAATAACCAAAAATTATATATTTTTGTAATCATCTCGATCTACCCTTTCATATGATACCCCACACGGTGTTAAAAAAAACATTATTTTTAACCCTTTAGTTTTTTTGAAAAATATTTTTTTTAAGTCGCTACATTTTTAAAATGTGTGGGTAGGTACTATACACACATATGCCAAATTTCAAAGTGATCGGACGAAAGGTGTAGTGTACGAAACGTCAAGTTTATGGACGGACAGACAGACACACGCAAGAAAATAATATAAGGGTCCTTGATTTTGCCTACGGACCCTAATTAACGAACCTATATACATATATATAATTTAATGACGGACTTACAGTTAGGATGCATCATTAAATTTCTGATATCCAATTATCTTACCTAAAAACAATAAAAAGTAAAAATCATTAATTACAAATTTCAAAAAAAAAAAAAATATACAATTATAATTAATGTTTTGATTGACGTATTGTAAAGCAGAATTGGGCGAATATTATCGGTTATGATGACGGCCAATATCTCTTTAGTATAGAACTCAAATACTACAGAAAGACTGACTTAACAAGATACATATTATTCTTTTTCTTCTTGAGCTCAAGGGAAAGAAGCTCTTTTTTTTCTTGGGCTCTCATTTTTGATCATCAAAAATGTAATCCATAAGTTCCTCATATCCCCTAGGTACTTACTAATAAATATTTTATACTAAAATTCATTGACTTTCACGCATACATTTAATGAGACTGCCTAACAATCATCAGCACCCTAGTTTGAGTCAGACGACAGAGTTATATAACTAAATTTGAATAAATTTGAATAATCTCGTGATACATGGATGTTAATATTAATTGTTAACATTGATGTTACATAATGACAAAGAGAAGGAATGTTAGCTGTGATAAGTCTAAATAATGTGGAGAGGCTGATACATCTCCATGATAATACTTAATAAGTGACTTGTTGGTGTTATAGAACAGGGTGGCACAAAAAAGTATGGAAACCCCAGAATAACTCGTCAGTAATGAATTTTTTTGAAAAAATTTAAATACAAAAGTTTCAGGATTTTTCCTTAGCTATTCAATGGTGACCTTGGATTTGACCTAGCCCTTCAAGGTCATTTGAAGGTCAACTTTGTTATTTTAAATGGGAACCCCCATTTGTTGTTGCGGATTTGAAAAGAGCAGGAAATTTTACGTAAAATATGACCTTGATCAAGTCCTTAAGCATGACCTTTAAGGTCATTCCAAGGTCAAAATTGTTTTTCCAATGGGAAACTCTAATTTTTATTGCGGATTGCGAAAATAACCAAATTTTTTCCCTTTAACAGTGGCCTTGACTATGGCCTACACCACGTCCTTGACCATAACCTTCAAGGTCATTTCAACCCTTCCCCCTCCCCTTTTTTATTAATTAAATTGTTTAAATACTTTTATTTAATTTTTTTCTTCGTGGTCTTATTTCTGCTCATTTCTGTCAGGATGTGGTCAACCTTCGAGAAAAAAAATGAATAAAAGTACTTAAACAAATAAATTATTTAAAAAAATGGAGGGGGAAGGGTTGAAATGGCCTTGAATGTCATGGTCAAGAACGTGGTGTAAGCTGTGGTCAAGGCTGCTGTAGAAGGCAAAAATTTGATTATTTCGTAATCCGCAATACAAATTAAGAGTTTCTCATTGGAAACATAATTTTGACCTTAGAATGACCTTAAAGGTCATGCTCAAGGACTTGATCAAGGTTATAATTTTCGTACAATTTCCTGCTCTTTCCAAATCCGCAATAAAAAATGGGGGTTCCCATTTAAATAACAAAGTTGACCTTCAAATGACCTTGAAGGGCCAGGTTAAGGTCAAATCCAAGGTCACCACTGAATAGCTAAGAAAAAATCCTGAAACTTTTGTATTTCAATTTTTCCAAAAAAAAATCATTTCTGACGAGTTATTCTGGGGTTTCCATACTTTTGTGCCACCCTGATGTAAACTCATGTTACATAATGACAAACAGAGAATGTTTGCTGAGGTCTACATCACGTGAGGACTGATTCATCTCCATATTAATCACTCACCTCGAAATGGTTTGTTATTAAGCAAACAATCTATATAGATATAATATACTTAATTCTCACCTCAGATGACTTGTTATTGCTACGCTAAAGCAACCACATTTTTATTCCAATTAAAATAAATATTCGTTTTGATTTGTTGGTCTTCAAATAGATATAGACAATAACTTATATAAATTAATATACTTCATTTTACTTTTATTTCTAAATATAAAATTACGGCTCGTATTTAAGAAGTGACTGCACGGAATGACTATTATAAAACTCACATTTAACTCAATAAACTAAGTCACTCAAGTCTTGCATTAGTCATTAGTCCCAATATTGTGATGACTAAACATTAAACATTGTTTCATTTAATTATGAAACGTATATTTATTTTAAAATTAGCACTGATATAAGTTGTTAGCATAGAGGTCAAAATAAGAGTTGGTTTTTACTCAATTATATATAATATAGTGTATTTAGAGCGAAAATATTTTATCTTTTAACGAAGGTTGGAAATAAAAATAGTCTGCCAATTAGTTTGGCTAATAGCTTTCTCACGTTCTTATAAGGTACATCCGTTCTAGATATCAGGGAACATTTTTGGTTCCTTGTCTGTCTTTCTTTGTGTCAGTTTATCTGTCTGTCGGTCTGTCTGACTGTCAATTTTTGCAATCCAACATATCTCCTCTTGCCTACACTCTTAAAATTTTCTGCTAATCTCTGCTAAATTAATTCTTTATATTATACATGAAAAAAATTAAAACAATTTTGACAGATTAAAAAAAAGAGGGAAAAATGACATAAATTGAATAATAATAAGTTATAAAAGCATAAAATAATTGAGCTTTGCTTCGCTCAGCTCTTATACTACACTTTGCATTTGGTTGGACACATACTCCTCCTGAACGGCTGAACCGATCCCCACAAAATTTGGCACGGTCATAGTGACCAACCACAGGAAGATATAAATCTGAAATGGTCAAAATTGGGGTACGGAGTACCAAAGTTAAAATTGTATATGCCCTTCATGATGCATGTCGTTGGAAAGCTCTATAAGACTACAGTTATTGTTGATATGTTCACTTTTTTCATATTTTCATTTAAGAGGAGGGGGGGGGGGGGGGGTAAAATAGAGAATCAGGAAAAAAAATGCTTTTAACCCTAGAACGCTAACCATATTTTTTAACCTCTTAAGACTAACCTTGAGTCATATTGACTCCCAAATCTATTATACCCAGTTTTATTAAAATATAAAGGCCTAATATGTACAATATTTTTTTAACACGTTTTAGTGCTAGTTGAAGGGACACTTGGGTGCTTTGTTTCCCATAAAAAAACAATTTTTCCTTTTAATTCCGGTTTTTCAATCTGGACTACTATTACATATCCGGTATTGTCATCTACCGCAGTGGTTTTATTTACTTTTTTTTAAGTAACTTTTTTCTTTCCTCTCCTTTGGTTTTTTTTATTTCGTAAATTGTTTCAATTAATTTATCATTTTCCTCATCATCGCTGATGGCATCAAAAAAGGCATTTTCTATTTTCAAATCAGGGTCCAAATCACAACCGTCACCATTATTGTCGAATACGCTCTTTTTCATAATCGGTATCTGAATCGGACATTTCCTTCATCAAGCGATAAATGTCGTTTAGATCATTGTATTTTTTCTCCATTTTTTGACTATATTCATATTCTATTAACTTTATATAATTTAGACATATAACGACAAAAAAAAAATATAACAATTCATACTTATAAATGAATAAATTACAATTATATTACCTTTAATTTGAAATAATTATTGAATTAAAAGTTATATAATATTTAATTTATAAGATTTAAAATGCCAAAATAAACAATAAAACAACATACTATTCTAAAAAATACTATTCTGCATCAAAATGACCTACAAAAAATTTACGTGTAAGACTAAACAGGAGTCAAAATGACTCCGTGACTGCAGAAAAACAAACGATATGTCCTCTTTAGAATCTGAATGTGAAACTGATAGAAGTGTAGAAGGGTCATTCAAGGGTGGGAGAAGATGTGGGAGTTCTGTGTTTTACAGACACCGTGCATTCGTAGTTGAAAAAAAAATGGGAGTCAGTTTGACTCCAGGTTAGCTTTCTAGGGTTAAATTAAAAATTAGAAATATTACTATTTTTGATCTGATTTCAGATGTTTATATATAAAAATGTTTATTGTTTAAGATTAAAATGCACACTCTGCTCAATATTGCAAGCAGACAACTGCATTGCACACCTAGTTCGATTTTACGAAATAGGACTCGAGGAAGCTATGTGCCACACTAATTGGCAGAGTATTTCAGAAAAAGTATCAATTTAGCATAATTTAAAGAGAGCAGATAGTTGAATTTAATCTAGGTCTTTTTGCGGGCAACTTTCTACAAAGCATCCAAATTGCATAAAAACCAGATGAGTAATTTTGAAGATATAGGAATAAATAAATTTATGTTTACGAAATGGGAGCAGATGGTTGAAACTAATATGGGACCAACAAGGGGCTAATTATGACGAACTATCTAAATTTCAATTTAATCGGACGAGTAGTTTTTAAGATATGTTGGTTCGCAAAAATTGAGCGACAGACCGACAGACTGACAGACAGACCGATAGACAAACCGACAGACAAACCGTCAGACAAACCGACAGACTGACAGACAGACCGACAGATAGACACGTAACCAAAAATGTCTCCTGATGGCTGAAACTGATTTCTATCTTGGAAGTTTTGAAATCGGACACACAAAAAATGTTCATTTTTCAGAACAATGACATAGCTTTCGATACCTTCAGTAAGCTCAGAACCAAACAAAAAATTATAATATTAATTTTAATAAAATTATTAAAACAACCTAAAATCTCAATAGAGAGAATATAGCACCAATTCCTAGTTATTACAATTTATAAAATAGACTCTTCCTTGTTATCTGTTGTATCTTAATAGTCATAAAACAGAGTGAAATATCGTCTAAAGATTTCATTCTAATTAAAAATATTTGTGATAAGAACTATCTCTTTCTTGAATAATGAAATGTCAAAAGAAAATTTTTTCTTCAATGAAAAAATAAAAAATAACTCACAAAAGACCAAGATATTAGTCTGGTTCATTTTTAGCCAAAAATGCAAGAAAAAAAAAAAAAAAAAAAAAAAAAAAAAAAACTTTTTCTTTTTTTATATCAAAGTGCAACAAAATATTCCGAAAATAGAACTGATGAGAATCTTTTTCTGGACCTGTCTAGAAAGAAGAACTTCTTTATAGGTCTCCATTTTTATTAATAGAAAATACTCAAACTGACTTTACACAAATTAGAACTGGAAATTTCTTAATGAAGTGAATTTCTTGTGGATGACTTAATCAGCACTGACATAACTTAGTCGAAGAATCATTAAAGAATGATCTATATACATATATATAAAATTAAAGTTTTGTCTGTAGATTGGTCAGAATTGACAATTTTTGGATAATATTTCATTTTATACATTCCAAAAACCGAATCCGGCCTTAACATTTTTCGTGTGTGTGAGTGGGTATGTGTGTCTGTCGCCCCAGTCCGACTTTATAAGCGCAAAACTGGCTAAACGAAATCCATTAATTTTTTGCTTCCTAGCTTACCGAAGGTAACGGAAGCTACGTGATCGTTCTAAAGAACAAAAAAATGTTTAGGTCTCCGATTTCAAAAATTCCAAGACAGAAATCCGTTTCAGACATCAGGGAACATTTTTGGTTCCGTGTCTGTCTGTCGGTTTATTTTTTTTTTGCGAACCATCATATCTTAAAAACTACACGTCCGATTTCAATGAAATTTGGATGGTAGATCATGATTAGCCCATTGTTGGTCCCATATAAGTTTCAACCTTCTGCGCTTATTTGTTTCCCTTCTACATCCACACAAACATACACTTATTTACACTTACAGCTTCATAAGTACTTATCTGATTTGTATGAAACTTTTAGGCCAATCGGCCACCAGAAGCTGAGCGGAGCGGAGCGGAGCTGAGCGGAGTGTAGCTGAGTGTAGTTGAGTCCAAGGGGTGTGGCAACCGAAAGCTGAGCGGAGTCGAGCTGACTGTAGCGGAGTCTAGCTGACTCCGCTCTGTTTTCGTTTGCGTGAACTAAGCTAGTCCACCCAAAAATGTCAACCCAACGAAAACTATTATATTTGTGTTTAAGTTCAGAATCCGAGGATTCTGAAACCGAGTTTTCTCTTGCAGCTTGTATCGCATTACCAGCTTATAAGACAGATTGGGAAATTTTCTATCTTAGAAAAAGGGATGAATTCGGGGAATTTCACACCCTTTTTCATGATCTAAACCACGAACAGTTTAAGGAATATTTCCGTATGAATAGCCCTCAGTTTAATGAACTTCTAGATATGATGGGTTGTGATACAAACTATCGGAGAGCTGTAACATCCGATTTTTTTTTATACTTTATTTATTTTCTTCACATTATATTATTGAAAGAGAGATTAGATGGCTATTAAGGTAGAGAAAATAAAGAAAATCACTATTTCATTTGAGAAACGTTTCGACCAATTATTAATGTCATCTTCAAACAAACATAAATATAAAATTAATTCAAGGTAATTATAATTATTCATTATAAATTTTGACATATCCTTAATCCCACTGAAATCAAGTTTTAATTAAGAACTACTGTATAATAAGATTAATCTCCTTGATGAATAGTTGTTATGAAGATCACATAAATACAGCTTTTTGATAATTCTATTTTTAGTTATTATTATATATTGTTTAGAATGTTATAAATTGTTACTAGTTTTGTTTAATGTTTTAATTTATATTTATACATATTAACATTTACTGGTTATTTCGATGTCGGTATGTTATACCAACGTGCCACTGTTAAACTTTTTAATTTTAGACCCTCTGTTATGGAGATAGTATATTATATAATGAAACAATAATGGCGTATGTAAGTATATTTTTTACTGAATACAAGTCTTAATTAAAACTTGATTTCAGTAAAATTAGAAGTATATGTCAAAATGTTTAATGAATAATTATAATTACTTTATTTTAAAGCTATATATTATGCTTGTTTGAATTTTAGAATAAAACAAGACTGAAGATGACATTAATAATTTGTCGAAACGTTTCTCAAATAAAATAGTGATTTTCTACACTATATTAGCCAGCTAATATCTCGTTCATTTATCTACAAGAGTGTATTAATAAATTAATAAAAAGTTTATTCATTTAATTTTTTAATAATAATATTGTTGTGGGTGGAGGGGGAAGCGGAGTCAGCTTTCAAAACCGACCGACTAAGCGGAGTCGAGATGCGTCGCTAGGCTCAGCTCAGCTCCGCTCCGCAACCGGTGGCCACCCTTACATTTAAAACAATGGGATTCGATTTCACAAGCTGAGTCAACTCCGCTCCGCTCCGCTCAGCTTCTGGTGGCCGATCGGCCTTATAGTTTATCGAAAGTAACCCGCAGACAGTCCCAGATTAATTTGAACTGTCTGCGCTCTTTAACTCTTGCTAAATTGATACTTTAATTCATGTAGAAAATTAAAACAATTTTGACAGATTAGAAAAACGGAGGAAATAAAAAAATTAGACAATTTCGGCTTGTAAAAGCATAAAATCAATAAATTACGTGATAAGATGCAAGAAAGCTATGTGGCACATCAATTGGCAGTCTATTTTCAGAGGTGAGCGCAAACATGTTGCGCAATTTTTAGGCTTGGTTTCATCTAAGAATATTGGGTAGAACCAATTATTAACAATTTTATAAAAAAAAAATAACCTAAAAGAAGTAGGTTGACATACCGTAACCAAAACTCACAGACTCGCTGATCAAAATTTTTGGGTACTTCTAGACCACCTAGAGACTCGCAATTCTTTTGGTCGGAAATTGGCCCAAACCAATTGGAAAAATCCAAAAGTTAAAAAAAAAATAAAGTGGTTTATTTTTCAGAGAAAACCTCACACATTAAACCTGCAACGAGTTTTAATATTATTTTAAGGGTGTTAATCTCATTTTGGCCATATTTGTTACAAAAGTTTTGTAATATTAATATTAATATTAATTTGTAATAGTTACATATTCTTTTCTACACTTCAAGATCTTTAAATTGATATATAACCATGCCATACACGATTAAAAACTATTTTAGTCTTAGTCGGCCATATTAGCCACTATTTTGAAAACATTAAGTGTGAAATTTTAATAGTTACATATTCTTTTACCTCCAGCAGGGATAAAAAGTGAACTTTCCTCTCTAGTTTACAGGGAGGGAAGTTACTCATTGCACCCGGTCGGGAGTAATGAAAAATAAGGGAATCATGAACTGTCATGATTCCCTCCAGTGTTGCCCTAGATAAAGCTCAACTTTTGTTTAATGTCTAAATATGTAATGTCATCTTCACACATGTCATGTAACCTCCACAACAGTTGCCATAGTGATTCATCAGTAAAAAACAAACATTGCACCCGGTTAGTTAAAAGTTAAAAGTGAAATCATAATTTCTAAATGTAGATTAACTAATTCATTTGTAAATACATCAGTTGTCAATTCCATTCAATACACAACTCAGCTTCCAGCTGATTATCCCATTAAATGTTAGCATTAAAATTCAAATAATTACTATCTATAATTTAATTTTATCGTGATTAAACTTATTTAATCATTTTGTTTTAAATAAATAAAAAAAAAATATGTATGTATTTTTTGTTGAAAAAATAATTTAAAATTAAAATCTTTTCATATTTGTTTCTCCCTTCTGATGGTAAAATCTTGTACGTACCTCGGGAGTAAGGCCGCGGCCGCTCCCTGACTTGTCGGTACGGTATCGGTATGCGGTATTTTCTGCTTTACCGATAGCTTACCGATAGCTTACCGATACCTTACTGATACTGCCTTTATCTCCCCACATATCGGTATACTTTCGGTAAAATCTTGCAGTCACGGGCGTGATTATGTCGTCGTCAGAAGAAGATAACATTATAGCGTGTTATATTTATTTGCAATTAGAGCCAAGGGAAAACGTTTGGAACAGGTTACAGAATTCACTTATTTAGGAGTTTCTATTAGTCAAGACGGAAAGTGTGCTCAAGAATTAAATGCTCACATCACAAAAGCAGGCAATTTATTTAATGCGATAAACAGAAGGTTTCTAAGTAAGAAAGAAGTATCAGAAAAGACTAAATTAATTGCCTACAAAACAATTTACACCCCCATACTAACATACGGATGTGAATCATGGGCGTTAACCTCAAGAAAAGAAAGTCGTATTCAAGCGGCTGAGATGAGGTTCCTAAGGAAAGTTGCTGGCAAAACTAGGAGGGATCACGTTAGGAATACCACGATCCGAGCCTCCATGAACATTGAGCCTCTCTCAGACAAGATAGGACATGCCCAACGAAGGTGGTTTGGCCACACTCAAAGAATGGAAGAAGAGAGGTACCCCAAGCATGTGTTAGAAGCCCGATGTCAAGGAACTCGGCCGCGAGGTCGAAGAAGAACGACTTGGGCTGACAACATCAACTCTCACCTGAGTGCCCAACATACGACATGGTCCAGAGCTGTGGCAATTTCTAAAGATAGAGCAGCCTGGAAGTTCTTTTGTAACTTTACACCGCAGGGTAGAAGAGGTCTGGATTAAGATAAGAAGATAAGACATTTATTTGCGATTGCGTAGAAAAAAAAAGAAGTGCTAGCGATATCCTTTAATATATAATTTAATATTATAATTTATAACTTTAAAGTTAATAAATATAAGCAGTAAATACCTAAAATGTTTGTTTTGTGTTGAAATTTCCGACCAAGCTTTCTCCCTCAGGTCTTTTCTAGCATATTCCGGTAATTTATAATTGTACAACAATGGATATTTCTTAATTTCTGTGACCAAAATAACATGAATATCTCTCTCCGTTGCCATTTTGCGATGACACCTTGACCACGCTCAAACATAGAATGATAGGAGTTTATTAATCTAGTACTTTTTACCGCTTCTGTTTTTACTGCTTGTTCTTACCGACTCCCGGTATACCGATTCCTTACCGCACCGCTCCCACGCATGCGCCCTAGTCAGGCCGCTCCCTCACTTGTCGGTACGGTATCGGTAAGCTCTCGCTCGGTACCGATTCGGTACAGATTCTTTACCGCGCGGTAAAGAATCTTACCGCATCGGCATACTAGCTTACCGATACCGTGCCGACAAGTCAGGGAGCGGCCTAAAAATCACTTGCACCCTCGCGATAATTAACTCCCTCGGCTCCGCCTCGGGAGTAAACGTTATGGTACCCTCGGCTTCGCCTCAGGAACCAACTTCATCGCTTAGGCTGCTATCACTTACTTTACTCCCTTAGTGCGTAAATATCTATTTCTACTATTGGCCGCCATCGCTATCTTGAGAATATTTAGTGAGCAATTTAGAAAAACTATATAGTTGTCACAAATTATGAGAGGCCCGTGGGTGCCGATTTTCGTTCAAATTGATCAATTTTTACGCCAATTATGGTTAAACAAACAAACAAACACACCAACTATTAAAGTCCAAGTCTCTGAAATGAAAAAATCACTACGAAGATAACTAGGGGAGAACTATTTTAAAATAGATATGGATGGTATTAGGATCAGTGGATTGGATGATACTAAATTAAGGTAACAAAAATAATTATATTTATACTACACAAAATAAATTCAATAAGGTTAAAAAAGGTTAAAACGATAAATCTTATAAAATGTATAAAAATATGAATCCCATTTTAAATTAAAAAATAATAATATAAACCTCGAGAGTTTAAAAATTTGAAAGCAATTTATCGTTGTGAAAAGGACATCTGTTTGCCCACGAATTTCCACCGGGCTAAAGAAAGGGCGAACTAATGGTTTTGTATTAAAATGTAAATTTTGAATGAAAGTGACGGCTCAAGTATTTTTGGCCTCTGACAATAGATCCCCCCCAAACTCTTCATGAAGATATCATTTTTCATTTTTTTCCTCCCTCATCATTATATATTCCGTTTCACTTGCGAGCAACTAGTTTATTACCTCTTTTTGTCAGGGAAAAATAAAATGAAAATTATTCTATCATATACACATACACATAGATTTAATGTTAAAAAATAAAATTTCTAAGACTAGCTGCCTATAGAAACGTACAATCTTTCACGCACCATTACAGGCAGGGTGTTGTTGTTCAGAATTTGATTATTAGTTTTATTTAGTGCTTTTAAAGTCATCCCTCTATCATGAACTTGTGCTTTTATGCTTCCTTTGCGGTTATTTATTCTTTTGGTCACTAGATTATTTTCATGTATGGTAATGGGAAATTTACACTTTTCAGAGACCCCTCATCTGGCCAAGTACCTGTCAAAAACTCTTGTTTGCATAATAATTTACGACCGGTGCAACAGAATTAAATTTTGTACAATCATAGTAGGTATCTCTTTTGGTAATCGGTAGATTGGATTTTTAATCTGATTCATAAAAAAATATTCTTCCAATTATTAGAGTAACGCATAGCTACCTCTCGCTTCTTTACTTATTTTGTGCTATTACGATCCATTATTGTCTAAAGAATAGTCTGGCAATTAGTGTGGCACATAGCTTCCTCGCGTCCTATTACGAATTTTATTGATGTTATGCTTTTACAACCCAATAATGTATAATTTATTTAACTGTTTGCAGTTGACAACTGCAGGCAGATGACAATTGACATGGGGGTCAGGTGGCAGATGACAATCGACTTAGACGGGGGGAAGAAAATTGACAAGAGATAGGGAGCAGATGACACTCGACAAACGATAGAGGGGCAGATGGTAATCGACAAGAGACAGGGGGCAGATGACACTCGACAAACGATAAAGGGGCAGATGGCAATCGACAAACGACAGGGGAGCAGATGGTAATCGACAAGAGACAGGGGGCAGATGACACTCGACAAACGATAGAGGGGCAGATGGCAATCGACAAGAGACAGGGGGCAGATGACACTCGACAAACGATAAAGGGGCAGATGGCAATCGACAAGAGACAGGGGGCAGATGACACTCGACAAACGATAAAGGGGCAGATGGCAATCGACAAACGACAGGGGAGCAGATGGTAATCGACAAGAGACAGGGGGCAGATGACACTCGACAAACGATAAAGGGGCAGATGGCAATCGACAAACGACAGGGGAGCAGATGGTAATCGACAAGAGACAGGGGGTAGATGACACTCGACAAACGATAGAGGGGCAGATGGCAATCGACAAGAGACAGGGGGCAGATGACACTCGACAAACGATAAAGGGGCAGATGGCAATCGACAAACGACAGGGGAGCAGATGGTAATCGACAAGAGACAGGGGGTAGATGACACTCGACAAACGATAGAGGGGAAGATGGTAATCGACAAGAGACAGGGGGCAGATGGTAATCGACAAGAGACAGGGGGCAGATGGTAATCGACAAGAGACAGGGGGCAGACGGTAATCGACAAGAGGTAGGGGGCAGATGACACTCGACAAACGATAAAGGGGCAGATGGCAATCGACAAACGACAGGGGGGCAGACGGTAATCGACAAGAGACAGGGGGCAGATGACAATCAACGAGAGACAGGGGGCAGAAGAAAAATTAGAAGAGACAGGACACGATAGGGAGACAGTCTTCTGTCTCTGCCGATTTCTTCTATCCCCTGTATCTTGCCCCTTGTATTCTACTCCCTATCCTCTGCCACTTATCTTTTGTCCCTTGTCTTCTATCTCTGTCCATTCTCTTTTGTCTCTATCCCTTGTCTCTTACCACCGTCTTCTGTTCCGTGTCTGTTTTGTGTGAAAGCCGCAAAACAAAAGAAGCTTCTTATATTTTAAGATACCTGAGTAAAACAATGTGAGTGAACCAACACTTACATATGAAATTTGTCGTTACTTAATGGAACGAAGGATCTGTAGAACTATTACTCTATGAAATTTCTTCAAAAGGTTCATTGACAATTTTTGTTTTTTTCCTAGATTGCTTTGAGTCTTTTAAGAAACAAAAGTAATATTAATATCGCTTGACTGCAAAACTAATTCAGTTTAATCTTTGATTCAGTATAATGAACTCAAACGTCAGTAAGATGTTTACGTAACTATGATTTATCAATTGATTTCCTTGAATGAAAAAAAAATATATATCAGATTTGATTTAAATAGTAAAATATCTACGTATTAGTTTATAATCATAAATCTACGTAAAGGTTTACAGTAAGCTGCATTGCGGAGGGTCATTCAATAACTTGGGACAACCGGCATATGTCAGTTTTATCTAACTTTGATATTTCTCTTTTTTGTAGTTATTTTCTAGGGTAATCGTATTTATTTTTTTCTATATAAGCCAAGGCTTTCTATTTCTACAAAAAAATATATATTTAAATAAATAAAAAAAAACATTTATATGCACAATAAAATCCTCCCCTATATGAGATATCACAACAAAATGTGTAATTTATTTTAATTCAGAAGAAAAACCTGTATTCTTAGGACAAACCACTGGATCCTTTTTCAACAAAAATGAAATCCCTTTATATTCGTAATATTTTTGTTCCATTATTTGTATACAGAAAAGAAAGTAATTTATTGTAAATAAATGCCAAATGGTATTTTGTACACATTTAGGAATTTTTATCATATCAAAAAGAATAGAATGATAAATTCATACATATAATATAATAAATTGTATAAGAGGAGGGGAACCATAAAGAACAGCAGAGAAAACCTATTATTCTTATAAATTGTATGCATATATAAATCTATCAGAGAGTGAGAAATAAAAACATAATTTATCACGTGTGGCGATGATTTCTTTGGTAAAATAAATAAATAAATAAACTTAATAACTATAACTAAGTGTAATAAATAAATAAACTAACCTTTCAACCCACCTCCACGTGGGCCGTGGGCCCCTACCAAGAAGCAGTTGCTATGTTTCCTATTACTGTAGGCCAAGCATTATTGTCATTATCGATAAAAAAACAAAATATTTTACCCCCCGGGGGATCGATTCGGGGACCCTTTAATGTTTTGTTTGATTTTTTGGTGCCTTCCGCCTAAATTTGTTTATATTTCTTTTATTTTTATATAGAGCAGGATGTCTTAAATATACAGGGTATTCCTCATAAGTACCTACACAGAAAAACCTATGAATCTACAAATTTCTGACCAATAATGTCAAATAAACTTACGTCCTATGAACCTTCGTTTTCGAGATAATATTATATATCGATTTTTTCATTTGTCTTGTTTTTTAGCCATAAACTACCGAATAAATAAAAATCTAAATATGATAGAAAGATGCTGTTTTCAGCATCGTAAAGAGGATTAATTTATCTTTAAAATATCAGTGATTTTAGTACTTAATGCGTGTATTAGCTTAGTGATAATGCAAGACAAACATTAAAATTGGAAATTATATCAAATGTTTATAGAACTTTGAGCTTCAATAACTTCTATATTTTTATGGCTAGCGTAATTTTTAAAATGCTTAAAAAACTGCGCAATTTTATAAGCTTTTATTTGATATAGAATTGTCTACAGTTTACGTAAGTGTTCATAGTGAAATAGTAAAAAGAAAAAACTATTAGTAAATCAACTTATTCACAACATTAATATTTATTTACAAGGGATCCTAGCTGACTTTACTGCTAGGGTCCAATTTTGCAATTAGATATTACAAAGAAGTAAGTCACATTAAATTTTGTGAACCGACGAGTCCACTATTACCAGAGCTGGTAAAAGTGGAAAAGTTGATGCAGTTTCATAGGTTTTTCTGTGTAGGTACTAATGCGGAACACCATGTATTCGATTTTTCTGGATTTGAGTGGTGTCTGTACATTTATCCGATTAGGCTCAAATTTGTTATTTCCACTAAATAAGTAGTCCTGATAACGAATTTAAGTTTAGAAAAGTTTAAGTCTGTGCGTCAATCACGTCCAAACGGCTGAACAGAATTGATTGGTTTTTGGGTACAATATTAAGCTCAATTCTGCGGGTGATATAGGCTATAAAAAAATTTGGTAGCTCAATATAGGGCGGAGAGGTAGATTTAAAAGTACTAATTTTATTTTTTATAAAAAAATGTATTTAACCTAAGTTGGAGAAGATGCTGTACACAATATTTTATGTTTTGTAAAAATTTTTTGTAGGAAGAACTTTTAAAGAAATTTGTTTTCAATCGCTGTCAAAAAATAATTCGATTATTTTATTAATACAAATCAGAAGACAACAGTTCATAAATCACACCCTACCATGCCTTAAACTTTACTAACATAATTATCACCACGTCTTTTAAAACGCTAAAATATAATCTATGAGTGTATATGTTGTATAATAATTTCTAAATTATATTGATATCTGCCAATAGGGTTCTTTTTTAATTTTATCCCTTAAGCCTCGTCCAGACTGCCGAACCGAACAGAGAAAAAGAGCCAAGCATTGGTCTCTGCGCATGCTCAGCCTGAGATGCGCATGCGTACTTTAGACAGGGCATGCGCAGAGACCAATGCTCGTCTCGTTTCCTCTGTTCGGTTCGGCAGTCTGGACGAGGCCTAAAGGGAACATAGGGATAAAGTAAGAAAAGAGAGGGAATTGAGCCAAGACTGATCTAAGGTCAGGAAGTTAATTATTGAGAAAGGGTACCCATTTTGGAGGATGTAAACATATAAAACATAATTTCAACCCAGAGATGTAAAGAGACACGGGGGGATACAGAAGGAAAATTTCAAGATAAAAAGATCTTTTTATATACTACGTTTTTAAATTTTTTGTTGAATCATATGCAATGTTGATAATACAATTGCCATTGTTATATATAATGTTAGTGGAAAAAAAATACGTAGTTTGAATTTATTTACTTCACATAATAATGACAACCATCTAGAGAGCTGATCTCAAACCTATAAAACGACAAATCTTTGTACAACGGATCTCATTAACACCGAATCTAAACCGGGCTATTGATTTGCCCCTGTGCAGGGACAGTAAGAGAAGAAAAATGTGTACAAGTAAAGAAGTACAGATCCAGAAAAATTAAACCTATACCTAAGACACAAGTGAAAACAAACCTGGGTGTCACTCGTCAATTAATTTATTTCTTTGTTTACTTTTCGCTGTCATTCAATGTTTACCTCTTAATAAAAAATCACAAATTTGAAACCCGTCAAAATGAAGATTGTAAATACTATGGGATATGTCAAAACAAATAAAATAACTTGCATGTTTTTTGCGAACTAACTTTCCGTACAGCAAAATTTGCTGAAAACTAATTAAATTCTGCTGAAAGATGGCTAAAAGTGTTAAAAATAATGCATTGTCATCGTCTTCTGAGCTATTCTAAAAGTTTCAAATGTTTAGCTGCTCGGGAAGTTAGTTAAAAATCGATTGCAAGATTTGTACTGGACAAATAAATAAACAAACAAACAAACAAGAAAGCAAGCTAATAAAAACGTTGTAAAATACCGCTGCTTTTCCGGGAAAGTTATAGTTTTCGAATTTTCAGTAGTCGGAATCAATTACTAATTTGGGATATTTGCAAATTACCTTATCAAAGGAGAGGGGTGTAGAAATAAGGGGGAGGGATAGAATCTAGAAATTCTGCTTAGTAAAATAATTTAAATAATTCTTGATGGTCGTCTATAAACCCCTCAAATTGAAATAACACACTCCGTAGCAAAGCACGGGTATCCAGCTAGTTTTATAATATAATAACGTAAAAGCTTAATAATTTATGAAACCCTAAAAAGTACTTGGATACAAAAACTTCCCTGTAATTTCGTTTTTATATTTTTGAAACGTTAAATCTAAATCTTAGTTTCGATAAATCCTTTATTTTATGTTATAATTTCACAGTAAAGATCTACTTAGTTATAATTTATAATATATAGGGTTTTAAATGCCTTATTAATACATTAAAGACATTAAAACTGTACAATTCTTGATAATATTTCACTTTTAATACAGTCTTTAAGAAATAATGTATATTTTTATTATTTTATATTTTTCCTCCTTGGACTTAAAATAGAGACATATTTCAATATAGCTATTTATTTACATTTGAATGTTGGCAATTACTTGAGTGTTTTGAAATAATCTTTAATGTATTTATGTAGGAGTTTTTTCTTTTTACAGTTGAAAAACGTTAATATTGTTTAGTTTAGAGGAGGAAAATGAAGAAAATTAAGAAGCAAAACATAAAATATATATTTAGCAATATATTAAGGTAAAAGAAGGGATTTGTTAATAAAGATATCTTACTGGAAAATGGAGGGAAGTTTGCCAAGTTTTTCTTCACAGCCCGATTAAATTTACATCAGATAAAAACTTGTAAAAGATAATTTAAATACAGTTTGCCAAAGAGCTTTCCTCTCCTTTTGTTTTTCCTAAAGGAAATCCTTAACAAATTATCTACTTTCGTTGGCTTTTGAATTAACTTTTAAATTGGCACATTGTTTTAAGGGGTACTGAAAGGATTGATCTATAAATATTATTTCGCTCACTTTAGCTATAGTCAGGGTGCCCATAGGTAAAAAAGTAACTTATACATACTCTTTCCAAACCTTTTTGTATGGCTTGTTTAGGCCAAATCTGACACCGTTTTCCTCTGTGACTTTTTTTAGTTTTGGGGAGTTTTTTTTTTATTTGAACCCTAAAATTTTGACGCGTCAGACTAGAAAATCGGAAAAAGTTCTGCGTCAGACAATATTAAAATGTTGATTTATAGGGTTCAAATAATGTATCTTGAGAAAATCAGGCAGTTATTAATTAATGATATTAATTAATTTTAATTAATAATAATGGATATTAATTAATATAAACTAATATTAATTAATGATTAATAACCAGCTGATTTTCTCTAGATACATTATTTCAACCCTATAAATCAACATTTTAATATTGTCTGACGCAGAACTTTTTCCGATTTTCTAGTCTGACGCGTCAAAATTTTAGAGTTCAAATAAAAAAAAAAAAACGCCCCAAAACTAAAAAAAAGTCACAGAGGAAAACGGTGTCAGACTTTGCCTAAACAAGCCATACAAAAAGGTTTGGAAAGAGTATGTATAAGTTACTTTTTTGCCTATGGGCACCCTTGACTACTACCTATGGGTATATATTTTTGGAACGAAGTTCCTTATGGCACGTTCTGGAGCCCGGGAGTAAATCCGGAAAAACGACCAAAAACACCGTCACAAAATCACCGTTACGTAAAATCCGTCACGAAATCTACCGATGACAATAACTTGAGTAAAAGATGACCGTGTTAGTTAAAATTTGGTACACATGTTCATTATTCCAATGCCCAGGCTGAGTTCGTTGGACAGCGTTATCCGCCTAAGCGTTCACGCGCAACCCTCGCGTAAATGTAAGCTTCAAAGTTAAAATTGGAATTTTATGACTGAAAAAATTCTAACTTCATCTATTTAATGAGACAAACAATTTTTTTAAATACATTTTTTTAGTAAAATGAACACCGACACTGCTATGAAGTGATTCTTTTTAATTAAAAATTAGAAATATTACTATTTTTGATCCGATTTCAGCTGCTTATAAATAAAAATATTTATTGTTAACCATCAGCTGTTTAATATTTACTGCGTACTGCATTACTTAACTACTACTGCATTACGCTACTAAAAACATTGAATGATATTGCTTTAATTATTTAATTAGTTATTGAGCCAAAACTTTAAGAATAAAATGCACACTCAGCTCAATATTGCAAGTAGGCAACTGCATTGCACACCTAGAGGTCGACCAAGAAGTCATGGAAATGTGAGGAGTGCGCTAGTGTCGTCATGTACAGTCAGTTTTTGATATAATAGACCACGGTCAAAAACACAGTGTTGTTCTTTTGTTAATTATAATTTTATTTTTGATAACTTCTATATTTTTTTAAATATTTTATGCAACAGGCAACACTGTACCTGATAAGAAATCACTAATAATGTACGATAATATCTTGATATTATTATTCATAATAATATTCTTTCAATTTAAATCGATTTTCTTCTTTCATAATCTATTATTTCTTCCTCTTTATTTCTGAGTTATTTGGATTTAGGACAGGTGTGACTATAATTCGTATTGTATAAAAACAAACAAAACAGGAAACCTAACAGATTGGAAACCTTCTTGTTGTTGTTATTCGTGAGATTTGACATAACTGGGCATGTCATACAAACTAGAAATGGGTATTGTCTTAGCACCCGACTGTACTGACTTCGGCACTACTCGGAAGTTCCGATTGTAAACGATGCTAAGATTTCCGTTTCTCCCGTGTATATGACTTCTTGGTCGACCTCTAGTAACACTATTAATACTCCACTAGTTACAGCTATATCCAAATATAATTCTGTTTCATTTGTGTTTTCCAATCAATAAAATAAATATAATCAATACAAATATATATCTATAAAGTTCAAATAGCCCATTAAAAGGAAAATATATTTTGAATGAGACAAGTAGTAAAAAAAATACAGTTGATCTGATGTTTAAAATTTTTTAAAAAGTCAGGTCATCAATTTTTTTAAAAAAAAGCCTTGTTACACTTAAAAGTTTCATCGGAGTTGTTTGTGATTTATACAGAGTTTGATAGGTGAAGAGTTTAAAAGTGAAACAACGTTTTTAAAAGGCATTGAACTTGTATTAGACCCGGAGGCCTCTTTGCGTAACATCCAGTAAATATTTCTTCGTATATCCCCTTAAGGGGCCGTATAGAAGAAGTGAAAAATTCGCCACTAAGAATCTGAACGATATTTACACTGCTAGCAATTGCTTTTTTTCTCTCCTCTCTCCCTTTTTTTTAAAAAAGAGAGACTTTTCTGTTCGTGCGATTTAACACTGCTAAAATCCCCCATTTGTATGCGACCCTAGAACCAACTTGAGTAATCTCGATACTCTTGCCCCCTCCCCCACTATTAGTTTTTTTTTTTTTTCTTCGCCTCCTACACTACCGCGTTATAAATTTTACTATTTTACAACCTCAGAGAAAAGGGGAGTAAAAGAAAAAAAGAAAAAAAAAATTGATTAAATATCGAGTAGAGTGAAGGAGAGGGTTCTAGAAAAGCGTTTTTCTGAAGGGGGTATACTGGAGAACGTAATCCTGCCTCGTTATTTTTCTTTTTCCCCGACCTACAGGAAAACCCCAAGCTTAAACGACACGTTAGATAACAATACACATGAACAGAGTTTTTATACGAAGAAAAATAGCTGCCCTGCTCCACTGTATAGCCTAGATACGACGGAGTACCAGCTTTATTCTTGTAGCAAGATAAAAATAATGTTTATACCTATTTAATAAGTTACAACTTTGCTGTCAAAATAAGGTTAATGGAAGTCTAAGGAGCGATTTTAATGTTTTATCAACAAAATTAAATTGCTTCTGTTTCTTCTCCATCCACATGATTAATCAAAACATGTATTTTACTTTTCCATGTTAATGTTGACACAGAATAACGTTTCAATGTGTATTTTCTATTACTCACTTGGGTGTTCTACTGCTCAAATATTATTTTTATTTATCCTTTTGAATCAATTTTGAAATTCTATAAATCTCTTTAAGCATGAAATCATCAGAGCAAAATTTAATTTCTTTGCATCTACAAATTAAAGCAATAGAGCTTCAATATAACTTAAATTTTAATATCGTGCTTCCATAGACTTTCCAAACACAAATTATTCAATTCTACAAGAAAACCTCATACATAAAACCATCAATATCCAGTCAAACACATAACACATAAAGTGGCAACCTTGAATAACTTCATACTTAGATTACTGAGTATATCAATGAACAAGAAGGTAATTAATCAAATCACTGGGAAGGACTTACATCCAATTACTTTTTAGGGTTTCGTAGGTTATTAAACATGAACTTTATTTTTTTTACAACAATAACATATTTTTATTTTTCCATCCTGCTCTATATGAATATAAAAAATACAAACAAATTTAGGTGGAAGCCCCAACAAAATTAAAAATGAAATACGTGTGGGGTCGTGGGACACCTGGTAGGAACGAAGTTCCTTACGCTTTTCATTAAATATAAATTATAAAATCGCTTTATTATTTATTGAAAGACGCTCGCTTTAAAGATAATAAAAATATTTTCATTTAATTTTGCCTTAACTCCGCTAGTACAAATAGTTAGTTACTTTTAATTTTGTCTCTTTTCTAACTCCACCATGTATACGTAGTTATTACAGCGATTTTATAATTTATATTTAATGACAAGCGTAAGGAACTTCGTTCCTACCGGGTGTCCCACGACACCACACTTATTTTTTTATTATCTTTGAAGCGAGCGTCCTTCAATAAATAATGTATTGTATATTGAGAAAAAAGGTAATGATAAATTTATAGTTAAAGCAGATGGTTGTAGAACGAAAAAGAACTGTCCTCCCAGGCCCCGTCGGCATATTACTCCAATTAAATATTAAAATAAAAAATATAAATCATTAACTCACAAAAACTTCTGCTTGTATCAGGTTGAAATGTTACATGCTTGTTTCAATTGTACTCTAGGTGATGTATACAAAGTTTCATTTAAATCTTTACGTTAGAACGTAAGATATCGGTATAAACGTTGTTTTCTTTATTTTAATCGGTTTGGTCCGCTTTAATAAATTTAGCGATCTTTATCACTTCATAGCAGTGTCGATGTTCATTTTACTAAAAAAATGTATTAAAAAAATTGTTTGACTCATTAAATAAATGAAGTTAGAATTTTTTCCCGTACAAAAATTCCAATTTTAAATTCGAAGCTTACGTTTACGCGAGCGTTGCGCGTGAACGCTTAGGCGGATAACGTTGTCCAACGAACTTGTCCCTGACATTGGTAATATGAACATGTGTACCAAATTTCAACTAAGTCGGTCAACTTTTACACAAGTTATCACCAACGGTAGATTTCGTGACGGATTTTGCGTGACGGTGAGTTTGTGACGGTGATTTTGTGACGGTTATTTTGTGACGGTGATTTTGGTCGTTTTTTGGATTCACTCCCGGGCTCCAGAACGTGTTATAAGGAACTTCGTTCCAAAAATAAAAGGGTCCCTGGTTCAATCCCCGGGGGGTTCACAATATTTTTTATCGGTAATGACAACAAGGTAAATTAAATTTTTTCGCGACATAACCTATAATAAGATATATGCATTAATTTAAAAAAAAATTAGAACTAGCCGCTATAGAGTAGTTGAGGGGGGGGGGGGGGGTTATTGGGGTATATTTTAACGCATAAAACCAATAAGGAATGCAAAAACTGTTTAAAAAAAAAAAATGGGCCCTCTGTGCATGTGTCTGCCTACAAAATATGCAAAAAAATCGATCTGGGACAACTGAGAAAAACTTTTTCTCACAGACACGGAACCAAATATGTTTCTGAAATCGGAGCTTGATCACATAGCTTCAGTTACTTTTTGTAAGCTCGAAAGCAACTTAAACGAAACCGTTAAGTCCAGTGAAATAAAAGTAAAAATATAAAGATTTTTTATTATTTCAAGGGAATATTAAATATAAATATCGTGAGGTTTCTTCTTTAAGGTAAAAGGAGGTGTGTTGACGACAAAGTGACTCCTTCAGATAATTTAATTACTCTTTGATAATAGAATAAAGGAAACCATTATACGGACGACAAAATACTCTTTCCTCTCTTTTATCTAAGAATATGAAAATTTTATACTTTCAAAAATTACCTCCCGGTAAAATATGAACATTATGACATTTTATCGACTAGATGAATTAAGTAGTGGGGAGGGAAGGAAACCCGCTTCTTTTTAAAAGCAGACGATAAGAGGGAGGGGGGGAAGTGTCTTGAAGCAACATTTAATATTGGAGGCAACCCAATTTCTACTAAACCATGTTTCTTTTAACCCATTAAAATGAAGATGAAAAAAAAAAAAAAAATTAAAACAGTGTTGCCAAAGTCGAAGTAGCAATCACAAGGGTAAGGTTAGAAGATGCTTTCGGGGAAAAAAATAAAGAGGTTAAACAAAGTGCACCGAATCTCTTCCGGTAAATTGAAAATTTTTTATTTACGACTTCGACCAAACCTCGTATCTCCTCCTTTTCTAAATGGCCAGTATACTTTTCAACTAGCGTGGAATGAAAAAATGTTTTTTTTAAATCGAAATATAAAAAAATCAAAGATGTTTCCTCGACGAATTTGATTTTAAATAAACCATGAATGGTTAGATTTGGTTTAATCGGGAAACCTTTTGCATAAATTGGTCTCTAGATATTATTTATTATTCAGGATGTGGTGATAGAATAGGATTCTGCTATGAAATATTGGTTTGTAATCAATTTTTTTTCTGTTTGGCAAGAGGGAAAAAATTTAAAAAAAAAAATAAGTAATGAAAGAAAAAAATTGTGTTTTTGCTATGAACTATTCCGAATATTGTTTTTATGTGCATTGATATTTTATTGAGTTCTTTTTAATATAAAGAATTTATTTTTTAATTGTCTAGTAACCTCTAACATAATTATAATCTAACATAAATATAATCTAACATAATTGAGATGTTGGGTTTGATTCTACGGAGAAATCATTTTATTTTTTTTTAAATTATGATGAAATATTCCAATAATAGCAAAGAGTAAACAACTAACAAATGAAAAAAAAACTGGACAAAGTTATTAACCTTCCTCTATAAACGTTGACACTAGGCACACAAACATAAACGTTGACACTAGGCACACAAACATAAACGTTGACACTAGGCACACAAACATAAACGTTGACACTAGGCACACAAACATAAACGTTGACACTAGGCACACAAACATAAACGTTGACACTAGGCACACAAACATAAACGTTGGGTCGCATCTGACCCGGTACTTCATAATTGCAACTACTGAGCCAGGGAAACAATAATGCACAACTATTAACATTTATACAAGTTTATTAAACTTAAAAAAAAGAAATTAAAAAAACACAAACATATTTTATACACATATATCTAGGGGATTTATAATCAAACCTTATATTTGCTAGTATAAGAAACAACTTTGACTATAATGACATAGTGCACCAGCTGTTTAATGGATTGATTAGTATAAGTCACGATTTGTTCAATAATATCTCGCGTGATGAATAACGAAAAATAAATCTTCATCTACATCACTATTAGACAGCATCATCAAATTCTGAGTCTATCTAGTTGATTTCGTAGTCTAATTTTTCATCAAATTGTTCTCGCTGCCGCCTTAATTCCACCTATATTTCATCTATTGAGGTGAAGACAAATTTTGAACACCACACACCATGTTTCCAGAATATGGAACTCGGAAACAATATCGAATTTTTGTATAAATTAGGAACATTATAATAAACAATGGGTCATATCCGACCCAACTAGAGGAAGGGCGACTTTAAGAGGCGAGTTAAGCAAAGGTGATACTTACTTAATTTTATGGTTGGTCCAAGCTTTTGTTATGACTGATTGGAAGGGTACCTAGAGCCCTGTGGCCCTGAAGGAAAGGGAACATGAGAAATGCACATTTATTTGTTACTCGGGTAGGATTCGACCCGGACGTTTATAGAGGGGGTTAAGTATTTGTTTAACCATATAAGTTCTTTTCTAGTTTCTGAGATAAAATAAATAGATAACTATGATTACGCCGGAATACAAAACAGGTCTACCTTATTCTAGCCAGCGGAACATTATTTTTATAAAATTTTTAATAATAAATTAATTAAATGAGATATTTTAGGATTCTAAGTTATTATCACGACACCATTTAGTGTCCCAAAATTAACGCAAGGTTTGAATTTGCCGCTTTTTGTGCAGTAAATTGTTGGCAACCCTAAAAAAAAACCAATTCGACAGCTGAGAGTTTAGGGTTAGTAAAAATGGAGCGTTACACGATACAGTAACGTGTTTTTATTATTGATCGTGATTTAACACGATAAATTTATTTAATTCAATTTAACTTATTTAAGGTATTTATTTAATTTAAACCCCTAGATCGTGTGATTTAACACCACTAGATTTCTTTTTATGGGGTTATTTGAAGTCAAAGGTCTATGTCAATAAGCACATGACCATATTATATTGCAGTCAGGAGGAAATTTAACGCCGCATCAACGAAATTCAGCCACATTGATGCAAAATGGTCATGAAAAATTTCGACAAAAGAGTGCATATGTGCCAGCAATGACGTGGAGACCATCTATGGTCTATCCTATGTACTTTATAATTCAATAAAAAATAACAAAAAAGACTAAGAACTATGTTTTTATTTAATTCAAATCTTGCGTTAATTTTGGGACACCCTTTATAATAAAAAAGTGTAAACTTGAGATTAAAAATGACAGGCCCATAAATCAACTCTGTTATCTGTAAGCTTTTTTTTATCTATAAGCTTTTTTCTATTATCTATAAGCTGATATCAATAGGCTTTTTTTTGTCTGTTATCTATAAGTTTTTAACTGTTAATCTATAAGCTTTTATTTATCTTTAAGCTTTCGTCTGATATCTATAAGCTTTTGTTTATCCATAAGCTTTTGTCTGATATCTATAAGCTTTTGTTTATCTATAAGTTTTCATGTCTTATGTATAAGCTTTTGTCTGTTATCAATAAGCTTTTGTCTGTTATCTATAAGCTTTTGTCTGTTATCTATAAGCTTTTGATTATCTATAAGCTTTTGTCTAATATCTACGTGTATAAGCTTTTTTCTGATATCTACAAGCTTTTGTTTATTATCTATAAGCTTTTTTCTATTGTCTATAAGCTTTTGTTTATCTATAAACTTTTGTCTGTTATCTATGAGCTTTTGTTTATCCATAAGCTTTTGTCTGATATCTATAAGCTTTTTTTTATCTATAAACTTTTGTCTGTTATCTATAAGCTTTTGTTTATCCATAAGCTTTTGTCTGATATCTATAAGCTTTTGTTTATCTATAAGTTTTCATGTCTTATCTATAAGCTTTTGTCTATTATCTACGTGTATAAGCTTTTGTTTGTTATTTATAGTTTTTGACTGTAAGCTTATTTTGACTGTAGCTTATATTTATCTTTAAGGTTTTGTCTGTATCTATAAGCTTTTTTATCTATAAGCTTTCATGTGTTATGTATAAGCTTTCGTCTGCTATCTATAAGCTTTTGTCTTTTATCTATACGCTTTTGTCTGCTGTCTATAAGCTTTTGTCTGTTATCTAGAAGCTTTTGTTTGTCTATAAGTTTTTGTCTGTTTTCAATTAGGCAATCATTGCTTACAGAATATGCAAAACCTTGGATATGAACCCTCCCCCTGATCAGGTCGGTCTCAATAACAACTCTTACACGAGTGAAGCAATATTTGAATTGCAACAGATTATGTCTAAGGCACACGAATACAACTTTCCCGTTTATCTTTTGTTTATAGACGTTCGATAGTGTCAAAAAGGAGGATATACTGCAAGCGCCTCAAAGGCAATAATACAGAGAAAGATTACATAGAGATAATAGATTTTATTTATAATAATGCGCAAATTAAAATAGAATTAGCTAAGGAAGCCAAGTATCTCAAGATCGATCAATAGAGGGCTAAGGGACGGCGACGTATCTCCGGCAAACATATTTACTGCGATACTTGAAATAGTTATTTGTGCAACTAGTACAGAGGGTGGAAAGACACTTTAAGCTCGAATTGCACATTAAAGTTTTCCTACAGTTAGTTTTTAATCTGTAAATGAAATATAATAGTACATTACGCGTCTAGTGCGGAAAGTAGCATTTTGCATGAGAGTGTGGAGTTTGCACCCGAGCGATAGCGAGGGTAGTAAAACCACACAAGCAAGGCAAAATGCAGTTTTTGCACGAGTTGCGTACCGTACTTTATCCACGATTGTTGGATTTTAATAATAAATACAGAAAAAATATTTAATAAACATCCTGTATGTAAGTTAGTATTTCTCTTTTGATAAAGATGACATTAATTCATTAGTAATGACATAAATCAATCATTGTTTTTCACTAAAACTCGATATAAACAGTTACTTTAATTAAACAAACAGCAAATTAGTTTTTTTTATATGTACACAAACTCGCTAATCGTGCGTTAAGGTGAAGAATTCTTCTTTTTTACCGCACTTGGGCGGAAAAAAAGGAATTATGAAGCGTGCATGCGTAATGAATACAAGTACGTACAGAATCACTTTCTACGCATCTAAACAGAGTTACAATTTTTATAGTTCGTATCAATCGTAGATAAATGTATTTAAACATCTTGAATGGGAGCAGTTTGGTATAAAGTCTTTCTTTCAGATTTCAGTCACAAAGACAAGAGGTGTTCTTGATCAGGCACGATTTAGTAATAACATTTGTTTTCGTTTTTAATTATTAAAAAAAAAAATCAACACTTAAACTTTCTTTGTTACATCTTTAGATTGTTACTCCCCTATGTTTTTTTTTTAGAATACAAATGACTTTGACTAAATTTCAAATAATACAACAGGATGTTTAGTCCCATGTGCTTTGGGACAAAGGAATATCACACTTCTGTTTTTATAAGGGGAGTAACAGCTTAATGAAGAACATGCCGTGCACCTTCTTTAGATTGTTACTCCCCTCAGTTTTTAAGTGAAACTTCTTTAGGCGTGGTAGAGTAAATTGGCTTGGATGAAACGAAATTGAATGTAACGAAGTTTTTGATTCGAGACTGGTCAAAGTGAAAGTTTTTTTATAGGTAAATCAACAGTCGGCTTAAGTCAGTAGTTGATTTACCCGTAAAAATTGTTTCATTTGAATGAGTCTCGATCCACCAACCTCAGATTTAGCAAGCATAAGTGCTAACCACTGCACCACGGAGATTGATGATTTTGCAATACATAGAATTGGTATATATGTGTAGGTAATATTATATACATTATAATAATATAATATATTGTATAATTTTCTTTTTCTTCATTTTCATGAAAATATTTTATTTTTCATTTAAATTCCACATAACCATATCTTAATCCTGAAATAATAAAATAGTCAACAAATGCAAAGAGAGCATAAAATCAACTGTTTCTAGAACTTAAGTTTCACTTCTATTGCGTGAGAGTCTCACACATATTTTGTTTTTATAAGGGGAGTAACAATCTAAAGAAGTGCTTTCCTTTTTTGTTTTCCTTTAAAATTTAAATTTTAACACATAGCAGATACTGTCCCAAGAGCGAGTCTATTAAAGGTTTAAAGTTAACTAGTATAGTCGGTATCTAGTGACACCGTTGTTTCACTATAATTCTAAACTTCACCCAATAACTTTAAGAGGTATATGGGTGACATAAAATCGTTTTTGTTCACATTTAATCTTATGTTTCGTTACAGAAGCTTCTCGTGTTTCCTTTTGTTTATAGGTTATTAAGATTTTCTCGCTTTTTTCCTCCTTTAACCCTGCAGTGCACGGGTCGGGTCTGTGAGACCCAGGGTGTCACACTCATTAGCAAAACACTGATAAGGGAGGTTCGTATAACACCATCCCTTCCTATACCTTCAAGTCAAACCTTCCTCAGTTCAGAACCACATTTTGAACAATTCACATAATTTCTTTCTGTCTATTTTTTTACCTCAAAATTACCCCTGGGTCTGTGAGACCCAACCCGTGCACTCGTGTAAGTATTTTTTTATAACTCGTAACAACATTTTATTATATATATTCGTTGATAACTCTCTAGATTTTAATTTTATTTACTTGAACTTTATTTAATATTAATTTCAGGTACAGTACAAAGTATTTATAATGACTGATTATTTTCTATCGTTAATTTAGTATTTAACTTTTTGTAAAGGGAGAAAAAATATTACGATTACTCTCCTGGCAGGAATGTTATAGAATATCGGGATTTTTTTTTAGAATTACCGGGAAAACAATTCTTGGGATTAAAGCTGTGCCTTCCAAACCTCAAGAGCCTAATAAAGGGGGGGGGATGTTCAATTTTCACTGACCGCAAATTTCGTTATTCTTGCAAAATGTGCAATATATATATATGCTTAGAGCATTCACAATTTATATGCCAGGACTGTGGAATTGAAATTTTTTGATCGTATTAAGTTCCTATATTGATAAATGACAATTACTTTTTCAAAATTCTTTTATTTTTTTTTAATATATTTTTTTTCATGTTGGACGGTAAAAATTAAAAATACTCTGCCAATTAGAGTGGCACATAGCTTCCTCGCGTCCTATTGTGTATACTTTAATAATTTTATGCTTTTACAAGCCATTATTGGCTAGTTCATTTAATGTACCCCTTTTTCAAACGGATGATAATTGTGGAAGTTAGTATGCCAATTAGTGTGGCACACAGATTTTTTCGCGACTTATGGCAGATACTTTAGTGATACAAACCTTACTATCAAGTTATTAAATTTTCCCTTCTTATAGTACTTAAAATTACTAATTTACTCTCAAGTTAAACATAGTTAAAAAAACTTGGTAGATAAATAACAAAATGGAACAACATTAAATTGGAAAAAAACCAAATAATTGTCATAAAAACAATATATATTTTTTTCTAATGTAATTTTATTGATATATTGCATTTTATATTTTTTTACTATTAAATAAAGATTATTTCTATACTATAAAAAATAAAAATATATAAATAATAAACCATCTTAAATTTTTTTTAAAATATTGGGTCTGACAGACCCAACCCGTGCACTGGTGTGATTTTTTTTCACCCGTGCACTGCAGGGTTAAATTCTTAATGAATCGGTCAAAGAGCAATCTGTCCACTTCAAAAAGAATGTAATCAATCTAGGAATTGGTTTTTTTTATTTCGGAGTATTTAATTTTGAAAGAGACTTGTGGTGTTGGAACCAATGTGCTAAAACCTTTTTTTCGGTTTCAGCCTGTTGTTAATATGCTTGGCTGCTGATAATAAAGCGGGGGGGGGGCCTGCTGGGGCTTGCAGAAACAAGGGAATCCCGTCACTTAACGGAATCGTTAAACTTAACGAAAGTAAAATAAAAATAAAAAAATTAGATGATTAGACAATGTTCTGTTCCGTCGGCCGACGGTAAAAAAACAGAAAGAAATGAAAAATGTTTAATACACATTTTCTATGTAATAAAATAAATTCAGATAAATATAATAAATAAATCAGATTAATTTTATTCTTTAAGTAATGAAGAGATGAGCAACAAAAGAAAATTAAATATATTATAATGAAATGAAATATTGATAAAATGGTGATAAGATTTGATTATAAGAAATATAAGTTACTCAAATAAAATTAACAAAGAGAAATTACCGGCTCTAGGGATCAACAAAAAATAAAAGGAATCCCTAGCCCAAATGACCAAGTTATGTAGGAGCAAGGGGGCTACGAAATTATAACCCGATCTTTCTCCTACGGGGTAGATATAAGGGTGAAAAGAAATAAAGGTTTAACTGGACTGTAAGGGTTAAAGACTATAAAAAAAGAAGCAAAATAAAAGTAATCTGATTTTAATATAGAGAAAAATAAAAGTATATAGATTGTTGATGGATATATAATATAAGTAATAGATAAGTATAAATACGGTGATAGCAGATAGATGTCTGGTAGAGATGATAATGATGAGGATGATGATACGGATGGTGATGGCTCTGGTGATTGGGTGATGAAAGGTGCTGTTACACCAAGCTTGCAGCGCAGCAAATGGTAGTCTGGTGAAAGCACTGAATTTATGAGATATAGCAGCAGATTAGAACAAGAACACTATTGATGGTGATGATGAGGTTGTAATAATACATAATTGAATTCTTGGTGGTGAGTGGTGATTTAAGATAAGACTGCTGAAGGTGATAAAAAACCAGACCGTTGACGGTCAGGCTGAGTTGAGTTAAATAAAGATTATTTCTATACTATAAAAAATAAAAATATATAAATAATAAACCATCTTAAATTTTTTTTAAAATATTGGGTCTGACAGACCCAACCCGTGCACTGGTGTGATTTTTTTTCACCCGTGCACTGCAGGGTTAAATTCTTAATGAATCGGTCAAAGAGCAATCTGTCCACTTCAAAAAGAATGTAATCAATCTAGGAATTGGTTTTTTTTATTTCGGAGTATTTAATTTTGAAAGAGACTTGTGGTGTTGGAACCAATGTGCTAAAACCTTTTTTTCGGTTTCAGCCTGTTGTTAATATGCTTGGCTGCTGATAATAAAGCGGGGGGGGGGCCTGCTGGGGCTTGCAGAAACAAGGGAATCCCTTTAGCTGGAATTCAATTATTAAACTTTAGGAAACGAAGGGTTTGCTCCCTTCGCCTTTAACCCAAGGCCTACCAGAGATAAATCTTTTATTGAGGATTATCAAACCTCTTTCTTTAGGCCCTCCGAGCTAACCGAATTTAAACATTTAATTCTTTCTAAAATAAAATAAAACAATTACAGGCCACGTTAACCAGTAAACTTGTTTCTAAATAAATGAATTTGATGCTAAGATTCCTTGAAAATCTTACAGCAAAGAGTAAAGAGAAAAACTAACTTTATTGCTTACTAAGAAATTCTAAATCCTAATTAAATATTTAATAAGAATCTGATTACAAGATCTTCCGGCTTAAAAATAAATAGTTAATTACTAAATGCCCCGGAGGAAAAGTGATTATTTATTCAATAACTTCTCACTCTGTAAAACACATTATTTAGAAGAATTAAACCCTTTAACTTATAATTTAACTAACGATTCATTTGAAAGCAAAGATAAATTAAACGAGAACAACAGTAATAATCATTATAAAATGTCTTTTAATAGACGATTTCATAATTAAAGAATTTTGTTTTAATTTATAGAATAACCGGATTAAATATAGAAAAAAGTTTTTTTCAAAATTATTTTAAGCTTCTTTTACGGCCCGATCAACACTTGACTAATTAAACTTTGCTAATTTCTTTAGCTTCTGCATCCTAGAAAACCCTTTTTCCATCTCCATCCTTCATCAATTGTCATCTCTATCCTTCAACAATTGCCATTTCCATCCTTCAACAATTGCCATCTCCATCCACCATCAATTGCCATCTCCATCCACCATCAATTGTCATCTCCATCCACCATCAATTGCCATCTCCATCCTCCATCAATTGTCATTTCCATCCTCCATCAATTTCCATCTCTATCCTCCATCAATTGCCATCTCCATCCTCCATCAATTGTCATTTCCATCCTCCATCAATTTCCATCTCTATCCTCCATCAATTGCCATCTCTATCCTCCATCAATTGCCATCTCCATCCTCCATCAATTGTCGTCCTAAGTTTGTCCAGTTCTTCGCAAAGTTTCTTTAGGAAGGTCTCTCATTCTTAAACCTTGGAGAGTCCACTAGTTGGTCTTCTTATCTATCTCATCTGCATTTCTCAAGGTGGGACACAGCTTCATTCACTTCCTCTCTTGCATCCGTCGGTCTCTGGGATCCTGACAAGTATTTGTAGGAGCAAGGGGGCTACGAAATTATAACCCGATCTTTCTCCTACGGGGTAGATATAAGGGTGAAAAGAAATAAAGGTTTAACTGGACTGTAAGGGTTAAAGACTATAAAAAAAGAAGCAAAATAAAAGTAATCTGATTTTAATATAGAGAAAAATAAAAGTATATAGATTGTTGATGGATATATAATATAAGTAATAGATAAGTATAAATACGGTGATAGCAGATAGATGTCTGGTAGAGATGATAATGATGAGGATGATGATACGGATGGTGATGGCTCTGGTGATTGGGTGATGAAAGGTGCTGTTACACCAAGCTTGCAGCGCAGCAAATGGTAGTCTGGTGAAAGCACTGAATTTATGAGATATAGCAGCAGATTAGAACAAGAACACTATTGATGGTGATGATGAGGTTGTAATAATACATAATTGAATTCTTGGTGGTGAGTGGTGATTTAAGATAAGACTGCTGAAGGTGATAAAAAACCAGACCGTTGACGGTCAGGCTGAGTTGACAGAGCACACACACTGAGAGTATTACACTAGTTACATTAGTCAAAAGGTGGAGTGAGTAGTGAATAGGAAGATAAGAGAGGGAAAGATAAGGAAAGTTTAGATAAATAGATTAGTTATGGATATTCAGATAGATATAATAAAGATAGAAATGGACTATGATACTTAAAACACTTATCTCCCAGACCTAATATAAATAATAAAAACAGAAAACATCTCTAATAATAAATCAAATTAAAAAGATAAATAAACAAACCTAAGTGAAATTTTCCTAGGAAGCCTAAACATACCGCCCACCAAATTTCACCTAGGTTCAGTTGGGTTGGCAAAAATGTTGAAAATAATTTATGAGCCTTTGGATAGGCCTTAGATATAGTAGTCTGAAGAGCTCGTGGTCCGATGTGGGAACGAGTGCGATGATAGAAGTCAGCAACTAAACTGGTTAGATGATACCTTCTTGGAATTAAAATTGGGTGACATTGATCAAGATGTAAGTTTGATTCTGATATTCTACCGCCCACCCTCAAAACTCCTCTTTGATCCACAAATGCTCCTAAAGAAGACAGCATCGATGACCACTTTGGGTGTTTTTCCGAAAGCTTCAGGGTAGAAATAGTTACTGGAGTCTGTTTGACTTCAGGAAGATCCTCCAAGTTAATATTTAAAGGTGCAATAGGCCACTGATCTTCAGGAAGATGTAGCCAAAAAGGTCCAGACCACCATAAAGAATGATCAACCAACTTAGATGGCAGGAGCCCTCGAGAACCACATTCTGCGGGCTTGTCATTAGATGGTATGTGTCGCCAAACATCTACATCAACTAATTCGAGAATGCAGACGACCCTATGCGCTACAAATGTTTTTAGAGAATGTGCTGGTGTCTTAAGCCAAGCAAGGACGGTTGATGCATCGGTGAAGAAGGTAACCTTAGATATGTTTAAGAATTTACAAAAATGTTGGATAGAGATGTAGAGTTGAGACAGCAGCAAAGCAGAACAAAGTTCTAATCTAGGGATGGTTAAGGGTTTTATAGGAGCTAAACGAGTCTTCTCTTTGAGTAGGTAAATAGATGATGAAGTATCAGGTTGTTGAACATAAAGGTAGATGCAGGCACAAAAACATTTTGAGGAAGCGTCGCAGAATCCAAATAACTGTAGATTAGAATCTTGGTTGTGACCGAAGAACCGAGGTATCTTCACAAGAGAAATGTGAGAAAGTTCAGAAATAAATTCTGTCCAAAGTTTTCTCAGTGGATTTGGGATCTCTTCGTCCCACTCAATGGAGGACTTCCATGTTTCTTGAAGAATTGTTTTTGCCATGAATGTGATTGGACTTAGATACCCTAATGGATCATAAATTTTGCCAATGGTAGATAAAATTGATCTTTTGGTGAATATTAAATCAGGCTGTACGATAGAGTAAGATAGTTCATCTTTGTGTGGATCCCACACTAATCCTAGGATTTTGACTGATGACTCCTGATTATCAGATAAGGCTACTACTCCTGAACCTCGATCTTCATCTTGAATAAGTGATGGACAATTGCTCATCCACTTGCTGAGTTGAAAGCTTCCTTTGTTCAGTAAAAGGATAAGTTGTTGTTTAAGTGATTCAGCTTCCTGCACTGATGATGCACCTGTTGCGACATCGTCAACATAGGTATCCTCTTCTAACGCAGAAACGGCCAAAGAATATGGTTCACCTTCATCTTCACAAAGTTGCTGAAGGACACGTATAGAATGATAAGGTGAACTTGAGACACCATAGGTTACAGTTGTCAATTCATAGAGTTGTATCGGATCTTCAGGATTAAATCTCCAAATGATTTGCTGATATTTCCGGTCAGCGGGATGCATCTCAATCATTCTGAACATCTTCACAATATCACAGGTGAAGACCACTGGATGACGCCGGAATCTCAGTATGATGTCACTAATATCCCCTTGCAACTTCGGTCCTATGTGGAGGTGGTTATTCAGAGATCCTTGAGAACAACGAGCCGAAGCATCAAAAACGACCCGTAGTTTTCGTTTGTCACCGTCTCCCTTGTACACTGGATGATGAGGTATAAAGTAAGCACCAGGCTCAGAAGCTGGTATCATGTGACCCATTTCAATATATTCTTTCATAAAGTGATGGTAATCTTCTTTAAGTTTTGGATCCTTACGTAATTTCTGTTCTAAGTTATAGAAACGAGTAAGTGCTTGATGTTTAGAACCACTGAAGACTGATGGAGGTGATGAAGAATTAAAAGGTAAACGAACCACATATTTACCCGAAGGTAAACGTGAGTGGGTTGATATAAAGTGATTTTCGCAGTCCTTTTCTTCAGGAGACAGTTTTAGTATGTTAGAGATAACTTCCTCTGTCTCCCAGAATTTATTCATAATTTGAGCGATGTTGTTAGAGGTAGATAAAAGTGATGTTGATGATGAATTTGAAGAAAATAAATTGTTACAGTTCAGCTGACCTATGATGATATGACCAAAAATAGTATCAATTAGTTGAGGATGGTCGTCTGAAAGAATAATTGGAACGCCTTTGATGATACGGCCAAACAGATTGGCCCCAACCAAAAGATCGACTGGGCCAGGTTTCCAAAATTCAGGATCTGCCAGTTGATATGATGAGAAACGTTTCCATATTTCAGTAGGTATCGGTCGCTGAGGTAGATCATAAGTTATAGATGGGACAACATCAGCATATGAATGAAGTTCAGGACTGTCTGAAGTTCTAGGTCGAATTGTACAAGGTATCTTGCCTTTAGAAGTAAAGGCAGGGGAAGAACCTACACCCGTAATGCACTGCCTCTGGTCTATGGGATTAAAACCAAGTTTTAAGGCACTCTCCTCTGTAATAAGTGATGATTGACTTGCTGAATCGATTACAAGTCTAATAGAAATAAAGTCCCCGGAACTGTTCTTAATAAGAACACGGGCAGTACCTAAGAGGACATCACATCTAGAGGTCAAAGTACAATTCACACTAAATGGAGGGTTAAAAGTTTGAGAAGATGTAGATGGTTTGTCATGTTGAGATGGTGACACTGATGTCGTTGTCTTCTCAGAAGGCTTAGACTGAGGTAAATGTAACATAGTGTTGTGGTGAAGCTTGCAGATAAAACAAGAGTATTTTGAAGTACATTCAGACGTCTGGTGGTGGGGATAGAGGCAATTTTTGCATCCCTTCCAGTCTTTGTCCTTTAACATCTTCAGTCGCTCGGGAGCAGAAGCTGTTTTAAATTTGACACAGTCCCTCAAAATATGATTCTGACCACAAATAAAACAAGAGTTATTAAGTTGAGAGGATACTTGTTTGTCCCCTGACTGCTTAATGGATTTAGTTAAACGGGGAGATTTATTAACAGTACCAGTGAAAAGAACAGCTTTAGGTGATTTAGATTTATTGAATGTCAGTTTGTTTGGTGAAAAGTTAGGATGTTTATAAGTTGAAGTTGAACTCTGAACTGCTTTCTGATCAGCTACCATGTTAAGAGCGAGATATCTACTTTCCACAAAATCTTTCAACCTGGTGTACGTTGGAAACTCGACAAGAACATTAGCAATCTCAAAAGCTTCCCTGGTCTTTTGATCTAAACATCGAACGGCTAGTTCAAATAAAATAAATTCAAATTTATTAGGGATATTTAAATTTTCTAAAGCTGTAATGTTTTCAGAAACAATTAATAGAAATGAATTTAATGATTCCGATTGAGATTTGTTGACAGGTGGTTTATAGTTTAACAGTTGATTCAGATAAGATGAAGCTAATTTTCTGGTGTTATTATAATGCTTCATTAACAGATCCCAAGCCTGATCGTAATTGACATCTGATATGGGAATGTGTTTGATAAGGTTAAGCGGATGATCTTGAAGAGAACCGGTTAAAAAATGATATTTTTCGATGGGAGAGAAAGCTTCATTGTCATGGACAAGACTTTTAAATGTGTCCCTATATAGAGGCCAGTCACTAAAGGAGCCCTTAAAAGTAGGTAAAGTGACCTTAGGGAGGCGTACTTTAGATCCTGATAACGAGCTGTTAGCATATGTAGCCCCTCTAAGTGCTGTTGCCAGGTCAGCTACTAAAGAAGTGTTGGTGGCTGTCGCCTGGATCTTATTGCGAGATGCAACCATACCCTTTACGTAGTAGTAGTGAGTTCTAAAAAGTTTTATTTGTTCCTGATCTTGAGTAGTAGGGTATTCTGAAAGTTGACTACGGGACGCGTATAAATCTGTAAGCTGGTCGAGAAGAGAATTGAATGAGGCAAACAATGGGTCAATCCTAAGTGCCATGCCTTCAAACATAGCTAAGTCTTCTACAGAGTCCGTGGAAGTAATAGCAAAATTATAAATGTCTTCCATTTCACAGCGACAAGATCTTAATTTAGATTTCAGGGCTGATGATTGCTGACCGAGAGTCGGTGAAGTAGGAAGATCTGAATTACCCGGCATGATTGATAAAAAAGATTAAACAAAAATAAATATGCCTAATACACTAAAATTAAATTTTAAAAGATAAGGAAACAGAAAAATCCTAAGCGTATAGGGTTTGGCAAAATTAAGAATTATATAAATAATAAATAAAAACAATCTTATTTAAAATAAACAAAAGGAATAAGAAAAAAAGAATAAATCCCCTGAACAGAATAAAAATAAACTGTGTGAAATAGTATGAAATATGTTAAATTACGTTTGATAATTGATAAAAAGATAAATAAGGTGACAGAGTTAATTAGATGAAATTTTTTTTTTTTTAAAGTTTGAAAGATATTAAGAGATAATTTAATTATAGAATCCAATTCAAAATTAGAGATAGGTTTAATTTAAATAATCTTTGAACCTTTAATAAGGTCAATAAAGTGAAATTAAAATTAAATAGATTTATATAAAATAATGGATAATAATCATAAAATATATTGGAAGAAAATATAAAGAGGAAGTTATAAAAGGTATATGTAAATGGGTATAACAGGTTCACAAAGTAAAGGTGCATTCATAAAGTTAGATTTTAAATAATAATAATAATAATTGTATATAAGATATTACTTCTAAATTTGAATGAATACAAGAAGGAAAAAAAAAAATTATTTTTATCAAAAAGGAAATGATAATTGATTAGTTTAATCAAATTAAAAGAAATTAGAAAATGTACAACAGTACTATTAAAATAACAAGATGATTAAATAAAGAATAATTAATTAAAAGAAAAAAAGTTTATGAATGATAAATTAACTCAATTAATTAATTAAAAATAATATAACTTGATTTATATGTAACACAGTACACTGGTATTATACTATTAAAATAAAATAATCATAATTTATTACAAAAAATAGAAAGTAAAAAGAACTTATTTAATGATGAAATATTTTAGATTAAAAATTAAATATGTAATTAGTTATGATGACAAAAATTAAATTTATTTTATTTATTTATTTTATTTATTTCATTTTTAATGCTTATCCAAAATATAAGAAGAAAAATTAAAATAACATCTCCTAAATTAAATTACGATAATTAAAATAATAGGATAATCTTAAATTTAAAGAAAAAGGAAAGCAAATGAAAATTTTAAATAATAACAAAAAACTGTAATTCTTTGTATAATATAGAATTAATTAAAGTTAATTTTTTGTAAATAAAAATGGTAATAAAATAATAAGATCATGTGAAATTTAAATAAAAAGGAAATTAAATAAAATTTTAAATTAACAAAAAAATTGTAATTCTTTGAAAATGTAGAATTAACATAAGGTTACTTTTTATATAAAAAATGATAATAAAAAATAAGAGGTGTTACAATCTGAATACTATAATCGTAGATTAATAATTAATAAATAATAAAAGATTAATAAAAACAAATCGTTAAACTTAACGAAAGTAAAATAAAAATAAAAAAATTAGATGATTAGACAATGTTCTGTTCCGTCGGCCGACGGTAAAAAAACAGAAAGAAATGAAAAATGTTTAATACACATTTTCTATGTAATAAAATAAATTCAGATAAATATAATAAATAAATCAGATTAATTTTATTCTTTAAGTAATGAAGAGATGAGCAACAAAAGAAAATTAAATATATTATAATGAAATGAAATATTGATAAAATGGTGATAAGATTTGATTATAAGAAATATAAGTTACTCAAATAAAATTAACAAAGAGAAATTACCGGCTCTAGGGATCAACAAAAAATAAAAGGAATCCCTAGCCCAAATGACCAAGTTATGTAGGAGCAAGGGGGCTACGAAATTATAACCCGATCTTTCTCCTACGGGGTAGATATAAGGGTGAAAAGAAATAAAGGTTTAACTGGACTGTAAGGGTTAAAGACTATAAAAAAAGAAGCAAAATAAAAGTAATCTGATTTTAATATAGAGAAAAATAAAAGTATATAGATTGTTGATGGATATATAATATAAGTAATAGATAAGTATAAATACGGTGATAGCAGATAGATGTCTGGTAGAGATGATAATGATGAGGATGATGATACGGATGGTGATGGCTCTGGTGATTGGGTGATGAAAGGTGCTGTTACACCAAGCTTGCAGCGCAGCAAATGGTAGTCTGGTGAAAGCACTGAATTTATGAGATATAGCAGCAGATTAGAACAAGAACACTATTGATGGTGATGATGAGGTTGTAATAATACATAATTGAATTCTTGGTGGTGAGTGGTGATTTAAGATAAGACTGCTGAAGGTGATAAAAAACCAGACCGTTGACGGTCAGGCTGAGTTGAGTTAAATAAAGATTATTTCTATACTATAAAAAATAAAAATATATAAATAATAAACCATCTTAAATTTTTTTTAAAATATTGGGTCTGACAGACCCAACCCGTGCACTGGTGTGATTTTTTTTCACCCGTGCACTGCAGGGTTAAATTCTTAATGAATCGGTCAAAGAGCAATCTGTCCACTTCAAAAAGAATGTAATCAATCTAGGAATTGGTTTTTTTTATTTCGGAGTATTTAATTTTGAAAGAGACTTGTGGTGTTGGAACCAATGTGCTAAAACCTTTTTTTCGGTTTCAGCCTGTTGTTAATATGCTTGGCTGCTGATAATAAAGCGGGGGGGGGGGCCTGCTGGGGCTTGCAGAAACAAGGGAATCCCTTTAGCTGGAATTCAATTATTAAACTTTAGGAAACGAAGGGTTTGCTCCCTTCGCCTTTAACCCAAGGCCTACCAGAGGTAAATCTTTTATTGAGGATTATCAAACCTCTTTCTTTAGGCCCTCCGAGCTAACCGAATTTAAACATTTAATTCTTTCTAAAATAAAATAAAACAATTACAGGCCACGTTAACCAGTAAACTTGTTTCTAAATAAATGAATTTGATGCTAAGATTCCTTGAAAATCTTACAGCAAAGAGTAAAGAGAAAAACTAACTTTATTGCTTACTAAGAAATTCTAAATCCTAATTAAATATTTAATAAGAATCTGATTACAAGATCTTCCGGCTTAAAAATAAATAGTTAATTACTAAATGCCCCGGAGGAAAAGTGATTATTTATTCAATAACTTCTCACTCTGTAAAACACATTATTTAGAAGAATTAAACCCTTTAACTTATAATTTAACTAACGATTCATTTGAAAGCAAAGATAAATTAAACGAGAACAACAGTAATAATCATTATAAAATGTCTTTTAATAGACGATTTCATAATTAAAGAATTTTGTTTTAATTTATAGAATAACCGGATTAAATATAGAAAAAAGTTTTTTTCAAAATTATTTTAAGCTTCTTTTACGGCCCGATCAACACTTGACTAATTAAACTTTGCTAATTTCTTTAGCTTCTGCATCCTAGAAAACCCTTTTTCCATCTCCATCCTTCATCAATTGTCATCTCTATCCTTCAACAATTGCCATTTCCATCCTTCAACAATTGCCATCTCCATCCACCATCAATTGCCATCTCCATCCACCATCAATTGTCATCTCCATCCACCATCAATTGCCATCTCCATCCTCCATCAATTGTCATTTCCATCCTCCATCAATTTCCATCTCTATCCTCCATCAATTGCCATCTCCATCCTCCATCAATTGTCATTTCCATCCTCCATCAATTTCCATCTCTATCCTCCATCAATTGCCATCTCTATCCTCCATCAATTGCCATCTCCATCCTCCATCAATTGTCGTCCTAAGTTTGTCCAGTTCTTCGCAAAGTTTCTTTAGGAAGGTCTCTCATTCTTAAACCTTGGAGAGTCCACTAGTTGGTCTTCTTATCTATCTCATCTGCATTTCTCAAGGTGGGACACAGCTTCATTCACTTCCTCTCTTGCATCCGTCGGTCTCTGGGATCCTGACAAGTATTTGTAGGAGCAAGGGGGCTACGAAATTATAACCCGATCTTTCTCCTACGGGGTAGATATAAGGGTGAAAAGAAATAAAGGTTTAACTGGACTGTAAGGGTTAAAGACTATAAAAAAAGAAGCAAAATAAAAGTAATCTGATTTTAATATAGAGAAAAATAAAAGTATATAGATTGTTGATGGATATATAATATAAGTAATAGATAAGTATAAATACGGTGATAGCAGATAGATGTCTGGTAGAGATGATAATGATGAGGATGATGATACGGATGGTGATGGCTCTGGTGATTGGGTGATGAAAGGTGCTGTTACACCAAGCTTGCAGCGCAGCAAATGGTAGTCTGGTGAAAGCACTGAATTTATGAGATATAGCAGCAGATTAGAACAAGAACACTATTGATGGTGATGATGAGGTTGTAATAATACATAATTGAATTCTTGGTGGTGAGTGGTGATTTAAGATAAGACTGCTGAAGGTGATAAAAAACCAGACCGTTGACGGTCAGGCTGAGTTGACAGAGCACACACACTGAGAGTATTACACTAGTTACATTAGTCAAAAGGTGGAGTGAGTAGTGAATAGGAAGATAAGAGAGGGAAAGATAAGGAAAGTTTAGATAAATAGATTAGTTATGGATATTCAGATAGATATAATAAAGATAGAAATGGACTATGATACTTAAAACACTTATCTCCCAGACCTAATATAAATAATAAAAACAGAAAACATCTCTAATAATAAATCAAATTAAAAAGATAAATAAACAAACCTAAGTGAAATTTTCCTAGGAAGCCTAAACAGTATTTCTATGATTCCTCATGTAGTAGTGTATTACCCTTTTATTCATAGCCCAAGTGGGGCTAAAATATCGCAAATGGATATGAAAACCTAGTTTTTATATATACCCTTAAGACCCAGAATAGACTTCAAGATAATTCCTCATTTGGAATATACACAGACTTTCTGATCATCAACTCCTAGAAGAGACTACTAGTTTTGTGAGTGACAAAGCTGTACCTCATACAAGAATAAATTATGGCCCCCATATGGGGGAACATCGTAGATTTAGGATTTACCCCCATGTTGACCACATGTCAACTTGTACCAATTCCTCTTCTGGCATCCTAGTGCCTTCCAGGATAGCATGGTTGGCCATTTGGCTAATCCAGCAGGACTTATCTATTTATTTATTTATTTTAGTAACCTCAGTCTCTCTAAATTACTAAGTTAGTAATTCAATGAATTTCATAGCTTAATACTTAGGTCACCCACTGCCACCACAAATCCTTCTCCAAACATGGACATCAATAATTTCTCAGCATCTGGCTTTGTCCGAACCCGAAGTACACATTTGTGTCCGGCATGGTTCGGCCGATGAGACCGAGACACGGTCTCAGGCCTTTCTTTACCTGTGACCACTAAGGAGGTCCTTCCATGTAATAGGACAAGGGATCGACCACGTTACACATCTACATAATATGCAGTTTGAAACTTGAAGCTCACCTCTGAGCATCTTTAATCATCAATCATCAAAGTGAAGTTCGGAGTTTTGTTAAAGCATTTAAATTAAATTAAAATTTATGATCTATAATATTCAAAAAATTCTCACTCCATGCTTGTAAACATTTTAATATACATGTGTTTTTGGGCTGAAATTTCCATCATGCAAAAGACAACATGAAAAATGTGACACTCTTAAATATTGTATGAATTGCAGGAAGTTATGAAATAACAGAAGATTGTTCAGTTTTGACTTTTTTTTCACTTATTTAGTTCCCATTAGGAGTGCAGCATGGCAACCGTGTTTAGAGGGGGAGGTATAAAGGTTGGCTAAACTGTCGGCTAAAACATATCAATGATTCAATGTTTTTCCATAACGTGGAGAAACAACACTGATTTGATTTACATGAAAGCGTATATAAATTTCCTCTTTGGATAAAGCCATGCTGCTTTACAAACAAATTAACTTATTATTATTTATTGAATTATTGTTTATATGAAAGCTTATATAAATTACAGGTTATAAACATATTTTTACTTTCTCATATAAAGAGAAAGTATTGTGATGGCCCGAAAATTAGATTTTGAGATTTTGATGTATTTACAAGTTTTGAGGTTCCTTAAGTCCAAAATAGTAGGTATTAAAAAATTTCTGTCTGTCGTCTGTCGTCTGCCATCTGTGCAGACGCCTGGAGCCTAAATTACTGGGCCGATTTTGACGAAATTACATGTTCGAAAAATCATACCCCGAGACGAAAACGAGAAATTAATTTCAGCTCCAAATTTGGGGGCGCTACCCCCCAAAAACTCTGAATAAACGTAAAAAAAAAATGTATATCTCGAAAACGGTTCCGACGATTTTGATTAAACATTTTTAAAATGTAGTCCATTTTAATACAAATCTAACGATATAAGCCGTTTTCCCGGGAAAAATCTAGTTTCTGAGAAAATAGCTTTAAACGCGGACGGAGAGCCGGGTTCGATTCACCGCTGGGGAGAAGTAATTTTTATGATACATTTTGATGAAATGTTCAATAATAATTAAATGTACCTACGAAAACTAATGAATGGGAAACACTGGGCTAAGTAATTATGAATCGTATAAGAGAAAGTTTTATGTTCTCTACAATCTTCTTTTCTATTGTAGAAATAATTAAAACACAAATTCCTAAATTTGTTTATTTCTTTATATAATGTGTGTCGTTGCAATACGGTACTATACGATTTGATGTTTACTCTATATGCTTTACAGGAATTTGTAAACGTACAAAAAGAACATTAAGATAGAGTTCAATTTGCCAACGAAGAGTCGTAAAATTATGATGACATGATTACAAGTCAGGTGTTCTTTAAGACGGAGACGAAGCTATAAATCTGATGGGGATTGAACTAGCCATATTACATTATTCGCTGCAGAAACAAACCATGAACAGGAGCAGCTATTTTCACTCCTTTTCCATGCCAAGCTTTCTTTTTACGAGTTTCGGACCTCGTAAAAAAAAGTCGTCAAGAGTAGGTTGTATTTTAACTCCCTTCAGGCCTAGATTTCACTTGGGAGTTATTATCCTTATCTAAAAACCTGATCAAATTTATTCTAGACACTGATAACAGAACTAGCTTTATTTTAGAACCTTATTGTTAATTGATTCAGTTTTTTTTTTTACTCATAATAAAACCCAAAGAAATAAAATATTAATAGTGCCAGGCACAAAGCATTTAGTTACCTATTCAATATTCCATGGACAACTTAAATTTGAAATTAATTATTTCTACCAAACATTTTTTATGAACCAACTCCATCAACTTAGTCATTACTTAAATGAATTGAAGTATGATATCGAACCCACCCGGGTTCGATAATACTTTTAATAAATTTCCCTACAGAAATAAAGAAATGTCATTGTCATTATTTAAAAAAATAAAAAGGTGGGCTATCAATGCTATCATACATTATACAATGGGGTACCAGTATGATATTAAACCCAAAAGAAAATATAATTATGGAAGGGTAAAATTTCCCTACTTAATGTGTAAAAAATGGGTAGGTCTAGTATAATAATATATATACAATGGCGTAAGAGATTTTAAACACGGGAACCAGGGTGTCTATCCACGTCACTCTGCGGCAGCCTCTAGGCCATCTTCCTTCACATCTCGCCTCCATAGCTTGCTATGGTATCTGTTGTCTTCCATCTTGAACACATGACCAAATCACCTCATTTTCTGCCCTTCTACCCCTCATTGACAGTGGCTCCGCTTGCAGACTCGTTCTGACTGTTTGCTTCTTAACTCAATCCATTCGTGTCTCTTGCAGACCCGTTCTGATTGTTTGCTTCTAAACTCAATCCATTCGTGTCTCTTGCATACTCGTTCTGATTGTTTGCTTCTTAACTCAATCCATTCGTGTCTCTTGCAGACTCGTTCTGATTGTTTGCTTCTAAACTCAATCCATTCGTGTCTCTTGCAGACTCGTTCTGATTGTTTGCTTCTTAACTCAATCCATTCGTGTCTCTTGCAGACTCGTTCTGATTGTTTGCTTCTTAACTCAATCCATTCGTGTCTCTTGCAGACTCGTTCTGATTGTTTGCTTCTAAACTCAATCCATTCGTGTCTCTTGCAGACTCGTTCTGATTGTTAGCTTCTTAACTCAATCCATTCGTGTCTCTTGCAGACTCGTTCTGATTGTTTGCTTCTTAACTCAATCCATTCGTGTCTCTTGCAGACTCGTTCTGATTGTTTGCTTCTTAACTCAATCCATTCGTGTCTCTTGCAGACTCGTTCTGATTGTTTGCTTCTTAACTCAATCCATTCGTGTCTCTTGCAGACTCGTTCTGATTGTTTTCTTCTTAACTCAATCCATTCGTGTCTCTTGCAGACTCGTTCTGATTGTTTGCTTCTTAACTCAATCCATTCGTGTCTCTTGCAGACTCGTTCTGATTGATTGCTTCTTAACTCAATCCATTCGTGTCTCTTGCAGACTCGTTCTGATTGTTTGCTTCTTAACTCAATCCATTCGTGTCTCTTGCAGACTCGTTCTGATTGTTTGCTTCTTAACTCAATCCATTCGTGTCTCTTGCAGACTCGTTCTGATTGTTTGCTTCTTAACTCAATCCATTCGTGTCTCTTGCAGACTCGTTCTTATTGTTTGCTTCTTAACTCAATCCATTCGTGTCTCTTGCAGACTCGTTCTGATTGTTTGCTTCTTAACTCAATCCATTCGTGTCTCTTGCAGACTCGTTCTGATTGTTTGCTTCTTAACTCAATCCATTCGTGTCTCTTGCAGACTCGTTCTGATTGTTTTTCTTACCTCAATCCATTCGTGTCTCTTGCAGACTCGTTCTGATTGTTTGCTTCTTAACTCAATCCATTCGTGTCTCTTGCAGACTCGTTCTGATTGTTTGCTTCTTAACTCAATCCATTCGTGTCTCTTGCAGACTCGTTCTGATTGTTTGCTTCTTAACTCAATCCATTCGTGTCTCTTGCAGACTCGTTCTGATTGTTTTCTTCTTAACTCAATCCATTCGTGTCTCTTGCAGACTCGTTCTGATTGTTTGCTTCTTAACTCAATCCATTCGTGTCTCTTGCAGACTCGTTCTGATTGATTGCTTCTTAACTCAATCCATTCGTGTCTCTTGCAGACTCGTTCTGATTGTTTGCTTCTTAACTCGATCCATTCGTGTCTCTTGCAGACTCGTTCTGATTGTTTGCTTCTTAACTCGATCCATTCGTGTCTCTTGCAGACTCGTTCTGATTGTTTCCTTCTTACCTCGATCCATTCGTGTCTCTTGCAGACTCGTTCTGATTGTTTGCTTCTTAACTCGATCCATTCGTGTCTCTTGCAGACTCGTTCTGATTGTTTGCTACTTAACTCGATCCATTCGTGCCTCTTGCAGACTCGTTCTGGTTGTTTGCTTCATACCTCAATCCATTCGTGTCTCTTGCAGACTCGTTCTGATTGTTTGCTTCTTAACTCAATCCATTCGTGTATCTTGCAGACGCGTTCTGATTGTTTGCTTCTTAACTCGATCCATTCGTGTCTCTTGCAGACTCGTTCTGATTGTTTGCTCCTTAACTCAATCCATTCGTGTCTCTTGCAGACTCGTTCTGATTGTTTGCTACTTAACTCAATCCATTCGTGTCTCTTGCAGACTCGTTCTGATTGTTTGCTACTTAACTCAATCCATTCGTGTCTCTTGCAGACTCGTTCTGATTGATTGCTTCTTAACTCAATCCATTCATATTCCACGTGTCTGCTCTTCTTTTTAGACAGCGCATTTCAGCAGTCTGCACTGGACTGCACCTTTTTGGAATGTGCGAGAAGTGAGTTGGCACATAGATTGAGGTATAAACTGCAAATTTTGTAGCAATAGAGACTTACTTAGCCTCCTGATTGCTGCAATTGCAAGGTTATTCCTGCAGTTGACATAGGACTTAATTGTTGCGAACGGATTAACATAAGTCAGCAGTCGCACTGCGCCAAACTAGTTGGTTGGCGAGCAAGTGATAAGAGCCTTAGTGTAAATAATAATTTAACCTTTTATGTAAATATAAAATTGTCAATCGTCAATTATTAATCTATGAAATTATCGTGATACAAATTTATATAATTTGTTGATTCAACGCGACAAGAGAGAGAGAAATAAGAAAAAAAATTCCTTTGTATTTCTTTGTCTGAAAAATATAGAGAGGAAGCTTTCTTGTCTGAGAGAGAAGAAAAGGCATTAGAACAAAACGTTATGATATTTTTTCTCATCTATAGTTCTTCTAGGAAGACTCGGTGTTGTTAGAAGGAAAGTTTTGTGTAGGCTTTGCTTGCTAGACAAGCCGAGAACGATCCTAGATGAGTTCAGTGGATCTAGACTCTGCGAGATTGCTGATTCAAACCCCTCGATATCTGCTCCCTTAGTCATCTCCCAACTCTGTCGTCGTAGAAATAAAAAAATATATATCTTCTTTCTGTCCTCGTAACCTTTTACCCTACCCTCTGGTTAACTGTTTTTCTCAACTTTTATTCTTTTTTTCCCTCTTGCTCCCTTTAACTTCCCAGTATTTTCTAAGAAACAAAAAAAAAAAATGAAGGAAAATATGAAGAAAAGACGACAGAATTATTTTGTCTCTGAGTTTTTTCCCCAACTTGAAGGCAAAGATTCCAATATCACTTTGCGAAGTAGAACAGTTTTTTTCTTTCCCCCTACTCCTCTATATAAACTCTTATCCCCCCCCCCATCTTTTAAATATATATATATATAAAAAAGATAAAAATTACTTTTTTTTAATCTGAGATTCTTTTTGTAACATCACAGAAGTCCTAAGCTTCACAACGAAAAAGAACTGATTAGTGTTACATATACTATTAGATCGTTTTGACGTATAGTGTATTGTGATACGAAGCAATCAATATTCTCGAGATAAGTAGCGTAGATAAGAAGGGCTGTAGTTTACAAGGGGGTATGATAGATAAGAGGTTTCCCTATTCGAGGTTACAGAGTCTCCATATAAATGATACCAGCAAAATTGCCACATGTACGATAATTAGCGTTCATCTTGATGTTTCGGTGAGTTTGCACTTAGCATTTCTAGAGTGAGTATGAGATTTGATGTTTTGTAGACGATTATCGATGTTTTTGACAAGTCATCCAAGTTTATAATGAGATGTTATATGCTGACAGATGATTTGTATCCAGGGATGCCTGGTTCGAGCGTGTTTAGAACTTTTTTTTACTTTTCTATACGAGTATATGAATGTGGTTTTAAAAATTAGATTTTCTGAATAAAAAAATAAATAAAAAATAAAATTGACAGCACATTACTTTTTAAAAAATATTTAGTTTTAGTCAGTGCTTGATTCGCGACGGTACGCCGTACCGGTACCTCTGACGGAAGATTGTTGGTACACATAGGAGTTTTATTTTTTACCATTTTTATTTATTTATTTTTTTTTTTTTTGTAATTGTATTCACACTTTTAAAATGCTCAGAAAAGTTTTTTTTTCTCATTTTTGTTCTTTCATTCTTTGTTTCTTTGATATTTTACAGGTGAGTAAATAATTAAAAGTATATTAAAACAAGATTGGTTTTGCATACTCACCTACATGTCAACAAAAACAACAATAAACACGTTTCTTTTTTACTTTCAGCGATGTTTACAAAAAGCGTTGGTAAATAAGGGTGTTTTCCCTGAAGTCCACCATGTTTAAGCTCTGTTCTCTACCAAGTTAAGGAACCACAAAAAAAATATATAGTATATTTAATTTTGTTTTTAAAAAATAAAATTTGTATACATTTTTGTCATGTGTAATTTGAGGGTATGAAAATTAATATTACACTTTTCTTGTAAGAATTTTTGTAGCTTTACAATGAGATCAACAATTTTGTTTTAGCTTTTAAACTTTTGGAGCAATAAGTGTTTTTATGAGCAAAGGTATGCGATCTTAAAAAAATCATAAAATTTTACCTTGTGGGAAAACGGTTGAGAATAGACCCATGGTTTATATGACGTTTTTTGTAGCCAATGATGTTTAGAATCACCATATTTATTTTTGTTTATATATCACCAATCACTTTGTACATTTATATCCTTTAAAAATAACAATGGTAAATGGCCAGTTAATATGGCATTTCTATTTTCAGTCCTGCGTCTATTTATGAGTTTCTATGTTAGCTATGCTACTTGTGTACAGATGTAGCATTGAATTACAATAGTTATTCAGCATTGTTACTGATAGGTCTTACAAAGGGCAAAACTTCTCCATGCAGGGTGACAACTTTACGATAATTATTGCCTTTGTAGGATAATTTAGATCTCATTTTAGATACTGGCTTTGCATGACCTATCCTACTGTAATTCTACTATTATAAACCACACATGGTAAAAGAATACATATTATATCCTCTAATTAAGAATGCTAAATATATTGCCAATTCAAGCCAACAGATTCATATACCGATACTATAATTATATAGGAAGGGTGAAAGATAGATCAAAATAAATAATACAAGATAAAAAATCCAGTCATGCACCATGACTTAATGAGCGAATTGTCAGAGAAATCTGCGTATTATTGACTTATAATAATATAGGAAAATTTTGGTTTAGAATTTGCATGGGTGAAAAAAAAAAATTGGTACTCAGGGGTACGGGGTAAAAGAGTCAAAATAGTATTTACCCTTCAAGATGCATATCGTTGGAAAGCTCTTTAAGAGTACAGTAATTGTTTTTATGTTCACTTTTATCATATTTTCATATAAAAGGGGGGTAAAATGGAAGAAACCACGTTTTTATGCTATTTGTGACCCTAAATTGTAAAAATTTGACCCCTAAATGAACTCATCCTTTTTTTATATTATTGACATTTTAAAATTTGTTTGAAATTTTCAAGTGCATCCTAAGGGGAGATATCGTCTGGAGAGACACATATATACATACATATATATACACATAGACATACATACATAAAAAAAATGTTAAATTTTAGGAATCGATTCAGAATGGTCTACAACGGATTTCCATGGAACAATTTTGAAGCCATTGCAATAGAGTAATTTTCTTTGAAAATTTGCTAAAAGAACTTTTTATATACTACGTTTTTAAATTTTCCTAGTGGATTTCCTTAGCTGTCACTGATCGTGTTTGTTTACAATTGATTTTTAATTTGACCGCCTTAATATTTAAGAAAATTAGTGATTTATTGACTGATAGTAATAACTTAATACATAATCAAACCTGAAAATACATAATCTGCAAGTTTCAGCTTTCTACTAAGTCAGGAAGTTAGTTAAAAATCGATTGTAAGATTTGTACCGGACTCAAAAACAAACAAGAAAGCAAGCTAATAAAAACGTAGTAAAACACTTGCTTTGTAGAAAATGTTATTTTACTAAATCCTGAATTAGAAACCGTATGAAAACTAAACAAAGCCTATGATCAATATCTGCAGATATTATTTTTAGAGAGAAAGAGCGATGATAAAAAAATAGACTGCCAATTAGTGTGGCACATAGCTTCTTCGCATCCTATTACGTACTTTATTGATTTGATGCATCTACAAGCCATTATAGTCTATTTTGTTTCATTGTTTTCCCCCGTTTCTTTAATTTGTCAAGATTGTTTTAATTTTGTTAGATGTATTAAAGTATCAATTTTAGCAAAAATTAAAGTCGCGCACGATTCAAATTGATCTGTGGCTGTCTGCGGATTAGTTTCGATAAACTATAAAAGTTTCATACAAATCGGAAAAGTACTTTTGAAGCTGTAGGGATAAATAAATGAATGTTTGTGCGCATGTGGAAGAGAAACAGGTAGGTATGCGCAGAAGGTTGAAACTTATATGGAACCAACAACAGGCTAATCATGACCTACCCTCCAAATTTCATTAATATCGTACGTGCAGTTTTTAAGATATGTTAGTTCGTAAAAATTGAGGGACAGACCGACAGACAGACACGGAACCAAAAATGTTCCATGATGTCTGAAACGAATTTCTATATTGTAATTTTTGTAATCGGAGACACAAAATATTTTCGTTCTTTAGAACGATCACATAGCTTCCGTTTCCTTCGGTAATCTCGAAAGCTATATAATAATATCTTTGTATTAATTCACCCCAAAAACCAAGGGATAAATATCACATATCACTTATAATCAGCCTCGTCTTTCGTTCCGATTTTATTTTAGACGGTTTTACGAAAGTAGCCCGCAGATAAATAATTTTTAATCAAAAAACCCTATTAATTTATTTTATTTGCATTTAAAAAATACGAAAATAATTTATAAATAATTTCAAGATAAAAAGAACTTTTTATATACTACGTTTTTAAATTTTCTGTTGAATCGTATGTAATGTTGATAATACAATTGTTATTGTTATATAATATATAATGTTAGTGAAAAAAAAATAGTTCCGAATTTATTTACTTCATAAATGACAACCATGAGAGCTGATCTTAAACCTATAAAAGGATAAATCTTTGTACAACGGATCTCCCCAACTCCAAATCTAAAGCGACCCATCGATATATTTGAAATAATATAATCGATAAATAATATAATCGATATTTCCTGTTTTGCTGTCATTCAATGTTTATCTATCACAAATTTGAGACCCGTCAAATTAAGATTGCGTAAATATTGGATATGGCAAAACAAATAAAATAACTTGCGGATTTTGTCCGAACTAACTTTCCGTACAGAAAAATTTGCTGAAAACTAATTAAATCATGCTGAAAGATGGCTAAAAGTATTAAAATAATGCATTGTCATCGTGTTCTGAGCTATGCTAAAAGTTTCAAATGTCTAGCTATTCGGGAAGTTAGTTAGAAATCGATTGCCAGATTTGTACCGGACAAACAAACAAACAAACAAGAATGCAAGCTAATAAAAACGTAGTAAAAATTAAGAAGAGTCCAGTATTTTGTATCTTAACAGGTATGCTAATAAATGTAAATTTATTAAAAAAAAAAATAAATAATCATACCCAAATTATTTCGTCTAGAAAATCATGAAATAAACTCTTGCTTACCTGAAAACAAAATAAATAAAGTGGATTAATATATTTAATTATTAAAATTACTCAATAATAATTTTATAATACAAACTATTTTATGCAGTAATATAGGAATTTCGGGTTTCTTTCAGTAAATAATCTTACAGATAAAAATTAAGGATCAAATACATAATTTTGATTGTTATACAAGTGGGGGTTTTCGGATACATTTTGTTAGTCAGAAATTTCAGGTGGGAATTTAACTAAATTTAGTCTGGTGTTTCTCTCTGTTCAATCTCGTTACTCTACATATTAATATCATAGCACGACAAATTTGTAAAAAAAAAAATATATATATATATATAAAAAAATAATTGAAAATTTTGATGCGCACCGCTTAACGCACTGTGGTCTCAATCTATCTCGAGGTTCTAAATGTAAAATATAATAAATAAATTAAATTACTATTATCTCCAGTAAGGAAAAAAAGTTATGATTTTGAATTAGTTTAGAGGGACTAAAACAGGTCTTTTCATCCCTGACTCAAAAAGTAGGGAGAAAAAGTAAAAGTAGGGCGAAAAAGTAAAGTAGGGCAAAAAAGTAAAGATTGCAACTTAATTATTTTATAAATAGTAGAAAATGTATGGCTAATGTAATGAAGTTGTTGAAATCAGGTTGGCGGCACTGCACTTTTTTGACCATGTTTATCTTTGTTTACAACATTATAACCTGCATTTAAATAACCTTCTATTTGAGTTTAATTCCAATTCTTATTCGTTTTTAATATTGAATCTCTTATATCTGCTATTAAAAGTTCTAATAATTATTGTTATTTATTAAAATAATAAATCAAAACTGTGCTATGGACGAAAATGTGAATTTTCTTCCTACAGGAGATAAAATATTGTATGTACCTCGTGAGTAAAGTGCCATTATTCCCCTCGCGATAATTATCTCCCTCGGCTGCGCCTCGGGAGCTAATTAGAGTTATTCCCTCGGCTGCGCCTCGGGAATTAAAGAGTCTAAGTCCCTCGGCTTCGCCTCGGGATTTAGGGACCATGGTTCCTTCGGCTTCGCCTCAAGAACCAACTTTTTTCGCTCAGGGAATAATGGCTTACTTTACTCCCTAGATGCATAAATAACTATTTAACTACGTATTTTTGTTCATGTTAATAATACATATTTAAAAAAAAAGGAAAAGTTTTCAAAAAAAATAAATAACATAAGTGTATGTATGAGTGTATATATATTTGTGCATGTGAAAGTATGTATATATATGTATGCGATATAATGTATATATGAATAATAATAATATAATAAAATAAATAAATATGGACTAAATTGAGAGACAGAGTCCTCTCTCTAGATACTGTGTCATCTACTGAGGACTCTCACCACACAATATTGTTTATGGTTTAGTTCCTTAAATGGTTGTTATTATAGTTATTTTTGTATTATCTTAATTGTATTTTTATTTTATTTTATTTTATTTTTTTTTTTTTTTGTGGAATAAAGAATATTTATTATTATTATATATTTGGGATTTCTTTTCCTAGGTAACCTCGAGATTATTAGACCGTCAAGACCACCTGTGGAAACTAACTTAAACCACTAAAAATGTATCGTCAATACCACTAAATAGTGACATCTAACTAAAACTACTAAATAATTATCGTCAAGACCACTAAATAGTGACATCTAACTAAAACTACTAAATAATGATCGTCAAGACCACTAAATAGTGACATCTAACTAAAACTACTAAATAATTATCGTCAATACCACTAAATAGTGACATCTAACTAGAACTACTAAATAATTATCGTCAAGACCACTAAATAGTGACATCTAACTAAAACTACTAAATAATGATCGTCAAGACCACTAAATAGTGACAGCTAATTTTATCCCCTAAATAGTGATAATCAAGACAAATATAAAGTGGAAACTATCTTTAACCACTAAATAGTAATCTTCGACTACTAAAAAGCGACCTGTTTAAATATAATCATATTATATTACTAAATGAATGTACCCTTTAAATGTAAGACGCAACCTGATTTTCAAATCAGAAATCTGGTAAAAACATTAATGCATCGAATATAAAGACGCGTCCTGTTTCAAAGAGAAAAAATTATCCGCTCTCGATTTTACCAAATTGTTCAAGTTCAGGCATCAAATTTCGATAGTCTACCATGAATATTGAATCTTTATTTAGATATAAAGTTTATTTGATTCTTTATTTAGATGTAAGGCTGAGGAGTAACAAGGTTCAGATTTTACAAGATCAGAAAAGACAGGGGACTTTTCTGTTATCCCCCCCATTCCTACCGGGCGCGTTTTCCCGTATACAGGGTTGCACCCTTCAACATTTATGGCTGTCTGCCTTAGCAGACAACACCCTTAAAATTCCTAAAACAACGTCGGTGGGATCACGGACCGGGCACGGCACTGTGCCTTCACTGATGTGTGTAAATCAACCATATAGCTGTTCTATTTCAGTCTTTCCCGTTTCCACTAAAACCTTCTGTACACATACAAAGATAAGGCCATGTTATAAAAACCATGTTATTTTTCAATTTTTGGTAGAACTCTTTCTCTTTCTTTATCTTTTCCTCCTTTTGTTATTATTTTATTTTCTGTTTAGGTACTCTGGTTCTTTTGGTTCATCCCCTCTCTTTTGGACATTATAAACCTATAAGACCCGGCCACCCACACAGCTCTAGTGACGTCACTGAGTCGAAATGAACTCAACAAGTCCACATAAATGTCCAACCTCAATATAAACACTTCTTACATTTAATTCGTCAGTGGTCTATTTTGGTCTCTCGTTAATGATATTTTACCGAAACTGGCCCAATGTTCAGCAGTCCAAGCAATTATCGACGGTAAATTTCCCTCCAATGATTAATAACTATATTGTGACTAGAGAGGTTAATAGAAAGTGACATTGATTTAAGATTATAATTTAGTTAAATTAAAATAAGAAAATTATTGTTTAGCTTTAAGCAGTTGAGAAAAATAAAATGTTATACCGGACCTAAACCTATACAGTGTTCCGCCTTGGATCTTCATTTCATATCCCCTAACTTTGGTTCCTTAATTCTTCTATAGCCTTGGAAGAATTTGACTTTTCAATCAACAATCAATTTGACTGTTGCTAGCTATCATCAATTTGACAGATTCTTGATATCATCAATTTGACAGATCCTTGCTATCATCAATTTGACAGATCCCTGCTATTCACAATTTGTCTAATCCTTGGTATCCTCAATTAGACTGATCCTTACTATCCTCAATTTGACAGATCCTTGCTATCCTCTATTAGATTGGTCCTTCCTATCCTCAATTTGACTGATCCTTGCTATCCTCAATTAGACTGATCCTTGATATTCTCAATTTGACTGTTGCTAGCTATCATGAATTTGACTGATCCTTGCTATCCTCAATTAGACTGATCCTTGCTATCCTTAATTTGACAGATCATTGATATTCTCAATTTGACTGATCCTTGCTATCCTCAATTTGACCGATCCTTGTTACCCTCAATTTGACAGATTCTTGCTATCCTCAATTTGATAAATCCTTGATATCCTCAATTAGGCTGATCCTTGCTATCCTCAATTTGACTGATCATTGATATTCTCAATTAGGCTGATCCTTGCTATCCTCTATTAGATTGGTCCTTCCTATCCTCAATTTGACAGATCCTTGATATCCTCAATTAGGCTGATCCTTGCTATCCTCAATTTGACATATCCTTGATATCCTCAATTAGACTGATCCTTGATATCCTCAATTTGACAGATCCTTGCTATCCTCAATTTGACAGATCCTTGATATCCTCAATTTGACAGATCCTTGATATCCTCAATTTGACAGATCCTTGATATCCTTAATTTGACAGATCCTTGATATCCTCAATTTGACAGATCCTTGATATCCTTAATTTGACAGATCCTTGTTATCCTCAATTTGACAGATCCTTGCTATCCTCAATTTGACAGATCCTTGATATCCTCAATTTGACAGATCCTTGATATCCTTAATTTGACAGATCATTGATATCCTCAATTTGACAGATCCTTGCTATCCTCAATTTGACAGATCCTTGCTATCCTCAATTTGACAGATCCTTGATATCCTCAATTTGACATATCCTTGATATCCTTAATTTGACAGATCCTTGATATCCTCAATTTGACAGATCCTTGATATCCTTAATTTGACAGATCCTTGTTATCCTCAATTTGACAGATCCTTGATATCCTTAATTAGGCTGATCCTTGCTATCCTCAATTAGACTGATCCTTGATATTCTCAATGTGACGGTTGCTAGCTAACTTAATTCTTAGTTATAATTTGATGATATGATTTATACTTTATTAATAAATATGATCTATTGATTATTTATATATTTGTATTAAGTTATTATTCTTATTAAGTTCAATTCCGTGAGTGCCTTCGAATGCTAAACTTAGCCTAAATGTAAAGTGATACCTACGAATGCTAACATTAGCCTAAACCTAAAATTATGCTTACGAATGCTAAACTTGCCTGAACCTAAAATTACCTACGAATGCTTATCTTTTAAGTCCCACAAATATTTCTTACAGACCTACTTAGAACACTGTATATTGGTAAAATGTGAACTGTTGCATACACATAATGAATAGATTAGACAAAGTAGTTCATTGACGATAAAGAAAACAGTTCTTTCATCCCCAGCAAATGAACCCAGATTATATTTCTATTTGTACTACATTTCATATACAAATACTTTTCTAAATCACTTAACGCCTTTAATATCTCATGTACTCGTACAATGCTGAGGATATAATGTAACAATTGAGTCCTTTTAATTTTAGTGAGTCAATATAGTATTTCAGACATTGTGTGTAATTCAATCGTTCATTGTAGCATTTATGCCCTCTTACTAAGCTGGCAATGCTAGTAATCATTGAAATATACTAAAAAAACTAAATTATTTTAAAAATATCATTAAATAACTGATCTTTTGTAGAACCAAAAGTAAAATTTCTTTATCTTTTACCCAAGTTCTACTTCTTATTGTAATTTTTTTTTACAGCAATAAAAAGAAGGGCTTGTTTCAAATCAGAGTTACATTTCTTGAATCCTGTTATATCTTAAACATTACAAAAAGCATAAATCTTTAAAACTCCATTAAACAAAAAAAAAAAATAGAATCTTTGTTGGATTAACTTTTCGTCGAGGAAGATAATTTAAAGTTTATTAAGCTACTTTGTTTTAAAATTGACTGAGGTATTTTATTAAACTTTCTTTAAGTTTCTAAACAATTGACCAAACTTATATATATATATATATATATATATATATATATATATATATATATATATATATATATATATATATATATAATAGGAGAAAAATATATTTAAAAAAACATACTTTTACAAGTCCGAAGTTTGTTGGTTTTTTAATTTGAATTTAGTGTAAAATCTTTTTTTAAAAGGATTAAAGAAAGTTTGAGGTTCTCTTTTAAGTTTATATATAAATATATGTAGGTAAATGAGGGAATATGAAATATTGATGTTAATCCTAAAAATTAATTGATTAAATTAAATTGTGGCGCTATATAAAGTTTATAATCTCGTTACTAAAGACTTGATTGATTAAGTCCTTGCTTGTAATACTTCTTATTCGATAGTTTGCAAAATCCTGGCTCGTACAAACGTGATTATAATGAAATTACTTGCTCCTATTTTTTAAGGAATTTAATCTCGGCGAAGGAAACTCAAAGTTCGAAATTGATTTGTATAATATAATAATAAACCGTGAAGTAACAGCCCATACACAGCTTAGACCTGCTAAGGGGTTTATAAAATAATACAATGTCCAGAGATCGGGTTGCCCCAATAGGTGTGTAATCACAAATAAATTTCATTTTTCGAAGAAAATTCACTCTTTATAAAATCTCCTGCTTGTACGGGTACTTGTATGGGTACTTCTTTAGATTGTTACTCCCCTTATAAAAAAACAGAGAGGGTAACAATCAAAAGAAGGTGTACGGAATGTTCTTCTTTAGACAGTTACTCCCCTTATAAAAACAGAAGTGTGATACTCCTTTATCCCAAAGTACATTGGTCTAAACATCCCTTTGTCTTATTTATACATACCTATTTATAGTCAAAGTAATTTATATTTCAAATAAACATAGGGGAGTAACAATCTAAAGAATTAACCTTAAACGAAGATTTATAGTATTACTCTATTTTTCAAAATGTACCCTTTACCAAATAAAGTACACTTTTTTTAAAATCGTGCAAGAGGAAACTAGACTAAATTTTGACTATTCAAGAAAATTTTTTTTTTTTTTTTGCTTCCGATCTTACCTTAGTTAACGGAAACTAAGAGGTAGTTCTAAAGAACAAAAAATATTTTTGTCTTGAAATTCAAAAATTCCAATGCAGAAATCCGTTTCAGAGATGAGGGGGACAATTTTAGATCTGTGTCTGTCGGGGTGTCGCTTTTGCTCCCATTTGTTTCTCTTCCTCATGCACACACTCTTACATTTATTTACAGCTATATCTTCAAAAGTACAACAACTTCATTACATTAGCATACATTTCAACAACTTCATTACATTAGCCATACATTTTCTACTATTTATAAAATAATTAAGTTGCAATCTTTACTTTTTTGCCCTACTTTACTTTTTCGCCCTACTTTTACTTTTTCTCCCTACTTTTTGAGTTCAGGGATGAAAACACCTGTTTTAGTCCCTCTAAACTAATTCAAAATCATAACTTTTTTCCCCTACTGGAGATAAAGAATATAGGTACATAGGTACCTATATTCTAGGTTACAGCATACATAGGTTCAGCATTTTCTTTATATCAGCACATTTCGCTTTACCCTTGTTTCAAATGTCTCACTTCAAACTATTTCCATAATATTTTCAGGATATAATGATTCTGTAGCAACAACTCAATGGGTTAAACAGAAGTTAGGTCCTTCTATTATTTTACATAATAATATACATTATCTAGAATGATCTACCGGTCGCACTTCAGCTTCAAAACATGAAACTTGATTATAATTATTTACGAAATCAATAAAAAAAATACAGTTGTTGTTTTTCCTCCCTTTTTTCGACCGAAATCTTCTATTTGTACTAATTATCTTGAAAGCTTCTCTACGTTTCGCATTCTCTTTTGTTCCCAATATATTTTCTTTTTTTCTTTTTTTTCGTTTTATCTCGTGTTCTTAGATAGATCTCAAATAAAAACGAGACTCATCATTTGATTAATACTATTGTTTTTCAGTGTGTTTGGTCTACTACTCCACGTGGACCAAGGTCTAAGGATTAAGTTTATTTGAAATAAATTGTTTGTGCGTGAATTCCCACGTAGAAAGGGTTTCGTTGGTATTATGAACATGAAATTAGTTTGTATATAAAGGGGGGGGGGGCGCAAAATATTGATTTTTTTGACAAAATTACGTGGAAAATTTAACAATTTCCACATCTGTTATATAATTATGTAATCTATTCTTTAATGCCTTTCATTTGATACCCCACACAAATTTTAATCTTTTTTTTCCCCGTGGAAAACAATCCGCCATTTTGGATACCCAGTTAATCAGATCAAATTACTATTCTTAATTTTTCTGTGGCCCAGCAGACAGCACATTTTTCATATATTTTTTATATTTTAAGTAACAGCAGAAATATAATTTTAGGGGAGGGGGGGGACAGGCAAAATGTTGATGTTTTTTGACAAATGGCATGAAAAATAAAACACTTTCTTCAAGTATTATACATTTTTGTAATCTACTCTTCAATACCCTTCATTTAAAACCCTACTTAAAATTTTTAAAAAAAATACTTTTCACGTGAAATGAATTATCCGCCATTTTAGATTTGAACTGGGAGCCAGCGTGGCCGAGCGGCTTAAAGCGCTCGCTCAGCTATCAATAAGTCGAGGCGACTCGAGGTCTGGGTTCGATCCCGTGCCATGATACTCTGAATTGCATCTATGAATCACGGATGGTGCAGGGCGAGGAACACCCCCTATAGAGCACTCTTCCCCCACTCTTTAATGAGGGATTGATGTGGGTTCGATCCGTGTCATGATGATGTGATTTGTATCTATGGTTCGAGGACGGAGCAGGGCGAGGGACACCCCCTACGGGGCACTCTTCCCCCACGCTTTGACGCACGCTTATATAGCTGACTAATGACCACACTATACTCGCTTCGGCGGTACAATGTACAAAAGTATGATGTGTGAAGTAGCTGGAACTCTCCACCACGGGGCGTAAAAAGGGCCTAATTGCAAGGTTCGAACAAGTGGTTCGTCCTACCCGTTCTCGTAGGAAGTACTAGACTACTACTACTACTACTAGATTTGAACTGCTGATAATTTTGAGTTCGCTATATTTTTCCTTTGTGCGCGTCAAATCGATCTTTAATATTGGAAAAAAAATATATTTTTATCTCTTTTGATTCAAAAGAACAAATTATTGGTACCGTACAGAGTGACAGACAGACATAGGAACGAAACTGAAAGGGTTTCTTTTTTTGGATTTACCAACGAAAACCTAAAAAAAAAACCATTAGTTTTCTGTACGCTCCCAATCATCAAAAGACATCAAACAATCTATAGGGAATTTGTCATCAGTGGTCTATTCTAACTTAGGCCCTATTCACGCACTGGTGAACGCAAATATCCACGAACCTAGAGACTCAACCAAGAGACCAGCACGTGTACTTAATGGCGCTACTAAGACGGGGATACTGCTGTAGAGGCGACTCAGAGACGCTGCAACTTGGAAACCAGGCGACTCTGCATGCTGGTCTCCTTGTCTCCCAGTCTCTCACTTTATTACCAAATGTGGCTTGTTTAACTACGCGTAACAATAAGTAAACAAGTGTTTAATTTAAAATTCGAGATGGAAATTTCCGCAAAGCACGGTCATTTTTTGCAGAAGTTTCCCGTGGTGTACAATTATAGGCTTAAAAGATATTCCAAGAATGGATCTGAAATATATCTCTTTGAATAGAACTTTGGCCCAGAATCGGCTGTGGGGGATTCTGAATCTCCAGCAAAAGAGGCAATTTAAAAGTGCGAACACTGAAACCTGAACGCAGTAAAATTACCCTAAAGGTTTTAAAGCGTAGATATACTTAATCCTAATATCAGATATTTTGTTAATCCTTTAATTTCAAACCCATTATAGGGATCATTCTCAAGGGAGTTGTCCAATGACGAGAGTCATTTACAAATGTAATTGGTTCGAACCGTTGGGATTAACAGAATATTTTATGTAGTCGCTTCTGAAGATCTAAACTTACTACCCTAAAAATACCTGGTCAAAGGCTGTATAACCAACAAATTTAAACAATATTTAACAACAGTTTACCAGGAAAAACTAATGCACGATGCAAAAACTGGAAGACGAATGATATTTTAATGTTAATCTCTTCGGATGAATGAATTGCTGGAGGTAAGCAGATTCAAACAATTTCTAAGTCCATGAGGCTCTTCCTTAAGAGCCTCTTGGACATGGACAAAGTGATATAGTGCTATATACAATACACCAGCAGCACTGCTTGGACTCCATTAATAAACTTTTATGTGCATCCGTCAACCAGGGAGTAGCAGAACACTTTATCCACCCTATCTCTTATTCCAATTAAGGAGAAGGCTCAAACTTTATTTCTTCCAAAGAACTGCCTTCCACACTCTCTTCCAACAATTCGACTAAGGTCATCACATCATTCATTCCCTAGGCGACCCAGGGCCGGATTTAGGCATAGGCGACATAGGCATAGGCCTAGGTCGCCTATAACTCCTACGACGCTTAGGGGCCCGCACCACTAACCAAATGTAACTCACAACGTGTGCAGTGTGCGCTGTGCAGCTACCTCCATTCCATCACGCTACTGTCACCAGTGATCGCTGTTATGTCTAATTATTGAAAGAAATTAAGTTATGATGAGTTGTGAAATATTATACTTATTTCGATTTTTTTTTATCATTTTCAGATTTTGTAGAGGGGCTAATTAGAATTAGCCAAATTAGGAGAGGGGGCATGCCCCCCGGCTCCCCCTAGTTTTGCCTATAATTTTGTTAATATTCAATATTTATCGCAATATACTCGCTTCAATATAGAGCCACGTGATGCCTAGTATATATTCATTTTCATTCTAATAATTTTTAACCTTGATGCATGATCTGGATATAGATAATCGTCTTAAAACTAGTAGGAATTGTCTCAAGCAATTTCGGTTGTGTCTTAACCCGAATTTCTTTAACTCTGTTTCCATTAAACACATTGCACGTTTCTAATCTCTGGATCCAGACCAATAATGGCACTCATAAATAACCCAATTTTCCTCTAATGGAATTCTACACTGTCATCAATTCAACACCAATACTGGTTGTCAAAGGCTCTAATCTTGGTGCAATTATCTCCTTCGATAAAGCTAATCTCGCTTCAGTCATGATAAATGTAAATTTAACTTCCTTGTATTTAATATTTAAAGCATAGTTAGCACATGTTTCTGTTATCTATAGAATGTACAAATCATTTGTGACAATCTTTTATTTGGCATCTACTCAAATAAAATAAGAACAAATAATATAAGGGTTATTTTACAACCGACCATTACACATCGCTCAGAGCGGATTTTCTTAGTAAATATTTTTGGTACTTTTCAAAACAAAGGTAATTTACTCTTAACGATTCTTTAAAATTCATCGTAATAACATCCATTACAGAAATTAATTAGAATATTTTTTAGGAATATATATATATAAATGAATAAATTCTCGACCGTAAATATATATAGAAACAAACAAAACTCAGGTTTCGGTCACAAAAATCGTCACTATTTAACAATCCCGACGTTTCGGTTTTTACTTAAAACCTTCTTCAGGGGCCTAAAAAACCAACGAAATACAAAAAACCCATGAAACAAACCCACATGACTATCAAAACGGAAAAAACTAAGAAGCTACTACACAATAAATATTAACCCAAGACCTAAACTCACCGTAAAACATCTAAACAATGACTCACGTCGTTGTTTAGATGTACGGTGAGTTTAGGTCTTGGGTTAATATTTATTGTGTAAGAGTGTGTGTTTCATGGGTTTTTTGTATTTCGTTTGTTTTTTAGGCCCCTGAAGAAGGTTTTAAGTAAAAACCGAAACGTCGGGATTGTAACATAGTGACGGTTTTTTGTGACCGAAACCTGAGTTTTGTTTGTTTCTGTGTATATATATATATATATATATATATATATATATATATATATATATATATATATATATATATATATATATATATATTTATATATATATATATATCGTTATAAATATTCATATTTGTCCAGGAGATAGCGTGGAAAAAAAGTGTCTATAGTGAAGTTTTGTGTATAAGTTAATCTTTTAGTGCGTTTTACGAATGGTCAGCAAAATAGGTATGTCTGCGGGACATATAGCTTGGCAATAGGCATTTGGAAAAAAACAAACCGGTCGCCATGTCCCGCCAATGGTGGACAATTTGATTTTCACGATCCTGAGTACGAAATTAGTTAGTAGACGGACAATCAAGTTGATGTTAAGCCTTGTCCACACTAGTAGACATGTTGCGTGATTTTGGTCTCAGAGACAATGTCTAGCGATTTGTCTATAGCTAGACATCGGCTCAACAAACGGCGTCTACGGTCTCGTCGCTAGACCAAAAATCGCATGTCTATGGTTTTCCATTCTAAATGGTAGACATGGTGCAACGTTAGGCATGTTGCGCAACGTGTCTACAAGTGGGGACGCTAGACCTAGACCATAGTCGGTCTCAGCAGATGTCTATAGACACGTTGCGAGACATTTCTATAGACGGTCTATGAGACCGTCTATAGAAATGTCTCTATTGGTGTGGACTAGGCTTTAGTTTGCCTCTTGATAAGTGACCACTTTGATTTAGGGTAATATTTGAATAACTAACATATCAAGTGACAAACTAACATCCAACTTATTGTCGGTCTACTAACTAATTTTGTACTCAAGATCATGAAAATCACATTGTCCACCATAACTGGTGAGACATAGCCGCTCTCCACCGGTTTGTTTTTTTCAAATACCCTATTCCCAAGCTATGTCCCGCAGACGAACTTAGCAAACCACATATTCTTAAAAGGCACCAAAAGATTATACACACAAAATTCTAGCTTGATGTTAGGTCAGACACTTTTTTGCACGCTCCTGCATATATATAGTATATATATATATATATATATATATATATATATATATATATATATATATATATATATATATATATATATATATATATATCAGCAACAGCAATATTTAATACCGTGTTTGCTCACTGCAATAGGCTTCACAATTTGTGAGAGACACCAAGGGATGTGCCACGCAAGCGTGACACATAGGAACTGTTCCAACATCAGACATAACGTTATTAAGATGTTGGCTCGGCATTAAGCCATGTCCTGCATCGTTTCGTCGTGTCTGACTCATCATGGGCCCGACGAGGACCACCCAACTCTGGACCTATACCAGATCAAGAAGATCAGATATAGGACTTATCAGAGACGAGCGTCTGAGCGTCAGAGCAAAGTTGGGTGGGTATCGTCGGGCCCCTGATGAGTCAGTCGGACGCGACGAATCGATGGAGGACATGGCTTAATGCCGAGCCAACATCTTAAGAACGTAATGTCTGATGATGGAACAGTTCCTATGTGTCACGCTTGCGACATTGCACTTGCTTGAGACATCCCTTGGTGTCTCTCACAAATTGTGTAATATATATATATATATATATATATATATATATATATATATATATATATATATATATATATATATGTGTGTGTGTGTGTGTGTATGTATATTATATGATAAATATAAGAGAAAATAATAAAAAGTATGTTCGATTTGTATTGGCCCAATTTTTTGTATTATGTAAATTTAAACACTATATATTTACAGAAATAATTTCCCTTTTTAAAAAAAATTAACTAAAAATGTAATGTTATAATAATTAAACAACTAATTATATATTAGAATAAATCAAAGGATTGTCTAGAACATAGAAACCTTATAATCCTTTATTTCCAGTCCTTATAACCCTAATTAGGATCAATTTAATCCTGGTAATCCCGTTCTCCTCTCAAATCAGGCCTAAATATGTAGAACCTACTCTAAATCCCTTGATTTGGAGTATTTCCTTCACCCAGGTTTTCCCTTGACTTTATATAATCCAGCGTTCCACAATTTATATTCACTGTATTTTACTTTTTTTCTGTCTCTTATTTTTTTTTCGTCTTGAATTGAACTATCTCCACTGTAGTTTTTATCCTTCTGAATGAGAATATATACAAAGTTAAAAAAAAAATACACTTGGATTTCTCTATCTGTGTATTCAGTCTTTTGGTCGGAGAGGAAAAAGAAGTTTATATTTATTTATTTGAAGAAAGGAAAAAATTCAACCTTTATTTTATTTTTTTTGTTTACTTATATATTCGTTTACTTTTCATGAATTTATTTTTATTATTACTTTACTTTTCGGCATGACAGACAAATTTTTTAGCAGAGGATGAAAGTAAAAAGATTGTATAAAAGAGGAAAAATAAAATTTTTTATGTATTTGTTTTTTTCTGTTTTTTTTTCTGTTTTTTTAATTTGATATTTGCTTTTAACTTGACAATCGTTTTTGCTGATATTGTAGCAGTGGGATGTAGCTGATATTGTAGCAGTGGGATGTAGCTGATATTGTAGCAGTGGGATGTAGCTGATATTGTAGCAGTGGGATGTAGCTGATATTGTAGCAGTGGGATGTAGCTGATATTGTAGCAGTGGGATGTAGCTGATATTGTAGCAGTGGGATGTAGCTGATATTGTAGCAATGGATGGAGTCAATGAAATTATATTTTTTCGAGTTAAATTGATTTACCTTTACTAAATAAGATTCTCCGTAAACAAAGCCCAGATGTTTCGTATTTTATAATAATTAATAATTATTATTATTAGCAATTAAAATACGCATAAGCACGCTGGGTCCATTTTAGACAAACGACAAACCCATTTCGTGGCACTTATTTACTATAGCACCCTCCTTGGTTCAATCTGCCCAATACAATACAATAAATATTAAATTTATTTTATGTATATTTATTTAAAATTATAGTTAGTTATGTTTATATTATGTTTTGGTTTCGAATTTAGAGCACTTCTTTACTTTAGTACACCCCTTGGTCTTGGTCCTACATATACTATGTTTCTATGTGTTTAAATACGGATTGAATCCTGATTTGGGATTTATCAAGTTAGGTGTTTCCAAGAGTAATATTGAATCCGTATGCAATACGAAATAAAAAATAAAAACTTTTTCTTGGTTACTTTTGGTAAAGTTTATAAATAATTTTGTAACCTTCGCCTTTTATAACCATGTTTTTTATTAAGTATTTTGACAGATTTGACTACTGTTTCTACAGAAATACGCTAGGTGCGCTCACACCCACGCTCTGCGCATGTCAGGATCGAGTTCAGGTGTTTCCATGGAACTCAATCCAGATACGAACCCCAGAATTTAGTTTATCGTATCGGGATCGTATTTAATCCTTATTGAATATAGGTTTCCATGGACTCTTTGGATCCAATAACTGTATTCAACCCGTATTCAATCCGTAAATACAACATCATTGAATCGTAGTAATAGTTTGCCCTTCAAAAGTCTTCAAGGTTTGTGTGTTCGTTTTACCCAAGACATTGAGACTCCTGGGGCAATTTTATTATGCCATTTTAAAATCGAGTCTTACCAAGTGTAAAGACTAAATCTTAGACAGGAAACTGTAGGACAATGAGTTCTACAGTTTCCTTAGTGTATATTTAATATTCCTTTGTCTCAATAATTAATTAGAAAGGGTATTACCATAAATGCTAACAAAAATAATCAAAACAAGTCAAGTAACAGGCTTCCTTAATAACACTTTTTCCCGTGTTTTGAAGCTTACGTTTACGCGAGCGTTGCGCGTGAACGCTTGGGCGGATAACGTTTTCCGACGAACTCAGCCTGGGCATTGGTAAAATGAATATGTGTACCAAATTTCATCTAACTCGGTGATTTTTTACTCAAGTTATCGTCATCTGTAGATTTCGGGACGGATTTTGCGTGACGGTGATTTTGTGACGGTGATTTTGGTCGTTTTTTTCGGATTCACTCCCGGGCTCCAGAACGTGCCATAAGGAACTTCGTTCCAAAAATATGGCTTCCTATTCACTTTTTCTTAGTATGTAAACTGCACACACTTTTGCTGAAACACAGAAAATGTTCAGCATTTGTTCTGGAAGCGCATTTATAGCCATTATTGAACCCTAAAAACCGCATCTTTCTATCTATCATGGTTCCAGAGATATTTCGCTGTTATGTACATATTAGCTGGGACACCCTGTATAATACTAGTAGGTACATTATGAGAAAGTAACAAATCAACTTCAGTTTAAAGAACTCGTTCACACTTTGAGTATTAAAAAGTTTATTTAACAAAAAAACTTTTCTGATGGAGTTTTGAGAGTGGTAATCGTGCTCCAACCGTAACCGTTTATTTTTTTTTTTTATTCCAAAATAAAAAAAATCCTAGTAAAACAAAATACAGGAGGATTGTATTTGTTTTGAAGATAAAGGGATATAAAGGATTAAGCCCAAACATGGTAGTATTCTAATCCCATCACAATACTAGAAAACATTTCAATCGTGAAATAGGAGGTATTCATAACATGATTTTTTTTTCTTACTCTACAAAGGATCTCTACAAAGGTTCTCTACAAAGGATTTCCTTTTAAATATGAAATATAATCCGGTAGATAAAAATGTATTTTCTCTCTGAAATGCATGATGGCGGTTAAATGCAGTTTTCCGACAAAAGGATATAATACTATTTTAAGACTTTCGCATACATTATTATTTCTATTTAATCTTTCTTTTTTGTACTTATATGTTTTAAAGGAATAAAACAAACTGTCTCTCCGAGTAAATGAAAATAACTTTAATAACAAAGCAGCTTTTAGCCTTCAAAAGACCATCATAAGTGAATAACAACAAACAAGAAATTTCCAACTAAAAAATAATAACCAAGCAATAACCTTACACAACAGTTAAAACTAACAAACATAATGAACAAGTAAGTTAACAATTCATGAAATTAGTTAGTATAAGGGGGGGGGGGCACGCAAAATATTGATGTTGTGGTGACAAAATGGCGTGAAAAATTTACAACTTTCCACAAGTGTTATATATATTTTTGTAATCTACTCTTTGAGGCCACCATGTCCTCCAGTCTTTCTGTACCAGCTCCAACTTGCTATTTCTAACCAAGTACGGCACCTAGGACTACATCTAAATCTAGACAGAAGACTGACCTGGAACTTACATACACGACTGAAACGTACGGACATGAAGAGACGTTACAAAACGCTACTCAGACTTCTAGGCAACAATTCTAATCTATCACTAACGAACAAACTGACGGTATATAATTATTTAATAAAACCTATCTGGACTAGAACTGTGGGGATCGACCAAGCCATCAAATTCTTACAAAATCCTATCTTTCCAATCCATTATCCTGCGTAAGATTGCCAATGCTCCCTCCTATGTAGCTAACCGAATTATTCACAATGACCTAAAAGTCCCTTTTGTCCAAATCCTCGCATCCCTCCGATATATAAATCCTTTCATACCAAAGTCACTAACCATCCCAATCCTCTTGTCAGGAACCTATCCTCCCATCATATTCCTGGCAATCCAAGACGCCGTCTCAAGAGGGATTGCCCTCGAGACTTTCTTAATATGTAATCACATATAACAATGTAAATCACGTGATTGGAGTACCTTCAGTGGATGACTCTCTCCTTATCAGTGACTCTGTGTAAATTAATAGTTATTTTCATTATGACAAAAGTCACTTATTATCATTAATATTTGTAGTTGTGGCTAAAAGAAAAAAAAAAAAAAAAAAAAAACTACTCTTTAAAACCTTTCATTTGATATCCCACTCAAAATTTAAAAAAAAAACAATTTCGTGACTGGAATTGTCCACCATTTTGGATTTCCAGTTAATCAGATCAAATAGCTATTCTTATTTTGTCTAGCAGACCGCACATTTTTCATATTTTTTTTATATTTGAGTAACAGAAAAAATATAGTTTTTTTGGGGGGGGGGCACGCAAAATGTTGATTTTTTTCGCAAGACGTGAATTATCCGCCATTTTGGATTTAGACAGCTGATCATTTTGAGTTTACTATATTTTTCCTGTGTGCGTGTCAAAACGATCTTTAATACGGGAAAGTTTCATGCTTATATCTCTTACACACAGACAGACAGACACAGGAACGAAACTATAAGGGATATTCTTTTTTTTTGGTTTAACCAATGAAACCCTAAAATCGAAAACATCAAATAACAATAATGATTAAACGCTTTAATATATGTTTTAATTATTGTTTTTCCGACAAAACGATATAATTCTATTTTAAGACTTTAGCATGCATTATTGCTTTAATTTAATCTTTATTTAATGACTAACTAGTGGGACTAAATAGTGGGACTAACTAGTGGTTCAATCAGTCGGATGTCTGAAACGCATTTTAAATGAGGAAATTATAAATTTGAATGCATTGTCTTTCTATAATGCTTTCTTTATTTCAGTAAATTCAGAAGCAAAAAATGAAATAAAGAAATAATGAGGTAAACTGATTTTATTTATACAAATAACAATTATTGTCCAGTGTATTATAATAATGTCATTTTAGCACTTTGTAAACTACAATATGACTATATATCTTCCCGACACGAAGAAGTTGGATAATATATTTTGTTGAATAGTTATACCTCTACCCTTGCCAAATATTTGTTATTATAATAAAAATAAACATATTGTTGTTCCCAGAAACCCATATTTTTAACGATATGTCTTTTGGTGATCACTGTTCCATGTACACTTGACCTATTCTATTCCATTCATTCTCTGTACTTAGTACCTCGCTACAATTTCATTGCAACCAACCTATTTCGTTGGGCCCTACATTTTTATTTCAAGCTCTCTCATGTATAAGTCCATTCTTTGTTGTCCTATGTTCACAATTGTTTCCTAATAATGTAACTTGTCCATCTCCACCATAACCCAAACTATATTCTACATTGTTTACTTTTGCTTCCGAGCTTACCGAAGGCAACGGAAGCTATGTGATCGTTCCGAAGACTGAAAAATATTTTAGGTCTCCGATTTCAAAAGTTCCAAGGCAGAAATCCGTTTTAGACATCAGGGATAATTTTTGGTTCCGTAACTGTCTGTCGCTAAATTTTTGCGAACCATCATAATCTTAAAAACCACGCGTACGGTTTTAATGAAATTTGTATGGTAGGTCATAATTTTCAACCTTATGCGCTCATTTTTTGCGCAATTATTTATACTGTATTCAATAGTACATTACGCGTCGAGTGCGGAAAGTAGCATTTTGCATACGAGTGTGGAGTTTGCACCCGAGCGATAGCGAGGGTGGTAAAACCACACGAGCAATGCAAAATGCCGTTTTCGCACGAGTTGCGTACCGTACTTTATCTACGATTGTTAGATTTAAATAATAAATACAGAAAAAAATAAACTTGCTGTATGTAAGTTGGTATCTCTCTCTTGATAAAGATGGCATTAATTCATTTGTAGTATTTTTTTTCGAATTAATTATTTCTGGAGGAGTATTATTCTCCACATTTTCGTCAAATTCACTTGATTCATTTATTGTTTTTCACTAAAAACTCGATATAAACAGTTACTTTAATAAAAGAACAGCAAATTAGTTTTGTTAAATATAAACAAACTTGCTAATCGTGCGTAAAGCTGAAGAATTCCTCTTCTTTACCGCGCTAGTGTGGTAAAGAAGAGGAATTATTCAGAACTATGAGACGCGCATGCGCAATGAATACAAGTACGTAAATAATCACTTTCTATACGCATCTAAACAAAGATATAATGTTTATATTTCGTATCAATCGTAGATAAAATTATTTATTATAGCTTCAAAGTAACTCATCTGATTTGTATGAAACTTTCATAGTTTACCAAAAGTAACCCGTAGATAGCCCCAGATCGATTTGAACCTTCTGCGCTTTTTAACTTTAGCTAAATTGATACTTAAATTCATGTGAAAAATCAAAACAATTTTGACAATTGTAAAACAAATTTGACAATAATGGTTTCTAAAAGCATAAAATCAATAAAATGCGTGATAGGATGAGAGGAAGCTATGCGCCACACCAATTGGCAGTCAACTTCTTACCTAAGTATTATTTCCATAAAAAAAATCCGAAACCGAGATTTCAACGGAATTATCCGTTTTGGGTGTTTATTTTTAAAACCATTTGAGTGTTGTTTTTAACAGGATATCTGTCTGTCTGTCCGATTCTTCTTACGGTAGTGTCTGATTACCACATCTGCGAAGTGATTGCCTCACCATCTCCACATTTAGGCCCGCTTCACACTATACAGTTTTCGCCGTACGGCAAAAAACCGAATTGGCATGTTGTTCACACTATCCGGTTTGTCCACGGCTTTTTTCCAATCAGAAGGTTTTTAAAAGTGTAGTGAAGTGCTGTGCTATGAACAAATAATTGCATTTTGGTTGCATTATCGTCGCAAAAAGAGAAGCCATAAACATAATATAATATATGGTCGGAACGGAACCGCGGTAAGTATTATTTCATGAACCGATCTTTTATGTTAAGATTTAACAAAAACAATTTTTTTACTGTATTTAATAAACATATTATAAAATAGCGTATTCATCATACTAATGAAATATATAGACTATAAATTAATTTTAAATATAAAATATGATTTTGTTAAATGTTAGTTATAATAAAATTAAAATAATAAACTGACGTTTATAATTATCTCTGTATATTTGAATATACATTCTAATATAATTAGTTTACTAAATAGAATTGTTATAATATTGTTTTGTTATTTTAGGCCTGAGGATTACCCAGGCTGGGGCGTAATATCTGGCTGCAATTCTACACAAACTTCATTCCAAGCATTTTTCTTTGCATTTCTGTCTTTGTATAAATCAAGATATTTGTTCAGCAGCAACAGAACTTGTCTATTTGGGACAAGGGTAATTAACACTTCTGTATCAATCTCTTCCATTGTATATTATTAAAAAAATCAAATAAATATTATTAATATTTAAATTAATTAAAAGAACTGTAGAGTAACTTACAGAGTAAAACCTGGCAAGAAACTGGCCGTACGGCTAAAAACCGTCCAATGTGAAAGCCTGCATTTGATCAAATAGACTACTGGGTTCACGGCGGCTATCCGGTCGCCGTGAGTTTAGTGGTTAAAGACTGCTGCTACACGGCGGCCGTACGGCTTTTTGCCGTCACCGTGTAGTGTGAAAGTGCCCGCCTCCTTCTATATTCCACTAAAAAAAATTTCGCCATACGGTTTTTTGCCGTACGGCCAAACCGTACAGTGTGAAACAGCCCTTATGCTGGTGTCCTAACACTACCTGGCCGAACTGGTGGCGTATTTTTCACTACAGAAGCAGTTTATCGAAAAGATTTAACCTTGTGCAAAATCATTTTATAACTTAGCACTATGCCGACGCGAGTTAAAAAAAATGTGCCAAACGAGTGTTGCTCGCAATGACTGAATGATGGTTTGAAAAAATTCTCTCTACTGCGAACGTACGGTGCCTCAGACCAAGACATGATGTCAACTGAACAACATTAAGTCCCGGTGTTCTAAGTAAAGCTTAGTCAATGTTACGCGTCTTTGTTATGGGGCTGAATCCCAACAGCACCGATTCAGCCCCACAACAAAGACGCATAACATTAAGTCCCGGTGTTCTAAGTAAAGCTTAGTCAATGTTGCACGTCTTTGTTGTGGGGCTGAATCCCAACAGCACCGATTCAGCCCCACAACAAAGACGCATAACATTAAGTCCCCGTGTTCTAAGTAAAGCTTAGTCAATGTTGCTCGTATTTGTTGTGGGGCTGAATCCCAACAGCACCGATTCAGCCCCACAACAAAGACGCATAACATTAAGTCCCGGTGTTCTAAGTAAAGCTTAGTCAATGTTGCACGTCTTTGTTGTGGGGCTGAATCCCAACAGCACCGATTCAGCCACACAACAAAGACGCATAACATTAAGTCCCGGTGTTCTAAGTAAAGCTTAGTCAATGGCACGCGTCTTTGTTGTGGTGCTGAATCCCAACAGCACCGATTCAGCCCCAGAACAAAGACGCATAACATTAAGTCCCGGTGTTCTAAGTAAAGCTTAGTCAATGTTGCGCGTCTTTGTTGTGGGGCTGAATCCCAACAGCACCGATTCAGCCCCACAACAAAGACGCATAACATTAAGTCCCGGTGTTCTAAGTAAAGCTTAGTCAATGTTACGCGTCTTTGTTGTGGGGCTGAATCCCAGCAGCACCGATTCAGCCCCAGAACAAAGACGCATAACATTAAGTCCCGGTGTTCTAAGTAAAGCTTAGTCAATGGCACGCGTCTTTGTTATGGGGCTGAATCCCAACAGCACCGATTCAGCCCCAGAACAAAGACGCATAACATTAAGTCCCGGTGTTCTAAGTAAAGCTTAGTCAATGTTGCACATCTTTGTTGTGGGGCTGAATCCCAACAGCAGCGATTCAGCCCCAGAACAAAGACGCATAGCATTAAGCCCCGGTGTTCTAAGTAAAGCTTAGTCAATGCTGCGCGTCTTTGTTGTGGGGCTGAATCGGCGCCCCACAAAAAATACGAGCAACATTAAGTCCCGGTTTGGACTAAACTTTGTACCAAACAAAAAAAAATAATAGCATCTTAATTGTAGGTGGAAAGATACAATAGTAATATATTGATGGAGTGCTCGGGCATATAGCCCATTAAAACAGACTGTTTACAGAAATGTTTTATTATGGCATCCTATTTATAATTAATATAATTGTTCATTATATGAGTATTGAATTTTATTGCAAGCTAATAAGTATTATAAAGTCCTAGATGTTTGGTGGTACCACTTGTTGCACCAACCATGACGAGCATCCTAGCTCCTAGCAACTTCATGATGCTTATCTATAATCAAATTTAACACTAATTTTAAAGTATTAAGCTAATATCTATGAACATTTTCGAATTATCTTCTGAAACAATTAACTCTTAATTGCATTTGAAATTTGGCAGAGGATGGTGGCGTTTGAATGGAGAATTAGCAGGCTGAGGGGAAGAGAAGAAGGAGCAATTGATGCGGGCCTCCCTCTCCTTTTAGTTCGATACAAATGATGATTAGAATGATGATACGATAGAGAAAGTCAGAGCAAAGAGTCGATTAAACTGTAAAGTCGATCCTTTCGAGAAGTTAATGGACACTTTACAGCGGGGTCATCCGTGAATAAATTATACAACTTATCCTTTAGTTCTTGGATATACTAAACAATAAAGTTTGGAGGTGGTTGGAGGTGGTTAGAGGTGGTTAGAGGTGGTTAGAGGTGGTTAGAGGTGGTTAGAGGTGGTTAGAGGTGGTTGGAGGTGGTTAGAGGTGGTTAGAGGTGGTTAGAGGTGGTTAGAGGTGGTTAGAGGTGGTTAGAGGTGGTTAGAGGTGGTTAGAGGTGGTTAGAGATGGTTAGAGGTGGTTAGAGGTGGTTAGAGGTGGTTAGAGGTGGTTAGAGGTTGGCTGTTAGCGGGGGGGGGGGGTTGGGCTACACGTGCAAAATACACGTGTATTAATTGGTCTTTCGATATAACTTGTATTTATATGATTATAGTTTATTACCTTGAAATTTTTGCACGTGTAATAATTTTTGTTGTATCATAAAAGTATAATAGAATCGTTTACCTACCTTAACTGGCCTCAAACCACAATCTTTACCTCTGAGATAGAATTACCTTAAGTAGAAGTAAGATGCGAAACGTGCTGTTTAACTAAGAAAAATATTAACAGCTCGAGGATTTGTGAACGAAGAATAGAAAGATGCTAGAGATTAGAAGGAATGAGAGGAAGAGAAACACCTGGATTAGAAAGCAAGCTGACATGAAAGATGTCGCCAAGGAAGCCATAGGAAGAAAATGGAGATGGACCGGTCACATAGTCAGATCGACTGATAGACTCCTCTTGAAACAAAAAGGAAATAAATTGGTAAGGCGTGAAGTCTCACGTAAAAAGGGTTTCGTTGGTTTTGTGAACACAAAATTAGAAGGGGGGGGAGAAAAGTTTTTTTGACAAAATGGCGCGCCAATTAAACGTTAACCACAAGTGTTACATTTTTGTAATCTACTCTTCAATACCTTTCATTTGATACCCAACTCAAAAATTAAAAAAAAAAAAATTTCGAGTGACGTGAATTATCCGCCATCTTGGATTTCCAGTAAATCAGATCAAATTGATAATCTTATTTTTTCTATGGCCCAGCAGACCGCACATTTTGCATATTTTTCTATATTTTTAGTAACAGCGGAAATACGATTTTAGGGGGGGGGGGGACACGCAAAATTTCGATGTTTTTTGACAAAATGGCGCCGCCGAAAATTAAACACTATCCCTAAGTGGTATATATATTTGTAATCTACTCTTCAATACCTTTCATTTGATACCCCAGTCAAAATTTAAAAAAAAAAAAATTTCCGCGCGACATGATTTATCTGCCATTTTGGATTTGAAGAGCTAATAATTTTGAGTTCGCTATATTTTTCCTGTGTGCGCGTCAAAACGATATTTTATACTGGAAAGTTTCACATTTTTATCTCTTTTTGTTCAAAAGTTATTGGAACCGTACAGAGTGACAGACAGACACAGGAACGAAACTATAAGGGTTTCTTTTTTTTGGTTTTACCAACGAAACCCTAAAAAGGAAGACCAGTAGTAAAATCTGAAGAAGAAGCCAGAAAAGGCTGTGGCGGTGTCACATGGTGAAGAATGGCTATGGACCGGATGGAGTACAAAAGGATGGGAGAAGTATACAAAGATGTATACATGTCTAAATAAATGATAAAATATTGGTGACTCCTGTGGATGAAGGTCGGTCATAAGAGAGTCATAACTCATTTTTGGTTCCATATAAGTTTCAATCTTCTGCGCTCATTTATTTCTCTTCCACATCCGCATAAACATACATTTATTTACACCTACAGCTTAAAAAGTACTTATCTAATTCGTACGAAACTTTTATAGTTTATCGAAAGTAACCCGCAGATAGCCCCAGATTAATTTGTACCGTCTGCGCTCTTTACCTTTTTGCTAAATTAATACTTTAATTCATGTAAAAAATCAAAATAATTTGGACAGATTAATAAAAAACGGGGGAAACAATTAAACAAATTAGGCAATTGTAGCTTGTAAAAGCATAAAATCAATTAAATACGTAATAGGATGCGAGGAAGCTACGTGCCACACCAATTGGCAGTCTATTTTTTTATATTGGATTATAATATTTTATATTATATATTTGTTTGTCTCTTTTCGATTTAAGCTTTATAGGATTTGACAGTTGTTCTTTAGATTGGGGAGCGTACTTGAGGTTATCCAACCTGTGAGACGGATTTAAAGTTTAAACCCATAACGCTGTCTAAACCCATAAACTTCAGACGTCGTGGGTTTATATTCACCCAACCTTTGCTAAATCCTTCAACGGGATTTATTCTTTATTTTTCTATCTCTAGCATTTCTCACCATATCTTTGAGGATTTTCACGTATGAATTTGGCGTAATATGAATATCGATACGAAGGAACGATTGATATAGCCAGATAGAAAGTGGTCGTAAGTTGCTTTGGAAACTGTTCTTACACACTGAGAAAAAATTTAAGTTGCGTTGGAAATTGTACTTACACACTAAGAAAAATTTAAGTTTCGTTGGAAATTGTACTTACCCACTAAGGAAAAATTTAAGTTTCGTTGGAAATTGTACTTTCACACTGAGAAAAATTTAAGTTGCGGTTGCGTTGGAAATTGTACTTGCACACTAAGAAAAATTTAAGTTGCGTAAAAGCAAATAGGGGTTGTTGCATAAGGAAGAAGCCTTTAATCGTAGCAAACAACAACAAAAGCTTTTAATCGCAGCAAAACAAAAAGAAAATAAATAATCGGTGCGGTAACTAAATATATATATAAAAAAAAAAAACTATGTATCTTAATTCTGAATGTGAATAGCTATTAACTTTCAACCTTCTAGGACCTTTATGAGGGATGCAGTGCCCTTATCAAATCCATGCGTCCAACCCTGTATTAAGATGGGTTCACAGCTAGCGGATACGTAATTGCGGAGGGCTATATAGATAACAATATATCTTCGGGGAGCCGAGCCGGAGTCGCTGTTTCCTTCCCCTCGAGTTTCGGTCAGTCAGGTTATAAACAAAGCCAATTATAACAGCGTGTTTTCAACTTGAATTTAGTTTTCTTCATTAAAAAAACTTGTATAATAAGATTATTGAAGCGAGCGTAGCCAGCTTCCTACATTCAACGAAATATGCTTCGTGTCTGTGTGTCTGTGTGTCTGAAACGTACGACGATAACTTGAGTAAAAGTTGACTGATTTTGATGAAATTTGGTACACATGTTCATTTTACCAATACTCAGGACGAGTTCGTTGGACAACGTTGTCTGCCCAAGCGTTCGCGTGCTACGCTCGCGTAAACGTACGCTTCAAAATTAAAATTAGAATTTTAGGATGTGAAAAAATTAAAACTTCATCTATTCAATGAGACGAGCATTTTTTTTTCAAAATAACATTTTGTAGTAAAACCAACAGCGACACCGCTATAAATTAATAAAGATCTTAAAACTATGTATTAAAGCGGACCTGAACGTTTAAACTAGAGAAAACAACGTTGTTACCGATATCTTACGTTCTAACGCAACGATTTTAATAAAACTTTATATACATCGTCTAAACTTAAAGTACAATTGAAACAGGCATGTAAAATTTCAATTTGATACAAGCAGAAGTTCTTGCGTAGTGAAGTCATGCATTTTATTATAATTGAAAAGGAGATGTGTGGTTAGAGTAGAGGAATACTAAGAATGCAGGGTGGTTCCCTTACTACTAGCCGCTGTTCTACTATCATAATCTTTATCTATCAACTCATTATGATTCATGATTATCTATTTTTTCAATATATAATACATATTTATTACTATACGCTCGCTTCAATGATAGAGCCTCACGATGCCTAGTATATTAAAACTTTTATTATATATAAATTAAAAAAATAGGTATATAATAAAAATACTGAAGGAACAGATATTATAAACACAAATATAAAAAAACATAGATATAATACGCAGATAAAAAAATGTAGATTAACACAAATAAAATAAAAATAGCTAACATAGCAACAGATACAAATATATTATAATAAATCAATTTAAAAATTATAAAAACAGAAGGGAAACAAGAAGAGGGCTTAGTGAAGGTTTCATACAGGTTTTAAAGTGGAGCCGCAAAAAGATGGTTTGGAACCAACTTTCTGGGGCGCCGCAAAAGCGTTGCCATAGATCTCTTAAGGCCTCCTCAATTACGTATCCGGTGGCTGTGAACCCACGTTTATAATATATCATTTTATATATTTAATGCTCCGTTTCTGTATCCGAGTCTGACATGTTAGATACAGAAATCACTTTGAGTGCAAGACAGTAAGTATTGACGTGATTGTCTTAGCTTTTAATTAGGAGTAATCCTTCTATGACACTCTTCACAAAATATATTTTATTTTGGATTTATGAATTTCATTTAAAAAAAAAAAAAATATACCTAAACGAACTTCAATAAAGTTAAACATCTTCTGTAGACTATAAAGAGGCAGAAGAATAGCAGCTTCAGTGTTACGATTCACTTATTTCACTTATTCAGTGTTACGATTCACTTTTTTACAGTAAGTGATGAAAGCTCTTGATTTAGTTTTTTTATATATTTATATTTTTAGCTGGTTGTGATTATAGAGTGTGATTATTCACGAGAAGTTGTTAAAATTAAACTGAGCGCAGCCGAGCGAATAAATTCAAATTCAAAAGCACCTGTTAAGAAGTTTCAATCCCAGTAATTTTTATAATTTTAATTAAATGTGAGAATATATTTATCCATTTTTTATTTATTATACTAAATAAAATCTCTATAACATTACACTTTAATATATTTTATCCACTCGCGACAGCAAAATTAAACATTACTTAACTGTTTTTAGGCTGGAAAGTACTATTTCCCTGATTTTTCATTAAAATATTAAAAACAGGCAGGAAAATACTTTCTCTGCCTAGGCAGGGAAATATTTCCCTGCCCAGGCAGAGAAAGTAACAGTTAACAGTGTTTACCACTGCGTGTCATAACCTCTTATTTTGGCAAGAATAGTTTATACTATTATCTCTATCTTATAACATTATATATTATAGTTTATTAAGTAATATTTAATAAATAAACGTTTTTGAAGTGAAACTTCTTTGGCAGCGGTAGAGAGAATTTTTTTAAATAGGGACCATCGTGTAACGAAGTTTGCGATTCGAGACTCGTCCAAGATTCCAACATTTTTACAGATTAATTGTAATGAAATTTGTGTGACGGAAGTAATGAAACGGAATTTGTGTTTCGAGACTAATCCTGGTGAAAGATTTATCTGTAAAAATCTTTCACTCAGGTGAGATGCGAACAACTGACTTCCGGATCATGAAGCAAACATGCTATCCGTTGCCCCAATTACATTGCCAATTAAAAGGTACACAAAATTGGTATAATAAGCGTAATATTTAATATTAGATGGATTATATGTAATTAGACTATTTATTATAATTCGATTATTTTTTGGGTTCATGGCAACGGGCTTATAGTCCAGTCATTTGGTAGTTTGGACAGGAAAAAATTGCTGAAGAATTTTTCTCGACGGATCTTTATGTTTTTTGGGGTGCTGAATCTGAAAATCTCGTTATCGACTAGATTCGGATATGGCTTCACCATAAAAATGGCGAAAAACCATAAAATTTCGGAAGTTGTTTTAGTTTTTCACTTATAACTCCGAAACGGCGCATCCTAGAGAAAAATTACTTCTTATCAAAAAGAAAGCTGATAAAATATTCTAAAAAATAAGACTAGAACCAACTCATTAGCTTTTTTCGTTTGGCCGCTAGAGCGCGCTAAAGATTGACCATACTTTCAAAGCCTAGCATACCCCGGAGGATGCCCCAACTGGGTAGCGTAAAAGCCATTACGATATTTTTAGTATTCATTATTACTCTTTATCTTAGCAAAATAACCGCGTGAAATGTCACTCATCCTTCCCCATACGGAACCCTTACCTCTGCTCGGATGGGGGGAGGGGGGGGGGGGGGGCTCCAAATATAAAAAAAAATGGTCTGAGACAACTCAGACAAACTTTCTCATATACGAGTTCATAATTACTTAGCCCAGTGATTTCCGTTTATTAGTTTTCGTATATGTCATTTAATTATTATTGAACATTTCATCAAAATGTATCATAAAAATAACTTCTTCTGGGCGGGGAATCGAACCCGGGCTCGCTCCGTCCGCGTTTTAAGCTTTTTTCTCAGAAACTAGTTTTTCCTGGGAAAACGGCTTATATCGTTGGATTCGTATTTAAATGTACTACATTTTAGAATTTTTTAATCAAAATCGTCGGAACCGTTTTCGAGAATTTTTTTTTCAGAGTTTTTGGGGGCTAGCGCCTCTAAATTTGGTGCTACAATTCATTTCTCGATTTCACTTCGGGGTATTATTTTTCTAAACATGTATGCCAAATTTCGTCAAAATCGGCTAAGTAGTTTAGGCTCTAGGCGTCTGCACAGACGACAGACTTTTTAAAAAACCACATTTGGACTCAGGGGACCTCAAAACGAGTAAATCCATCAAAATCGTATTTTCGCGCCATCACAATACTTTCTCTTTATATGTGAAAGTAAAAAACAACCTTTCGCAACACACCTTTAGACATGTTGCAAGTTCTCTTGAACATTTCAGAGAACCCCCACCTTACCTCCTTATTGAACTATATGACCACCGGCAACATGAACCTACTGTATTGATAGGTCTCCTTGCATTGGACACTTATGTTTGTACTAAAGATTTGTTTAATGTTTTGTAAGGTTTATTTTCGTCTGGTCGAGAGATCGTTGCATCAATGTTTTAATCATTGACGTCCCACCTTCGTAAATTATAGAAGAGGAGGGTAGAGATTGAAGGGAGCTTTGTGAATTACAATTGAAGATATATGGAGGGGGTATCGAGATGATAGTTTTGTAAATCAAAGAAGTTGAGTTGAGTATAGAAAGAAGAGAGGTTTTGCCTTTTAGTTCAGCAATTAATTCAAATTACTACAATATTACTAGACATTTTCTATACAAACATCATTCAATTCACACGGCAAAAGCAATTACGAAACTAAAATCTCAAAATGTACCACTATCAGAAAATGTCACCTCTTTAAAATCAACTACTTAGAAAATTGAAGAAAACCTAGAAATAAGATCAAAGCTGAATTATAAAATGTGTGTAAGAGTTTCATTATTTTGTCCTATAAAGTAAGGAAATACAATTTGTTGATCTCAATTTCAAACGTTTAAATAAAAATTAAACCAAGTCTATTTGCATATTATATTGCAGATTTTACCTATACTTTTGCATATTTTATGAAGTATAAATATATACATATATATATATATATATATATATATATATATATATATATATATATACATATATATATATATATATATATATATATATATATATATATATATATATATATATATATATATATATATTGTGTGCATACTTAACATTTATACATTCATATAAACCCATGCCCTATCATTTATTAAACATTTTTACAAAACTTTGAATTACTAATATGATTTGGGTTTTATTAACAAATTTAACAAATTAAACAACAAACTGCCAAATTAATCGAAAATATGTACATTACGCTTATTTTGCTAGGATAAAGAGTAATAATGAATACTAAAAATATCTTAATGGCCTTTAAGCTACCCTGTTGGGGCATCCTCCGGAGACATCAATCGAGAAATGAATTGTAGCTCCAAATTTAGGGGTGCTACCCCCCAAAAACTCTGAAAAACGTAAAAAAAAAATTCTCGAAAAACTGTTACGATTTTATTCAAAAAAAAATTCTAAAATGTAGTACATTTAAATACGAATCCAACGATATAAGCCGTTTTCCCAGGAAAAACTAGTTTCTGAGAAAAAAGCTTAAAACGCGGACGGAGCGAGCCCGGGTTCGATTCCCCGCCCAGAAGAAGTTATTTTTATGATACATTTTGATGAAATGTTCAATAATAATTAAATGACATATACGAAAACTAATAAACGGAAATCACTGGGCTAAGTAATTATGAACTCGTATATGAGAAAGTTTGTCTGAGTTGTCTCAGACCATTTTTTTTTATATTTGGAGCCCCCCCCCCCCCCTCCCCCCATCCGAGCAGAGGTAAGGGTTCCGTATGGGGAAGGATGCGAGTGACATTTCACGCGGTTATTTTGCTAAGATAAAGAGTAATAATGAATACTAAAAATATCGTAATGGCCTTTACGCTACCCAGTTGGGGCATCCTCCGGGGTATGCTAGGCTTTGAAAGTATGGTCAATCTTTAGCGCGCTCTAGCGGCCAAACGAAAAAAGCTAATGAGTTGGTTCTAGTCTTATTTTTTAGAATATTTTATCAGCTTTCTTTTTGATAAGAAGTAATTTTTCTCTAGGATGCGCCGTTTCGGAGTTATAAGTGAAAAACTAAAACAACTTCCGAAATTTTATGGTTTTTCGCCATTTTTATGGTGAAGCCATATCCGAATCTAGTCGATAACGAGATTTTCAGATTCAGCACCCCAAAAAACATAAAGATCCGTCGAGAAAAATTCTTCAGCAATTTTTTCCTGAATTGACCACTTTTCGTCACCAAATGACTGGACTATTAATTGTATACTTACAAGAAAAAAGTAAAAACTAATTAAATTAATTTAAATAAGTTATTATATCTATTTAAAGACCACAAATCAAAACAAATATTTATTTTTATTGGAATAAATGTGGTTGCCTTATCGTAGTTTTTGTTGGAATAAATGTAGTTGCCTTACCGTAGCAATAACAAATTATTTCGAGGTGCGTCGGCGTCAGTTCTTAACCGAGGGGCCTCGAAAGGTATTTAGGGTACTATCTGTATAGTATATTTGGAGATTTTATGGGGCCGGGGTTACCAAATGGTTAAGAACCACTAGTATAAATGACAAATGACAATATATACACAGATATAAACATTGCTTTAATTATTTTTTCATATAGTGACATCATGTAACGAAGTTTTATTTTTATTGGAATAAATGTGGTTGCCTTAGCGTAGCAATATTTTTTTTCAATTAAATTTCCCATAACCATTTCTTAATCCTGAAATAATAAATTCGTCTAAAAATGAATGAGAGAAAAGCATTCTAGATTTTAAGTTTCACTTCTAATGCGTGAGAGCCTCACACACATATTTTTTTTATAATAAAATAATTGGTTTATATTTGTTAATTCTGTTAAATAAGTTCAATGATTAGTAGATCTTTAATTAAAAAAATAGTGGAGTCACTGGCTATACTGCAGCGTCATGTAAACATTGAACATCCATATTATTATTATTATTGAAATCATTCTAGATTAGACTAGCTACTTTTCTTGATGTATCCTAGTAACTTCTTTTCTTTTAAGCAATAGAAGATATCTTTAACACTTTTATTAATTTTTAGTAAAAATATAAATAAATATATTATACTGCGTGCATTATTCATTCAGAAGTTATGTGTGTTATAAACGTGTGTTTTGTTTTTTGTTGTTATAGATTGAATTTGCTTATCACTTATTGTTATTATTCCCAAGTTTCTTAATTTGAACATTAATTTTAGTTAATACATATGTTATTATATTATCTTTATCAATATGACACATAGTTATTAACTATGTTATATTAATAAAGATAACATTTTAGCAGTTTCATTTTTCTGCCGCAAGTAGATAAAACATTGTATGCATCAAGGCACCAAAGGAAACATTTCTGCCTCGTTTATTCATTGTCAAATAGGTAAATTACCTATTTCAGTTAATTATCATAGCCTGTCCTCGCCTTCGGCTCCGAGGCTAATCTAATCACTCGTCAGTAAAATTCCATTTTGCTGCCTAGTTACATAAATAACTATTAATATGGGAAAGAAACTCTTTATATAAGAAAGTAAGATATCGGTTTCGACAAACTCAAGCAGAACTTTATCACCTTATTTTGTGACTGCGATTACCAGCAGTTAATAACTTTTCAAATTTCAAAATTTATATTTTCAAGATGGCGGCCAATAAGGCGAATGAAAAAACGTTTTTCGTCAGTATGGCATTTTATACATCGTTTTAAAGGGTTTAGAAGTAAGAAAAGAGTAAATAACTATTAAAATTTCACTCTATATATATTTTCAACCAATTGTAGATAATTATTATTTAGTATAATTATTGCATACTAAGCAGTTTAAACTGAAAATTTAGTTAAACGTTGTTTAATAGAGGTATTGCAGCCTTGCTATGATCGCACGTTTATACAGGAGTTGTAATAATGTTATTGTTGGCTCGCTGCGCTCGCCCTGTATAGACAGCATTTAAAATTAGTTTTCTTTTAACTGGGTATATATTGAAGGTTAGCTGCACTCACCAATTTATTTAGTATTTCTGGATAATGTTATGCCGTATAAACTTGCGAGCGCTGCGAGCCTGAATTAATTATATTAAATAATGATTACGTACAAATACTTTATAAACAGGCGAGCGTAGCGAGCATACAATAACTTTATTTAATTAATATTTACTACAAATTCTGAATCAAACCGGCGAGCGTAGCGAGCCATCTTTAACTTGATTAAATAATTACTATATTTACTGTATAAACAGGCGAGCGTAGCGAGCCTTCTTTAATTTATTTGATTAAATAATTAGTATATTTACTGTATAATAATTAATATAAAAAATAATATTTTTCAAAACTGGTCTTATTTTCAACCTTCTTTTTTGTTTTCTTTGTTTCTGTATTCTTCACCTTAGTTGTATCTATATGCAAAATTTGGGGAAGACTAAATGACGGTAAGTGGTTTAAAATTGGGGTAATAGGTGTGCGATGAAACTTAAAAAGCAAATAAATTTGACGCCATTTTGTTTTTTGTTTTTTTGTTTTTGGTTTCTGTATTCTTCACCTTAGTTGTATCTATGTGCAAAATTTGGGTAAGATTGAATGACGGTAAGTGTTTCAAAATTGGGGTAATAGGTGTGCGATGAAACTTAAAAAGCAAATAAATTTGACGCCATTTTGTTTTTTGTTTTTTTGTTTTTGGTTTCTGTATTCTTCACCTTAGTTGTATCTATGTGCAAAATTTGGGGAAGATTGAATCACGGGAAGTGTTTCAAAATTGGGGTAATAGGTGTGCGATGAAACTTAAAAAGCAAATAAATTTGACGCCATTTTGTTTTTTGTTTTTTTGTTTTTGGTTTCTGTATTCTTCACCTTAGTTGTATCTATGTGCAAAATTTGGGTAAGATTGAATGACGGTAAGTGTTTCAAAATTGGGGTAATAGGTGTGCGATGAAACTTAAAAAGCAAATAAATTTGACGCCATTTTGTTTTTTGTTTTTTTGTTTTTGGTTTCTGTATTCTTCACCTTAGTTGTATCTATGTGCAAAATTTGGGGAAGATTGAATCACGGGAAGTGGTTCAAAATTGGGGAAACGGAAATGTGCGATGAAACTTACAAAGCAAAGTAAAAGTAATATAATTAATATAAAAATGCCATTTTTCAAAACCGGTCTTATTTTAAACCTTTTTTTTGAGGGGGGGGGGGGGGGGGTTCTGTATTCTTCAACTTAGTTGTATCTATGTGCAAAATTTGGGGAAGATTGAATGACGGTAAGTAGTTCAAAATTGGGGTAATAGGTGTGCGATGAAACTTAAAAAGCAAATAAATTTGACGCCATTTTGTTTTTATTTTTTGTTTTTTTGGTTTCTCTATTCTTCACCTTAGTTGTATCTATGTGCAAAATGTGGGAAAGATTGAATGACGGTAAGTAGTTCAAAATTGGGGTAATAGGTGTGCGATGAAACTTGAAAAGCAAATAAATTTGACGCCATTTTGTTTTTATTTTTTGTTTTTTTGGTTTCTCTATTCTTTACCTAAGTTGTATCTATGTGCAAAATTTGAGGAAGATTGAATGACGGTAAGTGTTTCAAAATTGGGGTAATAGGTGTGCGATGAAACTTAAAAAGCAAATAAATTTGACGCCATTTTGTTTTTTGTTTTTTTGTTTTTGGTTTCTGTATTCTTCACCTTAGTTGTATCTATGTGCAAAATTTGGGTAAGATTGAATGACGGTAAGTGTTTCAAAATTGGGGTAATAGGTGTGCGATGAAACTTAAAAAGCAAATAAATTTGACGCCATTTTGTTTTTTGTTTTTTTGTTTTTGGTTTCTGTATTCTTCACCTTAGTTGTATCTATGTGCAAAATTTGGGGAAGATTGAATCACGGGAAGTGGTTCAAAATTGGGGAAACGGAAATGTGCGATGAAACTTACAAAGCAAAGTAAAAGTAATATAATTAATATAAAAATGCCATTTTTCAAAACTGGTCTTATTTTAAACCTTTTTTTTGGGGGGGGGGGGGTTCTGTATTCTTCAACTTAGTTGTATCTATGTGCAAAATGTGGGAAAGATTGAATGACGGTAAGTAGTTCAAAATTGGGGTAATAGGTGTGCGATGAAACTTAAAAAGCAAATAAATTTGACGCCATTTTTTTTTTTTTTTTTGTTTTTTTGGTTTCTCTATTCTTCACCTTAGTTGTATCTATGTGCAAAATGTGGGAAAGATTGAATGACGGTAAGTAGTTCAAAATTGGGGTAATAGGTGTGCGATGAAACTTGAAAAGCAAATAAATTTGACGCCATTTTGTTTTTATTTTTTGTTTTTTTGGTTTCTCTATTCTTTACCTAAGTTGTATCTATGTGCAAAATTTGAGGAAGATTGAATCACGGGAAGTGGTTCAAAATTGGGGAAACGGAAATGTGCGATGAAACTTACAAAGCAAAGTAATATAAGACCAGTAAAAAGCGAGCGCAGCGAGCCTTCAATAACTTTATTTAATAAATATTTACAACAAAATCTGAATCAAACAGGCGAGCGCAGCGAGCCTTCGTTATTTTATAAAATAATTACTATATTTCCTGTGTAAACAGGCGAGCGTAGCGAGCCTGCTATAACTTTATTTAATACATATTTACTACAAACGCTAAATCAACAGGCGAGCGTAGCGAGCCTACAATAACTTTATTTAATAAATATTTACAACAAATTCTGAATCAAACATGCGAGCGTAGCGAGCCTGCATTAATATTATTAAATAAAGATAATGGACAAAATCATTTTAATGATCTTTTCAGGTTAAATAAGAATGTCAGGTTTTACTGAAATATTATCCTCATATCATTATTGAGAACATAGTATGGCTGATATAAAAGCACCTTTCTACGCGAGTTCTTTATGCACCGCATCACTAGTCTATTAACATTTTCATTAATTAGGAATCACTATGGACAATTAAATTTATTTTAAGTGGCGAAATTACAGAAACTTAATTGTAAGCAAAACTCATTCAGTTTAAAGCATGTGCTTTACAAAAAAATAAAAGCTGAATTGAATATATTATGTATATATATTATATATAATATTCCTTTTTCCTTTCTAAAACTTGGGGCGTTTGAAAAGATTTGTGCATTTTCAATTAGTGCTTTATAATGAAAAGCCTCGGTGACCAATTAAAAGAGAAATCCTTCAGAATAATTAATAAAAACTTACAGTTTCCCCCTCCCATCTTCCTTTTTTTTGTTTTGGTTGAAGTTAAGAAAATGTCAGGTATAATTTTATAGGATAAAAGAAAAAATAAATATTTTGAAAAGAATCAAAACAAGAAATGTAAGAAAACGGAATACAGGAGAGGTATAAAATACTTATTTTTATTGTATGGTAAGAGTTACTAATTAATTAATTTGTTTAATTCCTTATAACCATTAAATTTATATAAAATTTAATTATTATTATTGAAAAAAAGGAAGTAGATATCTATTCCACAAGGATTAAATTTTAAGTTAGCAACCGTTAAAGTGTAGATATGAGAGAGTTAGTGAGATACGGTCTAAAGAAAAAAACTAAGTTTTTACCAACTAGTTTCGTAAAATATATTTACAGCATCAGGGTAACTTACATATGGGCTTTTAACGTACAATTTTTATATTTTTTTATTTTATTAATTATTTTATTTTATTAGAAATGTACCATATATCTAAAACTAATAACACCGTAAATTTTAGAACTGACACCAATAACCAAATCATCTCTCTTCTTATGTAGAAACAAGACAAGATTCTTTAACAGACATTAATTGTCAATAATGTCAATTTATAAAACAGGTTTGTTTATATTAATAAAATAAAAAAATATAAAAATTGTACGTTGAAAGCCCATATGTAAGTTACCCTGATGATGTAAATATATTTTACGAAACTAGTTGGTAAAATCTTAGTTTTTTTCTTTAGACCGTATCTCACTAACTCTCTCATATCTATTCCACAATTTAAAAATTAATCAATTAAAAAAATCAAAGTGTAGAATGATTAAAATTACTAATCAAATTAGGTTATATCATTTGTTTTATTTGTCCCTTGTATTCAATCTTCTTCTTTAATGTGAGTCGATTTAAGGGTAACTAAAACCAGTAATACAATTAACATAATTTCTTACATTAATTAATGACAATGCTGCTAACAATTTTATATCCTAATTATATTTAATTTTACATCGAGAAACCAGGTGTATACATGGAGATGTATGATAAACATCATGTTACTATGTTAACAAGAAGTTTGACGGCATTACGTGTTCCTCTAAACCAGCAATACGCATGTCTAACCTGCACACCACTCCATGTTAATAAGAATCTATAATTAGCTCTGTGTCTTAACATGTAAGTGTTAAATTGATGACAATCAAATAGATTAAGTGTGTAAAGTTCTACCTCGTGTTTTGAGTTTTATTTCTGTGTAAAATTTATTTTATCTCCAGTAGGGAGAAAAAGTTTTGATTTTGGATTAGTTTAGAGGGACTAAAGTAAGTCTTTTCTTCCCTGAACTCAAAAGTAGGGAGGAAAAGTAAAAGTATGGCGAAAAAGTAAAAGTAGGGCAAAAAAGTAAGGATTGCCAGCTTAATTATTTTCATATTTTACGATTTTGGTAGTATTCATACTACGGAACGATTAAATTTTAATTTAAATCAAATTATAATTATTATTAACTACGGGAAACAGACAGAGAAAAATAGACTCCAGCGCGGGGATTTGAACCACCGGCCTCTATATTTCCAGTATAGCGCTCTAACCAACTAAGCTACGCAGGAGAATGAATTTCTCTGACGTTTATGATACCTTGACCCGAATTTAAAGCTTTCAATTTTTCCACAAGTCTGAGAAGTCAACATTAATGACAAAGAACTAGACCGAGAAATAACGCTTATAATTATAAATTTTTTCTTAATTATTTTATAAATAGTAGAAAATGAATGGCTAATGTAAAAAAGTTGTTGAAATCAGGTTGGCGACACAGCTTTTTCGCCCTTGTTTATAACCTGCATCTAAATAACCTTCTATTTGAGTTTAATTCCAATTCTTATTTGTTTATAATATTGAATCTCTTATATATCTGCGATTAAATTGCTAATACTTATTGTTATTTATTAAAATATTAAATAAAAACTGTGCAATGAATGAAAATGTCTATTTTTTCCGTACTGGAGATAAAATATTGTATGTACCTCGGGAGTCAAGTACCGTACGGAATGTTCTTCTTTAGATTGTTACTCCCCTTATAAAAACAGAAGTGTGATATTCCTTTGTCTTAAAGTACATTGGACTAAACACTAAACATCCCTATATTTATCATCAAATAATTAAACACCCAATTTGTCTTAATAGTAATTTAGATAAAGCAATGTATAAATAATTGAATCCATTTATATTCTAACAAAATCATAGGGCAGTTACAATCTAAAGAAGTAGCACAAAGAGATAATCAATAATAAACAAGTCAAGTGTGTGCTAGTCAGCACACAGCAAGGGTCCGTAGGCCACACTATACAGGGTGGCACAAAAGTATGGAAACCCCTGAATAACTCTTCAGAAATGCATTTTTTTGAAAAATGTTTCATACAAAAGTTTCAGGATTTTTTCTTAGCTATTCAATGGTGACCTTGGATTTGACCTTTACCTTGCCTTTCAAGGTTATTTGAAGGTCAACTTTGTTATTTTAAATGGGAACCCCCATTTTTTATTGCGGATTTGAAAAGAGCAGGATATTTTATGTAAAATATGACCTTGAGCATGACCTTTAATGTCATTCTAAGGTCAAAATTGTTATTCCAATAAGAACCTTCAATTTGTCTAGCGGATTGCAAAATAACCTAATTTTTCCCTTCAACAGCGGCCTTGACCACGACCTTCACCACGTCCTTGAACATGACCTTCAAGGTCAATTCAACCCTCCCCCACCCCTTTTTTTATTATTTTATTTGTTTAAGTACTTTTATTGATTTTTTTTTTGTCTTGAAGGTCGACCACGTTCTTGACCATGACCTTTAATGACAAAAAAAAATTGAATAAAAGTACTTAAACGATTATATAACAAAAAGGGGGGGGGGGGTTTAAATGACCTTGAAGGTTATGTTCAAGGATGTGGTGTAGACTGTGGTCAAGGCCGCTGCTGAAGGGAAAAATTTGGTTATTTCGCAATCCGCAATACAAATTAAAGGTTCCAATAATTGGAATAACAATTTTGACCTTAGAATGACCTTAAAGGTCATGCTCGAGGACATGGTCCAGGTCATATTGTACATAAAATTTCCTGCTCTTTTCAAATCCGCAATAAACAATTGGGGGTTCCAATTTAAAATAACAAAGTTAACCTTCAAATAACCTTGAAGGGCAAGGTTAAGGTCAAATCCAAGGTCACTATTGAATAGCTAAGGAAAAATCCTGAAAATTTTGTATGCATTTTTTTCAAAAAATGTATTTCTGAAGAGTTATTTTGGGGTTTCCATACTTTTGTGCCACCCTGTATAGTAAATAATAATGTTTAACTGTAAATAATGTAGTAAATAATGTTTAACTATAAAGTGTATAAACAGTGTTTTTTAAAATGCTATAAAGCTTACTTTGAACTATCCTAAGGGTCTGATATTCTCAAAACACACTCTGATAAAGTATTTTTCTGCCACTGAACCTGACTACAACCATATAAATACATCGAAAAGACTATAATTATATAAAAAAAAAAACAAAAAAAAAACGTATTTTGTCAATAAAAAATAAAATAATATTTTTTCGAAATTTCCAAAAAGTGGTATCTTTACTTTTGGTCGAAGAATGTTCAGGAATTTTTTCAGATTTTTCGCACTTCACATAAGCGAGATAGAGGGGGGGGGGGCACGTTTCACACCCACTTCAAACTTGCCTACGCTCGCCCTATCAAAGTTATAACCAAAGAATTATATATTTTTGTAATCAGCTTGACGTACTCTTTCGTATGATACCCCTGACGGTGTCAAAAAAGAAAAAAACTTTGAACACTTAAGTTTTTTTACCCTAATTTTTTAGAAAAATATTATTTTAAGTCGCTATATTTTTAAAATATGTGTGTAGGTACAAGACACATACATGCCAAATTTCAAAGTGATCGGACGAAAGGTGTAGTCGTGAGAGCAGGCGACCGGACGGATGGACAGACACTCGCAGGAAAATATAAGGGTCCTTGGTTTTGCCTACGGACCCTAAAAATTAATAATAATGATATTTTTTGAAAAAAAAAAAAAAAAAAAAAAAAACTTTAAAGGCCCGTTTACACGGTGATAGTTCTTCAACGATAGAACTATCATGTCAGTCTACGTCATACAACTATGGCCGAGGTGTGCAGTTTACACGGTGAGAGTTAAAATACGTCAAAACTGGTTGTCTTGTACTCAATGTTACATCCACATCCTACATTTTTGACTTGGATACGGAAATAAAGCATTAAATATATTATAATGTGAAATTATAACACACACACAGCAAAAGAAATATTCATATTGTCGAAAAAAAAAAACATCTGATATCTAATGTGAAGCAAGCTATCATATTTTTCCCTTTAAATCTGTCATCACGTGATAAAAAAGTATAAGCCAATCAGCATCCAATATCTAGCGTGGTAGTTCATTAAATCTGCCGCATGAGTACTCTGACTGCTGTGATAGAACACTCAACTATCTCGTCAGACGAGATAGTGTGATGGCATATAGTTCTATCGCGACAAAATCTATCACATAGTCTACACTATGTGCAGACTATCTACAGCAGACTATCTACACATAGTCTGCTGTCGTGACCGCAACTATCGCGCCAACTATCACCGTGTAAACGGGCCTTAAATTTCCGTTTTAAGCTCAGAAAATAGCTCACCTGCAATAGTTAAATAGTTATTTATGCACCTAGGGAGTAAAGTAAGCCATTATTCCCTGAGCGAAAAAGTTGGTTTTTGAGGCGAAGCCGAAGGAACCATGGTCCCTAAATCCCGAGGCGAAGCCGAGGGAATAACTCTAATTAGCTCCCGAGGCGCAGCCGAGGGAGATAATTATCGCGAGGGGAATAATGGCACTTTACTCACGAGGTACATACAATATTTTATCTCCAGTAGTAATGTAGGAAGAAAATACACATTTTCGTCCATAGCACAGTTTTTATTTATTATTTTAATAAATAACAATAATTATTAGAACTTTTAATAGCAGATATAAGGGATTCAATATTAAAAACAAATAAGAATTGGAATTAAACTCAAATAGAAGGTTATTTAGATGCAGGTTATAATGTTGTAAACAAAGATAAACATGGTCAAAAAAGCGCAGTGCCGCCAACCTGATTTCAACAACTTCATTACATTAGCCATACATAATAATAATAATAATAATAATAATAATATTTATTCCACCAAAAGTTTTAGAACAAAAACCAAAAAAAGAAAAACAATAAAATTACAATTTTCCATATTTACATTTTCTACTATTTATAAAATAATTAAGTTGCAATCTTTACTTTTTTGCCCTACTTTACTTTTTCGCCCTACTTTTACTTTTTCTCCCTACTTTTTGAGTCAGGGATGAAAAGACCTGTTTTAGTCCCTCTAAACTAATTCAAAATCATAACTTTTTTCCCCTACTGGAGATAAATGTAATTTACCATAATTACCTTAAAATACAGATTTTATTCGAACTATTCAAATATATTATTAAATACCGACAGTGTACAGATTAGATACCATATTTAGGGATGCCACAAATTTATAAATCCGCTGAAAACGTTTCCCCCTCACATCATATATATATATATGTACGAGTTTCAAATAAGATACAGCTGCTGCAAGCTGTTATAGTGTCGGGTATTTCACTTTATTTTATATTTTGTAAGTTTTAAGTCAGGTGGATTTATAGTAATAGGCTAGCATGTGGTATTATGGTGTTGTGCTAGACATTTATTCCTGAATAATCCTTAATTCCAATTCTATAAAACTTCTAAACGCCTTTTACGAATTCTTTTTAACACCCTTATGCTTCTATACATGACACTAAATCCCTTAAGACCCTCCCCTACATATGTTATATATATATATATATATATATATATATATATATATATATATATATATATATATATATATATATATATATATATATATATATATATATATATATATATAGAATAATATGAACGATTTTGTACTACAATATCACATCACTAATGATGGCCAACAGTAATATTAAAATCATTCTGTTGAACAATGTTTTATTTATATTCCCAGTAAATATCGATCTATGTCAATTTTGTATAATATAAAATATAATATTCTTAACATTTAACAAAATATGCAACCTGTCTGCCTGTAACGTTTACATGATCACGATAACTTCAGTAAAAGTTGACCGATTTAGTTAAAATTTGGTATACATGTTCCTTCTACATTAGTAAAAGGAACATGGAACATTTATACAAAAATCGGTCAGAGATAACTCAGACTCTCATGTACGACTTCATAATTATTTTTCCCAGTGTTTTCCATTTATTAGTTTTCGTTGGTACATTTAATTATTATTGAACATTTGATCAAAATATATCATAAAAAAAAACTTCTCCTCGGCGGGGAATCGAAACCGGCCTCTCTCCCTCCATGTTTAAAGCTATTTTCTCAGGAACTAGATTTTTCCTGGGAAAACGGCTTATATCGTTAGATTTGTTTTTAAATGGACTACATTTTAGAATTTTTTAATCAACGGAACCGTTTTCGAGATATAATAAATTTTTTTCACGTTTTTTCAGAGTTTTTGGAGGGGTCGCGCCCCCACATTTGGAGCTAAAATTAATTTCTCTATTTTGCCTCGGGGTATGATTTTTCTGAACATGTGTGCCAAATTTCGTCAAAATCGGCCCCGTAGATTAGGCTCCAGGCCTCTGCACCGACAGACGACAGACGACAGACAGACATTTTTTAAAAACCACTTAACCCCCATAATTTGTGCCGCATGTTTAGTATACCCCCTGTATATAAATCTATCTTCAAAATATCTCCTATAATAAAACGACAGATGAGCCCTTTCACTAACAGAAATTATGAATTTAATTAAGCATATATATAATGTTTGAACACTAGAGCAATACTGAGATGATTCTGTCCATATTGCCGTACCAATTTAATAAACATAAGACTCTGCTTTAGATATTAATATTGCCTAATATTGACAAGCTATTCAACACCAACACCACTGACAATCCACTCAATCAATTACCAATACAAGCTCATCCTTCAACACCTTATCAATACTGACTACTGACTACTACACTCACACTACGACAATAGATCTTAATCTTCAGTTAGTACTGATAACCTTCTTATACATATAACAGTACTAAATACTTCTCCAAAACTACTAAAAGCATTCTTAAATTTATAATTATACTAACAATCTTATAACGATATTGACCAAACTCTTTATCATTTAACAATCCAGTCAAATAAGCACTTGAAATAATCCAATAGTATTGGCATTAAAAATACTAACAAGATCGACTACAGTACTACAAACGAAATTCTTAATCGTTTAACAATGCTTTCAAACACTTTAAAGCCTCGTCCAGACTCCCAAACCGAAACCGAACAGAGGAAACGAGCTGAGCATTGGTCTCTGCACATGACCCGTCTAAAGTACTCCTGCGCATCTTAGATTGGGCATGCGCAGAGACCAATGCTCGGCTCATTTCCTCTGTTTGGTTGGGCAGTCTAGACGAGGCTTAAATCGTTCAATAACATTGGACAATAATACTGACCAAACTCTTAATAATTGATCAATACTGATAAGACCTTCAGTAAGGTATAAAAGACAGATCGAGCACAGGGCTCATGAGTAACCTTTTGGACGCAGGTACCCCCACCCCCACAATGTCACCATGTATGTGTAAACATCTTGTTTGCACAAACATCACCCATCCCCCATACACCATGTTTGCGCAAACATGGTGTCATAGTGGGGGTGGGGGTACCCACGACCAAAAGGTTATACTTATGAGCCCTGTGCTCGGTCTGTCTTTTATACCCTACTACCTTCCTATCCTTAAATAATACTTAAAACTATTTTTTAATTCTTCTATAAATATTACGTGTCTCTTGATTATTTGAAAATATCTCCAATTTTACAATAATACTAACATTCTTCTTAATTATTTAACAATGCGCTGAAAAGATTTTCGTATCTTTAAATAGGACCATCAACCCTTTATACATTCATGTAATTATCACTAAACAATATCTCTAATTCTACAATTATACTGAGAAACCTTATCAATTTAAGAATATAGACAAGATCTTCAAATAATTAATACCGTAAATAACTGAAAAAACGGAAGATTTACACTCTTCTACGAACATAATTGACGAAATTGTTGAATGTCTTCCTTCAGACATAAGGGAACATTTTTGGAGTCTGTCACTTAACATTTTTGCGAACTATTATACTTTCTCAACTACTCGTATGATTTTGACGAAATTTAGATAGTAGGTTATAATTAACCCCATAGTTTGTTGTTGTTGACCAATGTTGTTGTTGTTTGTTGGTTTCACACTAGGGTGCGTTCGGAAACACTAACCAGGTCGACCGAGAAGTAACCGGTGTGTCCGGAAACACCAACCTAAACAACCGACAGCGTTCGTAAACCTCCGGTCGTTTTAGCGGTCGACCGCTTCGGTCGCGACCGCTTCGACCGAAATCGAAATACGGTGAGTCCGGTTAGTAACCATCATGTTACCTTTTTGGCGAAATGTCATTGTTATTTTGTAAACATTTGAATACGTTTTTATTAAACATTGAATACATTGTCGTCTTTTTTTGCTAATCTTTAAAATTCTTTTTTAATATTTAGTTTTTGTGAAACATGGACCTTTTTCGGCACTCTTTTACTTTGTTATTCACCTTTTTTATTTTAAAACTGAAATGATTTTGGTGGGTAATTTTGTGACTAATAATAACAATATACCAAAACTGAAAGATGAAAAGTGTAATATTGCTTTGTACAACAGTTCATTATAGACTAAATATACCAACCATTGTCCTAATCGTTATTTACTTTGTTGTTACTTGTTACCAATCCTACTTTTCAACAATTCATGGATGCGATATAGTTATTTTACGTGTTTTTTTTTTTTTTTTTTGTTTGTCCCTTTTGTTTACCGTCCCACACCCCACACCTAAACAAATTGTTATTTTACGTTATTTGTGGGTCGATTAAGGGTCTTACTATTTTTAGACAATCTAAAATAGAAATAGAATTGAAGGAGATTGTGCAGTCGAGGATCGCTTGGTGGCATAACTTTACTTGATTTATACATGCGAGATTATATATTATATCCATTTGTTAAACTGTTCATTAGCATATTTTATACATTTAAGAGATTATAAATATATCATTTTTACACAGAAGAAGTTGATATTATCGATGTAAACAGTGCAGTGCAAGGTTTGAGGAGGAAGATGCTGCTGAAGCTGAATGCTGAACGTGAACGTCGTATAGAGTTTTTAGTTAAGGGAAAAAGGAAAGGGACGACAGCTATATTATACACAGATTTAACCTAAAGGGGTGCCGCTGCAATAGTTTATTCACTTAAGGAATCATCACAGCTTCACTTCTATCTCACACAAGGGTCTTATAAAATATTTTATAAGATCCTTGATCTCACACCCACACCAAACAAAACGAATTCATATTTTTAACCTCTCTTTGTTTATAACCTTTTCGGTCGACCGCAGTTTTGAACCGGAGCCATTCGGAAACATCACACTAACCACGCCGCCTTGACACTAACCACAACAAACCGCCGGTCGACCGAGAGAATGACCGGTTAGTGTTTCCGAACGCACCCTAATTTCACTAGAAGCTAAAAACCACGAAAAAATTTTGCGCCGGAAGGTTATAGTCATGTTATAGTTGAACTCAACAACAGGTTATAATAATAGTTTTTATTTACCGTATCAGTTTTAAGTTATGTTTCTTCTACTTTGGCAAATTTTCATTGGAGTAATTTACTAATGTGCCTATTATAGTGCCATATTTCATTTTTTCTTTCATTAATAAAAAGAAATATTGTTTTGATCAAAATTGTTTCACTCCCTTTCAAGAAAATAGTTAGAAAGAGAGCTCGTACTTCACCAATTTTTAAGTTCTGCAAAAACACTAAAAACGTTAATGTGAACACAGACTTCTCGATAAAGAAAAGAGAAACTTTCTTTAGCCAGAATTCAGTAATAAATCGTGAATATATATTTCTAAAGAATTTCATTAATGTAAAAGGGTACTGTAATTTATGTTAAAAAATCAAAACAATTTTATTTTGACTGATGTAAGAAACGGTGGAAAATTAAATAAATTTACAACCATACGAAATTGGCAGTCTATTTCTCCTTTATTTATTTTTATTTTTTATAACAATAAAGGGAATAATGCAGCTTTTATGAAATTTAAGTGAGCTGTTTTGTTGATTTCAAAGATTAATGTGATTATATCAACATTAACTTTATACTCCGGGTACGGGTTATAATGAGTAAGTATTTTTCTTAAAGAAATGTAATAAATTATACAATTTTTTTTGTAAGTCCTATTCCTATTGAATATTGAAGCTTGTTCAATTCAGCTAAATTAAACTATCACAATATTTTTTTCAAACAAAGACCAGCCTCTTTAGTATTCTTTATTATAAGTTTTAGTCTTAGCCTAGCAGAGTTCAAAATAATTGTTCTATGAAAAATGTAATATTTTCCAGACTGATTCCTGTTATTTTTAGGCACATGTTATTTACTACATTTTACAATTTATTTATTAATTACTATTATACAGATAAATACTAAAAAAGTAACGCATAACATACTACAATTCAGTAAACCCATACAAAGTTCACGAGTTATAAGTTATAACCTTCTCTTATGTTGTTGAGGTTCAATTGTAACCTATAATCTAGGATTGTAACCTCTCGGCTCAAAACTTTTTCGTGGTATTTAGCTTCTAGTCGAATTTCAACTTTTTCTGAAACCATTTGTTCCTCTTTTACATGCACATGATCTTATTTTTACTAAAACCTATATCATTAAAATGAACACACAGAATTTAAATGATAGGTTATAATTAGCACCATTGTTTGTTTTTGTTGCCCGTTGTTATTGTTGTTTGTTGTTTCCTCATTAATTTCAACTTTTTGAAACTATTTGTTTCTCTTTCACAAGTACACGATCTTATTTTTTACTAAAACCTATATTATTAAAATGAACTCATCCGATTTTTAATAAATTTTAATGATTTGGTCGAATATAGCCTAACGTTAGTTCCATATTAATTTCAACCATCTATGGATATTTAAATGTTACTAAATTTATACATTTTATTAATCCAAAAAAATAAAAAAATAAGCTCCTCACACTATTTTTCTTGTTTATCAATTTGTAATTTGCTATGAAGAGGCTTGTGTGAAGTATGTTTACACCAGAGTGGGTGAGTGTGTGCAGGCATTGATTTCTCGTTATCACGATGTCTCAAGATGCTCTTATGAGACAAGCTAACACAGGGGTTTTTTTATAGAGACTATAAGGGGCAAGGGTCCTACCCTTCCAGGGGGGGGGGGGCTACCCTTAGTTAAACATAGATTTTAGATACTGGCCCTAAGATACTATAGAAATTCAAGCGGGATTCTTATCGCACTGTGTCCACGTAAATAATTAAAACTTGATCGATTATATCAAGGTTCAAAGGTGTCATCAAAAGTGTATTTTGGTGAATAAGATTAAAATGTAATTGGATTTTCAGCGTGTTCATCAAATACTCTTCATAGTAGCAATAAAAAATACGTGTGGTGTCGCGGGACACCCGGTAGGAACGAAGTTCCTTACGATTTAAAATCACACTGCTAAGTACGTATGCATTGCTAACTACTTATACATGGCGGAATTAGAAAAGAGACAAAATTAAAAGTAACGAACTGTTTGTACCTAGCAAGAGTTAAGGAAAAAGTAAAAGAAAATCATTATTTATATCATTAAAGCAAGCGTCTTACTATAAATATATATTGAATATAAGAAAAAAGTTGATCATGATGAGGTTATAGTTAAAGAGTATGTTTGATAAAGGATGTTGGATTGAAATAGGACTGTTTATTCCTACCCGGCCTATTAATTTTAAATATTATAAAATATATATCTTCCCTACTCTAAAGTTTCTGCTTGAATCCGGTTGAAATTTTACATGCCTGTTTCAATTGTACTTTAGACTCAGTGGCGTAGGAACGGGGGAGGCTATCGAGCTTAGCCCCCCCCCCCCCCCCCCCCCAGTCAGATTTGAAGGGGCTATAAAATTACAAATAAAATAAAAATTCGTACATGGATTTATGTCTAAAACTGCTTAAAATGCTGTATTTGAACGTTTATTTTCCAAAATTTTCCCGGGGGAGGACCCCAGCCCCCCTCCCATAGCGGGGAGGGTCCGTCTGGCACCTTAATTTCTAGAAATCGAGCACTGACAAAGAGTATGTACCCCCCCCCCCCCCCCCCCCCCCTTAGTGGAGGTGCCGAGCTACCCCCGTCAAAAATGAATTTCTACGCCACTGCTTTAGACAATATGTAAGAAGTTTTATTAAAATCTTTATACGAACTGAAGATATCGGTAAAAACGTATCGGTTCTCTTTATTTTAAACGTTTGGGTCCGCTTTAATAAATTTAGCGATCTTTATCATTTCATAGCAGTGTCGGTGTTCGTTTTACTAAAAAAAAAGAATTTAAAAAAGTTGTTTGTCTCATTAAATAGATGAAGTTAGAATTTTTCCCCGTCCAATAAATCCAATTTTAAATTTGAAGCTTACGTTTACGCGAGCGTTGCGCGTGAACGCTTGGGCGGATAACGTTGTCCAACGAACTTAGTCTGGGCATTTGTAAAATGAACATGTGTACCAAATTTCAACTAACTCGGTGATCTTTTACTCAAGTTATTGTTGGTAGATTTCGTGACGGATTTTGCGTGACGGTGATTTTGTGACGGTTATTTTGTGACGGTGATTTTGGTCGTTTTTTCGGATTTACTCCCGGGTTCTAGAACGTGCCATAAGGAACTTCGTTCCAAAAAAAAAACCATGATAGTGTTTACTAGATATAGGATAGGGCATTTTACACATCTTCTAGATTTATCTGAGTAAAACATATCTCTCGTCTCTGGGATTTGAACTATCACCTGATACGAGTTGACGATTTGACCTTAAATTCAGGCGTCGAGAATCCGCAAACCTGGTTCTTTTTTATATCACTAGTTATAGAATTATTTTCATACTTACTACAGCTATTAGCTTGTTATAATTTTCATATTATATTAGTTGAGGTACAAATACGTTGTTCCAATAAGAGCCGTAGATTTTGTGCGGCAAATTGAAAAATGATCACATTCGTAATTTACCGTTGCCCCTCGTCTGATGGAAGGTTAAATTAAAATCAGGAAATTATGGAGTGGAATTACTTTCCCCCACCCTTCCCCCCCTCCTCCCACTTTCGGAGAAATGCAAAGGGAAAAGGAAATGAAAATGGCTTCCGGCTCAAGCTTTTTTTCATTCTTGAAAGCACAAAAATTGCCTACCATCGTATTTAATCATCTTCGAACAAAATAAAATTAAATAAATATAAGTTTCAGTTATTAAATTTTTATAATTTTGAATTCAGTTAAAGCTATAACTTCTTACTTTCTTTTATAAAGAGAAAGTATTGTGATGGCGTGAAAATTCTATTTTGAGAGTTTGGTAGATTTACATATCATTTGGAGGTCCCTTGTATCCAAAAAAGTGGTTTTTAAAAAATGTCTATCTGTCGTTTGAAGTCTTAAACTACTGAGCCAATTTTGACGAAATTTAGCATACATGTTCAGAAAAATCATTCCCCGAGGCAAAATCGATAAATTAATTTTAGCTTCAAATTTAGGGGCTACCTCCCAAAAAAACTCTGAAAGAAACTAATTGTTTGAAAACGGTTCCAACGATTTTTATTAAAAAAAACTCTAAAATGAAAATAATTTAAATACGATTCTAAAGACTTTAGCCGTTTTCCAGAAAAAAATCTAGTTCCTGAGAAAATAGATCTAAAAGACGACGGAGCCTGGTTCAATTCCCCACAGAGGAGAAATTATTTTTATGATAAATTTTGATAAAATGTTCAATATTAATTAAATGTACCCACGAAAACTTTAAAAATAAATAAATGGAAAACACTGGAAACACTTATTATGAATTCGTATATTATGAGAAAGTTTTTCTGAGTTGTCTCGGACCGATTTTTTCATTTGAGGCTCGGGCCCTTAGGACTGTGCTTTTAGTAATAAGCTTGGAAGCAATATAATTATTGAAAAAAAAAATTAGTTTTACGCAGTTTTGGACTTTTATGTCATCTATATATTTATCTATTTAATCCGTTTATTTGTCATCTTGGATTTACATAAATTCATCTCTAGTTTCAATAACTATTTATTCATTTGTATATATTAGTATTTGTTATAATTATAATACTTATAATAATAGTTTTTATAAAAGAAAAAGAAAAAAAAAAAAGAAAAAAAAAAGTTATTTGATGCTATAGTCATAATTAATACGAATGAAAAAAATTGTTTTGGTACTGATGTAACCTTGATGTAACCTTAATATGCATTTATTGTTTTATATAGATTACGGCAAAATAGTTTGCATGTTTAGTAATTAGTTTACATGTAATGGGCGATGAATAGTGACCACAAGCAGTAAGCGACATGATAGGCCTCGAGCGTTAAACGCACTCGTGCTTTTAAACTTCGCCCTCGGCCTGTAATAACGCCCTTATTGCTCTAGGTACGTAAATAGCTATTATCGCCCTCTACTTCTAAACATCCCTATCCTGAGCGGCCGGTAAAGTTCCATTTTACAGCCCTAGGCCTCAAGGGCGGATCCAGGGGGGGGGGCGAGGGGGGCGACCGCCCTGGGCCCCGCGCCTTGGAGGGCCCCGCGCCATAAAAAAATAAAATAAAATACTTATACTTTACAGGCAAATATATAGATCATAGTGAAGATTGTCCGCGGGGCCCCGCGCCATGTACAAAATTTGAAATATTAGAATTATAAAATTCAGTCGAACTTAGTTTACATGGTAGAGCATAATACCTAACTACCTTTTCGCGGGGCCCCTCGCGATAAAAAAGTCAAATAAATAAGTTATAAAATATAGATTAATTTGTTTTATGTTTAAGATAGCCCGCGGGGCCCCGCTCCATATAAAATTAAGTGAGCTAACGTCCTAGTGTTTTCTCACCCTCCCCCTTTTCAAAATGATGACGATTTTGTTATTTATTCTGTGGGGTAAATCTTCGTTATGTGCCCCACCTATATCTAAACCTCCAATTTAATTTGTTTTTTCCTATAAAACGTGGCATTTCGTGTATTTTTTTTTAAACAAATAAATAAAACACTGAATTTATCGAGATACTACATAACCTTAATTGTTTGACAATGTACAGAGATATGTAAAAAAGACAAATCCTGTAAAAAGGAATAGTAAGAGAAACTAAGTACATCGGACAGTACGAAATAATTGCAATTAGTGCAGTTTTACCAATTGATGTCAAAGAGAAACTTCACCTCAGAGAAGCATAACAACGCTGTTTTGAGAGGTCATATTTACAAAATTTTTCGGGGGAGGACCCCCGGACCCCCCTAAAAATGTGTCTTTAAAAATTAAACTAAAAACTCGGCACTCAAATGGAACGTTATAAGCTAAGAATATGAAATCTGGGAGTAAATTTAAAGTGCACGAGTGTATATTTTAAATTATAGGACTGATCACAAATAACACAGCTTAACTTTTTATTTACAATGATAATTTAACCATAAAACCCAAAATATCATGAAGAAGAATAAATAGTTTGCAAAGAAAATTATGATTAGTTGAAAACTATATAATTTGAGGGGTTTATGTTCAAATAATATGTTAGATTAAAATCATGAGCAGAATCGTAATTATTTTAAAAGTTTTGAATCATTTTGAGAGCAAAAAAGTTTGACTGGCCCTAAGTGAAGGGAATTAGCCGTAAAATAGGATCAAGTTGTAAGTGGTTTATTAATAAGTTACTTTATTGTTTTTTATCAGCAATCCCCGCTCTATCCTAGGGGGCCCCGCTATTTTGTCTCGCCCAGGGCCCCGCAAGATCTAGATCCGCCACTGCTAGGCCTGTAAAAATGCATGCTTTATCGTTACAGGGCCGCTAGTAGTTCGAGAAGCGGCCGCTTCCTGGCCGGGCCGCGGCGTGCAGGAAGCCATAATAGTTTTCAGCGTCAGTTGTTAAATTAGTAACAATCAATATTTTTATAACTGCGGTTTGTTTTGGTACTGATGTAACTTTAATATGCATTTATTGTTTTGAAGATTACGGCAAAATAGTTTGCATGTTTAGTAATTAGTTTACATGTGGTGGGCGATAAAATAGTGTACACTCCACGAGCAGTAAGTGCCATGACAGACCTCGGGCGTTAAACGCACTCGTGCTTTCAAACTTCGCCCTCGGCCTGTAATAACGTCCTTACTGCTCTAGGTACGTAAATAGCTATTATCCTTATAATTATTTTTGTAAAGAATAAAAAACTTGACAACGCTGGTAGAATTATATTAAATAATTTATAAGAAATAGATTGAAATGCCGAGTCGTCTCAAGAATTACTACGTCAAGTTGGTAAGTTGTCAAGCGGAGAAGAGATTTACTTGAGATGCTTGCTGGGTATCAAAGAACCTTTGAACCGATTTCAGCTGTTCAAAGTGATTTGAAAGGAAATCCAACTCTCCAATTTAAGTATTGAATCTAACTTAAGTCTTTATTTAGTCTTCTCTCTTTCATTGTAGACTTCTTGAGTTCATTTCGACTCTTGAAGATCTGTTTCCATTCTGCTCATTATAGTATGCATCTAAAAATCGATCCATTGATCTCTAAGTCACACAAGTATCCGGGGTAAGCTCTTTTCGTTCCACGATTAATACTTAGTTCTGGTAGTAGAAATAACTAACATCTAGGAAAAATTAGCTTATGTATAATGATGAACTAATTCTTTTTTCCTACAGTTGACCGATAAAGTAGTTGTTATCGCTCTCAATATAGATCGTAAAACAGCAGACTCCTGCATTTAATTCCCTGCACTGATTTTAATTTCCAGCACTAATTTCATTTTCCCGAACTCCAACTTACGAACATAAATGTTTTTATCTACGATTGATACGAAATATAAACATTTTATCTCTGTTTAGATGCGTTGAAAGTGATTCTTTTCGTAGTAGTATTCATTGCGCATGCGCGTTCATAATTCTTCTTAATTTCTGCCCTAGTGCGTGATTAGCGTGCATGTTTACATTTAACAAAACTAATTTGCTGTTTGTTTAATTAAATTAAGTGTTTATATCGAGTTGTTAGTGAAAAACAATGAGTGATTTAAGTGATTATACGACGAAAATAAGGAGAATAATACTCCTTCCGAAATAATTTATTCGGCAAAAAATACAACTACTAATGAATTAATGTCATCTTTATCAAAAGAGAAATACAAACTTACATACATGTAGTTTATTAAAAAAAAAATTCTTTATTTATTATTAAAATCCAAAAATCGTAGATAAAGTACAGTACGCAACTAGTGCGAAAACTGCATTTTGCTTTGCTCGTGTGGTTTTACTACCCTCGCTGTCACTCGGGTGCAATCTCCACACTCGCATGCAAAATGCTACTTTCCGCACTAGACGCGTAATGTACCTACTATTATTTACGATTGATACGAAATATAAACATTATATCTCTGTTTAGATGCGTAGAAAGTGATTATTTACGTACTTGTATTCATTGCGCATGCGCGTCTCATAGTTCTGAAGAATTCCTCTTCTTTACCACGCTAGCGCGGTAAAGAAGAGGAATTCTTCAGCTTTACGCACGATAACGAGTTTGTTTACATTTAACAAAACTAATTTGCTGTTCCTTTATTAAAGTAACTGTTTATATCGAGTTTTTAGTGAAAAACGATGAGTGAATCAAGTGACTTTGACGAAAATGTGGAGAATAATACTCCTCCAGAAATAATTAATTCGGCAAAAGATACAACTCAAGAATTAATGTCATCTTTATCAAGAGAGAGATACGAACTTACATACAGCAAGTTTATTTTTTTCTGTATTTATTATTTAAATCTAACAATCGTACATAAAGTACGGTACGCAACTCGTGCGAAAACGGCATTTTGCATTGCTCGTGTGGTTTTACCACCCTCGCTATCGCTCGGGTGCAAACTCCACACTCGCATGCAAAATGCTACTTTCCGCACTCGACGCGTAATGTACTATTCCCGCATTGGCTTTATTTTTCTGCACTCCGGTGTTGTTCCAATTTTCGAACATAAATAATATGCCTCTACTAGAAAGGTAATATCGTATAAGCTCGAAAAAAATGTTGGCAACATTGGCTATAAACTGAACAGCTGGTGAAGTTATTATTGTCGAGTGTCAGTGGTTGTTGATTGCACTTTCATATTTTAGTCATACATAGATAAAAACTAAAAAGGAAAAACTAACTAACTGTAGAAATCATTCCACCCTTAACTGCGACTCGTGCATACACATTTCTCTTCAGTGCAGTAAAGTGCCACTTTGCGCACTAGTTGCACAAATTTCCCTAAACTTCGTTCTTGTAAGAAATTATCAAATGTATAGTGAACCTCATTTACCCTAAATGAGGATGAACCAATCATGGTGATGACCTTCGAATGGCGCAGATAAATCCAATACAAAATAAAAACTTACAAAGCAAAGTAATATAAGACCAGTAAAAAAAGTGAGAAATTGTGTACTTTACATTATCTGTGCTGATTAAACTGGAAATCCATCAAAATAGAAAGATCAAAAGCCAAAAAGGAGGAATAGTTGGGCAACAAACATGAATAATTCATATGTTTTTGGTAGAATTAGAAGCATTGATGCGGCTCAATTATTATACAAAGTAGAACAAACTTTGATGCCAAAGCCAAACTAATTAAAACAAAACATATATTGTAACGGGGACGTCAAATCTATAATATGTATTCTAGGAAAGCAGTGTGGACCTTAGACTAGCAAAGGCTCGAATTTCTGTTTAGTGGTGCTTTTCCCCACCAAGAATCTATCTGACTAAGCCCTAGCATAAAGTCACATGGGGAGTCCCATCTTATCTTGTAGTGTGTATATTGATCACCTGGTCAATGTGACAACTTTTTCATGGTCCCTTCAGAAATTCAATACTTCCTGCACATTTTCTTTTGCTTATTGTGACCATCTGCCTATTTTGACCTGTGACCATCTTCTTTTGGTCCCTTTAATTTATTAGAACTCATATACTAACTAGTCCTTGCAATATAAATAAAACCCACTTAACGTTCTTTCTGTTTTATAAGAATTATTAAGAAAGATTTTAATTCAAAGAAATTAATAAAATGAAATCATTCTTGCTGGTTCTAAGAATTAACTATTAAGAGTACATAATTATGATTTCTCAGTATTTTTTTCTTTTTCCCTTCATCCTTATTTCTTTGGAATACCTCCTTCTTTTCTGATAGGAAATTTTATTTTTTGCTCAGTTGTTAGTTTGATTTAGAAGGGAAAGGTGTAATTTTCGTGTTTTTACGTGCATTGCGCATTTTGTGCTGAAACTACCTCAAATAATTTTTAGATTTTACAATTAAACGTAAGTACTATACATGTTTTTTTTTCAACATTTCATAGAAAAATGTTACACCTCGTTTTTGCCTAAATAGTAAAAAATTTAGCTTATCATATTTTAGAAAAGTTTTATTTTTTACTCTATGTATTTTCAAATTGTGCGAGTAAACCCTTTATGTGAGTAACATAATAGAAAAAACCAAGAATGAGCACTTTTTTAACTCACATATACCCATGTTGACCACCAGCCTAAGGTGACAACTTTTGGTCTGTCCCTTTGGTGGTCATTTTATACATGTTTTACTATATATTCAACACATAACCAGTTTACTTTATTGACTCACCAAATCCCCGTTACAATATCGATGGTGTTGCGCCAAAAGTGCCAATCTGCATTTTGTATTTGAATTCTAAAAGTTGAAAAGCTATAATGAAAAATTGATATTTGAATGCCTTATTTATATTTTTATTCATTTAAAATATACTTGGATACCTAATTAATAAGTCAAAATAACCAAATTTATTTTATTAATTATAAATAAAAAAACAAACGTGATATTAGTTGCAGATTGGCCCTTGTGATTTTTTTTCAGATTGGCCCTTTTGGTGCAACACCATCGATATAATCACGCAATAATTATTTATCCCTCAATGATCAAATATTGTCAATGAATATTTTCTGAATATAAACAGGGAGTTATTTTTTAATATTGCGATACAAATTCTTTACCGCCAAAAAAGTAAAGTCCTTTAAAAACGTAAGTTGTCTTTAAGCAAAAAAGTGTCTGACTAACATCAAGCTAGAATTTTGTATATAAGTTAATCTTTTGGTGCCTTTTAAAAACATGTGACTTTCTTAAGAAATTGTGTGGAGGTTGCAGGGCTGCAGTGAAAGTTGGAAGTAGGGTGTCTGAACAGTTTCAGACTACAAAGGGTTTGCGACAGGGATGTGGGATGTCGCCTGCACTATTTAAAATATATATGCAGGATGTGCTAGCTAGTTGGAACAGGCATTGTGGTGGTATGGGTGTTCAGGTTGAGTAGAATGTTATCCATTCCCTTCTCTTTGCCGATGACAAGGTAGTTATTGCCTCGGATCGACAGGATTTAAAATTCGTGCTTAGAAGACTGTTGGAAACTTTTGAAAGAGGAGGGTTAAGGGTTAACATGGAGAAGACTAAGTACCTGATGGTTGGAGGGAAGGCCAAAGATATAGTCATTGCTCAAGGTGTCTTTAAAGCAGTGGACTCCTTCAAATACCTTGGGTCTATTATCCATGAGTCGGGTACGTGTCAGTTCGATGTAAGCACCCGAGTTGTTCAAGCTCGGAAGGCTATAGCTATGCTGAATGGAGTTCTGTGGAGTCGTTCGATGGGAAAGAGCACAAAGAAGACTATTCTGACCAGCATTGTTGAAAGTATTTTAACCTACGGAGCAGAAGGGCGGACACTGACGGAACGACAAGGATCGAATTAATGCTGTGGAGATGGATGGGCTGAGAAGAAGAGCACGAATATCTAGATTAGAGAGAGTGAGGAATGAGGAGATTAGGTGGTGGATGGTGGCGGACGAGACGGTGATAAGACGTGTTGAGGGACGGGCACTTGGTTGGTACAGTCATGTGAGGAGGATGGGAGAGGAGCGTTGGCCGCGAAGAGTGCTGGAGTGGTCGCCGCCCGGCAGGAGAAAGATAGGCCTTCCCAGAGCGACCTGGAGGGGAGGTGTCGTAAGGTCAATGAGGGAACGGAACCTGCAGGACGGAGACTGGGAGGACCGCCAAGGGTGGAATTTAGGAATAACGGGCAACCACTCACAAGTGGGGAAACCCTGTAAAGTAAGTGATCGACCATGTTCGTTTGCGGGACATAGCTTGGCATTAGGCATTTGAAATAAACTAACAGGTGGAGACCGGCCATGTCCCACCCATATTGGTGGACAGTTTGATTTTGATGACCCTGAGTACAAAATTAGTTAGTAGACCAAAATTCTAGTAGATGTTAGTTTGACACTTGCCAGGTGACTACTTCGATTTGGAGTAATATTCGAATAACTAAACTATCATGTGACAAACTACCATTAACTTGATTATTGCCAAACTATGTCCCGCAGACGAACTTAGCCGACCACATATTCTGAAAAGGCACCAAATTAATAAGATATATACAAAATTCTAAATTGATGTTAGTCAGACACTCTTTTTGCACACTATCTCCTGGAATATTAGATAAAAATAAGAAAAATGTTCTTATGGACATGGGTACGGAAACACCATTTCCGAGATGCAGGGCCGTTCAATTTATTTACTTGCTTTCAATAGTTATTATTTCAAAGGATTTTTTATCCGACTTAATGGAAAAAGGACAGGTTTATTTCTAGCGATAGAAGAAATATTTTGTTCCTTATTTATTCTAGGGGCGTCTCTGCAGCAATTCCATTTAATATTAATGAAATAAAATAAATAGGACACGTCAATATTTTCTAGGCTCCATTTAACGATAATTATTAATAAATCAATTTGTTTGTCGCAGAGTTAAATGTAACCAAATCACTGGCAGAAATAAATCCTTGACTAAATACCTTAAAGGCTGTAAACATTTTTAATTTATTCATCTGCCTATAAATGTGAATGAACCTTTGGTTATATTAAAGGTATATTAAATGAAGTAATGATAAAAATAATTATAGCAATAATCTTAGATTTAGAGATATAGAAACTTTATTAGGCCAATAACTAATTTACTTTATTAATAAATAAAGTAAATAAATAAATTGAACGGCTCTGCATCTCGGAAATGATGTGTAGGATGTGTCCGTAGGCTTCGGGTATATTCGTCATAAACAGCTTGGGTTTCCGGTGAAATCCGCGTCACGAAGGGGTTGAAATCCGACGTTTCGCTTCCACTACTGGAAGCATCTTCAGGGGTGTGGTGCATCGTGGTGTTTGCTTCGAGTCAACACCATGATGCACCACACCCCTGCAGATGCTTCCAGTAGTGGAAGCGAAACGTCGGATTTCAACCCCTTCGTGACGCGGATTTCACCGGAAACCCAAGCTGTTTATGTTCCGTATGTGTTTTGATCGGGACAGTCTCGTTATCTTAAGCTTTTGAGCTTGTTTTTTAAGCTTGAGTCCCGCCCGTTGCCGAAACTGTCCCGTTTTTTTGGAAAGAAGACCCCAGAAAGTCTGGGTAAAATAAAAAACTTGCCATACTTATTAATGAGTTGGAGAGGTTTCCAATCTTAGTAAACATGTTATTTATCAACAGTTTGCTTAACAACTGTGTGATGTGTGCTATTAACTCATCAAGTGAATCTCGATCATTCACTTTGATACCGATATCATGCTATAACTGTGAACAACTAATTTAGAATCCGAAGATGGTTATTAAGTAAAACTGGTTATGTGTTATTGTTATTCCCAGAGACGGGAAAAAGTCATAAACGTCATAGTCATATGATTTTGTCATAAAATAGCCTTTTTAACATCATAAAATGGGGTTTCTTGGAATAAACGTCATAGAATGGCCTTTTTTGCCAAATGTTTAGCAAGAAAGGTTTTTTTTTGTAAAAGCAAATTTTAAAATTGGACATTCGTGGCCCGGTTCCAGGTAAAAGTCCAGTTCGAACAAAAAACCCCTACACCAGCTTAGTGAAAGGCCTGGGCCCTTAATTCCCTGACTACTTTCGGACTTAACTAATGCACTTATGCATACCTACAACCAGAGAGGCACCGACGGTCACCCCTAATTCCAAACTAGTACTGATTGGTTTGGAAGAGAGGGCGAAAAGGTGAAAGGAAAGTTGACTGCTGTTCTCTCAAGGAATCCTGGGTGGGAACACGCCCTAGCCATAGCTGCCCGACTGAAGGGCGAAGAAGTTGGGAAATTGCCTGAGGGGTGGAAAGCTAATGACGTGTCATGCATGAAATTTGCTCCCACCTCATCTGCCGACGTCGAAAGGTCTTTTTCCAAGTTTAAAATTCTACTGACGGACAAAAGAACCAATTTAACGCTGGAGCATATAGAACAACAAATATATTTTTTACAATGTTGAAGCATTCTGCTAATTATTATTATTTATTGTAAATATAATTCTGTATTTATGAAGTATTGGAATCTTTCTTTTGAACTGTTTACCCTCCAAAATAACGAAACGCTTCATATAAAGGCTACATTTTCACAGTGAAATAAACGTCATACTTTTGGCTAAAATGTCATATAACAACCGATTCTCTAAAATAGAGGTCATAAAACAGGAGAATAAAAGTCATAGAATAAAGGTCATGAAATGGAAAAATAAAAGTCATAAACGTCCCCGTCTCTGGTTATTACAAATACTTTATGTGAAGATTTAGTGTTTTTTCTCCCCTTTTTCAAAATGATAACGAATATTTTATTTATTGTGAGAGGTAAATCTGCACTATATGCACCAACTATTTCTAAAATGTCCGATTTACTTCGCTTTTTGACTTCGATTGTTCAAAAAGTATTCAGTTGTCAGAAATGCCGAGATGCACATGTGTGGCGAATTTCATGTTCCTAGGTATAATAGTTTATGAATTGAAACATGCCAACGGTCAGACGCCAAAGGACAGACAGACAGGCAGACAGAGCCATTATATAAGGTTTCTTTTCGTACTTCGTACAGAAACCTAATAAGCAAGCAACTGATGCGAGCTTCTGCTGATAGCGAAGATAGCCAAGTTTATTCCGAGTGCGCCCGAACTCACACGTCTGCACTCGACTCCCCCCAGTAGCGTAACTATGGGTCCGCACGGGACCGCATTGTGGAAGGGCCCCCACCGTCAGGGGGCCCCCAAATCAACGAAGAGGGGCCCCCCAGTTCTAAAGGCAAGAGGATTTTTTTTTCTCATCAATTTTGTTTGGCGAGGGGTCCGGGCTCCCAATGCCCTAGCTACGCCACTGACTCCCCCTCCGCTAAGGGCTACGAGTCAGTCTCACGCCTCACTGCCTTGATACTACACAGCACTGTTTTCTTTGCTATGGTGCATCTACTTGTATATTTAATATGTAAGTTTTGTAGCTTACTAAGATGTAGTAGAACTGCATTCAAATAGCATTAAAATTGATCATTTCCAAGCTATTTTTTCTAAAATTTTCCGGGGGGGCCGCAAAATTGCCTCCGGCTTACTTCACCACATTTTACAATCACCGCACGCCGCACTAGAAGATTATAAGCTTCGTCGATTGCTCGTAATTTTCAATGCCATCACCGATTTGTTCAAGCATTCATTATTGTGATAATCAATTTTAATCACTGTCAAAAGAAATGATCTGTGTTAAGCTAATTAATACACTTTTATACATATATGATACATGTAATCAGTATCAATCTCAATTACCGTTTTTAAAGTAAAACTTTTTAAATGTGGTAGAGGTGGTTAAGCTAAGGAAATCTACAATTTCCAAGAACATTAAACCACAGAACATTATTTATTTATCATGAGATCAAAACTCACTTAAAAAGAAAATGAAATTTAGGAGTAAGGCCCTCTAGTCGTCGCAATTGTTAATTTTTTGTACAAAAGGCAATTACTGTAAGTCTAAACCATGAAGTTTGGTCAGGGGTTTGGACCGTTGCCCAGTTTTAGATGGAATAGAAGAACAATTCCTTTCCAAGCCAATTTTCTCAGCTAAAACTGGACCTATTCTAACTATTTCATTTTTTATTTTCCTAAATCGTTTCACGTAAATTGCAACTTTACTGCAAAGACAAAGAAGTGATAACCTGCTTATAGAATTTTTTAGAAAAGAAAAAATACTGTTAGGTTTCTGTGCGATGTACGAAAAGAAACCTTATATAACGGCTCTGTCTGTCTGTCCGTTGGCATGTTTCAATTCATAAACTGCTATAGCTAGGATCATGAAATTCGGCACACAGGTGCATCTCGCCATTTTTGTGACAGCTGTACACTTTTTGGAGTTTTCACACTTAATATTTCCAATATAGCGGCCAATATGGCAACTAAAAAATAAATTTTTAGTCACCATGACAGGTTATTCATCAATTTAAAGGTCTTGAACTGTAGAAAAAGAATATGCAACTATTATAATTTTACACTTAATATTTTAAAGATGGCGGCTAATATGGCGGGCGACTAAAAAATAAGTTTTTAGTCACCATGACATGTTATACATCAATTTAAAGGTCTTGAAGTGTAGAAAAAGAATATGCAACTATGTATTAAAATTTTACACTTAATCGTACAGAAACTGGCGATTGTCGCCTTATGCACTTACGTGAAGTGCCTTACTTGTTTTTAATTGTGAAACTATATTAGTTGTTTCTACCAAGAATTTCCTTAAAGTTAATAAAACTTAATGGCTGTCAAACACGTTACGGTATACCTGAGTGGTACAGCTGATAGGTAAAACTGTACAGGTAAACAGGAGCGCGAGTGCTCACATAACTGCACAGTTATGCCATATCTTGACACACACGCTCCAGTTTACCTGTGATGGTTTACCTCCCAAGTATACCACAACGTGTATGTCCACCTTTATAGAGCAAAATTGTCAGTTTATAGACAAAATAACCATTAAAATTATGATAATTTACACATTTTAAATATATACCTTAAAACATTTTATGAGAGGAAGTGGAGCTGAAGTGTCTTGTGGATGTGGGAACGGTTTTTACTTCCTCTTATAAAGAGAAAGTATTTTGATAAAGTATTGTGATAGCGTGAAAATTAGATTCTGAGATTTTTATGGATTTACACGTTTTGAGATCCATTGAGTCCAAAAAAGTGGTTGCTGGAGTCTCAACTACTGGGCTGATTTTGACGAAATTTGGCATCATACCTCGAGGCGAAATCAAGAAATGAATTTTAGCTCCAAATTTGGGTGCGCTACCCCCAAAAAACTCTGAAAAAACGTGAAATTTCTTTAAAACGGTTCCGACGATTTTCATTAAAAAATTCTAAAATGTAGTCGTTTCAAAACGAATATTAAGATATAAGCCGTTTTCCCGGGGAAAAAATATATAGTTCCTGAGAAAATAGCTTTAAACTCGGCTTTCCGTCCGCGTTAAAATATAAAATTTATATTTTATTTATAAAAGCGGACGGAGAGCGGCCGGGTTCGATTCCCCGCCAAGGAGAAGTTATTTTTATTATACATTCTGATAAAATGTTCAATAATAATTAAATGTACCTACGAAAACTAATAAATAAAAAAAACTGGGCTAAGTAATTATGAACTCATACATGAGAGTTTTTCTGAGTTATCTTGGACCGATTTTTTTTTAATATACATAATATGTATATACACATATACATAATAATATTGTTGTGGCTTTTAATATTGTTGTCTGTTTCTGTTGGTATTATAATACCAATTGTTATTTCTCGTGTTTACTAAAAAGTAATTGTTATTTCTGTAAGTACTTGCTATTTATGCCAAATAATATTGTTATTTATTTGAAACAACTATTACAAAAATAGTTATATCTTAAGCTGCTTCAATTACTGTCATGAACATTGGCTTATAACAGAATATATATCGAAATCCCCCCTCCCCCCCCCCCCCCCCCCCCCCCCCACTTAACATAACTGGATTATCTATTTATTCAAATTTAAGGGTAAAATTGGATAGGGATAGTGACTATTAACGTCATTAAAACTTGAATCAACTTATCTAGGATTAAGTGTAATTTCAGCCCTAGTATAATACTCGTACAATCCCTTATAATTTATATGAATTTAAAAAGTGAAACTTTAATATTATCGTATATAAGCAAGAGTATGTGTGATCATTAGCATAAATTTATGGCAGACTTAAGCCATCGTTGAAATTTATAGCTTTCTAAAATTTAGTTTCGAATTAAAATCTCTTTTTACTTTAAAATATTTTTTGATTGAGCTGTAATTTGATGGATTTACACGTTTTAAGGTCTCCTGAGTCAATTTGTTTTTAAATGTATGTCTGTCTGTCTTCTGTGCATAGGTGCAAATTAAATAAAAATTTTCAATAACTTTTTTGTTTTATTATTTTAAGTATTATTACAAAGAAGAATATGGTCAAGCTTATTAAAACTTGTTATTTTGTTGGCTACTAAAATTGATTTTTTATATTATAATTTTATTTTGAGTTACACAATTGGTCCGGAAAATTTTCTCAGTCATTTAAATGTCATAATTAGACTGAACGAGAAAAAATTCCGATAAAGCTGAATTTTGGTTTATGGCTTTATTTTGGTCCTCTGATGAACATATTAATTTTTCCCCCTCGAGGAAGGTCTGCTTTGGCCGCCATTTTGAAAAAAAGGGACCGAAATTCTGTTTTTGGCCACTATCTTCGTTCTCATCGATGATACGACTAAAATAGATATTATCAAATTTGTAGGACTTTAAATTTTCTACAAAAAGGTTTAATGTCATTATAATACACTAAAGTCAATAGTTTCGAAGCTATAGCTCTGCGAAGTGCAACATTTTTCCGATTTTCAGACGAAAAATACATTGACACTCGATAATAAATAATATACCCCGTGGTTTGAATCTATATAGAAACCCGATTTTACCGGTGCCGCGAGCGAGTCGTGGAGTAGAAAAACTCCCATTTCATGCGGATGCAGAAATATGTCGCACTACTCAGAGCTTATAGCTTCGAAACTGTTGACTTTAGCGTATTATGACATTAAACCTTTTTTGTTGACAATTTAAAGTCCTACAAATTCGATAATATCTATTTTTGTCGTAGCATCGATGAGAACGAAGTTATTGGCCAAAAACCGAACTTCGGTACCTTTTTTTCAAAATGGCGGCCAAGCAGACCTCCTTCGAGGGGGAAAAATTAATATGTTCATTAGAGGACCAAAATAAAGCCATAAACCAAAATTCAGCTTTATTGGAATTTTTTCCCGTTAATGGCCTTTTTTGAGCTAACGCTCATGGCCTAAATATCAAATTTAATCAATTTATAATAATTAAACGAATTTGAAAAGTACTTGTTGAATTTTTTCAGCAAGAAATTGTTTACATTTGGTTTTGATTTTGATTTTCAGCAAAATCATAATATTTATTTTAATTAATATCTCGTAAACCAGAATTTTTTTACCCGAGAAAATTAATCATATGGTTAAATTTGTATTTAAATGAACTTAATAGAATATCTACGCATATAGCGGAGTATTGACCCCTAGTTAAAAAATCGGTCCGAGACAGCTCAGACAAACTTTCTCATATACGAGTTCATAATTACTTAGCCCAGTGTTTTCAATTTATCAGTTTTCGTGTTTTCATAGGTACATTTAATTATAATTGAACATTTTATCATACAAATAGATTCTCCTCAGCGGGGAATCGAACCAGGCCTCTCTCCGTCCACGTTAAAGCTATTTTCTCAGGAACTAGATATTTCATGGGAAAACGGCTTATATCGTTAGATTCTTATTGAAATTAACTACATTATAGATTTTTTTAATCAAAATTATAAACCCCACTTTTTTTAACTCAGGGGATTTCAAAACGTGTAAATCCATCAAAATTTTAAAATTGAATTTTCGCGCCATTACACTCTACTCATACTTCCTCTTTATATGAGAAAGGAGAAAGAAACGTTAGCCAATTAATATTAGATTTTATTATTAGTATATCTACGTATAGTAGAGCATTGACCACTAGTTAAAAAAAAAAAAAAAATCTAAAATTTCTACTTAATAATATGAAATACTAGCTTTCACCCCGCGCTAAGCGCGGGGCTCATGCAAGGTATTAGTGGCTATGTTTCCTACTGACATGTAGGCCTAGCAAATAAAATGCCTAAATAGTTTTTTTCCAAGCCTTCTAGGAAAAAAATCAGGACTATATTATACACAATTCATTCCGTTTCTAAGAATAAAATAATATTCTCCAAATCGTAGTTTGAAGTCTATCTATATATATAAAATTAAAGTTTTGTCTGTACATTGGTCAGAATTGAAAATTTTTTGGATACTTTTTCATTTTAGACATTCCAAAAACCGAATCCGGCCTTAACTTTTTTCGTGTATGTATGTGTGTCTGTCGCCCCAGTCAGACTTTATAGGCGCAAAACTGGCTACATGAAATCGATTAATTATTTTTCAGGGGTGAGCGCAAACATGTTGCGCAATTTATAGGCTTGGTTTCATCTAAAAATATTGAGTGAAAATGTGGAGAACCAAAGTTATTAACAATTTTATAAAAAAAAAAGTATATAAAACATAACCTAAAAAAAAAGGTTGACTCGCCGTAAACAAACCCCACAGACTCGCTATTATATTATTGAAGCGAGCGTAGCGAGCTTCCTACATTCAACGAAATATGCTCCGTGTCTGTCTGTCTGTCTGTCTGTCTGTCTGTCTGTCTGTCTGTCTGTCTGTCTGTCTGTCTGTCTGTCAGTAACGTTCACGCGTGTGACGATAACTTGAGTAAAAGTTTACCGATTTAGTTGAAATTTGGTATACATGATCCTTTTACTAATACTCAGGCTAAGTTCGTTGGACAGCGTGATCCGTCCAAGAGTTCGCGCGCAACGCTCGCGTAAACGAGAGGTTCAAAAATTAAATTGGAATTTCAGGACGGGAAAAGATTCTATCATCATCTATTCGATGAGACGAACATTTTTTACAAATAACATTTTTTAGTAAAACCAACAGCGACACCGCTATGAATTAATAAAGATCGCTAAAACTATTAAAGCGGGCCTAAACGTTTATAATAGAGAAAACAACCTTTTTACCGATATCTTACGTTCTAACGTAACGATGTTAATAAAACTTCATATACACCATCTAATGCACAATTGAAACAGGCATGCAAAATTTCAATTTGATACATGGAGTAGTTTGTTTGTAGCAAAGAGATACAAATTATAAATATTGAAATAGAGATGTGTGGTTAGTGGAATAGTAAGAATGCGGGGTGGTTCCCTTACTACTAGCCGCTGCACTACTACCAGACCCATTATCTATCAACTCATCATGATTCACAATAATCTTTTTTTTCAATATTCAATACATATTTATTACTATACGCTCGCTTCAATGATAGAGCCACGCGATGCCTAGTTACTTTACTACTATTATTTTATACTTCTAGACCACCTAGAGACTTGCGGTTTTTTGTGTTTGGTCGGAAATTGGCCTAAGCCCATTGAAAAAATCCGAAAAGTTAAAAAAAAATATCCCCCCCTAAAAAATTAAAGATGGTAGACGCACTTTAAAGTTTTTTTAGAAGCTTATTGTGGCTAAACGGTAAGTTGTATCGACAAGCTGATTGCGCCAGCGGTAACTAATTTTAAAAGATCTACAACTTTAGAACTATGACAATAAAAAATAAACTTAAAAAAAGTATAATAAATAAGAATATAAACGTCGTAAAAACCAATTACACTGGGAAGTCATTGAGCAATCATCAACCATGATTTTGCATTAATTTAAGCACAAGTAAATATTTAATAACTCTGATTTTAGAAAATAAAATTAAATAATAAATACTCGATTTATAGACCAATAGTGTGAGAATTAAGCACCTCAATCAGAAATTAAATCGGTCATCAATTGCGGACGCCATAAGGGCTCAAAGTCAATTTTGTTTTTTACAAAAAATCAAATTTAGCTCTATTTAAGGTAGAACCGGTGGAGTTACGACAAAAAGTCATAGGACCAAAGTTGTAGATCTTTTGAAATCAGTAACCGCTGGCGCAATCAGCTTGTCGATACGACTTACTGTTTAGCCTCAATAAGACTCCAAAAAAACTTGGTTATGTTTTTTATACTTTTTTTTATAAAATTGATAATAACTTTGCTTCTACTCAATATTTTTAGATGAAGCCAAGCCTACAAATTGCGCAACATGTTTGCGCACACCCCTGAAAAAAAATTAATCGATTTCATTTAGCCAAAAGTCTGACTGGGGCGACAGACATACATACATCCCACATACACGAAAAAAGTTAAGGCCGAATTCGGTTATCAGAAGGTTACACATTGTAAAATGAAAAAGTATCCAAAAAAATTTCAATTCTGACCAATGTACAGACAAAACTTTAATTTTATATATATAGATAAGAAATAAATTCAAATTATCTTATATTACGTGTAAATAATATTTAGGGCAATTGTAAAAGTAGCTATAATTAACTTTATCTACGATTGATACGAAATATAAGCATTAACATTATATCTCTGTTTAGATGCGTAGAAAGTGATTATTTTATTTATTATTTACGTACTTGTATTTATTGCGCATGCGCGTCTCATAGTTCTGAAGAATTCCTCTTCTTTACCACGCTAGTGCGGTAAAGAAGAGGAATTCTTCAGCTTTATGCACGATTAGCGAGTTTGTTTACATTTAACAAGACTAATTTCCTATTTGTTTAATAAAAGTAACTTTTATATCGAGTTTTTTGTGAAAATCAATGAGTTATTTAAATGATTATGACGAATATGAGGAGAATAATATGCCTCCCGAAATAATTCGGCACAAAATACAACTAATGAATTTGTTACCTTTATCAAAAGAGAAATACGAACTTGTATACTGAAAGTTTATTTTTTTCTGAATTTATTATTTAAATCTAACAATCGTAGATAAAGTACGGTACGCAACTCGTGCGAAAACGGCATTTTGCATTGCTCGTGTGGTTTTACCACCCTCGCTGTCGCTCGGGTGCAAACTCCACACTCGCATGCAAAATGCTACTTTCCGCACTCGAAGCGTAATGTACTATTAAATCACTCCATACTTACTAAGTGAATATATTAAGAATTTGAGATGAATTTACCTCATATTTAGATGAAATATAGCTGATTGAACTCGATTTAGCTCTTGCCGATCTCAATCGTGATGACGATGAGCTTTCCGACGAAGATGGATTCTGAAACAGTCAGATAAAACAAAATATTTACAAATTAAATACTTCTTCAAAGAATATCGTTGTCTGTTGTTAGCGAATTTTCAAGGGAAAAAAATTCGCTAATGGAGCCACTGGCATGGCGGGAGTTGGAGCCGGGACCCTGGCCAAAATACGTTTCATGGGTCCCTGATCACGAAATAATAAGTTTTACAAAACTTTATATATATATTATATTATATGTATATGTATATATATAGGTATATGTATTTCTAGCGGATTTCTTGTAAGCACTATAGCTCTCGAACGAATTGACGTATCAAAATGAAACTTGCACCGAAAAATCTAGCTCGTTGAGATAAGGATCCCCTAAAAAAATGGGATCTTTATGACGTCATTAACCCCTCCTGATGAGTCAGCAAAGATTAAAAAAAATACAAAAAATCAAGTCAAGTATCGCTTCTTATGTTTTTTAGGGTCCTGAATCCAAAAAATGAGTTACCATAGCGATTTGAATAAAAATTTAATAATAATAATAATAGTAATAACAACAATTTCTTGCAGATTTCTTGTAAGCACGATAGCTCTCGAACGAATTGACGTATCAAAATAAAACTTGCACCGAAAATCAAGCTCGTTGAGATGAGGATCTCTGTTGAAAATGGGATCTTTATGACCGCATTAACCCCTCCTGATGAGTCACCAAAGATTTAAAATAATCCTACCGCGGGTTTCCGCAAGCCATGCGAATTTTCATTGGAAATTTGTAGTTCAATGTTGTGCAGTTTAAACCTTTTTGAAACTACTACTATTATGTTTAACTAAGCATTATTATAAAAACCCTAATTTAACTAAAATATTTCTTATACATTTTCTTAACTTAAAACAATCCACACAATTGTAGTAGTTATGAAGGAAGTTTAAACTGCACAACATTGAACTACAAATTTCCAATGTAAATTCGCTTGGCTTGGGGAAACCCGCGGTAGGATTTTTTTTAAATAAACTGGGTTTATAATATTATTTATTTATTTTATTTCTTTCTTTCTTATAGACGCAGTATGATTATAATTATAATTAAAATTTATAGTCAATGAGATAGTGTGCAAAAATTTATCTGACTATCATCAAGCTAGAATTCTATGTATAACTAAATCTTTTGGTCCCTTTTAAGAATATGTGGTCGGCTAAGGTCGTCAGCGAGACATAGCTTGGCAATAGACATTTGAAAAAAACAAACCGGTGGAGAGCGGCCATGTCCCGCCCATTTTAGTGAAAAATGTGATTTTTAGAATCCTGAGTACGAACTTAGTAAGTAGACTAATAATCAAGTTGATAGTAGTTTGTCACTAAATAGGTGACCTCTTTGATTTATTTGGAGTACTATTTGACTAACTAACGAACTTAGCCGACCACATATTCTTAAAAGGGACAAAAAGATTTACTTATACACAAAATCCTAGCTTGATGTTAGTCAGACACTTTTTTGCACGCTATCTCCTGGACTATCAGTGGATGAACTAATTATATTGTCTAACAATTTTAAAAATTAAATAACTTAATTCCTTTTAACCGGAGTCAATATCCGAGGACAATATAATTTCCAAGATATTATGCAAGTTGTGTTACCATAATTTGTAGAATTTTGTTTCTTATATCAGAATTAAATAATCATTCTCAATAGTTAAGCTCTTAAAAAATTATTCTAAAAAAAACGAGGGGCTTGGTTTCTTTTGCAGACCACATATTCATAGAAGACACTAAAAGATTAACTTGTATACAAAACTCTAGCTTGATGTAAGTCAAACACTCTTCTGGACTATTTGATTATATTTATAAATTATTATTATAGTAAAGAACATTATAACTACGTATAATTATTAAATAAACAGTATTGTCAATTATGTGATACATTAAAATGTTGATATGGTGGGACGAGCAACTCAGTATTTGTATTCCCTAGAATCTAGAGTATATTTCTAGAGTATGTATTGTATATGTCTAGAGTATATTTATTTTATTTTTTGTTTATTTTGCTTCCGAGCTTACCGAAAGTAACGGAAGCGTGTTCACTTTTGAGAACGAAAAACTTTTATGTCTCCGATTTTAAAAATTCCAAGACAGAAATCTGTTTCAGACATCAGGGAACATTATTGGTCTCGTGTCTGTCTGTCGGTCTGTGTGTCCGCGAATTATGAAACGTGCGACGATAACTTGAGTAAATGTCGACCGATATTGATTAAATTTGGTAGACATGTTCATTTTACTAATGCCCAGGACGAGTTCGTTGGACAGCGTTATCCATCCAAGCGTTCACGAATGCTAAACTTCAAATTTAAAATTGGAATTTTAGGTCGGGAAAAAAATCTAACTTCATCTATTCAATGAGACAAACATTTTTTTCAAGTACAATTTTTTATTAAAACCAACAGCGACACCTGTATGAAAGTGTTAAAGATCGCTAAAACTATTTAATAGTTTTTACACAATAAACAATATAACGATAATTTGAATGTTAATATAACAATAAAGTACATGATAGGATGCGAGGAAGCTATGTGCCACACTAATTGGCAGTCTATTTTTAAATATTTTATTGATTAACACAGCTACAAAATTTCCATTGCAACAAGTGATAATGTTGTTATTGTTTACATGGAGGGAGATATGTGAAGCAGAAGTAGTCCAGTGACTACACTTACTTGGCTTGAATATTATAAATTAATTGTAATACAAATTAATTAAATAATGATAATGTAGATTATATTATATTAAATAAGAGTTGAAAATAGATAATTATAATATTTGAAAACAATAAATATTTTATAGGAGTTGATCTCTAGGCCACTGCCTCTTCAGACGTCTTGGAGGGTTACCTGGGATTTGCTGGGAAGATAAGAGTTGTACAAGAGGATTAGGATGATGAGATAAGGATTCATGGAATTTTCTGTGTCGGGATACGGATAGATTTCGGACAAATGGAACATTGAGTTCTTCATGGAGAGTAAGGTTCGAAACATAGTAAGGAGCATCGGTTATTTTTCTAAGGATTTTTGATTGTAGTATTTGGAGACGACGGGAATTGGAAGGCTTGGTGCTGCCCCACACTTCCAAACCGTAGGTCCAAGTTGGCTTTAGGACTACGTTATAAATACGAAGCTTGTTACTTAGAGAAATCTTAGACCTACGATCCAGAAGACCGAGCAGTAACTTGTATCGTCGTGTGATGTCAGTACGTTTTGTTTTTGTGTGTAGTTGCCATGTTAATCGTCGGTCAAGGGTAAGACCAAGGTATCGGACGGAGTTAGACTGAGGAATAGGAACTTGATTAAGGATGACTGGGGGAAGAGTATATTTCTAGAATATATGTCGAGTATATTTCTAGAGTATATATCTATAGAGTATATTTCTAGAGTATATTTATTTATTTTCTTTTGTTATCAGTTTACTTTTTCATATACGTTGTATAATGTTTTATCATCATTATTATGGTCATTATTATTATTACTATTATTACTAGAACCGGGGACCGAGCGCCCACGGCGCTTGAAAGGAAGAGCAATTTTTGTAAATGTGTTGGGGAAATGAATAAAAAATTCCATTTTTAGGCATATTATTAAATATGCTTGGTTATCCAATAAAAGTATAAAGCTAAAAGGTTTGAAACTTAATTTTATTAATTAAATGTATAGTTCAGTTATTTTAGTCATAAATATGGCTTGTTCCAAAAAAAAATGGGAGCTTCAATTTGACGTTCTGGAAAACATATTGAAAATCGGCAACAAGATCGCGGTCGGGTTAATAGATATTCTCTTTTGATACTTGTTTCTTTCAAATTTTTCATACCACGTTCCACATTCAAGGTGGGACCTGTTCGTAACACATAAAACAATGTTTCACTATTGCGATTGTCACCCTAACAATTACCTTTATAAAATACTAGCTGGATACCCGTGCTTCGCTACGGAGTGTTATATTAATTTTATAAGTTTATAAACTACCACCAAGAAACATTTAAATTATTTTACTATGCGAGAATATCTAGATTCTCTCCCTCCCACTTATTCCTATACCCCCTTCTCTATGATAAGATAATTTGCAAATATCCTAAATTTACCCCCCTCCTAAATGAAAATATTACATAACTGTACATAACAACTATTACTGTACTCTTAAAGAGCTTTTTAACAAAATTGCTTCATGAAGGGTATTCACTAATTTGACCCCGTATCATCAAATCATCAAATTGGGATAAAACTGTAAATTTGTATAAAAGATATACTCTCATACGGATACTCTTCATTTTTTATAAGATAATATAGCTATATTTTTCCATTTTACCCCCCTTCTAAGTGAAAATATGATAAAACTATACATAACAACAATTACTATACTCTTAAAGAGCTTTTCAACGATATGCATCATAAAGGGTATTAATTACTTTGACCCCATATTCATTACTTGTAACCCGTACCCCTGTGTACCAATATTTAAATTTTAAAAATTCATGTAGACAGTGATTTTCCCCTTGCTTTGAAGGTTAAGTATGCAAATGTTCATCGAGATCGGACTAAAACTGTAGATTTGTATAAAGAACATACACATTTATATATATATATATATATATATATATATATATATATATATATATATATATATATATATATATATATATATATATATATATATATATGGCCGCCATCTTGAATCAAAACGCCGGATTGGTAAACCATGTATTGAAAGTTTCTACTTTCATAAAAGGAAGCTAATATCTAAATTTCAAGGTTCTAGTGCAATTGGTTCCGGAGATATCGTATTATTTTTTATATAAATGGCCGCCATCTTGAATCAAGATAGCGGATTTTAACAAATTTCTTAGCGAGCACCTAGGAGGTAAGAGGAACACACCTACAAAATTTCATGGTCATAGGTCCAGTGGTTTCAGAGATATCGTGATGTGTCAGTCAGTGAGTGGTATTTGGATTTTATATATATAGATTAAATCACTGGGAGACTAATATTTTTAAACCACGTCCGAACAAACTTGAAATGTCGCTTGTAGATATAGAATAACAGATCCCACCATGGAGTTGCCTCAGGGAAAAGCCTAAGTTATTGGTCGTTGTTACGCCTTGTGTAGAAAATTCGGAGCAATTTATTATTCAAACTGTTTATTGTACGTAAAAAATGAACATAATGTTTCCTGAGTGAAATTTTATAATTTTGATGTGATCCTCAATTGGTCTCCGAGCCATAGGAAGCGAGATATTCGCAAAAATACGTAGAAAGTCGTGCAATCACAAACACTACGCAAGCTATAGTAGAGTTTGTGCTAAACCGTTCGTTGTACGTAAAATTGAATCAGACCTTTTTATGGGAAATTTATTATTCTTTCTTTTTGATCGTCGCCATAATTTGCCTCCGAGCTATAGGAAGCGAGATATCTGTAATAGTACATTACGCGTCGAGTGTGGAAAGTAGCATTTTGCATGCGAGTGTGGAGTTTGCACCCGAGCGACAGCGAGGGTAGTAAAACCACACGAGCAATGCAAAATGCCGTTTTCCCACGAGTTGCGTACCGTACTTTATCTACGATTGTTAGATTTAAATAATAAATACCGAAAAAAATAAACTTGCTGTATGTAAGTTCGTATCTCTTCTCTTGATAAAGATGGCATTAATCTTGAGTTGTATTTTTTGCCGAATTAATTATTTCTGGAGGAGTATTATTCTCCACATTTTCGTCAAAGTCACTTGATTCACTCATTGTTTTTCACTAAAATCTCGATATAAACAGTTACTTTAATAAAAGAACACCAAATTAGTTTTGTTAAATGTAAACAAACTTGCTAATCGCGCGTAAAGCCGAAGAATTCCTCTTCTTTACCGCGCTAGCGTGGAAAAGAAGAGGAATTCTTCAGAACCATGAGACGCGCATGCGCAATGAATACAAGTACGTAAATAATCACTTTCTATGCATCTAAACAGAGATATAATGTTTATATTCCGTATCAATCGTAGATAAAAATATGTACGTAAAAAGTCGTGCGGCGACGGATACTAAATATTCATAGATATTCTTCGCTCTTTATTCCGTAAACCGTCCATTGTACGTAAAAATGAATCATACTTTTTGTTATCTTTAATTACTATTACCACCTTGATTGGTGTCCGAGTCATAGGAAGCGAGATATTCGCAAAAAAAACCTAATTTATTTACCTTGGCCCTTGAATATCTAATAACACGACCACGATCTCGTTGCCGATTTTCAATATGTTTTTCAGAACATCAAAATGAAGAGATCAAAAAAAAAAAAAATAAATAAATAAATATGATGCTCTGTTTTTTTGGAACAGAAAACAACCAAAACAAACTAAGGAATGGAAAACAGACTAAAATGGCAGCACTAATAAGCATAAACAAAAATAATAAAAAATAAAGAATTGATTTTTCTTTCTTAAATAAATTTATTTATATCGATAAGTTCATCATAAAATATACTTCATTACATTCAAAATCAGCATACCCTTCAAGAAGATTACCAACAAATAATGTTAACCATGATGTTTGATTTTTATTTTGAATCATTTGAAAGTGCCTAACATACTTATTTAGTACTTACATAATTGGATTTGTATCAGTCAAATTTAGTTGAAGCAATCACCAAACCACATCGTGAACAATGTGGGTTTCTAAATATCATATACAATAAAATGTAATCGAGCGGTCCCGATGATGACGGCACCGAATTACTTCGTAATAGTTTGGATTAGTTGTTATTAGTGGCAGCCACATTTATTCTAAAAAAAAAAATGCAGGTTTGTTTTGATTTGTTAGTCTTCAAATAGATATAATAATTTATCTAAATAGAGGCCGACAATTTTATCGAAACTAAACATTATAATTAACTAACATTAAATTTTAGATTTGTTACCAATATAAATAAAGGAATGTTTTGATTTGTTGGTCTTCAAATAGATTTAATAACTTATCTAAATATCTGTATTGAAAGCTGTCACATTTTGACTATGACATGTAAACAAACAATGCGCTTTCTTATCCCACTGAGCCAACCGTTGATTTCAAAGATTAATGTGATCATATTAGGTTTGTTCCAACCACCAGTTCCGAATCAGTTTCGGATTAGTCCGTGATTGACTTATACGCATGCGCGATCATTGACCGTTGGGAATTGATTTGTGATTTCGTTTTTGTCGGAACGCTCCTTTCTCGAACCAAACTGTTTGCTGTGGCACTGTTATCAAAACAACTTTTTGAGTTGATCGTTTATGTGATTTTGCGTTCCTGTGCTATCAAAAATACCTGAACTTATTAATATTAAAGATATGGATGATGGATGAGTCAATAGTTGATGAAAATAAGTGCCGGTCGCTTAAATCAGGGCCTGATTTAGGCCGCCTAGGGGCTCGCACAACAAGGGGGGGGGCCACACCATAAATGTTTCATTTTCTAATGCTAATTAAGCTCGAAAGTTGGAAGTAAAACCTACATACTCATAGAGGATATGACGAAAATACAAGCACACATTTTAGAAATGTTTATTTAATACATGATTTCACGATTTAATTTCGATTTACGCAATTCACAATTTTCGGGCTTACTGAGGTGAGCCAGTTTTAGTAGACTCACGGCTCACGGCACACCCGTATTTTTATTGATATAATCCTAAATGCTCTTTTGTTTTATAAAAACAAATATTAATCTTAGTCCAGTTAACGAAAGAAATATTGCGCAAATAAATCGGATTCTTTCGATATTTGTTTGAAATGAAAATGGAATAAGTATCAAAAGTCCATCTTGGAAAATAGGTCCAATTTTTATTTTTTTCAGAAATATCTATAAAATGCCATTATATGCACAAAAATTCATCGTCGCATTAGTACAAAAACATTTTAAAAAGAAGAGTTGATTCGCAAGAAAGGAGAATAAAAGGCGAGCGAAATCAAAACCAAAACAATGAAGCGGAGCGGAAGGTTACGTTTCTGTTCACCCAAACTCAATCCCGAACTACTAGTCCCTGCCGCCGATCGCTGACTGCTCTGACTGGTTCCAAACTAATCCGTGATTTAATCAGAGCGTGGTTGGAACAGCCGATTTACAGTCGGAGTCAGTCAGAGTTTGAGTTTGGGCTCGTTGGAACGCTTTTTTCCAAATGCGCATGCGTCGGTCAGTTCCAAACCAGTTTGAAGAGTGGTTGGAACAAACCTATTATCAACATTATTTTTATACTCCGGGGTATACCTAATGAGTAGTGTAAGGTGGTATAATGAGTAGTAGTTAAACAATAATAAATTATAAGTCCTATTGAATATTATTCAGCTAATTTAACTATCAAAATACTTTATTTTTATTCAAACAAAGAACAGTCTCTTTAGTATTCTATATTATTTCTTTTCCAAGCAAAGTTCAAAATAGTTTTAAGAAAAATGTATTACTTCCGAATGGTTCCTGTTATTTACAAGACAGAAATCCGTTTCAGACATCAGGGAACATTTATGGTTCCGTGTCTGTCTGTCGGTCTGTCGATCTGTCGGTCTGTCGATCTGTCGGTCTGTCGGTCGATCTGTCGTTCAATTTTTGCGAACCACCAACCACCATATCTTAAAAACTACACGTCCAATTTTAATGAAATTTTGGTGGTAGGTCATAATTAGCCCATTGTTGGTCCCATATAAGTTTCAACCTTTTGCGCCTATTTGTTTCTCTTCTAGATGCACACACACATACATTTATTTACTCCTATAACTTCAAAAGTACTAATCAGACTTGAATGAAACTTTTATAGTTTATCGAAAGTAACCCGCAGATAGCCCCAGATTAATTTGTGTTATGAACATAAAATTAGTACAGCGGGTTGGGGGGGGGGGGGGGGGACGCAATTTTTTTTGACAGAATGGCGCAGAAAACTAAACACTATCCACAAGTCTACTATCTACTCGTCAATTTCATCTACTTGTCATTCAAAATTTTAAAAAAATATTTTTTTTCCCCGTGACAGGAATACGTTTTAGTAACAGCGGAAATACGATTTTAGGGAGGGGAGGGGCACGCAAAATGTTGATGTTTTTTGACAAAATGGCGCCGAAAATTAAGCACTTTCCCTAAGTGGTATATATATTTGTAATTTACACTTTAATACCTTTCATTTAATACCCCGCTCAAAATTAAAAAAAAAAAAAATCGCGCGACGTGAATTATCCACCATTTTTAATTTGAACAGCTGATAATTGTGAGTTCTCTATATTTTTCCTTTGTGCGCGTCAAAACGATCTTTAATACTGGAATGTTTCATGTTTTTATCTCTTTTGGTTCAAAAGTTATTGGAACCGTACAGAGGGACAGACAGACACAGGAACAAAACTATAAGGGTTTCCTTTTTTGGTTTTACCAACGAAACCCTAAAAAACGACCGTCAATATTATATAATATATATAAATTATGCAAATTCAAAAAAGTTTTAGTTTACTTTTATTCGTCTGTTAAGACATTTAAATATTTATATTATAAGAAATAAGAATAATAACAATAACAAAACACAAATAATTCACGATTAAATTTAATTTCATACTAACAAAATCATATTCACAGTGGTATTTTCGAAATTTGAAACCTATTTTATGGCACAGAAAACACTACAAAATTTTTTTTTTTTATTATTATTTTTAAGAGCAAATAATGCAATATATCAAAGTAGGTGGGGCGTTTTAAAATTTTGTATTCTTACTCAGTTTTTCTTTGTGAACAACTTTTTCTAATAACATTTTGTCGTATCTCCTAGAGAAAAAGCACTTTACAAGTGAGAAAAATAACTTTTTTGTAAATTTCCAAGACATTCTTGATTTTTCGAAACTTAAATTATGGCATATATTAATCTCCTTTGAAGCAGGGCTGGACCCCAGAAGATGAAATTTCAATTCAAAAAAATTTAGTATTTTTCACCTATTCATGCGTCGATCCGGGGACACACTGTATATATTAAATCTTTCCAAATAAATTAACGATTACCATGAATGTCTACTATAGCAATTAGTATCGTATCGCAATCTACTATAGTCAATCAATTTTTTAACATTAATATGTTTCCTTTTTGATCATTATTTGTTCTAAATATTTTCTAAGACTGGTAACTTACACATTGTCACAAAATTGTCCATTGTTCATATATATGTCAAAAAATACTTTAAATACATATTTTTGTAAGAAAATATTTAGAACAAATAATGATCATACAAAATGCATGTCATTGGAAAGATCTTTAAGAGTACTGTAATTATTGCTGTGTATATTTTCATGTAAGAGGGGGGGTAAAATGGAAAAAACACGTTTTTATGCCATTTTTGACCCTAAATTGTCAAAATTTGACCCTTAAATGAACTCCAACAATTCTGGCCAACAAACTCATCATTTATTTTGATATTATTGACATTTTAATTTTTTTTTTTTTTATTATTGACGTGCATCCCAGGGTGAGATATCGTCTGGAGTGGCACATACATACATAAAAAAAATTGTTAAATTTCAGGAATCGATTAAGAATGGCCTAAAACGGATTTCCATGGAGAAAATTTGCAAAAATTCACATTACAAAAAATTTGAAGCCATTGCAATAGCTTAATTATCTTCGAAAATTCGCTAAAAGTAAATACAATAATAAAAAAAAATGATTGGATGTTGTAGGTAGGAAATTTCCCTGCTAGCAGACCTATATTAAAATCTCGGTCCGAGACAACTCTGACAAACTTTCTCATATATAAGTTCATAATTACTTAGCCCAGTGTTTCCATTTATTAGTTTTCAAATGT